>CM061751.1:239206649-239806649 GCA_030979885.1 Lolium multiflorum | reverse complement strand
AAACCATCGCCGGTGATAGAGGGTGGAGGGGCCGCCCTTCGACCATTAGAGACAGCAGCCAAGACGAAGCTGTTGTGGATGCCCTCCCAAACGAAGCTTCATAGACCCCTGGCGCTGACCCGCCGTCGAGCAACCAAGGACTGCAAACTGACCTCCCTCAACGTCACCATGCCGAGGGGGAGGAGCTTGAATCTTTGACCAACGAAGGTGAGCCCGCACATCAAACAAACCTGGACCTTATTGAAGGAGTTGTTGAGCTCACTCATCACCTCCATCTGCTCCCACCATGGGAGAATCGTTTGAAAGCAGAGAAGAACCAACCAGAACCGGGCTTGGTCCGAGAAACCCAGCTCCAAACTCCAGATGCAGACCTTATTTGGAGAGATGCATGACCTCCTCTTCCACACATGCACCTCCGCCCGCCACCAACGAGATACAGTGAAGCAAAGGAGATCCATGGCGTGGCAGATCTGATTGCCTGGATCTACCAACCTACTCTCAGACTCCATATAGGTAAAGTCTAGAAGGAAACTACACCTAAAACTACTACCGGTACCATCCCTTCGCCATCTCCGCGTGGCTACGCCTGCAAGAGAAGCTCCGGTCCGGCCCAGGGAGCACGAGGAAGAGACCAGAAAGGGGCTTCGAGAGAGACCCGAGGGAAAGAAAGAGAGAGACCCATCCTACCTTTGTTGATGATAGCTGAATCGTTTTGTGCACATGCCCACAAGGACCAACACCCAGGGCCAAAGTTGTCGCCATTGAACCCCTAAATGGATCAAATTCTCCTTTGACCAAATCTCATCGGTCTGCATGCACATGGAGAAACCCTAACCTCGCCGCCCTAAGGAGGTGGTAAGAATCAATGCGGAGCTCCATCAACTCCATCTCGATGGATGAACTTGAGGAGGATCAGAGGACCGAAAACATCGTCAAAGATGAGGCGTCACTATCCAAGTGTTGTCCCTACTAGGGTTAATTAACCCCTAGCGTAAACTACTAGCCATGTCATCCCAACATGACTCTCTTCCCGCGTAGTGGAGGCTATTTCACGGGCTTGGAAGGAAAATAATTTCCTTTAAGAAACTTAAACTACCTTTGTCCAAAAATAAGTCTCTTTGTTTCGTTTAGATATAGATGTATCTAGATTTAATTAGAGATTTCTTCGGTGAATTTTGTTGTTCAATTTTTCACTCAAGATTTTTTCTCACTAAAAATGGATAATAATTCACCCTTCAATAAGAAAAACAATTTTGTATCTGAAAAAACACGTGCGTTTTATTTATCGAAGAGGATGTAGTAACAAAAAAATAAATCATACGCTTATTCTTATGAAAGCTCTGTTCATGTGTTGAAACGATTGAATTATACTCCCTGGCTGGAGAAGCCGTCCCCACTGCCAGTGGAAAACATGACAAAAGTTGATCGATCATCGGAGGCATACATAAATGGCAAAAAAAGCAAGATGCTTGAGTTGGTCCGCCGCACGCGGCCTCCTCTTTCTGCCTGGCGTGACGACCCGAGCTTTTGTCTTAACGAAGTTGATTCTCCTGTGATTCACAAAGTTATTCTGAGGAAACACTCACTGACATGTGGGTCCGGCGCGCTGGGGTCCATTTGGCAGGGGCCAACATGTTATCCAATCGTGTTCACTAGTACTAGTACTTTGGCCTGAGATACCTGCAGAGGCTTACATGTTGGGTACACCCGTGCTGGGGCCACGATTCAGTGAGACTTTGTAGGTTTCTGGCCGGTGAAAAACGTGAACCGCTTTGGTCCGAACAATCGCCGCACGTGCGGATGTGCATCCACACGTGGCTGACGGGTACTCTGGAAGAAGTCAGCTTTATGCTGATCATAGTGGGGAATAATTTAGACTAGTAATAACATGATATATGTTACTAGTCTAGGTTACTATTTTTATAGTGGGTAGTAATTTATACTTATGTGGTATCATGCATTGTGTTATTTATTATGTTGTAGAATCATCTTGGCTTGGGGTGTGCGATGTTATGGTAACATAGCTAGTTACCACCTCATTCTTTTTTTCATTTATTAGCATGTCATATCACCAAAATGCCTCGAGATGTATGATGTTACTAGCTATGTTACTCCCACTATGAGCTGTCTCAGACTGACGCATCCGCTTAGGAACATCTCTAGCGGGCAGTAATTTGGGGGCTTTTTACTGAAATCGACAAGTTATTACTACCAAGATTGTTCCACGACGGGGAGACAATTTCGGCATCACGAAGAATATAAGATTTTTATCTTAGAAAGGAAGGTCTTTTGTGAGCAGTAATTTCGGGATTATTACCGAACTTGACAAGTTCGGTCATAGTATGTTGCACATAATTTTTCATGTAAACTAAATTTCGCAAATTTGTAAGAAAATATATAAGAAATATCACTCTATGAACAGAGTTAGTACTATCAATTTCGTATTGTACACATTCATGTTTTATCCTCAAACTTTATAAATACTAGATGATACCCCGCGCTTTGCTGCGAGAACTTAGAAAATTAAGTTATGTGTATGTCGTGAGTTATGCTTTAGGTTGAACAAAAAACATCGAAAGAAGGAAATAGTAGTAAAAGTAAGGAGCATAACATATACATATTATTTGTGATTGATATATGTTAAATTTGTATCCAAAACATGATTCACCAATATATACTGAATCCTATAAGAATAGCAGAAGTCAGTACCCATTCATTTATAATTCTTGTGTATAACAATAAAAAAGGTATCATAGATGTACCAATGAAAGTTTAAATATTTTCTAACCTGTAGATTCATTTACAATAAATGAAATGATAACATTTACAAAAATCAATTAGAGATTGATCTGAACAAAATACAGAAATTCCAGATACTGGGAAGACTAAGGTATTTTGTAACCGACACATATTAAAATAGAGAATGATCCAAGACAACATAAATAAGATATGGAAGGTCATGTATGAAGCTACTATCTGAGGCATGGTCACAAAGGATGCAACAATCAGGACTGGGTATAGTTTGAGCACGAAGCATGCGGATTCTCCAGTCAACTATATTATATAACACGTAAAATTAATAAAACTGTTATTTAGTAGCAATGTACGTACTGAGTACCCAAAGAATATAAACAATGAGAGGTTGCAAAGTTGAAAGCGAACCATCAAAAAGAAGAAATCTGAGCCTCCTTTTTTTTTGTAATCTCCTCATTGGCACTCACGGCCGCACGGGCATCAACACGAATGACTAATGAGCTTTGGTGTGAATGAATGATAGCCAAGTTTCACCTCCTCCGCAGTGTGTTGTCTTACACTTCCTAAAAGAGAAATAAATAAAAAAGTTAATCTGCTCACATGCAATCCAATATGGGAAAAGTTGCATGAACCACGCCAAATGGTTAGAGGAACAGGAGGCAAAAACTTACATCAAATGGAGATGAATATGCTTGCTGCAGACCCATTTCATATGGCTGATGCACCTCTGACACACCGCTGCTTCAGGTGGAATATTGCCATTTTGCAGGAATTATTAAGAGAAAAAAGAGGCCACGCTGGTTAACTGCCTGATTATCCGGAAGAGCACGGCTATTGCATTAGTGCTTGTGGGCGTCGCGGTTGCCTGTAGAGATGCTGAAGAAGCATGGCCAATGACATGGAGAGGTGAGAGGGAAGGCGCAGGACTAAGGTGTCACAGGAAATCCTTCCCGGCAAATTGACTTCCCAAGGGCGAACCTGATGAATCCAAGACTACGGTTATATGGAGAGTGGAGACTGCGCTACCAGAGAAAGTGGAAAAGACATGGAGGATGGTCACCAGTGGCGTTCAGATTTCGATCACAGCAGAGACGTTGTCACCCAGATGCAGTGGAGCGATATGAATTGATCTACTCCACGACTTTAAAGGGGAACAAAGCCCTCCATCGGTTACTCTTGATTAGAGGATATGAAAAGGCAAAAATCCATCAATACCTTCTTCAGATAGTAGGGGCGTTTCATCGGTGTAATGAAAGCGGAGATCGTGAGGAAGAGGAACAGAGTCTGCCGTCGCTCAGACCATAGAGAAGAGGGACGGTCAATCGATGTGTATGCTGATGGAAAAGAAAAACATAAACAGGTCAGTGGACTGGTCCGTACATATGGTCATTTGAGCTGGATTTGATCAGCATGTAGAAAACACAACGCACGGAACGGAATTTGTTGCACAGATGGAAACGGACAGAACTTGGCTGACATGGATGATTTGTTGATGTGGATAAACTGCATGTTAAGAGAAATATATTAATGAGGATGAACTTCTTAGTTATATATAGGATTCTTTCTATAACTGAACAAAACTGAAGCAAACCACTTGATGACATGGTATAAAAATGATGACATGGAAGCTTGCTGAGGTGGATAGGCTGCATGTAAAGAGAAATGGGATCACCTATTAAGAATAGAAAGATGACGTTAACTACTTCCTCTATATTTTAGCAATGTATCTCAAAATCAGAGTACGGAGTTTTGAATGACACGTAACTAATATTCTTTATACTCTGATTTTTCTACTCCATGGGATAATTAATAAGTATCAGAAACTTGGTACTATCTCTGGCCATAAATAAACGTTGAAAGTTTATCTAAATTTGAATGTATCTAAACATTCTTTAATGTATAGATATATCCCAATTTAGATAATCGTTGATATCCTTTTATGGACGGGGGGAGTATAAAAGTTGTACTCCCTCTGTTCTATGAAATTTTTCTAAACTTTTTAAATTCAAATATCTATAAATACTATTTAGTATTTGGATACATCAAAATTTTAATAAGGTTAAGATGAATTCCATGAGATGGAGGAGGTACTACTTAAGAAAATCTTAAAACTTGTACTGACTTAATATTAAATTTTGGACGAAATATAAAGCCTTGTTTCATATACTGAAATATTTTCATTATTAAACAGCCAAACTAAAAAATCTCGGGCCCGCCCTGGCTGGGGAAGCCATCCCCACTGGCCAGTGAAAACCATGACAACAGTTGATCACGGGAGGTTATACATAAAAAAAAAAAAAAAAAAAGAGCAAGATAGCTCGAGTTGGTCCGCCGCACGCGGCCTGCCTTTTCTGGACCCGAGCTTTTGTCTGAAACTTTTTTTTTGTGAGAGCAACCACATATTTCATTAATTAAACACCAAGTTACATGAAGTAACACATGTGGAAACTAAAAGACAAATCGGGATAAAATGATTATCCTGAATTTGCAGATAAAAACCTAAAAGATCGAGAAATACAAAACGATCTCTAGGGTCTGCTGCAACCACCGTAGCAGCGGCCGCCGTCAATTCCAACGCCGCCGAGACGAACGCAAGAAGAGACGCCGAGCCTCCACCTTTGCAAGATCCAAAAAAGCACCATCGCCAACGAGGCTTTGCGAGTCGATGAACAAGCCTGCTGCAAGCAACAAGGCACATGTCGCTGTGGCACGTCGACCGAGGGACGTCCCCGTGCTGTCTTGGACCAAGATACGCCGCCTCCCATCGACGAAGTCGGAGAAGAACGACATAACCACCACCTCCGTACCAACATCTTCGCTCCAAGAACCACCTCGCCCGACCCTCGTCGTGGACAACGACAAACGCCAGTGACACGTTGAGAAATGTATCTCGCCGATCGAAGAACGGCGAGAAGACCAAGCCGCCACCTAAAAGATCGACAAGCACACGTTGCCAACAACTCCGAGACGTCGCCGTGAAGGTCACCGTCGGTGTGGGAGTGGAGTTGTGGCAGATTTATTTCCCCGGACACCGCTCCCACCACCCCAACGATACACCATAGAAGACAAAAACTAATCATAGCTACTAGACCAGAACAGAAGAACGAGGTTCCCCCTCCCTCATGCCGCCGTCAGAGCGGCAAGCGGAGGGAGAGGAAACCAGACCCAACACCCTGGCCGGAGATTGGGAAGGATTTTGCCTCCGCCGCCGCCCCTCAGGAGCGGTTGAGGAAAAACTGTTCGGGACTCATCTTAGTCCGTTTGGGTTAACTAAGTTGATTCTTACGTGGTTCACAAAGTTATTCGGAAGAAACACTCACTGACCAGTGGTCCCAGCAGTCGGGGGTCCATTTGGCAGTGTTGGAACATGTTATCCAATCGCGTCCACTAGTACTTTTCGGGAGTGGACCAGAACAAACGAATCTAACGACATTTCGCCGCTCTGTCTGGATCTACTTCACTGTCACAGCGATATGCTGGCCTGAGTTACCTGCAGAGGCTTACATGTAGGGTACAATCATGCTGGGCCCACGTCCCAGTGAGTGTTTGTAGGTCTGTGGCGCGTGAAAAACGCCAACCGCTTTGGTCCGAACGATCGCCACGCGTGCGGATGTGCATCCACGCGTGGCTGACGGGTATCCCTGCAATGGGACGAGTCAGCACTAGAGTGACGCAAGCGCTTATGTAATTGCAGCTGAGGTTTTAACAATAACTATTTTTCTTTTGCAAAAAGTCGTGGCAAATATTGTCTTATAAGGAAATTCATTAATGGGCAGTAATTTCGGGATTTGTTACCGAACTCGCCAAGTTACTTCCCCGCGCCTAATTTTTCATGCGAGTTAAACTTTGCAAAGTGTGATAATCAATATAAAAAATAATACAAACTATATTTCATAATCATTCTAATACTCGTTCCGTCCATAAAAAAAGTTTCAACTTAGTTACAATTTAGATTTATCTAGATTCAATTTAATATATATAAATGCATTTAAATTTTAGAAAAATTTAAGACGTTTTTTTTGTAGACAAAGTTATACTAGTATTAATTCGGTATCGTTCACGTTCATCTTTTTATCATATACATGATCAAATTTTATAAAATTTGATTTGATTTGACTTTAACTGCTCCGTCTAAGAATACAAGGTAATATTGTTTTTTTGAGGCAAACTTTGACATTCAAACTTGTATTTGTAAATGATCTATATAATTTATATTTTATTAGCTAAATTATTGATCAAAATTCAGTACGAGAGGAGTAAAGTTTCTATGCAATGTATTTTTTTTCGGTAAAAATACTTATATTAACGAACAAGCAAGCCGCCCCATTAAAACCTTCCAATTCACTTCGATTTCCTGGTAAGAAAAAAGTGCATCAGAAACTTGTTGTTCCCATATCAAAGAATAGTTACATAGTTTGCCAAGAGACTTAAAACAAAATCAGGAGGATCCTCAAACCAGGTAAGTGCGTGAGGTTCCTCCGCTTTACAAGCCAAAACATGAGCTACTACATTACTTTCGATAGGACAATAAGAGATTTTAACATGAGTAAAATTACGAGCTAAGGCAGCAATCTTTATCAATTACTGCCGCGCTACCAATGAAGTTTGATCCGTTTTGCATCGTGTCGACAACTTGGGATGAGGGAGAAGAGGAGATTTTTATCTTGGAAGGAAAGTCTTTAATGTGCAGTAATTTTTGGATTTCTTTTTACTGAACTTCCAAATTTGGGAAAGTCAATACGGCTGTTTTGTTAAGGAGAGAATTTCGGGATCAGGAAGAAGAGGGGAGATTACTGAAAAAAAACAAGGTCGTGATTGGTTTAGGTACACTGACGGAAATTTCGTTTTAAATATGGCTAGAAACCTCGAGCTATGTTACAAAATGCGCTGTAATTTGGAGATATCTGAATCGTCAAGTTGAACCTGTCGCCCCGCTCTTGCCGCTAGCCTCAGGCTATTTATATATTTTGCCAACAACCGGTAGCCTCGCATCTGCTCTGTTTTCGTCTCTTCTACCCCAGGCAGAGGAGCCTCTCGTTTCTTCTTGTTGCTACCCACAAAGGCCCAAAAAAAAAAAGTTCATGGCATGGCGATGAGCCTGTTCGCCGGCATCTAAGCCCTCGGTCAGCTGCGACATGCCGGTGCCCACCGGCGGCGTGGTGTACCCGCGCACACGGTAGGCTCCGTCATGTCGTCGCCCACCGAAGGGCACTGCCATGCGTCCCCCCCAAGTCCGGGCGTTGTGATTTCTGATTACAGATCTTTGATGAATTCTGTTTTGATTCGGTTCATCGAGAACGCACTGATTTTGCTGCAAGATACGAGTTCTCTTCTGTTGGCTTGTTCTATCTTCTTGTACCAATTCCTTTTAGCATGTTTTTGCCTTGAGTACTACTTAGCTTTTGATTTGCATCCCTTGCTTAAATGTGTTCCTCGCAGGTGGCTCGTTGGAACCGTAGCTTCCCAATGTTTCCCCCACCTGCTTTTGCAATTATGCTGTTCCAATCTAGAAATTAACCCCATTTGTTTTCTTTTCCTCACAATCTTGCCTATGATGTTTATTCCCCACAATGTTCACTAACATCTATAGGGAATGGCACTTGACTGTTTTTCTTGGGTATTCATTCGTCTGTGTTTTCTTAATATCAAAAAAATGGGCTTAGTTGTCCATCGAATTTCGAGGATCACATCACAATATCAGATGATGTGCAGCAGCACTGCAGCTTGCGAAGTTTGTATACGACCAATAGGACTGCAGTTATTCAGAGTGCTTGGTTGCACAAGTTCATCCACATATGTTGCTCTGCTACCGTAAGTTTTCTCTATTGAGAGATTTATTGGATTTCTCTCAGCACTCGACTGATTCACGCCGTGTCCACAACGCCAAAGTCCATAAACCCAGGCTGATTCATCCATTTCCCCACGACGCCAACGGACCCGCCCCTCCCTCGCTGCTGCGCCGCCCTCCCTCCCCACCACACCCTCGCCGCACCACCGCGCCGCTCGAGCCATGGCGTTGAGGAGGTTCGTCGCACTCGTGCGGGCCTCAGCCATGATGGCGCATGGCCGACGCGCCGCGGCGGCAGCGGCAGCACGGGCGCACAAGGGCCGCGCGTGCGCCATGGCGCGCGTGCAAGCGCTCCGCGCGCAGGCCGAGGCCTACTCCGGCGCCGTCGCGTCCTGCGCGGAGGCGCGCGCCCGGAACGCGCAGGCCATGATCCGCCGTTGCCAGCACGAGGCCGGGGTTGCTGCGGCGGCGGCTGCCAACCGCCTCCGTAGGGCACATGACCGTACCTTCACAGTACTCTTCTACGTCGCCTACGGCGAATCCGCCCCCAAGGTAATCTACTCCCCCTCACGGGTTCCTCCTCCGATTACAAGTCCACCCGAATCCATGCTTCAACTGTTGTTCCTGCATTGTCCGTAGGGTGTTCGACATATTGCTTCCAAGTAGTAATCGTTGTTTAACGACTTTTCCTGCCTGAGAATTCGTACTCATCATCGCTCTTGCTACCCTCCTGTAGACCCCTTCGCCTATCGAGGATATCGAGTATCTGCTCAAGATAAGGGAGAGAGCAAAACGGATTCAGAACCTGTGGAACAGCATCAACCGCTTGATCGACATGTTCTCTGAACTCGATCCAGCACTGCAGGCTATGATGATCTCGTGCATCAAGCCCGTCCTTGATTTCTTTGCTCCGTTGATAGAGCTCGTTAACAGCCTTGCATCGAGTGCTCCTGAGTGCCCTTGCCCGTTTCTGGGTCTTCGAGGCCTGCCCTTCGACATTTTTCCTGTAGATGAGGGCCTCGTGGGAGTGATTACTCTGGCTGGCCACTGCGCGGGTTATCTTCTGATTCTTTTGCTGGCGTTGTGCTTAAAATTTGTATTAGATGTGCTCGAGCTATTTGCTACTGGCTGCCAATCAATCAAGCGCATGATCAAGGATGCCTTCATTGCTAGTAACTTCAACTCCAAGATCCTCTCCAAGATCATCGAGTATTGCATCAAGGAAGACCAGAGGCGCAAGTCCGCCGCTGCCCCCGGCACTGAGAGGCACCCATCTGAGCAGAACTTTGACGGGCACTTTGACCAGGCTATCCTCATCAACCTAATCCTGGTGAGACTTTCCTCCCTTCCCAGCCCCCTCCCTTCTATTTCAAGTAGTTGTCCCAAGTGCAGAGCTTGCATTGTTATGTTGTACATTCGATTGTGTTGTGTGGTTTTGCTGGATGTGGCCAGATTTGTTGTTCATTTGCGGACATTTGGATTTATGGCTTTGTGGCATTGCTGGACTAGCAACTGCAAGATATTGTAGGTTTCTTTGTGGTGGTCTTCAGTTAGGATAATTTTATCCTGCAATACATTTTTTGAGAAGAGTTATGCATTGCTTGTACATGCATATGAAATAATTCGTTTGGTCTTTACTTTTGCACATATAGTGTATTATGGGTTACTTCACTGCTCCTATCTGCTTGGATGTTGATGTTTTTTCCGTGTGTAAATGTTTCAGATTATCCATCAAATCTTGACGTTATATTTTATCTTGTGTGATACAATCGTCTAGTAGTCTGATGCTCTGTTTAAATGTATGAAGTCTAATATAATCATGGTAGATGTTTATTTGTGGTACGAACTGATGTACTCTGCCTTAAGATAATACTTTGTTAATAATTATTTCTGCTGTTTGCTAATAGTTCTATTGAATTTTTATGTACGGCCTCATCATGTGGATAAACGAATAACTGCTGTCTATTACCACAGTTGTCTGCTGCTCTTCTTTTTATTTATAACTATATTATTGCCTGTTCACCTGTATTATTATCTGTGAGTAAATTTGTTTAATGAATCAAGCATGTTAGCTGATCATATGTGCTTGTATTTTTCAGGCTGCAGACTACCTGGACACCAATGAATTGCTGGACCTGACGGGCCAAACAGTCGTTCAAATGATCAAGGGAAAGAGCCCCAAGGAGATCCGTCAGACCTTCAACCTCAAGAATGACTTCACCTTGGAGGAGGCTCTGCACATTCAAGAGTTGATGGAGTTGACCTGCCAGATGGCCGCGTACATGATCAAGGCCGAGATCCCGGATGAGTTCCACATGACAGTCAGCGTCAAGAACGACCTCAACACTGACGACGCGAACATGACTGAGCTACTTGACCTCACTTCCCAGATGGTCGCTGAGATGATCTTGAACAAGACCCCTGAGGAGGTCTGTGATACTTTCAACACCAGGAACGGTTCAACACTTTACGAAGAGAATGTGCGGAAGGAGAACCAGTGGGCCTTTGAGTGAACATCACAGGGCGAAAAACTAATCCACTTATCCACATGGGCAAAGTTGTAAAGCACGTTCTGATTTGAAATGGAACTTCTATATAGAGTAAAACAAATCCGGCTGTGTAAGATAGACTCAGCGTGTAAATGCAACGGATCGATACCTCGTACACCTAGAGTCCGAGATATGCAAATGAAGGCACTTCAGTATATTGTTTCCTCATCCTTCCGTTCACAGAATTCCAATGATCTGCTGCTTTGAAATATGATCTGCACCAACGTGGTCTAAGTAGTTGCCAGCCGCAGCATCGGTAGTGGGTTACTTGGCCGACACACGATGCCCTAATATATCAGAGCATCTAGTAGTAGCCGAAAAAGTGGAAACTGAAAAACTGCAATTCAGTAAACGTTAGTTCGTTCGATTTTAGCAGTCGCAGAATAGAAACCGTAAAATAGGAACTGAAAAAAACGAAATTAGGAACTGAAAAAACGAAATTGAAATTCTCGTGGGAGGATTCATCGATGAACACATATAGACGATAGTTGTTGCTCCGATTGAGGAGCAAACTTACATAATTTGAATTAAAAACCTAAATTAACTAAAATCGGTAGCTGCGCGAGCTAATTTTGCCCAAAATTCGGCCCCGGTGCCTCTACACGCGGCGGCGGACATGTGCCTCCCGGCGCGCCGCCTCGTTTCGCGGACCTGGCGGATGGCGTCCACCTCCTCCCGGCGGTAGCGAGCGCGGGCCTCCGCCTCGCTGATGGCCATGGTCTGCGCGAGGATGGCCTCCTCCTTGTCGCTGCCGTGGACGTAGTCGCCGGCGGAGAAGGTGGGCGACCGCGCGGGGACGAGGTCCTCGTTGTCGCTGCTGTCCGCGCGCGGACGCAGTGCGCGGCTTGAGCCGCCGGACGAGGAGCCCTCGCCGGTGTTGCCGTACCTGGCGAGCTTCCCTGGGGTGTCAGCCCCCAGTTCGTCGACCGGCGGGCGCTGCGCTTTCGCGTGCCCTCCGACTTGTTCCATTTGTTCCATCTGCGCCGCTCAACACGGGCGGACGCGGCGGCTACTTGCCGCCGCCCAATCCGGCGTCACGGCCTAGGGAGCCGTCACGGGATGCCATCGCGGCGACGAGGAGGGTGGATCGGTGGCTGGGCGCTGCGGAATTGCTCGCCGGAAAAGGGGTAGGCGGCGGCGGAGGGGAGTATGGTTTGGAAACCGAACTCCCCTCCGCGAACCCTTTTAATACGGGGCGACCGCTCGATTTCTCAGGGGCCCGAACTCGTTTTACGGGCAGGCCGCGAGTTCGGGTCCGTTCTGCCCCAGTTTCGGCCCGAGACCCTATTCTCGCTGGAATTATTCAATTTCAGATGCGAGTTCGGAATCTGCTAGAGATGCTCTTAGGGAGGGACTTGCCACACGTCGACAGACAATGCCCACACCGACGCTCGCCATGTCTCAAAATAAGTAAATTCAAACTCACAAAAAAGAACGGAAATCCAAAGTCTAAATTCAAACTCATAAAAAAGAAATCAGAAATCCAAAGTCTAAATTCAAACTCACAAAAATGAACAGAAATCCAAAGTCTATTTCTGGCTAATACGAGCTAATACATTTGGCCACCAAAGTCTAAATTCAAACTCACAAAAAAGAACAGAAATCCAAAGTCTATTTCTGGCTATTACGAGCTAATACATCCGGCCACCAAATTGTCATCCGGCCACCAAATCGTCATCAAAGTACAGCTGCCAAAACAAGATAGGCTTCATCGGCAACTAAACAAGATAGTCTTCGTGGGCAACATACGCGATGAACTGCTTCCTTTTTTGTGAGAATTTTAAGACCTCTTAAGAATTAATCTAGTGTTGACACATCTGCACATCAGATGTTTGAATCTTCGCTGTGTATCTTGTGTGTACAGTTTTGATGCAATCCAATTTTTTTTTGGGGTGGATCACAGTTCACACATTTTATTTGCTTTTCTCCCGAAGGGGCGACGCATCGGCAGCTTGATGCTCGATCGGTGGTAGACGTGTGCTCGGGGACGTTCTTGGGGGAGACGTGCGCGCGATCGGTTCATTAGACCGACGGCGGCGCTGTACGCGCCATGCGGCCATGGCATGGACAACGCGTAGATTGAAGCCGATGGCGACATTGTCGATGATGTCCCGGGCGATGACGGCGAAGACGAACCTGCAACGTCGCACGTAGGTGGCCCGTGTGTGACGTGTGCGGTTGATGAAGATGGCCGGTGCAGATCGACGCTGTTATCGGAGTAGAGGCGCAGGTGGACGACGACGATATGGGTGATTCAATCCAATCTTAGATCAGTAAACCAAAAACGACAACCGATCAAGAGATCGGAGAAAAAGACTTACAGGGCAGCCGACCACGGATCGGCGGATGGACCCAGCCCCCGGCAGAAATTATGGAGATCGACCTCCCGGGGGTGCACGACGCGGAAGTGTTTGCGGCAGTTAGATCTAGAATCTTGAGGCTGATACCATGTAAAATGATAGAGAGGAAGATTGATTGGCGGAATATAATGGATGCTATATTGAGCCTCTTAGACGAGTATATATAGTGGTACAAGTTTTGGAAAACAAGAAGGCTCGCCTAGAGATAAGGTAGGTGACAAGGTATCAACTTGTCAATGCCTACGTATTGTAGACTAGGGTTTAGTTAGATGTAGAGGGCAAGTAGATCTCGAAGGTTTCAGCCGAAAAGTACTCGACGAATAAAATTAGGGTTGTGTTGACAGTAGATTCGATGATTTCTTTGTCCCTCCACTCCCCCTTATATAGGAGGTGGAGCCGAGGGATTCATATTGTACAAGTTATAGAGTCCGGGAAGGTTTCTAACTCATCCCGCAAGATTACAAACATCATCTCCTAATACAACTCTAGCTTTCCTTAATAACAACTTGGGCTTCCGATTCTTCTTATTCTTCGAGTCATGGGCTTCCAGTAAACCCTGGGTACTATCTTCGGCAGGCCCAGTGGGGATGCCTATGTCAGTAGGTTTAGATTGAAAATCCAATACTACCAAATATATCTATACCAAATATATGTCTAACACAGACACTAATAGGATGCAGAACACTTCACTTCAAATTATCACTCAGGTCCTTAACAGAAAGGAAGACCAACAAAACCTACTTAGAGAAGTACTTACTCCATTTACAATTACCTTGAGTTCCAGGTTTCGTCAAAGTCAAAATTTGTAAGGTTTGAGCGACTGTGGGGGAATATTTTAGGGCGTGGTGTGCAGCCTGTAGCCATGCCATATTGTACTTGTCTATATTTTATATGCAAATAATCACCGTAAAGATATACACAAATAGAGATAGAATGGATACTATCAGGACATTTGAATTATAGGGTAAAAGGAGGAGGTGCCAAAAAGAACATGTGAATTTGGTTTAAACTGACAACAACTTCACGTAGAAACTGAGAATCTACAGCCAAGAAAACAACTCAAATGTCATTGGTAAACTTCCCAAATCATTGCTGCCAACATTTCGGCATTTTTTTTCTTTCATATTCGATAACATAAAAATCATCCGTCAACTTGTTCTGATTAAAAAAGAAAATCTAAATTAAATAATCTCTGTCGTTGGCCTATTTCAATTAGCCTGCTCAGTATCGAGCACTTCCAGTGAGGCCAGCTGATGCTAAATTAATAAATAAAAATTAATTTGATTGTGAAGATCTCTACCCAAGAAATAAAAAAATAGCTTACGAGCAATGTTACTCATAGGCCAGAGAAAGATAAAACTAACCCTACATAAAAGAGAAAAATAATTCTAGTGTGCTTTCTTTAAAGGCATCTATAGCACGAGACTGGCTTTTGTGAACCTGGGTGTATGTGAACCCACTTTTTCAAAAGTGAGTTTGTGATGTCAAAACATGTTTCAAAAATCGAAACACAAAATGATTGCAAAGATGATCTCAAACATGTGCCCTGGACATGAGTTTCGTTCTGAAAAAACATTTTATTTTGCCTCGGCAAAAAAGTGAAATTTTATAGGGCTATATAGCAGTATATATGTGATGTATTTTGTCTTCTTTAGATTCTGAAATAAAAAAGTGGTTTCTCCGCGAAAACTTTCTACGCACACATCGAACATGCATACGTACCCGATATTTTTATTTCAGAATTTTTTCACATTTCAAAAATGCATTTCCAACCTGGATTCACGTGCACCCAGGTTCAAGTGGGGCTTTTCCTCTATAGCACTAGCTGTACACGTCTGTAGTATCAATGCAGAATGCCTTCTGCCTTTGAGCTTCTAGCCTTATCTAATATAGAAAAGGGGAATGCTAGGCGTCGGTCGGTCAGACGAGAGACGTCCGGTCGCTTTCATTGTCTGCATGCATGTGTCACGTTTTTTTAGGGGGTATGCATGTGTCAGGTGGTCTAGTCGCTAGTTGACTAGTTGTATTTGCTCCATATTGCTATTGGATCATGTGTGCGTGGAGCCCAACATGTGCTACAACTTCTCTTTCCTATGTTTGCACGAACGCAAAGCTTCCTTTAAACGTAGTACACTGTAATGTTATTTACAACAAAAAAATTCATCAATCTTACCAAAAATTGGAAACTATTACAACAAAAACTATTACAATAAAAAATCTATATGTTGGCGGACAATGCAAAAGTGATAAAACAACAATTAATTTGTGATGGATTGAGTTACAACAGAAGTAAACATCTATTTTTACAAAAGTCACAATCGATCACAACAAAAATTCCATATGTGCAAAAAATATAAAATTGGTCATGCACTAATTAATTTGCTACAAATTGGATTACAACAAAAATCAGCAACTATTTTTACAAAAGTCACAAACGATTACAATAAAAATCCATATGTTTGCAAACATTGCAAAAGTGGTCAAGCAATAATTAATTTTCTATAAATTGAATTACAACAAAATTTATTAAGTACCTTTACAAAAATCACTAATGATTACAATAAAAATCCATATGTTTGCAAACAATGAAAAGTGGTCAAGCAACAAAAATCTTTATATCTACGACTAAAATGCGTCAAAAATACATCACTCTATTGATAAAATTGCAAAATTATTTTAAAAGAGAGGTAGTAGCTCGGAAATTCAATTCGGCTCCCGGGTGCGTATGCACCCTCTACCAAAAAATCATATTTCGAAATATCGAAAAATTTTAACAAAAAATTTTACATGTACATCTTCATAATATATGTTCGTTCGTCAAGTTTCACGAAAAAACAATATTTTTTGTGATCTATATAAAAAAGAGAAAACTTATCTTGTGAAAAGCATTATTTTTAGCACTGAGTTTTATCTTTTTTACACACGTCACATGATAAGTCGATTTTTTATGAAACAACTTTGTAAGCGTGTAGCACGAGAAGATTTACATGCGAATTTTTAGTTTCAATTTTTTTGAAATTCAAAATATGTGTAAGATGCATTTCAAAATAGAGGGAGCATATGCTCCCATGTTCCAAAACACCACTCCCCTAGCTATATTAGTCTAAGTAGTAGTACTACACGTTTTGAAATCCATAAAATATCTACAGTAGTAGTACTGGTACATGCACTGGCAGCTACTCCCTCTGTCCACAAATAAGTGTACATGCGGGTTTTCCAAAATAAATTATGAAGTGGAGATGCCGAGATTAACGAGATGCCGAAGAGCCAGTTGCTGTTTTCTGCTGTTTTTGGTTTCAGAAATCCTAGTAAGAAAATATTCTTAATTGGACGAAATCAATGCCCAGGGCTTATTTTTCCACGAAGCTTCCAAGACCGAGGAGAAATGAAGTGGGGCCACGGGCGCCGAGTGCATGGAGCTCCCATGTGTGGTTTTGGTAATTAATGACAATCCCTATGGACTAATGTTTGCATTGAGTTATATTTGTAGGTGTTGTCCATAGGCAATTCTTGAACCATTTGTTGGCTTCAAGGTTGCAATAAGAAGAATTTGATGAAGGATATCAAGTGTCAAGTATGTCTTGAAGTTGAAGATGAAGTGAGCCCTCAAGTTACTTCAAGACATCAACATGATGAAGAATGGAGAAATGAAGTGCAAGTTCAAGATGAGCCATCTCGAAGAGATCCTTTGCTTGAGTCTTGCCATCCATATGGTGACCATGGATATGTGAAGATGCGCCGAAGAAGAAGCTCTCCCATGGTGGATTATGGGGGAGCAATCCACAAGACTTCGTCAAGCAAGCACAAGCAAGAAAGGCGTTCCATCTTGTTGAGGTCAAGATCATCGTCATCGAGCTCAAGTGGAATGCGCAAGTATAAGGTTTGCTCTTGATAGGGTTTCTTTCTCACCGGTCTCATGGTGTAGTTGGAGACCGGTTTATAGTTTAGTTGCCGTACTATCAAGAGGGCTCTCGAGTGAGTAACTCGATCGTATCGTTGGAGAGAGCTCAAACCTTTGCATCCTTGCATCATCTTTCTTGGTTGTTATTTGGATCTTATCCATGTGATGTTTTAGAGCTTGTGCTTATTCTCATGACAAGCTCTAGTTCATCGAAACGGATTTTGCATAGATCACTTGTTGCGTTTTCGGTTTTGGTGATTTTCTCGGTTTCTCATATTGAGGTATTGCACCTCTAAAAATCATAGAAAATCACCCCCACTGATTTCCATATTGTTGGGTAGCTCTTGTCGTCCTCTTTCCAACAAAATTGGTTTCACCTAAATCCGAGTTTCCTAACTCAAGATTTTGCTTTTTCGAGGTTGGAGGTTTTACCGGTATGTTTTCTGGTTGCTGGCCGGAAGTTCCGGTGCTGCTGGCCGGAAGTTCCGGTCAGCGGAACTTCCGCTCAACTTCCGGGCTTGTTCCGGAAATCAGCATTTGTGGCTCAGTATAGTTCTGTCAGGTTTCCTCGCATTTCCGGAACTTGGCCGGAACTTCCGGTCACCGGAAGTTCCGCCCTAGTTCCGCCCAAGCTTTTTGCTGAACTGGTTGTCTGACGAAGATTCTTCCTTGCGGAAGTTCCGGCCCTCCTAGCCGGTACTTCCGGTTTCAGCCGGAACTTCCGGCCCTCCTGGCCGGAACTTCCGGTGTTACACGAAAACTTACTCAACGGTCAGTTTTGGAGACCTACTCATATAAATAGCTTTCTTCCCCATTGGAACAAGTTGCTTCTCTTACTCTCTCTCTCCTCCATTGTTGAACTAGAGAAGCTTGCACTATCTCTCAATCCCTCCATGATTCTTGCCCCCATTTGAGGGAAAAGAGAGGAGATCTAGATCTACACTTCTACCAATCAAATCCATCTCTTTGTGAGTGGAACTCTCTAGATCTAGATCTTGGTGTTCTTTGTGAATTCCTTTGTTCTTCCTCTCTTATTCCCCCAATAGCTTTTGTAGCTTTGTTGGAATTTGAGAGAGAAGGACTTGAGCATCTTTGTGGTGTTCTTGCCATTGCATTTGGTGCATCGGTTTGAGTTCTCCACGGTGATTCGTGGTGGTGAAAGCAAGAAGGTTGTTACTCTTGGGTTCTTGGAACCCTAGACGGATTCTAGACCTTTGTGGTGATTTGTTGGGAGCCTCCGATTGTTGTGGATGTGTGCCCCAACCTTGTGTAAGGCCCGGTTTCCGCCTCGAAGGAAATCCCTTAGTGGAACCGTGACCTAGGCCTTTGTGGCGAGGGTCACCGGAGATTTAGGTGAGGCGCCTTCGTGGCGTTCTGTGTGGTGTGAGTACCGCATCTTGGGGTGAGGCCTTTGTGGCGTTGGTGTGCATCGAGCAACCACACCTCAAGGTGAGCCTCTTGTGGCGTTCGGGAGCACTAAGCAACCGCACCTCTCCACCGGAGATTAGCACTGCAAGAGTGTGAACTCCGGATAAATCATCGTCTCCCGCGTGCCTCGGTTATCTCTATACCCGAGCTCTTTACTTATGCACTTTACCTTGTGATAGCCATCGTGCTTGAAGTTATATATATCTTGCTATCACATACTTGCTTGTATTGCTTAGCATAAGTTGTTGTTGCTCATAGGTGAACCATTGCTTAGAATAAGTTGTTGGTGCACATAGGTGAACAATAGTATATAGGCTTTGGGCTTGACAAAGTAAACGCTAGTTTTATTCCGCTTTTGTTAAGCCCATCTCGTAAAAGTTTTAAATCGCCTATTCACCCCCCCTCTAGGCGACATCCGTGTCCTTTCAATTGGCATCGAGCAAGGTCTCTCATTCTTAGGCTTCACCGCCTTGAGAGTAAAGATGTCGGCTAGAGGATTAGTGCTCGATAACACTCTTATATTAGATGGCACAAATTATGATGTTTGGAAAATTTGCATGCTTAGTCATTTTCGGGACATTGACCCTCATATGGAGAAAATTGTAGATATAGGTTTTTCTCCTCCTATGGATTCACAAAATCTATCTTTAGAGGATGAGAAAAATTTATATCTCAATTCTCAAGCTTCTTATGTTCTTATGAATGCTTTGCGAGATGTAGGTATTTTTCCATACTTGCCTTTTTGGAGCGCTCATGAGTTATGGACAAAAATTCAAGATAAATATGATGTGTCCAATATTATTAAGGATGATTGCATTGCTTCCACTTCCGGCCGTGATGAGTTCTCATCTTCATCCACTTCACCAAAGTGTGTCAAGACACAAGGTAATGATATGGTGAGTGGTGATGAAAATTGCAATGTTGATATTGAGCTTTCTATTGATGATTCTTCATCTATATCTCATTGCAATGGTTCATCTTTGGACTTAAACACATCTAGCACTAGAAATGATTTACATGCTTGTGTTGATAGTCCTTGCATATCATGTGTAAGTTGCTTGAAAAAATCTAATGATGATATGCTTGCATTGTCTTGTGGCCATGATAAAAATGATTCCATTTCCTCTAGTTGTCGTGTGTCTAACAATGTAGAGGAAACCAAAGATTCTATTGGTCAAGACAAGATCTTGAAAGGAGACTCAAGTAACTCCTCATCTTTATCTCACGGTCCTCATATATGCCTTATGGCCAAGGGTTCCACGGTACCTCCTACCATGGAACCTAATATGTCTCGTGGTGATAAGAATGAGGATGAATATGAAGAAGAGGATTGGGTTGTCTCTCTACGCGATAAGGGTAAGAGCGTATTCAAGGTTATTTGCAAAGATAAAATTGCTAGCACTCACTTCTTTGAAATCTTGACTACCGCTATTGAGAGCCAAAAACTTATTTGGATGCATGAGAACACCATTGATAAAAAGGGTGCTCTTGAACGAGAGTATGCCAATGATGTAGCATCCCTAAAGAATGACCTTGAAGAAGAACAAGAGACCATAGCCTCTCTTGAAGAGCAACTTGAAACCCTTGAAGTGTCTCAAAATGAAATAGTTTCTAAACTCACTAAAGAAAGAGACCATGCTAAAGCTAAATTAAAATTGCTTAAAAATGAAAAGTCCAAAGTTGGTGTTGGTCATGATAAACTTGTTAAGGATCTAGATGATCTAGACAAGGCCCACAAGGCCTTGGAGAGCGAACACTCTATCCTCACCAAGTCATATGAGCAACTACAAGCTTCATATTTAAAAGAGCATGCTATGTTACCCTCTCTTCTTGATGTGTCTTGTGATGATGCTTGTGCTACTAACTCTACTTCTTGTGAAGCATCTATCTTGAAGGAGAATGTTGAGCTAAGGGCTCAACTTGATTTGCTAACTAGCAATTATGGGAAATTGGAAGAAAATCATGGAAAGCTTTCTAGCTCCCATGAGGATCTTCTAGCCTCTCATGATAGGCTAAAGTTAGCTCATGAGGCTATCATATCAAAGGCAACACCTTGTAAGCCTCATGTGGATACTAGCACTACTACTCAAAATGCTATATTGCCATGTGCTAGTCCTAGTAATTCATCCACTCATAATATTGCTAAATATTGTGATGAATTATCTTCCTTGCCTTGTTGCTCTAATAATGAAGATTCTACTTCCTCTAGTACTTGTGTTGTTACTAACCATGTAGAGGAAATCAAAGAGCTCAAGGCCCAAGTCACTTCTTTGAAGACCGACTTGGTAAAGAGTCATGAAGGGAAATGCAAACTTGACACATGAAGGCAACAATCCCCCAATGACAAGAGTGGACTTGGATTCAAATCCAACAACAAGAACAATAACAACAACAAGAAGAAGGGCCAAGTACAAGTCAAAGACCCGGCCAAGATTGTTTGCTTCAAGTGCAAAATTGAAGGGCAGCATGTTAGATCTTGCCCTTTGAAGAAGAAGCAAAAAGTGAAGCGGCCTCAAGTTCAAACTCATATTCAACCTCAAGTTGAAGAAATGCCACTTCCCAAGAAGAACCAAGCCAATGCTCCCATTGTGGAGAAATCTAGTGAGAAGAAGGAGAAGAAAAGAACTTGCTACATATGTCGCGAGAAGGGTCACATCTCCTCCTTTTGCACTATTGGTACCTCATCCAACTCTATCACCATTGATGATGTTTATTCTATCATAAGGATGAGGGTGGCAATGTGTTTGCCAAATATGTTGGTGCTCAAAGTGGTGTCAAGAAAAGAACCATTTGGGTTGCCAAGCCCATTGTGATAAGGACCCAACTTAGTTGGGGACCAACAATCCAAAACTTGATCAATAGGTGCTTGTTGGAGGGCATTGGAGACTTGGCTACATCATGAAGAATTAAGGGATCTTCATCATTTATATTATCTCAAGCCAAGTCTTGGTTATCTTGCCTCTATAATATATTCAATGTTCCTCCTTGCGGTAACATGTGCTCAACTCATTTATATTGAAAGTTACTCGCCCCTTTGCATGTGTTAGTTTTGTTCCTAACATGTGTTTGTATATGTTGTGCTTCCTAATAGTTTTGCTTGAGAAATCAAGTCTATGCATGTTGGGTTGCACACCATGTATTTGTGTTTGTGTTGGAGCCTCTTTGCATCTTGTTGTATCTTATATGGCTCTTACGAGAGATTAATGGACTATAACATTTTGGGGGAGTGATATGCCTTTAGGAATTTCACAATCCTAACAATGTGTGTACATGAGGAATATCACTTAGAATTGATATTGCAAGATTATCTAGTCTCTATGTGGTATGTCATCTTCATGAGAAATTCAAATTCTAATGTCCATTAATATCTGATGGATCTTATTTGCCTCTTGTGAAAATAAATTCCTTATCACATTATGGGGGGTAATAAGCTTTGTGCATTGATGTCTACGTTCCCCCTCCTTTTCCTGTAGACAGTGTTGGGCCTCCAAGAGCGGAGGTTTGTAGAACAGCAGCAAGTTTTCCCTTAAGTGGATCACCCAAGGTTTATCGAATTCAGGAGGAAGAGGTCAAAGATATCCTCTCATGCAACCCTGCAACCACAAAGCAAGAAGTCTCTTGTGTCCCCAACACACCTAATAGGTGCACTAGTTCGGCGAAGAGAGAGAAATACGTGTGGTATGAATATATATGAGTGATAAAATTATGGAAAATAACATGGTAGTTGATGGTGGTAGTATTGCGAGTAGTAACGCAGTAAAACAGTAAACAAGCAGCGATAGCAGTATTTAGGAACAAGGCCTAGGGATTACACTTTCACTAGTGACACTCTCAACATTGATCGCATAATAAATAACTCTTTCTCATATGTGCTACATACACTCTTTTGTTGGATGATGAACACATTGCGTAGGATTACACGAACCCTCAATGCCGGAGTTAACAAGCTCCACAATAATGTTCATATTTAAATAACCTTAGAGCATAATAGATCATTGCAAAATAAACCAAGAACTAACATAGTGCACACACCGTCCACATTACACTATGAAGGAGGAATAGATCACATCAATACTATCATAATGATAATTAACTCCGCAATCTACAAGAGATCATGATCATAGCCTACGACAAGAACCACATGGTGCACACACTAGTCACCTTTACACCATGCAGGAGGAATAGACTACTTTAATAACATCACATGAGTAGCACACAACTAGTAGCGATACAAAGCTCATCATATGGATCTCAATCATGTAAAGCAGCTCATGAGATCATTGTATTGAAGTACATAGAGAGAGAGATTAACCACATAGCTACCGGTACAGCCCCGAGCCTCGATGGAGAACTACTCCCTCCTCATGGGAGCAGCAGCGGTGATGAAGATGGCGGTGGAGATGGCAGCGGTGTCGATGGAGAAGCCTTCCGGGGGCACTTCCCGTCCCGGCGGCGGGCCGGAACAGAGACTCCTGTCCCCCGATCTTGGCTTCATGGGGGCGGCTCTGGAAGGTTTCTGGGTTTCGTCGAACGCATCGGTTTCGATGCAGGGGCTTTAAATAGGCGAAGAGGCGGCGCAGGAGGGTCGAAGGGGGGGCGACACCATAGGGCGGCGCGGCCAGGGCCCTGGGCCGCGCCGGCCTATGGTCTAGGGGGCCCAGTGCTCCCCTCTGGTCCTTCCCGGGTGTTCTGGATGCTTCGTGAAAATAAGAACTTGGGCGTTGATTTCGTCCGATTCCGAGAATATTTCGTTACTAGGATTTCTCAAACCAAAAACAAGCAGAAAACAGGAACTGGCACTTCGGCATCTTCAATAGGTTAGTTCCAGAAAATGCACGAATATGACATAAAGTGTGCATAAAACATGTAGATAACATCAATAATGTGGCATGGAACACAAGAAATTATCGATACGTCGGAGACGTATCAGCATCCTCAAGCTTAGTTCTGCTCGTCTCGAGCAGGTAAAACGATAACACAGATAATTTCTGGAGTGACATGCCATCATAACCTTGATCATACTATTTGTAAAGCATATGTAGTGAATGCAGCGATCAAAACAATGTATATGACATGAGTAAACAACTGAATCATAAAGCAAAGACTTTTCACGAATAGCACTTTCAAGACAAGCATCAATAAGTCTTGCATAAGAGTTAACTCATAAAGCAATAATTCAAAGTAAAGGTATTGAAGCAACACAAAGGAAGATTAAGTTTCAGCAGTTGCTTTCAACTTGTAACATGTATATCTCATGGATAGTTGTCAATGCAAAGTAATATAACAAGTGCAATATGCAAGTGCAGGAATCAATGCATGTTCACACAAGTGTTTGCTTCTTGAGGTGGAAAGAGATAGAACTGACTCAACATAAAAGTAAAAGAAAGGCCCTTCGCAGAGGGAAGCATTGATTGCTATATTTGTGCTAGAGCTTTTGGTTTTGAAAACATGAAACAATTTTGTCAACGGTAGTAATAAAGCATATGTATCATGTAAATTATATCTTACAAGTTGCAAGCCTCATGCATAGTATACTAATAGTGCCCGCACCTTGTCCTAATTAGCTTGGACTACCGGATCATCACAATGCACATGTTTTAACCAAGTGTCACAAAGGGGTACCTCTATGCCGCCTCTACAAAGGTCTAAGGAGAAAGCTCGCATTGGATTTCTCGCTATTGATTATTCTCAACTTAGACATCCATACCGGGACAACATAGACAACTGATAATGGACTCCTCTTTTATGCATAAGCATGTAACAACAATTAATAATTTTCTCATATGAGATTGAGGATATATGTCCAAAACTGAAACTTCCACCATGGATCATGGCTTTAGTTAGCGGCCCAATGTTCTTCTCTAACAATATGCATGCTTAACCATAAGGTGGTAGATCTCTCTTACTTCACAAGACGAACATGCATAGCAACTCACATGATATTCAACAAAGAATAGTTGATGGCGTCCAGTAAACATGGTTATCGCACAACAAGCAACTTAATAAGAGATAAAGTGCATAAGTACATATTCAATACCACAATAATTTTTAAGGCTATTTTGTCCCATGAGCTATATATTGTAAAGGTGGAGAATGGAAATTTAAAGGTAGCACTCAAGCAATTTACTTTGGAATGGCGGAGAAATACCATGTGGTAGGTATGGTGGACACAATTGGCATAGTGGTTGGCTCAAGTATTTGGATGCATGAGAAGTATTCCCTCTCGATACAAGTTTTAGGCTAGCAAGGTTATTTGAAACAAACACAAGGATGAACTAGTACAACAAAACTCACATAAAAGACATATTGAAAACATTATAAGACTCTACACCGTCTTCCTTGTTGTTCAAACTCAATACTAGAAATTATCTAGACTTTAGAGAGACCAAATATGCAAACCAAATTTTAGCATGCTCTATGTATTTCTTCATTAATGGGTGCAAAGCATATGATGCAAGAGCTTAAACATGAGCACAACAATTGCCAAGTATCACATTACCCAAGACATTTATAGCAATTACTACATGTATCATTTTCCAATTCCAACCATATAACAATTTAACGAAGAGAAAACTTCGCCATGAATATTATGAGCTAAGAACACATGTGTTCATACGAACCAGCGGAGCGTGTCTCTCCCACACAAGCATGATATAATCCAATTTATTCAAACACAAACAAAAACAAAAACAAACAGACGCTCCAAGTAAAGTACATAAGATGTGACCGAATAAAAATATAGTTTCGTGGGGAGGAACCTGATAATGTTGTCGATGAAGAAGGGGATGCTTGGGCATCCCCAAGCTTAGACGCTTGAGTATTCTTTGATATATGCAGGGGTGAACCACCGGCATCCAAGCTTTGAGCTTTCACTCTTCTTGATCATAGTATATCATCCTCCTCTCTTGACCCTTGAGAACTTCCTTCACACCAAACTCAAACAAACTCATTAGAGGGTTAGTGCATAATCAAAAACTCACATGTTCAGAGGTGACACAATCATTATTAACACTTCTGGACATTGCTCAAAGCTACTGGAAGGTAATGGAACAAAGAAATCCACCCAACACAGCGAAAGAAGCAATGCGAAATAAAAGGCAGAATCTGTCAAAACAGAACAGTCCGTAAAGACGAATTTTAAAATGGCACCAGACTTGCTCAGATGAAAATGCTCAAATTGAATGAAAGTTGCGTATATATCTGAGGATCACTCACGTAAATTGGCATAATTTTCTGAGTTACCTACAGAGAATTAGGCCTAGATTCGTGACAGCAAAGAAATCTGAAACTGCGCAGTAATCCAAATCTAGTATGAACTTTTCTATCAAAGACTTTACTTGGCACAACAAAACAATAAACTAAGATAAGGAGAGGTTGCTACAGTAGTAAACAACTTCCAAGACACAAATATAAAATAAAGTACTGTAGCAAAATAACACATGGGTTATCTCCCAAGAAGTTCTTTCTTTATAGCCATTAAGATGGGCTCAGTAGTTTTAATGATGCACTCGCAAGAAATAGTATTTGAAGCAAAAGAGAGCATCAAGAGGCAAATTCAAACACATTTAAGTCTAACATGCTTCCTATGAAAAGGAATCTTATAAATAAACAAGTTCATGAAGAGCAAAGTAACAAGCATAGGAAGATAGAACAAGTGTAGCTTCAAAAATTTCAGCACATAGAGAGGTGTTTTAGTAACATGAAAATTTTTACAACCATATTTTCCTCTCTCATAATAACTTCAGTAGTATCATAAGCAAACTCAACAATATAACTATCACATACAGCATTCTTATCATGAGTCTCATGCATAAAATTATTACTCTCCACATAAGCATAATCAATTTTATTAGATGTAGTGGGAGCAAATTCAACAAAGTAGCTATCACTATTATTCTCATCAAGTGTTGGAGGCATAGTAATCACAACAAAATTTACTCTCCATAGTAGGTGGCACCAAAAGACCACTATCATTATAATCATCATATATGGGAGGCAAAGTATCATCAAAGAAAATTTTCTCCTCAATGCTTGGGACTAAAAAGATCATGAAAACCAGCTTCCCAAGCTTAGAACTTTCTATATCATTATCGACAATGGTGTTCAAAGCGTTCATACTAATATTACTACCAAGATGCAAATAAGATTCCATAGGTTTTTTAATTTTCGCATCAAACCAATCCATGTTTTAAATCAGGAAATAGAATAAGAAGCTCATTCTTGTCCATTATGCCAAACTAGTGTAAACAAGAAACAAAAAGATGCAATTGCAGGATCTAAAGGAAATAGCTTCGAGTACTTACAACGGCGAAAATAGCTTAGTAGCCGAGATCCCGAGTGTGAGTACCTTTTACCTTTCCTCACTGCAATAACTGCGCTGCAAAAATACTTGATGCTGTCCAGGACCGGCGCGTGGTTGACGAGGGAGGAAATCCCTGTTGTGTAGCTTTCTGGTCCCCGCAACGGCGCCGTAAAATAGCTTGATGTCTACGTTCCCCTCCTTTCCTGTAGACCGTGTTGGGCCTCCAAGAGCAGAGGTTTGTAGAACAGCAGCAAGTTTTCCCTTAAGTGGATCACCAAGGTTTATCGAACTCAGGGAGGAAGAGGTCAAAGATATCCCTCTCATGCAACCCCGCAACCACAAAGCAAGAAGTCTCTTGTGTCCCCAACACACCTAATAGGTGCACTAGTTCGGCGAAGAGATAGTGAAATACAGTGGTATGAATATATATGAGCAGAGTAACGGGTGCGTAAAATAACTTGGTGGCGTGTAGTTGATGGTGGTAGTATTGCAAAGCAGTAGTAACGAGTAAAACAGTAACAAGCAGCGATAGCATATAGGAACAAGGCCTAGGGATTACACTTACTAGTGGACACTCTCAACATTGATCGCATAATAAATAACTCTTTCTTCATGTGCTACATACACTTTTGTTGGATGATGAACACATTGCGTAGGATTACACGAACCCTCAATGCCGGAGTTAACAAGCTCCACAATAATGTTCATATTTAAATAACCTTAGAGCATAATAGATCATTGCAAAATAAACCAAGAACTAACATAGTGCACACACTGTCCACATTACACTATGAAGGAGGAATAGATCACATCAATACTATCATAATGATAATTAACTCCGCAAATCACAAGAGATCATGATCATAGCCTACGACAAGAACCACATGGTGCACACACTAGTCACCTTTACACCATGCAGGAGGAATAGACTACTTTAATAAAATCACATGAGTAGCACACAACTAGTAGCGATACAAAGCTCATCATATGGATCTCAATCATGTAAAGCACTCATGAGATCATTGTATTGAAGTACATAGAGAGAGATTAACCACATAGCTACCGGTACAGCCCCGAGCCTCGATGGAGAACTACTCCTCCTCATGGGAGCAGCAGCGGTGATGAAGATGGCGGTGGGTCGATGGAGATGCAGATGGCGAAGGCACTTCCTGTCCCGGCGGCGTGCCGGAACAGAGACTCCCCCCCGATCTTGGCTTCGCGATGGCGGCGGCTCTGGAAGGTTTCGTGGGTTTCGTGAACGCATCAGGGTTTTCGATCCAGGGCTTTAAATAGGCGAAGAGGCGGCGATGAGGGTCGGGTGGCACCGACACCATAGGCGGCGCGCCAGGGCCTGGCCGCGCCGCCTGGTCCTGGGGCCTGCCCCCTCCGGTCCTTCCGGTGTTCTCGATGCTTCCGTGAAAATAGGAATTTGGCGTTGATTTCGTCCGATTCCGAGAATATTTCGTTAGGATTTCGAAACCAAAAAGCAGAAAACAGGAACTGGCACTTCGCATCTTGTTAATAGGTTAGTTCCAGAAAATGCACGAATATGACATAAAGTGTGCATAAAACATGTAGATAACATCAATAATGTGGCATGGAACATAAGAAATTATCGATACGTCGGAGACGTATTACAAGCCTAGAAAATGTGAACATTTGAGGTTGTGTCACATAGAATTGATATCGTAAATTATCTCTCTCCTATGTGGCATGTTTGCTCAAACAAGCTCCAATTTGCTTAAATAGCTTCATTGCTAATATCTTTGTGGATCTTATTTGTGAAAGTTTTTCTTGGCATGGTTTTTTACAACGTGTCCCTCAATACATTTTTGGAAAACCATGTGCTTCAAGTCATACTATTAATTGCTTTGCATGTTGGTATGAATACTATTAATTGCTTTGCATATTGGTATGAATACTATTAATTGCCTTGCATGTTGGTATGACTAAATGAAGCTATCAAGAAACTTTCTTTGCATGATGGTTAACTCGTATCTTTTACCATATGCTTTGTTCGTTGTAAATATGATCTTATGTATACTTACAAACTACCACCGGGAAATATTTCCTAATACCTCTTGTCCTAGGACAATTGGTAATCTATTATGAGGTAGATTTTTATTGATCATATTTACATTGGCTCTTGTGTTCAAATTGCCTTATTTATTGCCATGAATTTGTTTTGCTTTGACTCCCATGTGTCTTCCTTGCATCTTATGGATCTAATTTGTCTATTCAAACTTTCTTAGCATTTTTAGTAGATATAGGTAGTGTGATGATCCTAGTTTTGTGCATTTTGTATCCATATTCTAAATCCTAGATAATGCACTAATCTTGGGGGAGCTCTCCTATATTTGTTATAATGCTTAAACTTCTCTTGATCATTATCAAAAAATTGGTTTTGGGAGACATAAATTTTCTTTTTGGTACTTTGTGCCATCATAAAAAGTTTTGAGGGTTTGGTTTATTTGTTGGAACCTTGCTCTCTTGGTAGTTGGTTATCTCATTCCTTTGTGTTTAGGTTTAATTAGCTTCTTATAATGAGATAATTCTTTGGAGTCAATCTTGTGTTGATTTGATTCTTTGATATAATTTGGGCAACCATTGTCTCTTGATTTATTTGGTATTTTGTCCAAATTGTATATTCCTTTGGTTCTTGAAAGTATTGTGCATGCATATTTAATATATGTATATCTTATGGCATGTGTTACTTTCTTTGATCCAATATAGGGTAAACTCCATCAAATCCTAATTTGGCTAAGATGTGCATAAAATTCAATTTCATATCTATATGCACATAGTATTGTGGAGTTTGTCCTATATGTTGTAGTGTGTCTAACTACTTTGAACCCAATTAGTTTGGGGACCTTTTTGTACAATGGATATGCATTGGATGCTTGTCTCACTCTTGGGGAGAAGTGGTGACTCAATGGTAACTTGAGGCAAGCTAGGATGGTCAACGAACACATATCTACTACATCCTCACCAATGCTATCTCGGTAACAAGTATATTATCATGCATATTTTTCTAGCATCCAACCATGTGGTTGCATCTTGGCATGAATCTCTTGATTTGCAAATGTTGTGCTTCTTGCTAAAATCTTAACGAAACCTCTTTATTGCGAATGTGAGTAATTTGAGATGAGTACATATGTTGGGAAGTATATAAAATCATGATCATGATTCACCCATCCCATCTATGCCTATCTAGCAATTTTATTGCATATCAATTCCTCAAGCCTCTCACATGTGCAATATCGATGAAAGTGCAAATTGAGTTATTTCTTTTAGTATCCTCGTTTGTGATACTTGTTGCCTTTCTCAAATGCATCCCAACTATCTTCTATCCCTTGTTGATATTTGTGATGTATTTTAGTTGTTTGTGGTTGAAGTTCATGAATGTACAATAAGATAAAATTGAGCCTTTGGCCATGCTATTAAGCAAAAATTCTTATTGGTATATTGCATGACTTCATCTTGGATATCATACTATTTTTCTTGCGTATCTATTTTGTGCATGTTTCTTTGTGGATAAATATCTTTGTGATATTGCCCACTTAGAGAAACTTATACACATAAGAGATGATACATCTCCTTTTGATATCTTATTTATTTATTGCGTGTTGATTGGTCATGCTAAGCAATATAATTCATTGAAGACTATGATGATGCTTTTTGCTCATCCTTGTAATAGTCTTATAATATGCTTTATCATGCCTTTCACATATCCTCTTGGTTGAGCCTTTTATTATGGTGCCTCTTACTTGTTGCTCAACTATTTGTTTGTTGCAAGTGTTTAGCTTAATTTTCTATCTATGATCTATTGCAAATGTTTGTGTTTTAAATGGTAATGAGGGAGTGAGGATTCCATGTTATGCATATTGTATTCAAATGCAACATTTTATTTTATGCATGTACCTTGGGGAGCTTCCTCATTTGATTTAGAACACTATCTTGTGGTGATCATTAGAGTTTGATTCACTTGGTATCTTTTGTTTTTGAATGATATTATGGGAGTGATGATTCCATGTTTGTGCACTTTATACTCCAATGCAAATTGTCTAGTTTTGTGCACAAACCTTGGGAGCTTCCTCATATTATTTAGAGCAATCTTCTTGATCTTATCATAATATCTATCTTTCTTTTGGTATCTTCTTTGTGGTTCATTTGGTTGCTTGCTTCATTTGTTGAAGCTTCTTGACTTTGTTATCTTTTTGCAATCTTTGATCCTATCTATGGTGTGATTCCTTCCGAATATTCGTAATTGGATATGTGCATTTGATTCCACTCAAATTATGAGAAATGCACACGCTATGGAGGAACTCTCACTATATTGGCCTTCTAAATTTTTCACCCATTTCGGCAATTGGTGCCAATGGGGGAGAAGTTTGGAGGGTTTAAGGGAATTTGGTTATGTCTTTGCTTTGTGCTTAAGCATGTGCCTTTATTGCATTGCATCTTGTTGCTTTGCATAGTTGAATATTTAGAGGAAACTCCACTAGGCTTTGAATGCCAATATATGCAATGAAAGTCAAGATCATTCACACATGCATATATTATGGGGGAGTTTGCTCTATAGATTCAACTTATTTGTTACTTAAATTCCTTATATAAACCCTCTCAAAGAGATTGTCATCAATTACCAAAATGGGGGAGATTGAAAGTGCATGGAGCCCCCATGTGTGGTTTTGGTAATTAATGACAATCCCTATGGACTAATGTTTGCATTGAGTTATATTTGTAGGTGTTGTCCATAGGCAATTCTTGAACCATTTGTTGGCTTCAAGGTTGCAATAAGAAGAATTTGATGAAGGATATCAAGTGTCAAGTATGTCTTGAAGTTGAAGATGAAGTGAGCCCTCAAGTTACTTCAAGACATCAACATGATGAAGAATGGAGAAATGAAGTGCAAGTTCAAGATGAGCCATCTCGAAGAGATCCTTTGCTTGAGTCTTGCCATCCATATGGTGATCATGGATATGTGAAGATGCGCCGAAGAAGAAGCTCTCCCATGGTGGATTATGGGGGAGCAATCCACAAGACTTCGTCAAGCAAGCACAAGCAAGAAAGGCGTTCCATCTTGTTGAGGTCAAGATCATCGTCATCGAGCTCAAGTGGAATGCGCAAGTATAAGGTTTGCTCTTGATAGGGTTTCTTTCTCACCGGTCTCATGGTGTAGTTGGAGACCGGTTTATAGTTTAGTTGCCGTACTATCAAGAGGGCTCTCGAGTGAGTAACTCGATCGTATCGTTCGGAGAGAGCTCAAACCTTTGCATCCTTGCATCATCTTTCTTGGTTGTTATTTGGATCTTATCCATGTGATGTTTTAGAGCTTGTGCTTATTCTCATGACAAGCTCTAGTTCATCGAAAACGGATTTTGCATAGATCACTTGTTGCGTTTTCGAGTTTGGTGATTTTCTCGGTTTCTCATATTGAGGTATTGCACCTCTAAAAATCATAGAAAATCACCCCCACTGATTTCCATATTGTTGGGTAGCTCTTGTCGTCCTCTTTCCAACAAAATTGGTTTCACCTAAATCCGAGTTTCCTAACTCAAGATTTTGCTTTTTCGAGGTTGGAGGTTTTGTAGGATAACGTTGCATAGAAAACAAAAATTTTCCTACCGCGAACACGCAATCCAAGCCAAGATGCAATCTAGAAGACGGTAGCAACGAGGGGGTATCGAGTCTCACCCTTGAAGAGATTCGAAAGCCTACAAGATGAGGCTCTTGTTGCTGCGGTAGACGATCACTTGCCGCTTGCAAAGCGTAGAAGATCTTGATCACGATCGGTTCCGGCGCCACGAACGGGCAGCACCTCCGTACTCTCGGTCACACGTTCGGTTGTTGATGAAGACGACGTCCACCTCCCGTTCCAGGGCAGCGGAAGTAGTAGCTCTTGAATCCGACAAGACGGCGTGGTGTCGGTGGTGGAGAAGTCCCGGAGCTTCGCTAAGCTACGCGGGAGTTATATGGGAGGGGGCGGCTAGGGTTTGGGAGGGGGTGGCCGGCCACTCAAGGGGCGGCCAGCTTGTAGTCTTGGGTTGGCCGGCCCCCTCCCTTGGCCCCTCATTATATAGGTGGATCCCAAGTGTTGGTGTCCAAGTCTTCGAATAAGACCCGAACCAAAAACCTTCCATAAGAGGGGAAACCTAGCCCAACTAGGACTCCCACCAAAAGGTGGGATTTCCACCTCCCATGTGGGGGTGGCCGGCCCCCTAAGGGGGAGTCCACTTGGGACTCCTCCCCACCTAGGGTTGGCCGGCCATGGAGGTGGAGTCCCATGTGGACTCCACCTTCCTTGGTGGTTTCTTCCGGACTTTTCTAGAACCTTCTAGAACCTTCCATAGAACCTTCCGCGACATTTTATTTCACATAAAATGACATCCTATATATGAATCTTATTCTCCGGACCATTCCGGAACTCCTCGTGATGTCCGGGATCTCATCCGGGACTCCGAACAAATATTCGAACTCCATTCCATATTCAAGTACTACCATTTCAACATCCAACTTTAAGTGTGTCACCCTACGGTTCGTGAACTATGCGGACATGGTTGAGTACTCACTCCGACCAATAACCAATAGCGGGATCTGGAGATCCAAATGGCTCCCACATATTCAACGATGACATTAGTGATCGAATGAACCATTCACATACATTACCAATTCCCTTTGTCTCGCGATATTTTACTTGTCCGAGGTTTGATCTTCGGTATCACTCTATACCTTGTTCAACCTCGTCTCCGACAAGTACTCTTTACTCATACCGTGGTATGTGGTCTCTTATGAACTTATTCATATGCTTGCAAGACATTAGACGACATTCCACCGAGAGGGCCCAGAGTATATCTATCCGTCATCGGGATGGACAAATCCCACTGTTGATCCATATGCTTCAACTCATACTTTCCGGATACTTAATCCCACCTTTATAGCCACCCATTTACGCAGTGGTGTTTGGTGTAATCAAAGTACCTTTCCGGTATAAGTGATTTATATGATCTCATGGTCATAAGGACTAGGTAACTATGTATCGAAAGCTTATAGCAAATAACTTAATGACGAGATCTTATGCTACGCTTAAATGGGTGTGTCCATTACATCATTCATATAATGATATAACCTTGTTATTAATAACATCCAATGTTCATGATTATGAAACTAATCATCCATTAATCAACAAGCTAGTTTAAGAGGCATACTAGGGACTTCTTGTTTGTCTACATATCACACATGTACTAATGTTTCGGTTAATACAATTCTAGCATGATATATAAACATTTATCATAAACATAAAGATATAAATAATAACCACTTTATTATTGCCTCTAGGGCATATCTCCTTCAGTCTCCCACTTGCACTAGAGTCAATAATCTAGATTACATTGTAATATACCTAACACCCATGGCATTCTGGTGTTGGTCATGCTTTGCCCTAGGGAGAGCTTTAGTCAACAGATCTGCTACATTCAGATCAGTGTGTACTTTGCAAATCTTTACTTCTCCATCTTCGATGTACTCGCGAATCGAATGATAACGCAGCTTGATATGCTTCAGCCTCTTGTGTGACCTTGGTTCTTGTGCATTGGCGATGGCACCCATGTTATCACAGTAAATGATTAATGGGTCCAATGCACTAGGAACCACACCGAGCTCTACAATGAACCTCTTCATCCATACCGCTTCTGATGAAGCCTCTGAAGCCGCTATGTACTCTGATTCTGTTGAAGACTTCGCCACCGTGCACTGCTTCGAGCTTGCCCAGCTTACTGCAGCACCATTCAATATAAACACGTACCCAGATTGTGACTTAGAGTCATCAGGATCAGTGTTCCAACTTGCATCGGTGTAACTTGTTACAACGAGCTCTTGGTCACCTCCATAACAAAGAAACATATCCTTAGTTCTTTTCAAGTACTTCAGGATATTCTTGACCGCTGTCCAGTGTTCCATTCCTGGATCACTTTGATATCTGCTAGTCAAACTAACAGCATGTGCTATATCCGGTCTAGTACATAGCATGGCATACATGATAGATCCTACTGCCGAGGCATAGGGGATTTTACTCATCCTTTCTCTTTCTTCTGCCGTAGCCGGTCCTTGAGTCTTACTCAAGACTTTGCCTGGTAACATAGGTAAGAACCCTTTCTTACTTTCGTCCATTCTAAACTTCTTTAGAATCTTGTCCAGGTATGTACTCTGTGATAGCCCTATTAGGCGTCTTGATCTATCTCTATAAATCTTGATGCCTAATATATACGATGCTTCACCAAGGTCTTTCATTGAAAAACTATTATTCAAATAACCTTTAACACTGCTTAATAGTTCTATATCATTCCCGATCAATAATATGTCATCTACATATAATATCAGGAATGCTACAGAGCTCCCACTCACTTTCTTGTAAATACAGGCCTCTCCATGACACTGTATAAACCCGAAGTCTTTGATCACCTTATCAAAACGTCGGTTCCAACTTCTTGATGCTTGCTTCAGTCCATAGATTGAACGCTGAAGTTTGCATACTTTGTTAGCATTTTTAGGATCGACAAAACCTTTGGGTTGTACCATATACAACTCTTCCTCAATGTCTCCATTAAGGAACGCCGTTTTGACATCCATCTGCCAAATCTCATAATCGAAAAATGCAGCTATTGCTAACAAAATCCTCACAGATTTTAGCTTCGCTACAGGTGAGAAAGTCTCATCGTAGTCAACTCCTTGAATTTGTCGGAAACCCTTTGCGACAAGTCGAGCTTTATAGACAGTAATATTACCATCAGCATCTGTTTTTCTCTTGAAGATCCATTTATTCTCAACAGCCTTTCGGCTCAGGTAAGTCTACCAAAGTCCATACTTTGTTATCATACATGGATCCCATTTCGGATTTCATGGCTTCTTGCCATTTGTTGGAATCTGGGCTCATCATCGCTTCTTCATACGTCGCAGGGTCCTCATCATTGTTATCCACAATCATGACATTTAGACAAGGATCATACCAATCAGGAGTGGCACGTTCCCTTGTCGATCTGCGAGGTTCAGTAGTTTCCTCATTCGAAGTTTCATGATCATTATCATTAGCTTCCTCTGTTGCCGGTGTAGGCGGTACAGGTACAACTTCCGGTACTGCGCTACTCTGATCAACGAGTATAGATTCATCAATCTCATCGAGTTCTACTTTTCTTCCAGTCACTTCTTTAGTGAGAAATTCTTTCTCAAGAAAGGTTCCGTTCTTAGCAACAAAGATTTTGCCTTCGGATCTGTGATAGAAAGTGTACCCTATAGTTTCCTTAGGGTATCCTATGAAGACGCATTTCTCCGCTTTGGGTTCTAGCTTGTCCGGTTGTAACTTTTTTACATAGGCTTCGCAACCCCAAACTTTAAGGAACGACAGCTTAGGTTTCTTATTAAACCATAATTCATACGGTGTCGTTTCTACGGATTTTGATGGTGCTCTATTTAAAGTGAATGCGGCTGTCTCTAATGCATAACTCCAAAAAGATAACGGCAAATCAGTAAGAGACATCATAGAACGAACCATATCTAAGAGAGTTCGATTACGACGTTCGGACACACCGTTACGTTGAGGTGTTCCCGGCGGTGTCAATTGTGAAAGTATTCCGCATTTCTTTAAATGCATGCCAAACTCATAACTCAGATATTCACCTCCACGATCAGATCGTAGAAACTTAATCTTCTTGTTACGTTGATTTTCTACTTCACTTTGAAATTCCTTAAACTTCAAAGTTTCGATTTATGTTTCATGAAATAGATATACCCATCTCTCAGATCATCTGCGAAGGTTAGAACATAACGATAACCATCGCGCGATGCTACACTCATTGGTCCGCACACATCGGTATGTATGATTTCCAATAAGTCAGTAGCTCGCTCCATCATACCAGAAAATGGAGTCTTTGTCATTTTTCCCATTAGACATGCTTCACATCTATCAAGTGACTCAAAGTCAAGTGATTCAAGTAATCCATCAGTATGGAGTTTCTGCGTTCACTCCAATATGACCAAGACGACAGTGCCACATATAAGTAGAATTATCATTCAATTTAATTCGCTTAGCATCAATGTTATGTATATGCGTATCACTACTATCGAGATCTAACAGAAATAAGCCATTCTTTTGTGGTGCTCGACCATAAAAGATATTATTCATAAAAATAGAACAACCATTATTCTCAGACTTGAATGAATAACCGTCTTGCATTAAACAAGATCCAGATATAATGTTCATGCTCAACGCAGGTACACAATAACAATTATTTAGGCTTAAAACTAATCCCGAAGGTAGATGTAGAGGAAGTGTGCCGACTGCGATCACATTGACCTTGGATCCGTTTCCAACGCGCATCGTCACTTCATCTTTCAGCAGTTGTCGTTTATTCAGTTCCTGTTTCGAGTTACAAATATGAGCAACCGAACCAGTATCAAATACCCAGGTACTAGAACGAGAACCAGTGAAATGAACATCTATAACATGTATATCAGATATACCTTCTTTCTTCTTCTTTACAAGGCCGCTCTTCAGATCAGCCAGATACTTGGAGCAATTACGCTTCCAGTGTCCCTTCTCCTTGCAGTAATAGCACTCAGCATCAGGCTTAGGGCCGTTCTTAGGTTTCATAGGAGGCGTGGCAGCTTTCTTGCCACCCTTCTTGAATTTTCCCTTAGACTTGCCCTGTTTCTTGAAACTGGTGGTCTTGTTGACCATCAACACTTGGTGCTCTTTCTTGATCTCAATCTCAGCAGCTTTTAGCATGCCAAAGAGTTCAGGTAACTCCTTGTTCATGTTCTGCATATTGTAGTTCATCACAAAGTTCTTGTAACTTGGTGGCGTGATTGAAGGACACGATTAATCCCCATCTGTTAGGAATCACTATTCCCAAGTCACTGAGTTTCTTCGCATGCCCGGTCATGGCGAGCATGTGCTCACTAACGGAGCTGCCTTCTTCCATCATACAGCTGAAGAAATGTTTCGATGCTTCATAGCATTCCACGGCCGCATGAGTCTTAATATAGCTTTCAGCTCATTCATCAACTCATGAGGATCATGGTGCTCAAAACGTTTTTGAAGATCGGATTCCAGACTGCACAGGATGGCACACTGAACTTGAGAGTACCGAGTTTTCCGAGTTGCGTAAACAGCTTTTACTTCATCGGTTTCATCTTCTGGAGGGTCACCTAGCGGTGCATCAAGCACATATTGCAGATTTCCGCCATAGAGGAAGATCCTCACATGACGGAACCAGTCGGTGAAGTTGCTACCGTTGCTCTTAAGTTTCTCTTTCTCTAGGAACTGATTAAAATTGATTGGGGACGCCATCTCTACCATATATTTGCAATAGTTTAGACTAAGTTTATGACAAATTGAGTTCAAATTTTAATTCAACATAATTAAAAACCTAAGTGAACTCCCACTCAAAACAATATCCCTCGCATTGTCTTAGTGATTACACGAACCAAATCCACCGTACCTAAACCCGATCATCACGAGAAAAGGTGTGATTTCAATGGCGAACACTCAAAGTGTTCATCATATCAACCATATGATTCATGCTCTACCTTTCGGTATCACGTGTTCCGAGACCATGTCTGTACATGCTAGGCTCGTCAAGGCCACCTTAGTATCCGCATGTGCAAAACTGTCTTGCACCCGTTGTATGTACTTATTGAATCTATCACACCCGATCATCACGAGATGCTTCGAAACGACAAGACTTGGTAACGGTGCTACTAAGGATGAACACTTTATTATCTTGAGATTTTAGTGAGGGATCATCTTATAATGCTACCGCGATCTAAGCAAAATAAGATGCATAAAAGGATTAACATCACATGCAGTTCATATGTGATATGATATGGCCCTTTTGTCTTTGCGCCTTTGATCTTCATCTCCAAAGCACGGACATGATCTCCATCATCTTTGGGCATGATCTCCATCATCGTCGGCGTAGCGTCAAGGTCAATGGCGCCGTCTTCATGATTGTCCTCCATGTAGCAACTATTACAACTACTTTGAAATACTACTCAACATGAAATTTAAAGACAACCATAAGGCTTTCGGTTGCCACAATACAATAATGATCATCTCATACATATTCATCATCATATTATGGCCATATCACATCACCAAACCCTGCAAAAACAAGTTAGACGTCTCACTTGGTTTGCATATTTTACGTGGTTTAGGGTTTTCGAGAGTGATCTAATCTACCTACGAACATGAACCACAACGTTGATACTAATGTTTTCGATAGAAGAGTAAATTGAATCTTCACTATAGTAGGAGAGATAGACACCCGCAAAGCCTCTTATGCAATACAAGTTGCATGTCGAACGAGGAACAAGTCTCATGAACGCGGTCATGTAAAGTTAGTCCGAGCCGCTTCATCCCACTATGCCACAAAGATGCAAAGTACTCAAACTAAAGATAACAAGAGCATCAACGCCCACAAACCATTGTGTTCTACTCGTGCAACCATCTATGCATAGACACGGCTCTGATACCACTGTAGGATAACGTTGCAAAAAATTTCCTACCGCGAACACGCAATCCAAGCCAAGATGCAATCTAGAAGACGGTAGCAACGAGGGGGTATCGAGTCTCACCCTTGAAGAGATTCCAAAGCCTACAAGATGAGGCTCTTGTTGCTGCGGTAGACGATCACTTGCCGCTTGCAAAAGCGCGTAGAAGATCTTGATCACGATCGGTTCCGGCGCCACGAACGGGCAGCACCTCCGTACTCGGTCACACGTCCTTGTTGATGAAGACGACGTCCACCTCCCCCCGTTCCAGGGGCAGAAGTAGTAGCTCCTCTGAATCCACACACGACGGCGTGGTGTCGGTGGCGGGAGAAGTCCGGCGGAGCTTCGCTAAAGCTACGCGGGAGTTATGGAGGAGAGGGGGCGGCTAGGGTTTGGGAGGGGGTGGCCGGCCACTCAAGGGGGGCGGCCAGCTTGTGGTCTTGGGGTGGCCGGCCCCCTCCCTTGGCCCCTCATTATATAGGTGGATCCCCAAGTGTTGGTGTCCAAGTCTTCGAATAAGACCCGAACCAAAAACCTTCCATAAGAGGGGAAACCTAGCCCAACTAGGACTCCCACCAAAAGGTGGGATTTCCACCTCCCATGTGGGGGGTGGCCGGCCCCCTAAGGGGGAGTCCACTTGGGACTCCTCCCCACCTAGGGCTGGCCGGCCATGGAGGTGGAGTCCCATGTGGACTCCACCTTCCTTGGTGGTTTCTTCCGGACTTTTCTAGAACCTTCTAGAACCTTCCATAGAACCTTCCGCGACATTTTATTTCACATAAAATGACATCCTATATATGAATCTTATTCTCCGGACCATTCCGGAACTCCTCGTGATGTCCGGGCTCATCCGGGACTCCGAACAAATATTCGAACTCCATTCCATATTCAAGCACTACCATTTCAACATCCAACTTTAAGTGTGTCACCCTACGGTTCGTGGACTGCTGACATGGTTGAGTACTCACTCCGACCAATAACCAATAGCGGGATCTCGAGATCCATTAATGGCTCCTACATATTCAACGATGACATTAGTGATCGAATGAACCATTCACATACACTACCAATTCCCTTTTGTCACGCGATTTTTTACTTGTCCGAGGTTTGATCTTCTGTATCACTCTATACTTTGTTCAACCTCGTCTCCTGACAAGTACTCTTTACTCGTACCGTGGTGTGTGGTCTCTTATGAACTTATTCATATGCTTGCAAGACATTAGACGACATTCCAACGAGGGCCCCGAGTATATCTATCCGTCATCGGGATGGACAAACCCCACTGTTGATCCATATGCTTCAACTCATACTTTCCGTATACTTAATCCCACTTTTATAGCCACCCATTTACGAAGTGGTGTTTGGTGTAATCAAAGTACCCTTTCCTAAGATAAGGATTTACAGGATCTCATGGTCATAAGGACAAGGTAACTTGTAATTTTAAAGCTTATAGCAAATAACTTAATGACGAGATCTTATGCTACGCTTAAATGGGTGTGTCCATTGCATCATTCATATAATGATATAACCTTGTTATTAATAACATCCAATGTTCATGATTATGAAACTAATCATCCATTAATCAACAAGCTAGTTTAAGAGGCATACTAGGGACTTCTTGTTTGTTTACATATCACACATGTACTAATGTTTCGGTTAATACAATTATAGCAGGATATATAAACATTTATCATAAACATAAAGATATAAATAATAACCACTTTATTATTGCTCTCTAGGGCATATCTCCTCTGAAGTGACTGCATGTTTTCCTCTCAGTTGCTGGCCGGAAGTTCCGGCGAAGTCGGAAGTTCCGGTCAGCGGAACTTCCGCTTCAACTCTATTTGTTCCGGACCAAAGATTTGTGGCTCAAGATAGTTCCTTCACAAAGTTTCGCATTCCTAACTGGTCAGAATCTGGTCGCCCAGTTCCGCTCAAGCTTTTTGCTGAATCGTTGTCTGACGAAGATCTTTCCTTGCGGAAGTTCCGGCCCCCTCTCTAGCTCGCACTCTCTCGACCTGTCTTAACTTCCGTCCTCCGCCGGAACTTCCGGTGTTACACGAAAATCCTGCTTCAACGGCCGGGCCATGGTATCCTACTCATAAATACCCCTTCTTCCTCCTTGGGCTGTGGCTTCTCTTACTCTCTCTCTCCTCCATTGTTGAACTAGAGAAGCTTGCACTATCTCTCTCAATCCCTCCATGATTCTTGCCCCCATTTGAGGAAAAAGAGAGAGGAGATCTAGATCTACACTTCTACCAATCAAATCCATCTCTTTGTGAGGGGAATCTCTAGATCTAGATCTTGGTGTTCTTTGTGAATTGTTCTTCCTCTCTTATTCCCCAATAGCTTTAGCTTTGTTGGAATTTGAGAGAGAAGGACTTGAGCATCTTTGTAAGTTCTTGCCATTGCATTTGGTGAATCGGTTTGAGTTCTCCACGGTGAGTCGTGAAAGCAAGAAGCACAGCATTTTGGGTTCTGGAACCCTAGACGGATTCTAGACCTTTGTGAAAGATTTGCTGGGAGCTCCTAGCTGCCAGGATGTGTCTAACCTTTGTGTAAGGTCCAGCCGCCTCAAGAAACTTAGTGGAACCGTGACCTAGGCCTTTGTGGCGAGGGTCATCGGAGATTTAGGTGAGGCGCCTTGTTCGGTGTGTGGTGTGAGTACCGCATCTTGGGGTGAGGCCTTTTGTGGCGTTGGTGTGCATCGGCAACCACACCCTCAAGGCGAGCCTCTTGTGGCGTTTGGGAGCACTAAGCAACCGCACCTCTCCACCTGGAGATTAGCACTCTAAAGAGGAACTCCGGGGATAAACTGCTGTTCTCCTGCCTCGGTTATCTCTATAAACCGGAAGCTCTTTACTTATGCACTTTACCTTGTGATAGCCATCGTGCTTGAAGTTATATATATCTTGCTATCACATACTTGCTTGTATTGCTTAGCATAAGTTGTTGGTACACATAGGTGAACCATTGCTTAGAATAAGTTGTTGGTACACATAGGTGAACAATAGTATATAGGCTTTGGGCTTGAAAGTAAACGCTAGTTTTATTCCGCTTTTGTTAAGCCCATCTCGTAAAAGTTTTAAATCGCCTATTCACTCTAGGCGACATCCGTGTCCTTTCGCCGTCGTTATTAGGCGGGCGCGGTTTGTAGGGCTCACAAGGCGGCCCTGGCGTGTGGGGCCCCCGTGGACTCCTCCGACTCCGCCTACGAAAATTTCGTCACAATGCCAGAGCTGGGACACGATACTGAACACCTTCTAGGTGGCGACTTTCGGCCGCACTTTGGGATTCACCACGAGATCGCCCACTCGCCGAGAGGAGAATCACTTCGAGGATCCCTCCATCGCCACATCGCCTGAGGTGAGAATCACCCTGGGACTATAACGAGGCGTAGCTAGATGGTTGTCTTCCTCATTGTGCTATCATGTTAGATCTTGTGAACTGCCTATGATGATCAAGATCATCTGTCCAGAATGCTTAGATGTTGTAGCTTAGCTGGGATCCGCATGACATTGAATACTATATGGGGGCTGACACAATCTATCATATATAAGAATGATGTTCTGCATGCCTCCGCTGCGTAGAAAGATGCAAGAACATAAACAACATATATGATAGATTGATAATCAACTTGACATAGTATTCAATATCCATCTGGATCCCAACAAACACAAATATGTAGGATTACAAAGAAATCATCTTGACTATGATAGGCAATTTCACAAGATCGAGCATGATAGCACAATTAGGAGAAGACAACCATCTAGCAACTGCTATGGACCCATGGTCCAGGGAACTACTCACTCATCACTCCCGAGGCGATCATGGCGATGAAGAGACCTCCAGGAGATTCCCTCCTGGTGGGTGTCGAGGCGATCTCCCCCGAATCCTCCCGAGATGGGATTAAGGCGGCGGCGTCTCTCGTAAGGTTTTCCGGGATCGTGGCTCTCAGATCGGGGGTTTCGCGACTGAGGTTTTGCAGGCTGGCGCAGTCAGAGGCGCTGCTGGGCCCACACGCTAGGCCGCGCGGCCAGCACCTGTCGGCGCCAGCCTGTTGTGTGCCACCTCGTGGCCCCACTTCTATCCTTCGGTCTCTCTCTCTCGAAGTCATGTAGGTCAGGGACCCCGGGCGTTGACTTCGCTCCACCCGAATATTTCCTTACTAGGATTTCTGAAACCAAAACAAGCAGAAAAAACAGCAACTGCTCTTCGGCATCTCGTCAATAGGTTAGTGTCGTAAAATGTATATACGACATATAATGTATATAAAACATGTGAGTATCACCATATAAAAGTAGCATGGAACAGAAGAAATTATAGATACGCTTGGGACGATCGGCCTCAAAGGTGGAATTTGTAAGGGCTGGCTTGTAATTTTCTGTTTTTTTTTGGTCTTATTCGTAAAATGTACTCCACCGCTGAAGCAGCTGCCCTAGGGTCCTTCGGAACCTTCGCATTCAAAAAAAACAAGGAAGCCAAAGGAAAACGAAGCATTTTTTCGTTGTACAGAAAGAAACCTAAACGGGCCGAGTCCATGTGCCGAATCGTTCAGCGAAACGAGATACCCTTAGCGGGTTGATGTCTTTTCGAGTTGAAAACTGGGTACAACAAATTATGCATTAGAGTCGAAACCGGACCTACCGTTACTTCTGCAGTATTCAAGTAAATAAATCGACAATCGGAGATAGAGTCGAGTTCGTTAGCCCTAATAAAGAGGACCGAACGCCCAGATCCGCCGCCCGCAACACACCAAAACTCGATTCCCCGCTCAAGTTCAAGATGTCCATGGTCGCGGTTCGATTATGCGATGTCACCAGCAACCGCGGGCGGTTCTAGGTCGGCCGTCGCGAATGAACAAGGGGTGCTCAACTGCGGCGTTCAAGCCGGCCGATCCTCTACGCCGGTTTTCCTCCTCCGAGGCTTCTGCTGCCAACGGGCCAAAAGTCAGCACCGAGGTACGCCTGTTTATCATAGGTAATTCTGCTTTCGGTTTAGGGTTGCATATTCATTCATATATCTGCAAGTTGCTAAATCAACCATACCGCCGATTGCCAGCATCCTTCTTTTCAGCATCTCAGCAGACGAAAGAGGAACTTTCGACCTGCCTGATGGGGTACAAACGAATAAAGGTATTTCCTACACAGGAAGAAAGGAAGACAGGTGGCTGCCCAGCATCTTACCTCTCACGTCCGTCACAGACTCATAGTAACCCTCAATGGTAACTATAGTTCATGCCCAATCACCGCATGCTATTCCTCAACTGATGTGTTTTTCTTATCATGAATCGTATATATTACCACTACCTCTGTTCGTTTATTTCATTAGCATATATTTTTGACATCAAATTGTTGTTATTACATTTATGTTCAGAATTATTAAATCAATATGATTTTATTATAACACATAAATGAAGCAATTATTGGTCAAACTTTCCTCTAATATGTGTTCTAGGCTGGAGGCGCAATTATAAGATATTGAATTGCACGGTGAAAATTGGTATGGTAATGATTTTTTTCATTTAGGAGTATATCTTATAATTATTAAATGCTCTATACCTCGTGTGATCAAATAGAAGTATAACAAAGTCGTCCAGTTGTATACTTGGCAGTGAGAGAAATTGTGTATCCTTAGCTTATAACTATAGTAATGTTTTTCTTAACCTCATATGATGCAGGCACCGGTATTCCTTTCTAGAACAAAGAGTTTGTCTTGCGTGAGTGCTGTATCAACTTTCATTGCTTTCATTTTTATGCTGGAAAAAGGGGGCATATATTTTGCCGGGGATAAACAAGCTCAGGGAGCAGACAGTAACAGCAAAGCCAGTGTCTCCTGTGCAGAACCAATCCTGGAAGAATAGTTTATATCAGTAAAAGCATTTCTCAAAGTTTCAAAAAAGATCTATAAATATGCATATAGTTAAAGATGTAATACTACAAAGTGTGTGAAATCCCAGTATGAATGCTTCTTTATACTCTAGGCTAGACAAAAATGACAAGTTTGGACCCCCTATGCATTTTCAAATCTCCATAATTTGTTAGGATTTGTCCTACATTTTTTTGTAGCTCACAGTATAACGTATTTGAATTGAGATTTTACATGCCTGTACCATACATACTCCTATGTGCATCTAGATTTTTTTGCTCTTGAACTTTGAAGGCTGTTGTATCTCAAGCTCCAAAGCGGATTTCTGGTGAAATCGCTTGTCTTTAGTAAGAATAGTAGCGGAACACTTTGCCCCAAGTTACTGTTCTATTTGTTATCATGGACGAATGTGAATATATCGTGATGTCATTTTCATGCCATCTGTTATTTTTGTTTGTTTGTTTTAGTTTGGCTGCTTGGGTCGAGCTGGATGCACATGTCTAAGCTGCTGAACGTACCGCAAAAAGCGGACGCTGCTGCCTGAACGACAAAGTAAACCCGGCCCAAATCTGGGCTAGGTTTGCGTGGCCGCGGATGGCACGCGCCGTCCGCTCGCGTCCGGGCGCTGGTCGCCTCGTCTCCCTGGGGCCCACCTGTCGGTGACCAGGGAGTCTATTAAATGGGGACTGGAGGGGATCTGGCCCTCCACTCCAGTCCCCACTCCACTCCCCGCAGCGAAACCGCCGCCATGGCCAAGCGACGGTTCGCTTCCGCCAACGACGACGAGGCGAGCAGAGAGCGCTCCTCGCCCGCCGGTGCCGCGCGCCGGAAGAAAACCGAGGCGGCTCTCCACATCGGAGCAGGTCGGCAGCGCACACGTAACCGCCGCTCTCCCCGCGAGCTGGGCTCGAGTCCTCGGCGAGCCCTGACCCCGCCAACATGATCTCAAGTGGGCGCGGAGGAGAGGCGAATGGTCGGCGACTCCACGGCCATTCCCACCTCCGAGACTGGCGAGGCGTCCCGGCCGGGAGGTCGGGAGGCGGAGGGTTGAACCCGTTGGCGCAACGCGACCCAACGGGACCCGCGGGACGCGGCCGGGTCGTCTCACGTGTCCTAAAGGACACTCCAACGCCCAAAACGGACTACGAATCGCTGGGCCCGCTGGTCAAATGTCGGGAGATGCCCTCAGTGAGGAGGTTAGGATGGATTGTTTCTCAACAAGAGGAACATGGGAACAATGTACAGCCAAGGTAAAAGGAAAATTGAACCCTAACCTAAGCTTTTAAGGTAAAGGCCTTGTTGATTCACCTAATTCCTTAAATTTAGATACAAAGGTGAAAAACAAAAAAAAAAAACAAAAATTGTAACCAAATAGATTACCAAGAATTCTCTTGGATATGTTCCTCTTTCCTGAAATTGAGAAACACGTTATTCTTGCATCTGATTTTTCATTTGACAGTGGTGAAGGATGCCAGAAAAACAAATTGAGGTCGGGTGAACTCTAATGCCTAAAAATGTTGATGCAAAAACATAACCCTATAACTTGACTCTGAAATATCGTTTGAGATGCATAATGTTTTTCTCCCAAGTTGTAAGATACCTTAGAAGAAATGATATATGAGACAACATAAAACTTCGGTGGCTGCCTCTACATCTTGATTCCCATTTCAATCTAAAATGCATGAAGCAGATATAATAGGAATTTTTCAACACACTAATAATCTATGTCAATCGTTGCTAAAAGACATGGTAACACAATGACTAAGTTAATAAATGACATAAAAGACTAATTTCTAAGAACTACCGTATCATCTTTAAAAGAATTTTAAATGTGCTGAACACTAGCACAACCTTTAACTCGTAACAGATGTAGCACTTTAGGGTTGACACTGAATTAAGCGCCAAGGCCACTTGTCAGAGCAAAATGGCGTCGGACGGCCGTTAGGTTTCCTTCCTAATTCTTTTTCTTCCTTTTTTTTTCCTGCGTTGACCCGGATCTGCGCGCGAGCCAGAGCAGCGCCCAGCTCGCCGGCGCCCACATCTTTCCTATTCCTGCTTTCCAGCGTGCCCGCGGGCCGTCCCTGGCAGCAGTGGCCGATCTTGGCCGGAGGCCATGCACTGCTCGCAGTATCCACGCCAGAGCTGAACCCGGCGGCGGCGCGGCAGCACGGCGGCGCGCATGGCTGAGGCGTGCAACCCCGAGCTGATGGAGGCGACAAACAGCGCCACGCACGCGAGGCTGAGACGCGGGGGCACTGCGACGCACATGGTTGAGGCGCGTGGCCCCGTGCTGATGGCGGCGATGGGCAGCGCCACGAACACGAGGCCGAGGCGGCGCGTGGGGCGCGGACGTGAGGAGCTGACGGAGAATCCGGGTGGCGGCAGAGGTGGCACGCGGTGGTCGGCAGCAAGGTGGAGCCGTGGAGCGCGCAGGCTTGCCTGGCCGCGCTGCAGGCCGAGCGCACCGAGCGTGGCCTCCTATGTCTCGCTGCGCTGCAGGACGGCGGCACCGAGCGCGGCCTCCCTGCCTCGCCGCGCTGCAGGCCAAGATGTGCGCCGTCGCGCGCCGAGCGCGGCCTCCCCGACTCGCCGTGGCCGGCGCCGTGGCAACCAGGCCCCCTCGCGGCGCTCCTGGAGGACCTGCAGCCCGGAAACGGTCGACTTCGCCGCGGAGGTCGGTGACTGGCCGTCGCCGCTACTCTTCTCCCGCGCCGGCAGCACGCACCACGTTGCCGTGAACTGCGAGCTATTCGTGCACAAGCTCCGTGGACAGGGCGAGTCTACTGATTTCTTCAAGTGGGTCAAGGCCATGCGCATGCCCACACAGTGGTGAGTCTCCAGATGGATGCGGCCGAGGATCTAGTCCATGGACGAGCTTTCGCGCTGGGTCAGGCCTAAAAGGCCTCGAACTGAGGGTATGCCCCAGCTGCCTGCTCGCGCGAGTTCGCTCGCCTCGCCCTGCATCACCGGGAGCGCGCGGCGGCGCGCTGTTGCGTGGAGGGGCGGTGAGTGGGTTATGCAAGGGCGCTTCAGCGGACCTAAGCCGCCAGTGTGCTGGGAGTGGAGTCAACGACCTGGTCCTACCTGGCTGAGTCGGACCGCTCTCATCGACCCCGCTGAATGGCTGGCCGACGGCCGCTTGCTCTGACAAGTGGGCCGCGTGGTTAATTTGCTGTCAACACTAGAGCCGCTTCTATTTCCATATGTCGGCCTGCAATGACCACGCTCGTTGGTACCACCAAAGCCGCAGCATTAACTCGCAACCTGCTGCCCCTGGGTGCTAAAGACCTATATTGCAATTTACTCATGGACTAAACACATCTAGCCTCATCCTTGGCCCTTGCAGCAAACAAGAAACAGATTATATTGTGAGATGAACATCACAATATCACAAGTTCATAACTGATTGGTTGTTGTGAGTCGTCGTTCGCTTGCACGCCACCGTTCAGCCGATGAACGGCTGCGCCATGAAACTTATGTCAGCTGTCGCCAGGCCTGCGCTACGTTTCAGGGATAGAGGTGCAGGACAGCACGCTGGCGGGAGGCTCACCGGCATGTTCCTTTTGCGTGTGAGACCCGAACGAGTGGTTCCACGCTCACCGAGGCAACAACTCAGGCAGCCTAATACGCAACATGGCCCAACAGCTATTTCTGAGGTTTGTTTGTTTTTCTATTTTTTGTAATCAAACGAGCCATCCCAAAATATGTACATGCTAATATGCATATGTGGGATCACGAGCTTGGACCGTTCCCCTCCTATCGCTACAGTCAAAGGAGGCGATTTCTTGGACTCTTCCTCTCAAGCCTCACTGCCGCCTGCGATCCGTGTGATTCCTCACCTCCCGCGCCGCCTCCGACCCATGTGAGATGGGGAAACTGCGGATCCCCACACAACGTAGGTAGCAGTAGGGTGCTGTGGTCATGGCGCCATGGAGATGGAGGCGTACAAGGGCTGAAGACGGCGGTCTTCGGGCGTTGGCGGCTCCTATGAGGCTACTGGATCCGCCCGTCCTCGCATCGCCTGCCTTCGTCGAGGCGCTCAGGCGTGCTTTCCCCTGCTGCTACTGAGTCCAAGTAGTGATGGCTCCGGTTTTCGAAATCAGGTCCTTCCCTCGCAAAAAAATAATAATATGCATATGTGGGAAATGAAAAAAAAGTCTATTTTAAACACTCTAACTCGTAGAAGTTCGGCGAAACGAACCCTGAATTTAAAATTTCCGTCCTTTGTAACCTTAAACTATCTAATTCCGATCTAAATTACAGCATTGGAACTCTTGTGCTCTCCATACGCGTAAAGCGGCGCCTCAAAGACGAGGTATGTTAATGAGAACGAGATGGCGGGGCCGACGTCGAGCGTTCCATGCCAGCGCATCAAAAGAGGGAGGTGATACGTCTCCAACGTATCTATAATTTCCGATGTTCCATGCTTGTTTTATGACAATACCAACATGTTTTGTTCACACTTTATATCATTTTTATACATTCGGAACTAACCTATTGACTAGATGCCGAAGTGCCATTGCTGTTTTCAGCTGTTTTTGGTTTCAGAAATCCTAGTAACGAAATATTCTCGAGAACTGGACGAAATCAACGCCCAAGTTCCTATTTTCATCGGAAGCATCCAGTAACACCCGGGAAGGGCCAGAGGGAAGCCCTGGGGCCCCACACCACACCCCCGGCGCGTACAGGGGGCTGCGCCCCTAGTAGTGTGGGCCCCCCAGACCTTCCTAATTCGAGCCCGCCTATTTAAGCCGTCGTGACCTAAAACTTCGATACCAATTGACGAAACTCCGGAAAGACTCCAGGGGCGCCGCCACCGTCGTGAACCCACTCCTGGGACAGAACTCGTTCGGCACTCGCCGGACGGGGAAGTGCCCCTGGAAGGCTTCTCCATCGACACCGCTGCCATCTCCACCGCCATCTTCATCACCGCCGCTGCTACTCCCATGAGGAGGGAGTAGCTCTCCTCGGGGCTGCACCGGTAGCTATGTGGTTAATCTCTCTCTCCATGTACTTCAATACAATGATCTAATGAGCTCTGCTTACATGATTGAGATTCATATGAGTTTTGTATCACAGACTATCCATGTGCTACTCTAGTGATGTTAGTTAAAGTAGTTCTATTCCTCCGGCACGTGTGAGGTGATCATGTGCACCGTGTGGTTCTTGTCGTAGGTTATGATCATGATCTCTGTAGATTGTGGAGTTAATTATCATTATGATGGTATTGATGTGATCTATCCCCGTTATGTTGATCTATCTTACACTATAAGGTTACTTAAATATGAACAAATTGTGGAGCTTGTTAACTCCGGCATTGAGGCTTCGTGTAATACGCAATGTGCTCATCATCCAACAAGAGTGCGTAGAGTATGTATCACGGCCTATTCACAGGGATCAATGTTGAGAGGTCCACCAGCAAAGTATAACCCTAGGCCTTGTTCCTAAATACTGTTGAGTTACTACTGCTTGTTTACTATTTTACTGCGTTACTACCGCTGCAATACTACCACCATCAACCACGCGCCAGTCCTGGACAGCATCAAGCTAATAAGCCATATATATTCATACTCAATTGTGACATTTCACTATCTCTTCGTCGAACTAGTGCACCTATTAGGTGTGTTGGGGACACAAGAGACTTCTTGCTTTGTGGTTGGAGGGTTGCATGAGAGGATATCTTTGACCTCTTCCTCCCCGAGTTCGATAAACCTTGGTGATCCACTTAAGAGAAAACTTGCTGCTGTTCTACAAACCTCTCGTGGAGGCCCAACACTGTCTACAGGAAAAGGAGGGGGCGTAGGACATCAAGCTATTTTCTCGGGCGCGTTGCTTCGGGAGGAAAGGTAAAAGGTACTCACACTCCGGAGCTCGGCTACTAAGCTATTTTCCGCGCCTCGTCAGGCACTTAAAGCCATTTCCTTTAGATCCTGCAATTGCATCTTTTTGTCTCTTGTTTACACTAGTTAGGCATAATGGAAAACAATGAGCTTCTTATCTTTTTTATTCTATTTCCTGATTTAGAATTGTTTAATGCGAAAATTAAAAACCTATGAAACCTTATTTGCATGCTAGTAGTGATGTTATTAGTATGAATGCAATTACTGCTAATGTTATGGATAAGTCTTGCTTGGGGAAGCTAGTTTACATAAAAATAATCTTTTTTGCTCTTCAGCTTTTGAAGAAATATTTTGCTCTGATAATGCTTTATCTCCCATATGCGATAACTCTAATGATGTTTCTGATATTTTAAATCCACCTGCTGAAAGTATTCCGTATAAAATACCTATGAAAATTATCGAACGTGTTATGGACAACCATTATAAAGGGGATGGAACTGTCCATCCTAGAGATCATTTACTGTTTTTGCACGAATTATGTGGGTTATTCAAGTGTGCATGTATCTCTATGGATGAAGTGAGGAAGAACTATTCTCTATTTCGCTGTCTGGTAAAGCGGCGCATTGGTATAAATTGTTGGAGAATAGACATTCTCTTGGTTGGGAGGAAATTGCATCTCTCTTTTATTCTAAATTTTATCCTCCTCATGAAGTGCATATTGATAGGAATTATATTTATAACTTTTATCCTCGTGATGGAGAGAGTATTTCTCAAGCGTGGGGGAGCCAAGTCACTGGCTGTTCAAATGTCCCATTCATGAGTTTCCCGTAATGTTATTGTTAATAATTTTTATGCGAGACTTTCAGGACAACACAAGGACTATCTGGATGCCTGTTCGGAGGGATCTTTCACAAGCAAGGAGGTTGAAGCTAGGTGGAATCTTCTTGATCGGATTGAGGAGAACGCTGAAGGATGGGAGAACAACAAAGGTAAAGAGTCAGGTATAAATTATGATTATGAATGCATTGAAGCTTTTATGGATACCGATAAATTTCGAAATATGAGTGCTACTTATGGTCTTGACTCTCAAGTTGCTGCAAATCTTTATAAATCCTTTGCTTTTCATTTTGAATTGCCTAAGAAGAATTTTGATAAGTATCATGAACCTTTTAAAGAGGCTTGCATGAAGAATGAAATTGTTGTTAATTATTGCAATAAGCATGCTCCTCAAACTCCTAAGAATGCTATTTCCTATAAGCATGTTAATTTTTGTGGAATACATAGACCTTGTGGAATTAATCAAATCAAAGATGAATATTGTATCCATCATACTAATGAAAAAACTAGAAAGTGGTCTTAAGGCTCTAGATGATCTTGGTAAAAAAGTTTGTGCCCTCTATCCTTTTATTTGTGAAGTTTGCTATGAAGTGGGTCATTTTAATTTTCAATGTTCCTCCAATGATAATTTGAACCCAATGAGTGCTGCAAATTTGTATTGTGATGGTGAAATTACTCCTAATCAGCATGATGAACTTACTTTATTTTTGGGGTGTGAAGAGTTATCAAGGAAAATCTCTTTGTTACATATGAGTGATCTTGATATTGCATTATTAGTCCTAAAGATGTGGGTGTTTTTCTTGGCTACTGATAAGAGCCATACAAATATTTACAGCATACAAAATATTTTGTGAAGACAACACCTTGCCAAATACATAGGACCGCCATGTGTTTTGAACTAATTTAATTTGAAAGAGGAATCCTCCTAAGCTTCTTCTATTGTTTCTATGCAAATCCAGTGTTATGGTGGACAAGCCACTCGGCTCTCCTCCCAAAAGAAGGGAACGAGGAGAAGGAAGAGAAGAAGAAGAAGGAAAGAAGAAGAAGAAGAAGAAGAAGAAGAAGAAGAAGGAGAATAAAAAGAAAGAGGTAACGGCGTATCCCCGCGTGAATGAGATAACGCTAGGTAACCGTAAGTATGTTGCTCCTACGATTATTGTGATAATGAATCTGAATATGATGATCTTCCTATGCCCTTTACATACATTAGCAATCATGATTTGAATGAGTACACTACTTTTGATATTGCAAATCTCTGGGAAATTAATTCTTGATGACAATGTGCCTCCGATCTTTGATGATTATTATAAAGAATGCTATGATATAGGTTCTAACTATCCTTATGAAACTTGTCATAGTCCATGATTGGATTACCAAAAACAATTCTCTTAATATGCAACTTGTTTACCATGTTCAAATTCTTGATAATAATCTTGCTCCAATTACTATTAATGAGAATAACCTCTTATGCCAAATTTAATGATACTTCTATGCATATGAACCATGATAAGAATGTTTTAAGTGATGGGTATATTGTGATTTCATCAATGATGCTACTGAAAGTTACTATGAGAGAGGGAAATATGGTCATATGCATCTTAATAATATTAAGTTTCCTCTTTATGTTGAGAATCTTTAAGCTACTCGTGTTTTATCCTCATGCTTGTCACTTTGTTCTTCATGAGAATCATTTCAAGAAAGTATCTCTTTCTTCACAGCTACAGACTTAAATTGTTTTAATTGCCTTGAAGCCTCTCTTTGCCTCAAATACTATTTCCCGCGAATGGATCATTAAAATGAGCCCATCTTAATGGCTCTAAAGAAAGAACTTCTTGGGAGATAACCCATGTGTTATTTTGCTACAGCAGTAATTTGTTTTATATTTGTGTCTTGGAAGTTGCTTTACTACTGTAACAACCTCTCCTATCTTAGTTTCTTATGTTTTGTTGTGCCAAGTTGAGCCGTTGATAGAAAAGTAAGTACTAGATTTTGATTACTGCACAGCAGAAACAGATTCCTTTGCTGTCACGAATCTGGGTCCACCTCCCCGTAGGTAGCTCAGAAAATTAAGCCAATTTACGTGCATGATCCTCAGATATGTACGCAACTTTCATTCAATTTGAGCATTTTCATTTGAGCAAGTATGGTACCATTTTAATCCGTCAATACGAACTGTTCTGTTTTGAGAGATTTTTTTTCCTTTTATTTCGCATTGCCTCTTTGCTATGTTGATGAATTTCTTGATCCATTAATGTCCAAAGATACTATGCAATGTCCGTATGTTAAGAATGATTGTGTCACCTCTCAATATGTTAATTTTTATTGTGCACCAACCTCTAATGAAGTTGTTTTAGTTTGGTGTGAGGAAGCTAAGGATCAAGAGTAGGAGTATGATGCAACATGATCAAGGAGAGTGAAAGCTCTAAGCTAGATGCCCGAGCATGCCCTCCGACGTGACGATAATTTCTAATGTTCCACGCCACATGATGGTATCTCATGTTTGTGAGGCACACTTTATGTCATATTCGTGCATTGGAACTAACCTATTAACAAGATGCCGAAGTGCCGGTTCCTGTTTTCTGTTTTCTGTTTTTGGTTTCATAAATCCTAGTAAGGAAATATTTCGAATTGGACGAAATCAAAGCTCAGGGGCCTATTTTCTCACTAAGCTTCCAGAAGTCCGAAGGAGAGACGAAGAGGGGCCAAGGGGGCCCCACCCAGGGCGGCGCGGCCCCCCTCTGGCCGCGCGGTCCTATGGTGGCGGCGCCTCGTCGCCCCTCTTGGACCTGCCCTCTTTTCGCCTATAAAAGTCTCCGTGACGAAACCCCCAGGCACCGAGAACCACGATACGGAAAACCTTCCGGAGACGCGCCGCCATCCCATCTCGGGGGATCCAGAGACGGGCCCGGCACCCTCGCCTTGGGAGAGGGTAATCATCTCTCCCTGAGACTCTGCGCCCGCCATGGTCGCCCTCCGGTGTGATGTGTGAGTAGTCTACCCTTGGACTATGGGTCCATAGCAAAGTAGCTAGATGGTTGTCTTTTCCCCATTGTGCTATCATTGTCGGATCTTGTGAGTTGCCTAACATGATCAAGCATCTATCTGTAATTCCATATGTTGCGTTTGTTGGGATCCACGAATAGAGAATACTTGTTATGTTGATTATCAAAGCTATGCTTATGTTGTTTATGATCTTGCATGCTCTCCAAGTTATTAGTAGATGCTCTGGCCAAGTTGATGCTAGTAACTCCAAGAGGGAGTATTTATGCTCGATAGTGGGTTCATGCCTTTAGACCTGGAGGAGTGACAAGAACCACTAAGGTTATGGATGTGTCGTTGCCACTAGGGATAAAACATTAGTGCTATGTTCAAGGATGTAGTCACTAGTTACATTACGCGTAATACTTAATGCAATTGTCTGTTGTTAGCAACTTAATACTGGAGGGGGTTCATAACCTGAAGGTGGACTTTTTAGGCATAGATGCAGTTGGATGGCGGTCTACGTACTTTGTCGTAATGCCCAATTAAATCTCACTATACTCATCATGATATGTATGTGCATGGTCATGCTCCCTTTATTTGTCAATTGCCCAACTGTAATTTGTTCACCCAACATGCTGTTCGTCTTATGGGACCTCTAGTGAACTGTGGACCCCGGTCCTATTCTTTACATCGCATACAATCTACTGCAATTATTCTTTACTGTTTTCTTCACAAACAATCATCTTCCACACAATACGGTTAATCCTTTGTTACAACAGATGGTGAGATTGACAACCTCACTATTTCAAAGTACTTTGGTTGTGTTGTGCAGGTTCCACGTTGGCGCCTAATCTCGGTGTCGCGCTCGCACTACATCCCGCTCGCCATCAACCTTCAATGCTTCTGCTCCTCTGCCCGCAAACCTGGTTTCTTTCTCGAGGGAAAACTTGCTGCTGTGCGCATCATACCTTCCTCTTGGTTCCCAACTAACGTGTGAGCATACGCCAATGCATAATTTCTGGCGCCGTTGCCGGGAGATCAAGACACGCTGCAAGGGAGTCTCCACTTCCATCCCTTTACTTTGTTTTTGTCTTGCTTAGTTTTTTTTACTACTTTGCTGCACCAAATCAAAATACAAAAAATTAGTTGCTAGCTTTACTTTATTTACTATCTTGTTTGCACTCTATATCAAAACCACAAAAAATTAGTTACTTGCATTTACTTTACTTAATATCATGCATGTTTTTATTTTCACTAGTTAAGCATAATGGAAAACAACAAAAATATGAGAGACCTTATGAACTTTATCTTGAATTAGGACATGATGTGTTTGAAGAGAGAATTAAAAAACCCATGGAACTTATATGCATGCTAATGGGAATGTTATTACTATGAATGCTTTGAACACCATTGTTGGTAATGATGCTAGGGAAAATTCTAAGCTTGGGGAAGCTGCTTTTGATGGCATGATACTTTTAGTCCCCCAAGCATTGAGGAGAAAATTTTCTTTATGATTATAATATGCCTCCATATATGATGATAGCCACTTTGTTGAATTTGCTCTCACTACAACTAATAAAATTGATTATGCCTATGTGGAGAGTAATAATTTTATGCATGAGACTCATGATAAGAATGTTTTATGTGATAGTTATATTGTTGAGTTTGCTCATGTTACTAATGAAAGTTATTATGAGAGAGGAAAATATGGTTGTGGAAATTTTCATGTTACTAAAACACCTCTCTATATGCTGAAATTTTTGAAGCTACACTTGTTTTATCTTCCTATGCTTGTTACTTTGCTCCTCATGAACTTGTTTATTTACAAGATTCCTATGCATAGGAAGCATGTTAGACTTAAATATGTTTTTGATTTGTTTCTTGATGCCTCCTTTTGCTTCAAATACTATTTCTTGCAAGTGCATCATTAAAACCTGCCGAGCCCATCTTAATGGCTATAAAGAAAGAACCTCTTGGGAGATAACCCCATGTGTTAGTTTGCTACAGTACTTTGTTTTTATTTTGTGTCTTGGAAGTTGTTTGCATTACTGTAGCAACCTCTCCTCTTATCTTAGTTTATGTTTTGTTGTACAAGCAGTGTCGCTTGATAGAAAAGTAAGTACTAGATTTAGACAGTCCCAGATTTCTTTGCTGTCACGAATCTGGGTCCACCTCCCTGTAGGTAACTCAGAAAATTAAGCCAATTTACGTGCATGATCCCCAACATGTACGCAACTTTCATTCAATTTGAGCATTTTCATTTGAGCAAGTCTGGTGCCATTTTAAAATTCGTCAATACGAACTGTTCTGTTTTGACAGATTCTGCCTTTTATTTCGCATTGCCTCTTTTGCTATGTTTGATGAATTTCTTTGATCCACTAATGTCCAGTAGCATTATGCAATGTCCAGAAGTGTTAAGAATGATTGTGTCACCTCTGAATATGTCAATTTATAATGTGCACTAACCCTCTAATGAGTTGTTTCGAGTTTGGTGAGGAAGTTTTCAAGGATCAAGAGAGGAAAAAGTATGGGAGGCAAAACATGATCATGAGAAGTGAAAGTTTCCTAAGCTTGGGACACCCGGTGGTTCACCCCCTGCATATATCAAGAAGACTCAAGTGTTCTAAGCTTGGGATGCCCAAGGCATCCCCTCTTTCATCGGCAACATTATCAGGTTCCTCCCTGAAACTGTATTTTTATTCCATCACATCTTGTGCTTTTTCTTTGAGCGTCGGTTTGTTTTTGTTTTTGTTTTGTTTGAATAAAATGATCCTAGCATTCACTTTATGGAGAGAGACACGCCTCCGCTGTAGCATATGGACAAGCATGTCCTTAGGCTTCTTTACCCATAGTATTCATGGCGAAGTTTCTCCTTCAAGTTAAATTGTTATATGGTTGGAATTGGAAAAATGACATGTAGTAATTGCTATAAATGCCTGGGTAATGTGATACTTGGCGAACTGTTGTGCTCATGATTAAGCTCTTGCATCATATGCTTTGTACCCATTAATGAAGAAATACATAGAGCTATGCTAAAATTGGTTTGCATATTTGGTTTCTCTAAGGTCTAGATAATTTCTAGTATTGAGTTTGAACAACAAGGAAGACGGTAGAGTCTTATAATGTTTTCAATATGTCTTTTATGTGAGTTTTGCTGCACCGTTCATCCTTGTGTTTGTTTCAAATAAGCCTTGCTAGCCTAAACCTTGTATCGAGAGGGAATACTTCTCATGCATCCAAAATACTTGAGCCAACCACTATGCCATTTGTGTCCACCATAGCTACCTACTACTGGTATTTCTCCGCCATTCCAAAAGTAAATTGCTTGAGTGCTACCTTTAAAATTCCATCATTCACCTTTTGCAATATATAGCTCATGGGACAAATAGCTTTAAACTATTGTGTATTGAATATGTAATTATGCACTTTATCTCTTATTGATGCTTGCTGTGCGATAACCATGTTTACTAGGGACGTCATCAACTACTCTTTGTTGAATTTCATGTGAGTTGCTATGCATGTTCGTCTGTCTGAAGTAAGAGAGATCTACTACCTTATGGTTTAAGTATGCATATGTTAGAGAAGAACATTGGGTCAGTTAACTGTAAGTTTTCATGTTCCATGGTGGTTTTAGCTTTGGACAATCAAATCTCAAATGAGGAAAATTATTAATTGTTGTTATATGCTTATGCATAAAAGAGGAGTCCATTATCTGTTGTCTATGTTGTCCGGTATGGATGTCTAAGTTGAAGAATAATCAATAGCGAGAAATCCAATGCGAGCTTTCTTCTTAGACCTTTGTACATAGAGGTAATTCCTTTGTGACACTTGGTAAAAACAATGCATTGTGATGATCCGGTAGTCCAAGCCAATAGGACAAGGTGCGGGCACTATTAGTATACTATGCATGAGTCTTGCAACTTTGTAAGATGTAATTTACATGATACATATGCTTTATTACTACCGTTGACAAATTGTTTCATGTTTTCAAAATCGAAGCTCTAGCACAAATATAGCAATTCTATGCTTTTCCCTATTGAGGACTATTTTTTACTTTCAATGTTGAGTCACTCTGTTTCTCTCCACCTCAAGAAGCAACACTTGTGAACTATGCATTGATTCCTACATACTTGCTTATTGCATTCTATTATATTACTCTATGTTGATAATATCCATGAGATATACATGTTACAAGTTGAAAGCAACCGCTGAAACTTAATCTTCCTTTGTGTTGCTTCAACACTTTTACTTTGAATTATTGCTTTATGAGTTAACTCTTATGCAAGACTTATTGATGCTTGTCTTGTAGTGCTATTCATGAAAAGTCTTTGCTATATGATTCACTTGTTTACTCCATGTCATATACATTGTTTTGATCGCTGCATTCACTATATATGCTTTACAAATAGTATGATCAAGATTATGATGGCATGTCACTCCAGAAATTATCCGTGTTATCGTTTTACCTGCTCGGGACGAGCAGAACTAAGCTTGGGGATGCTGATACGTCTCCCACGTATCGATAATTTCTTATGTTCCATGCCACATTATTGATGTTATCTACATGTTTTATGCACACTTTATGTCATATTCGTGCATTTTCCGGAACTAACCTATTAACAAGATGCCGAAGTTGTCGTTTTCTGCTGTTTTTGGTTTCAGAAATCCTAGTAAGGAAATATTCTCGGAATTGGACTAAATCAAAGCCCAGGGGCCTATTTTCTCACGAAGCTTGAAGTCCGAAGGAGAGACGAAGAGGGGCCACGGAGGGCCACACCCTAGGGCGGCGCGGCCCCCCTTGGCCGCGCGCGGCCCTGTGGTGTGTGCCCCGTGCCGCTTCTGACCTGCTCCTTTTCGCCTATAAAAAGTCTCCGTGGACGAAAACCCAGTACCGAGAACCACGACACGGAAACCTTCCGTATGACGCCGCCATTGGGCCGATCCCATCTCGGGGATCCAGGAGATCGCCGGCACCCTGCCCGAGAGGGGAATCATCTCCCCGAGAAGACTCTACGCCGCCATGGTCGCTCCGGTGTGATGTGTGAGTAGTCTACTCCCTGGACTATGGGTCCATAGCAGTAGCTAGATGGTTGTCTTCTCCCATTTTGTCATTGTCGGATCTTGTGAGCTGCCCAACATGATCAAGATCATCTATCTGTAATTCTATATGTTGCGTTTGTTGGGATCCATGAATAGAGAATACTTGTTATGTTGATTATCAAAGCTATGCTTATGTGTTGTTTATGATCTTGCATGCTCTCCATTACTAGTAGATGCTCACAAGTTGATGCCAGTAACTCAAGAGGGAGTATTTATGCTCGATAGTGGGTTCATGCCTTCGTTGACACCGAGGAGTGACAAGAACCACTAAGGTTATGGATGTGATGCCACTAGGGATAAAATATTAGTGCTATGTTCAAGGATATAGTCACTAGTTACATTACGCGCCATTACTTAATGCAATTGTCTGTTGTTAGCAACTTAATACCGGGAGGGGTTCGGATGATAACCCGAAGGTGGACTTTTAGGCATAGATGCATGGATGACGGTTCATGTACTTTGTCGTAATGCCCAATTAAATCTCACTATACTCATCATGATATGTATGTGTATTGTCATGCTCTCTTTATTTGTCAATTGCCCAACTGTAATTTGTTCACCCAACATGCCGTTCGTCTTATGGGAGAGACACCTCTCTAGTGAATTGTGGACCCCTCGGTCCAATTTCATCAACACAATCCACTGCAATACTTGTTCTACTGCTTTCTGCAAACAATCATCTTCCCCACAATACGGTTAATCCTTTGTTACAGCTAGTTGTGAGATTGACAACTCACTATTTCAAAGTTGGGGCAAAGTACTTTTGGTTGTGTTGTGCCAAGTTCCACGTTGGCGCCGGAATTGGTGTTGCGCCGCACTACATCCCGCCGCCATCAACCTTCAACGTGCTTCTTGGCTCCTCCCCGGTTCGATAAACCTTGGTTTCTTTCGAGGGAAAACTTGTCGCTGTGCGTATCATACCTTCCTCTTGGGTTCCCAACGAACGTGTGAGTTACACGCTATCAAGCTCTGTGGTTCACCCCCGCATATATCAAGAAGACTCATGTTATGCTTGGGGATGCCCAAGGCATCCTTTCTTCATCGACAACATTATCGGGTTCCTCCCCCCGAAACTATATTTTTATTCCATCACATCTTATGTGCTTTGCTTGGAGCGTCATTTGTTTTTGTTTTTGTTTCAATAAAATAAATTGGATTACATCATGCTTGTGTGGGAGAGAGACACGCCCCGCTGGTCGTATGAACACATGTTCTTAGCTCATAATATTTGGCGAAATTTCTTCTTCGTTAAATTGTTACATGGTTGGAATTGGAAAATGCTGTAATTGGTATGATGCCTTGAATAACTTGATACTTGGTAATTGTTTTGATCTTGCTTAAGCTCTTGCATCATATACCTTGCACCCATTAGTGAAGAAATACATAGGAGCTTGTTAAAATTTGGTTTGCATGAGTGGTTTCTCTAGAGTCTAGATATTTTCTAGTAAGATGTTTGAACAACAAGGAAGACGATGTATAGTTTTATAATGCTTGTAATATGTGTTTTATGTGAGTTTTGCTGTACTAGTTCGTGCTTGTGTTTGCTTCAAACAACCTTGCTAGCCTAAACCTTGTATCGAGAGGGAATACTTCTCATGCATCCAAATCTTTGAGCCAAACAACACTATGCCATTTGTGTCCACCATACCTACCTACTACATGGTATTTTCGCCATTCCAAAGTAAATTGCTTGAGTGCTACCTTTAAAATTCCATCATTTACCTTTGCAATATATACCTTCATGGGACAAATAGCTTAAAAACTATTGTGGTATTGAAGATGTAATTATGCACTTTATCTCTTATTAAGTTGCTTGTTGTGCGATAACCATGTTCACTGGGGACGCCATCAACTACTCTTTGTTGAATTTCATGTGAGTTGCTATGCATGTCTGTCTTGTCTGAAGTAAGAGCGATCTACCACCTTATGGTTAAGCATGCATATTGTTAGAGAAGAACATTGGGCCGCTAACTAAAGCCATGATCCATGTTGGAAGTTTCAGTTTTGGACATATATCCTCAATCTCAAATGAGAAAATTATTAATTGTTGTTACATGCTTATGCATAAAAGAGGAGTCCATTATCCGTTGTCTATGTTGTCCCGGTATGGATGTCTAAGTTGAGAATAATCACAAGCGAGAAATCCAATGAGCTTTCTCCTTAGACCCTTGTACAAGCGGCATAGAGGTACCCCCTTTGTGACACTGGTTAAAAACATGTGCATTGTATTAATCCTGTAGTCCACTAATTAGGACAAGGTGCGTGCACTATTAGTATACTATGCATGAGGTTTGTAACTTGTAAGATATAATTTAGCATGATACATATGCTTTATTACTACCGTCGATAAAATTGTTTCATGTATTCAAAATAAAAGCTCTAGCACAAATATAGCAATCGATGCTTTCATCTTGAAGGACCATTCTTTTACTTTTATGTTGAGTCAGTTCACCTATTTCTCTCCACCTCAAGAAGCAAACATTTGTGTGAACTGTGCATTGATTCTTATATACTTGCTTATTGCACTTGTTATATTGCTTTGCATTGACAACTATCCATGAGATATACATGTTACAAGTTGAAAGCAACCGCTGAAACTTAATCTTCCATTGTGTTGCTTCAATACCTTACTAAGAATTTATTGCTTTATGAGTAACCCTTATGCAAGACTTATTGATTCTTGTCTTGAAAGTACTATTCATGAAAGTCTTTGCTTATATGATTCAATTGTTTACTCATTGCATTTACATTATTTCACCACGTATCTATCTCATATGCTTTACAATGGTATGATTAAGATTATGTATGATAGCATGTCACCTCAGAAATTATCTTTTATCGTTTTACCTACTCGAGGACCTAGTAGGAACTAAGCTTGGGGATGCTGAGACGGCTCCAACGTATCTATAATTTCCGATGTTCCATGCTTGTTTTATGACAATACCAACATGTTTTGTTCACACTTTATATCATTTTTATGCTCCGGAACTAACCTATTGACGAGATGCCGAGAGGCCAGGTTGCCGTTTTCTGTTGTTTTTGGTTTCGGTAAATCCTATAAATCTAAATATTCCTGACCTGACGAAACTGGCCCCAAGTTCCCATTTTCATCGAAGCATCCAACACCCGGGAAGGACCCGTAGGGAGCTTCCTGGGGGCCCCACACCACACCCGGGCGCGGCCAGAGGGGGGCCCCCTATAGTGTGGGCCCCCCAGAGACCTTCCGACTCCGATTCTTCGCCTATTTAAGCCGTCGTGACCTAAAACTTCGATACCAATTGACGAAACTCCGTAAAAGACCTGGTGGGCGCCGCCACCGTCGCGCAAACTCCACCCGGGGACAGAACTGCTCCTGCGCACTGGACGGGGAAGTGCCTCGAAGGCTTCTCCATCGGCTGACCGCTGCCATCTCCACCGCCATCTTCTTCACCGCTGCTGCTCCCATGATGGAGGGAGTAGTTCTCCATCGAGGCTCTGGGCTGTACCGGTAGCTATGTGGTTAATCTCTCTCATGTACTTCAATACAATGATCTAATGAGCTGCTTTACATGATTGAGATTCATATGAGTTTTGTATCACAATTCATCTATGTGCTACTCTAGTGATGTTATTAAAGTAGTTCTATTCCTCCTGCACGTGTGTAAAGGTGACTAGTGTGTGCACCGTGTGGTTCTTGTCGTAGGCTATGATCATGATCTCTTCTAGATTGTGGAGTTAATTATCATTATGATGGTATTGATGTGATCTATCTGGTTATGTTGATCTATCTTACACTATAAGGTTACTTAAATATGAACAAATTGTGGAGCTTGTTAACTCCGTATTGAGGGTTCGTGTAATCCTACGCAATGCGTTCATCATCCAACAAGAGTGTAGAGTATGCATCTATCTATTCTGTTATGTGATCAATGTTGAGAGTGTCCACTAGTGAAAGTATAATCCCTAGGCCTTGTTCCCAAATACTGTTGAGTTACTACTGCTTGTTTACTGTTTTACTGTGTTACTGCTGCAATACTACCACCATCAACTACACGCCAGCAAGCTATTTTCTGGCACCGTTGCTACCGCTCATATATATTCATACCACCTGTATTTCACTATCTCTTCACAACTAGTGCACCTATTAGGTGTGTCGTATTGGCTGCGACTTCTGCTTTGTGGTTGCGTGGTTGTATAAGAGGGATATCTGACCTCTTCCTCCCGAGTTCGATAAACCTGGGTGATCCACTTAAGGGAAAACTGCACAGTTCAGCAAACTCTCTGGCTTCTTGGAGGCTCAACACTGCCACACAGGAAAAGGAGGGGGCGACATCGGGAGGCAAGGACCACCCGTACACTTCGCCAGTCTCCGCTTTTCGTATGCGCTCGGGGCTGAGATGGCAGCAGATCGTCGCAGCCTTTCCACCACCTACACATTCTTTTGAGTCTAGCTTGTAGCTGAAAGGACAAGATGCCGCCTTGGGAGGGGGAGGAATAAGGGTTTAAAACCTAGAATATGGCTTAGCAATGTTGAATAAAACTAGCATTTAATTTGTCAAGCATAAAACCTATATAACTATTATGGTTCACCTATGTGCACTAACAACTTATGCTATAATACAAGCAACTATGTGATAGCAAGATATATAACTCTGCCACGTAAGGCTATCAAAAAAGCACAGATCTGCATAGGAATAACCGAGGTAACGAGACGACGATGTATCCCGCGGTTCGACACTTTGCAAGTGCTAACCTCCGTTGGAGCGGTGTGGAGGACAAATCACTCCAAACGCCACAAAGGCCTCACCGTATTATCCCCGAGAATAACCACAAAAAGGGAAGACCTTGATCCACTATGGAACCTTAAGGGTGGTCACCAAACCCGCACAAAGCTTGGAGCTATCTCCACAACTGAATTGGAGGCCCTGTAAGAGTACCGCCACACAAAGGACTTGGGGCTATCTCCACAACTCAATTGGAGTCCCCAAGAACACCACTAAGCCACAAAGCACAAAGCTTGAGGCAAGAGGAACAAGCTCCGGGAACAAGCTCCCGAAGAGATATACTCACGAACTTTCACCTCCACGTATCACCACGGAGAAGTCAAACCGATGCATCAAATGCAATGGTAAGAACACCCCAAAGATGCCCAAATCCTTCACTCTCAAATTCGAACAAAGCTACTAAAGCTATTGGAGGAATAAGAGAGGAAAAATAAAAAGGAGAACACCAAACTCTCCAAGATCTAGATCCCAATAAATTTCCTCACAAAGAGGTGATATTGATTGGTCAAAGTGTAGATCTTGATCTCCTCTAACTTTCTCTCAAATAGATGCAAGAAATATTGGATGGGGAAAAACAAATCTAGCTCAACAAAAAGACAACAATGGTGGAGATGAGCTAGAAGAAGAGAGAAAGAAGAACCACTAAGAGAGAGAGAGAGAGGCTTAAAAAGGGCTAGCAGTTTCACTCCGTTGGGCTGTGAAAACGCACGTGGCCGGTAGTAGCCGCCAGGCCCGGCGGTACCATCGACGCACGTGCAACAACAACGTGGAGATTGGTCGAGCTTGCCGGGGAGCGCGGCCATGCGTACAAGTTTACAGGCCCGGAGCGCAAGAGAGCGAGGGAAGCCATCATGCGGGAGGTGGCCTGGGCGCGCAGGTGGGCTGGCCTGGGCGTCCGGGTTGTGTCAGCCTGGGTTCGGCAGTTCACGGGTGGACAACGGTAGAGTCGCAGGCTCATGGCAGTGCTCGGCCCACCGGACGGTGCTGTCGGCCGACCCCCTCCTTTTCTTTTCTTTTTATTTTCAACCCAAATAAAGGCAATATATAAACACAATAACTCGAGGTAGGAAATTCCAAATGGGATGAACCAATTTTTTGTAAAGAGGACAACAAGAGCTACCTTCTCACAAAGTGGGTGATTTTCTATGAATTTTAGAGGTGCAACCCCTCAATACGAGAAACCGAGAAAAACCAAACTCAAAACTCAACAAGTGATACATGCCAAACCGTTTTCATGAACTAGAGCTTTCTGCGGAAATGACCACAAGCCCTAAAACACCGCATGAATAAGACCCAAATACCAACCAAGAAATATGATTCAAGGATGCAAAAGTTTGACCGCACTTTGAACGATATGATCGAGTTACTCACTCGAGAGCCCTCTTCATAAACAATGTTTGAAGCCTATAAATCGGTCTCCCAACTAAACCACGAGACCGAAGAAAGAAACCCTATCAAAAGCAAACCTTAACCTTGCGTATTCCACTTTGAGCTCGATGATGACGATCTTGACCGCAACAATATGGAACGCCTTTTTTGATTGTGCTTGCTTGATAAACCTCACGGATTTCCCCACAATCCATTATGGAAGAGCTTATTCGATGCATCTTCACATATATAGAGCATGATATAAATAGCAAGCTTCAAGATATGATTGATACGCTCCGACGTATCGACACTCTATGTTCCATGCCACATTATTGATGTTATCTACATGTTTCATGCACACTTATGTCGTATTTACACATTTTCTGGAACTAACCTATTAACAAGATGCCGAAGTGCCGGTTGCTGTTTTTTTTGTTTCATAAATCCTAGTAAGGAAATATTCTCGGAATTGACGAAATCAACGCCCAGGGGCCTATTTTTCCACGGAGCTTCCAGAAGACCGAGAACCACGATGATGGAAAAACCGCCGCCGCCGCCGATCCCCTCTCGGGGGATCCAGGAGATCGCTCTCCGGCACCCTGCCGGAGAGGGGAATCATCTCCCGGGAGGACTCCCACGCCGCCACACGTCCGGTGTGATGTGTGAGATGACCTCGACTGCGGTCCATAGCAAGAGGCTAGATGGTTGTCTTCCCATTGTGCTGCTCATTGTCAGATCTTGTGAGCTGCCTAATATGATCAAGATCATCTATCTGTAATTCTATATATTGTGTTAGTTGGGATCCGATGAATAGAGAATACTTGTTATGTTGATTATCAAAGTTATGCTTATGTGTTGTTTATGATCTTGCATGCTCTCCGGTACTATAGATGCTCTCGCCAAGTAGATGCTTGTAACTCCAAGAGGGAGTACTTATGCTCATAGTGGGTTCATGCCTCGCATTGACACCGGAGCATTTAAAGTTCTAAGGTTGGGAAGCAGTCGTTGCCACTAGGATAAAAACATTACTGCTATGTCTAAGGATGTAGTTGCTGATTACATTGCCCCATACTTAATGCAATTGTCTGGCTGCTTGCAACTTAATACTGAGAGGGGTTCGGATGATAACCTGAAGGTGGACTTTTTAGGCATAGATGCCATGCTGGATGGCGGTCTATGTACTTTGTCGTAATGCCCAATTAAATCTCACTATACTCACCATGATATATGTGCATTGTCATGCTCTCTTTTATTTGTCAATTGCCCAACCGTAATTTGTTCACCCAACATGTCACCTTATGGGAGAGACACCAGTGAACTCGTGGACCCCGGTCCACCTCTTTACCACAATCTATCGCAATACTTGTTCTACCTGCTCAAACAATCATCTTTCCCACACAATACGGTTAACTCTTTGTTACAAAGAAGCCGGTGAGATTGACAACCTCACTGCTTCGTTGGGGCAAAGTATCTTGGTTGTGTTGTGCAGGTTCCACGTGAATCCCTCGTGTTGCGCCGCACTACATCTCGTCGCTCGCCATCAACCTTCAACGTGCTTCTTGGCTCCTCCTGTTTGATAAACCTTGGTTTCTTTCGAGGGAAAACTTGCTGCTGTGCGCATCATACCTTCCTCTGGGGTTGCCCAACGAACGTGTGAAATACACGCCATCAAGCTCTTTTTTCTCGGGGCGCTCGTTGCCTAATCACACGCGCTGCAAGGGGAGTCTCCACTCCTCAATCTCTTTACTTTGTTTTTGTCTTGCTTAGTTTTATTTACTACTTTGTTTGCTGCAAATCAAAATACACAAAAATTAGTTGCTAGTTTTACTTTATTTGCTATCTTGTTTGCTATATCAAAAACACAAAAAAATTAGTTACTTGTTTTACTTTTACTTAATATCATGCATGTTTTTATTTCACTAGTTAAGCATAATGGAAAACAACAAAAATATGAGAGATCTTTATGAACTTTATCTTGAATTAGGACATGATGTGTTTGAAGAGAGAATTAAAAACCCATGGAACTTCAGGATGCACAAGTGAACAATTGCTATTAATATGAATGCTTTGAACATCATTGTTGCTAATGCTATGGAAAATCCTAAGCTTGGGTTTTGATGAGTATGATCTTTTTAGTCCCCCAAGCATTGAGGAGAAAATTTTCTTTATGATTACAATATGCCTCCTATATATATGATGATAGCCACTTTGTTGAATTTGCTCCCACTACAACTAAAAAAATTGATTATGCTTATGTGGAGAGTAATAATTTTATGCATGAGACTCGTGATAAGAATGCTTTATGTGATAGTTATATTGAGCTTGCTTCAAAGATACACTGAGTAGTTATTATTATGAGAGAGGAACAGTAATATAAGAAATTTTCATGTTACTAAAACACCTCTCTATAAGGCTGAAATTTTTTGAAGCTACACTTGTTTTATCTTATGCTTGTTGCATTATGCTTCTGGAACTTGTTTATTTACAAATATCTGGGCAACAGTAGCCATATACAGACTTGAATGTGTTTTGATTTGGCCCCATTTTTATCATATTTTCTGCGAGTGCATCATTAAAACTCCTGAGTGAGTCCATCTTAATGGCTATAAAGAAAAGAACTTCTTGGGAGACAACCCATGTTTTTACCTACAGTACTTGTTTTTATTTTGTGTCTTGGAAGTTGTTTACTACTGTAGCAACCTCTCCTTATCTTAGTTTTGTGTTTTGTTGTGCCAAGTTAAGCCATTGATAGAAAAGTAAGTACTAGATTTGGATTACTGCACAGTGTTCCAGATTTCTTTGCTGTCACGAATCTGGGTCCACCTCCCTGTAGGTAGCTCAGAAAATTAAGCCAATTTACGGGCATGAATCCTCCGATATGTATGCAACTTTCATTCAATTTGAGCATTTTCATTTGAGCAAGTCTGGTGCCTTTTTTAAAATTCGTCAATACGAACTGTTCTGTTTTGACAGATTCTGCCTTTTATTTCGTATTGCCTCTTTTTTTGCTATGTTTGATGAATTTCTTTGATCCACTAATGTCTAGTAGCATTATGCAATGTCCATGTTAAGAATGATTGTGTCACCTCTGAATATGTCAATTTATAATGTGCACTAACCTCTAATGAGTTGTTTCGAGTTTGGTGGAGGAAGTTTTCAAGGGTCAAGAGAGGAGTATGAGATAATATGATCAAGGAGAGTGAAAGTTCTAAGCTTGGGGATGCCTTCACCCCTGCATATATCAAGAAGACTCAAGCGTTTAAGCTTGGGGATGCCCAAGGCATCCCCTTCTTCATCGACAACATTATCAGGTCTCTGAAACTATATTTTTATTCCATCACATCTTATGTGCTTTTTCTTGGAGCGCCGGGTTTGTTTTTTTTTTGTTTTGTTTGAATAAAATGGATCCTAGCATTCACTTTATGGGAGAGAGACACGCTCCGTTGTAGCATATGGACAAGTATGTCCTTGGTTTCTACTCATAGTATTCATGGCGAAGTTTCTCCTAAATTGTTATATGGTTGAATTGGAAAATGTACATGTAGTAATTGCTATAAATGTTTTGGGTAATGTGGATACCTGGTAATTGTTATGCTCATGTTTAAGCCCTTGCATCATATGCTTTGCACCCATTAATGAAAGAAATACATAGAGCATGCTAAAAATTTGGTTTGCATATTTGGTTTCTCTAAGGCCTAGAATAATTTTTAGTATTGAGTTTGAACAACAAGGAAGACGGTAGAGTCTTATAATGTTTTCAATATGTCTTTTATGTGAGTTTTGTTGCACCCGGTTCATCTTTGTGTTTGTTTCAAATACTTTGCTAGCCTAAACCTTGTATCGAGAGGGAATACTTTTCATGCATCAAAAATACTTGAGCCAACCATTATGCCATTTGAGTCCACCATACCTACCTACTACATGGTATTTTCCAGCCATTCCAAAGTAAATTGCTTAGAGTGCTACCTTTAAAATTCCATCATTCACCTTTGCAATATATAGTTCATGGGAATAGCTTAAAAATTATTGTGGTATTGAATATGTAATTATGTAATTTATCTCTTATTAAGTTGCTTGTTGTGCTATAACCATGTTTCTGGGTCTGGGGAACGCCATCAACTCATTGTTGAATTTCATGTGAGCTGCTATGCATGTCCGTTGTCTGAAGTAAGGGCGATCTACTCTGAGTTGAATGGTTTGAGCATGCATATTGTGAGAGAAGAACATTGGGCCGCTAACCGAAGCCATGTTCCATGGTGGAAGTTTCAGTTTGGACAAACATCCTCAAATCTCTAATGAGAAAAGAATTAATTGTTGTTGAATGCTTAAAGCATTAAAAGCAGGAGTCCATTATCTGTTGTCTATGTTATCCCGGTATGGATGTCTAAGTTGGAGAATAATCAAAAGCAAACCAATGCGAGCTTTCTCCTTAGACCTTTGTACAAGCGGGATAGAGGTACCCCTTTGTGATACTTTGGTTAAAGCATATGTATTGCAGTGATAATCCAATCCAAGCTAACTAGGACAAGGTGCGGGCACTATTAGTACACTATGCATGAGGCTTTGCAACTTATAAGATATAATTTACATGATGCATATGCTATTACTACCGTTGACAAAACTGTTTCCTGTTTTCAAAATCAAAGCTCTAGCACAAATAAAGCAAGATGCTTTTCCTCAATGAGGACCATTCTTTTACTTTCAATGTTGAGTCAGTTCACCTATTCTCTCCACCTCAAGAAGCAAACACTTGTGTGAACTGTGCATTGATTTTTACATACTTGCTTATTGCACTTATTATATTACTCTATGTTGACAATATCCATGAGATATACATGTTACAAGTTGAAAGCAACCGCTGAAACTTAATCTTCTTTTGTGTTGCTTCAATACCTTTTACTTTTGAATTATTGCTTTATGAGTTAACTCTTATGCAAGACTTATTGATGCTTGTCTTGAAGTGCTATTCATGAAAAGTCTTTGTTATATGATTCACTTGGTTTACTCATGTCATACACATTGTTTTGATCATGCATTCACTACATAAGAAGCTTTACAAATAGTATGATCAAGATTATGATGGCATGTCACTCCAGAAATTATCTGTGTTATCGTTTTACCTGCTCGGGACAAGCAGAACTAAGCTTGGGGATGCTGATACGTCTCCGACGTATCGATAATTTCTTATGTTCCATGCCACATTATTGATGTTATCTACATGTTTTATGCACACTTTATGTCATATTCGTGCATTTTAGGAACTAACCTATTAACAAGATGCCGAAGTGCCAGCTTTTTCTGTTGTTTCTGGTTTCCTAGTAAGGAAATATTCTCGGAATTGGACGAAATCAAAGCCCAGGGGCCTATTTTTCCACGGAGCTTCCAGAAGACCGAGAACCACGATACGGAAAACCTTCCAGAGACGCCGCCGCCGCCGATCCCATCTCGGGGGATCCAGGAGATCGCCCCACCCGCCGGAGAGGGAATCATCTCCGAGGACTCGCCATGGTCGCCTCCGGTGTGATGTGTGAGTAGTCTACCCCTCGACTATGGGTCCATAGCAGAGCTAGATGGTTGTCTTCTCCCCACTGCTATCATTGCCGGATCTTGTGAGCTGCCTAACATGATCAAGATCATCTATCTGTAATTCTATATGTTGCGTTTGTTGGGATCCGATGAATAGAGAATACTTGTTGTTGATTATCAAAGTTATGCTTATGTGTTGTTTATGATCTTGCATGCTCTCCGTTACTAGTAGATGCTCTGGCCAAGTTTGTAACTCCAAGAGGGAGTACTTATGCTCGATAGTGGGTTCATGCCGCATTGACACAGGACAGTGACAAAAGTTCTAAGGTTGTGTTGTGCTGTTGCCACTAGGGATAAAACATTGATGCTAATGTCTAAGGATGTAGTTGTTGATTACATTACGCACCATACTTAATGCAATTGTCTGTTGCTTGCAACTTAATACCGGAGGGGGTTCGGATGATAAACTGAAGGTGGACTTTTTAGGCATAGATGCGGTGGATGGCGGTCTATGTACTTTGTCGTAATGCCCAATTAAATCTCCACATACTCATCATGATATGTATGTGCATTGTCATGCTCTCTTTATTTGTCAATTGCCCAATTGTAATTTGTTCACCCAACATGCTGTTCGTCTTATGGGAGAGACACCTCTAGTGAACCTGTGGACCCCGGTCCAATTCTCTTTATGAAATACAATCTACTGCAATACTTGTTCTACCGTTCTGCAAACAATCATCTTCCACACAATACGGTTAACTCTTTGTTACAAGCAAGTCGGTGAGATTGACAACCTCACTGTCACGTTGGGGCAAAGTATCTTGGTTGTGTTGTGCAGGTTCCACGTTGGCGCTGAAACGGTGTTGCGCCGCACTACATCTCGCCGCCATCAACCTTCAACGTGCTTCTTGGCTCCCGGTTCGATAAACCTTGGTTTCTTTCTGAGGGAAAACTTGCTGCTGTGCGCATCATACCTTCCTCTTGGGGTTGCCCAACGAACGTGTGAAATACACGCCATCAATGATCTCTTCGAGTTGGCTTATTTTCAACTTGCAGCTAATTTCTTCTTATTACAACCTTAAAGCTAACATATGGTTCAAGCATTGCCTAAGGACAACTCTAGAAATATAACTCAATGAAATATTAGTCCATAGTGATTGTCATTAATTACCAAAACCGCTCATAGGAGCTCCATACTCTTTCAGTAGTGGCGAAGCATGGGCTGGATCGATCCCTGCTTAGCTGCTGTAATGACCGTGAATCAATTCGGGAATAACTCAAAAGAGGATCAAATTTAGGAAGAAGACTGGATATGATATGTGGGCCCTACTGTCAACGAGAGCAGCACGCAATCCCGGTCGGGATTATCCTTTCTAGGTGCACCACACGGGTTAAAGGTTTAATTTAAACTGGAAGTTGATAGTTTAAGGTACAATTGTAGGAATTCGTTGCATAGAAAACAAAATTTTTCCTACTGCGAACACGCAATCCAAGCCAAGATGCAATCTAGAAGACGGTAGCAACGAGGGGGTATCGAGTCTCACCCTTGAAGAGATTCCAAAACCTACAAGATGAGGCTCTTGGTTGCGGTAGACGTTCACTTGCCGCTTGCAAAGCGCGTAGAAGATCTTGATCACGACGGCGCACGAACGGGCAGCACCTCCGTACTCGGTCACACGTTCGTTGTTGATGAAGACGATGTCCACCTCCCCTTCCGGCGGGCAGCGGAAGTAGTAGCTCCTCTTGAATCCAGACGACGGCGTGGTGGCGGTGGTGTGGAGAAATCCGGCGGAGCTTCGCTATGTGGTGGAGGAGAGAGACCGCTAGGGTTTGGGGAGAGGGGGTTGCGCCGGCCCTCTAAGGGGTGCGGCCAAGGCTGAGGCTTGAAGTGGCCAGCCCTCTCCTATGCCCCTCATTATATAGGTGGAAGCCCCAAGAGTTCTAGTCCAAGTTTTCGAATAAGACCCCAACACTAAAACCTCCCATATGTGGGAAACCTACTCAAGGAGGGAGTCCTACCCAAGGTGGGACTCCCACCTTTCCTTGAGGTGGGTTGCCACACTTAGGAGTCCACCTTGGACTCCTCCCCTTTAGGGTTGGCTGGTCATGCAAGGTGGAGTCCCTCCGGGACTCTACTTTCCATGGTGATTTCTTCCGGACTTTTCTAGAACCTTCTAGAACCTGCCATAAATGCACCGGATCATTTCCAAACTTGGAATATGACTTCCTATATATGAATCTTATTCTCCGCACCATTCCGGAACTCCTCGTGATGTCCGGGATCTCATCCGGGACTCCGAACAAATATTCGAACTCCATTCCATATTCAAGTTCTACCATTTCAACATCAAACCTTAAGTGTGTCACCCTACGGTTCGCGAACTATGCGGACATGGTTGAGTACTCACCCCGACCAATAACCAATAGCGGGATCTGGAGATCCATAATGGCTCCCACATATTCAACGATGACTTTGATCGAATGAACCATTCACATACCATACCAATTCCCTTTGTCACGCGATTTTACTTGTCCGAAGTTTGATCATCGGTATCACTCTATACCTTGTTCAACCTCGTCTCCTGACAAGTTCTTTACTCGTACCGTGGTATGTGGTCTCTTATGAACTTATTCATATGCTTGCAAGACATTAGGCGACATTCCACCGAGAGGGCCCAGAGTATATCTATCCGTCATCGGGATGGACAAATCCCACCGTTGATCCATATGCCTCAACTCATACTTTCCGGATACTTAATCCCACCTTATAACCACCCATTTACGCAGTGGCGTTTGGTGTAATCAAAGTACCTTTCCGGTATAAGTGATTTACATGATCTCATGGTCATAAGGACTAGGTAACTATGTATCGAAAGCTTATAGCAAATAACTTAATGACGTGATCTTATGCTATGCTTAAATGGGTGTGTCCATTACATCATTCATACAATGATATAACCTTGTTATTAATAACATCCAATGTTCATGATTATGAAACTAATCATCCATTAATCAACAAGCTAGTTAAGAGACATACTAGGGACTCTTTGTTGTCTACATATCACACATGTACTAATGTTTCGGTTAATACAATTATAGCATGATATATAAACATTTATCATAAACATAAAGATATATATAATAACCACTTTTATTATTGCCTCTTGGGCATATCTCCAACAGTCTCCCACTTGCACTAGAGTCAATAATCTAGTTTACATTTGTAAAGATATAACACCTTTGCCTTAGTGCTTTATCATGTTTTGCTCACGGGAGAGGTTTTAGTCAACGGATCTGACATTCTCAGAAACATATGTATTTTGTAATTCATTTGCGTCTCAACGCATCACTCATTTCCAAGTGAGTCGGCATTAAATATGTTTGGTCTTTCTGGTGGAACCTTAATTCCGCGGTGACGAGGGAGTACCTCGGCAATGCCTACGTATTGTAGACTAGGGTTCGGGAGAGAGCGACGATGGAGATTCCGGGGACGAGATTAGGCACACGACGTACCCAGCTTCGGGTCCCCTCGGCGGAGGATCCCTACGTGCTGCTAGCAATCCACTATATGATCACAATATGTTTACATGGTGTCGCCGTAGGCGGAGCTATGCTGTCTATCTCTATGTCTATATGTTGGCCCCCTCCTATTTCGGGTGCCCTGGCTAGCTTTATATATGCAACCAGCCTAGAGTTTTACAAGAGTCCTAGTCGACTACTTCTTCGGGTTGCCTTGTTAGGCCTTCTCCATATTGGGCCTTCTCCATATTGGGCCGAGCCTGGTATACTAATAATGGGTACCCGAAGGGTATGCCCATGTCAGTAGCCCCCGAGTTTATAGGGAAGTCGAAGACTTGCGTAGAAACTCCAAGCATAACCATCTCCGAAGTCGAAGAAATACAAGGCGAGGTCCATGTCGTAGATCATGTGTAGCGTAGATGATGTCGACGATTCTTGAAATTATCGGGTGCGGGCAGCGCTCCCGATGGGAGTAGCCCCCGAGTCTATGAGCAAGTGCTTGCACTTGGGCATAGACTCAAGTTGTACTACTCGATGAAGATCTTAACTATATTTCTGGAGGACTTGATGAAATCCATGGGCTCCCGATGGGAGTAGGCTCCACTCGAGTCGTAGAATCGAGTTGAGTCTTCAAACCCTGATTGTCGTCGATGCTGTCGAAGTTATTTTCTATCGGGCGCGCGACCAGCGCTCCCGATGGGAGTAGCCCCCGAGGCTACAGCCAAGTGTTTGCACTTGGGTGTAGGCTCAACTTCCTTTTAATCGACACCACAATTTTTCCTCTTTCTTGTATCTTATCGGGAGGGTGAACAATACTCTCGATAAGAGTAGCCCCCGAGCCTATGGGCAGGTGCTTGCACCTAGGCATAGGCTCAAGTTGTACTACTCGATAAAGAACTTGGCGCAGCCCCTCTTTTTATCGACTCCAGGCCGTTGCTATTTTTATTTGACATCCATATCTATATTGTACAGGGATAATGGTAGTTGGGGCTAGTTCATCTGATGGATCAGGTACTAGTTAACTGCTCTAGTGGCAATCCGCAAAAACCTACTTCAAGATCACGTCCCTGGACATGATCTCGGACTGGTGTAAACTTCGACAGGTGCCGCTTAAGGTCTTACCATTCTGTCGAGCCCAGTCATATTTTATCGGTACCTAACGCGTCCGTTAGATTTTCCTTCAGATCTGTTGATACGGACAAAGTAGCAAACCGACGTCAGAGACGGTGCCACGCCGCTCGGAACGGATCCGGGGTCTTACCTTCGCAGAGTTTGCGGCATTCAGAGATTGCTTGCGACTTTGGCGTCTCGAGAATATATTTTCAGTGCCTTGTTCTACGATGCAATGACCCATTTTGCGGGTTCTTCTATATTTTTCTCGGGCGTGATGAGACAGCCATATATTGGATTCTTCTATATTGTCGGGTACATCACCGATGCTCTTGCTCGGAACAATATGACGAGTCAATAGACCCGAAGATTTGCCTGTCCTCTTTTTTTTGTGTGGATCTTCCTTGATGATAATTTCGTCGAATTCCTCCTTCAGGAAAATTTCTTCGGGTCCTCCCTAATTCTTCGGGTCCTCCCTAATTATTCGGGTCCTCTCTAATTCTTCGGGTCCTTCCTGAGGACAATTCTTCGGGACCTTCCTGAGGACAATTCTTCGGGACCTTCCTGAGGACAATTCTTCGGGACCTCTTTGAGGACAATTCTTCGGGACCTCTTTGAGGATAATTCTTCGGGATCTTCCTGAGGACAATTCTTCGGGACCTCTTTAAGGACAATTCTTCGGGACCTCTTTGAGGACAATTCTTCGGGTTCTCCTTGAATAAAATTTCGTCGGGTTCATCCTTGAAGAAGATTTCGTCGGGTACTCTTTTGAATTCGTCGGATTCTCTTGAAGACAATTTCGTCGAGTGATTTTTTGATTTCGTTGGGTCCTGTCCATTTTTGAAGACAATTTCATCGGGTACTCTTTGAATTTTTTCGGTTCTCTCTCTTGAAGATTTCATCGGGTACTCTTTTGAATTCGTCGGGTTCTCTCTTGAAGACAATTTCTTCGGGTTCCTTCCAGAGGAGAATTTCGCCAGGTCCTTTCTTGAAGATAATTTCGTCGAGTTCTCCCTGTGGACAATTTCGTCGGGTTCTCTTTTATATACTTTGAAATTTGCTTTCTCCTGCACAAATAAACAAGCTTTTTCTATCTTTCCTCGACTCTCTTTTTCGCATGCGGTGTCAGATGCTCGTATTTGATGATATGTAAAGTGAATATATGCCGCGTAGCCCCCGAGCGTCGGGTGCGGCAAAAGTAAATGATAATCAACTTTCCGTAGAAAAGAACACTTAGCTTATTGGGCACGACGGAGTCGATGTGATGAAGTCTTCGAGTGCCGAGAAGAAGTCGAGCCGTAGTAGAAACCATCAAATAATGAAAGTAGATGCCGCCATATTATTGATGAAGAAATAGCCAAGCCCCCGAGTACTACTGGGGTGATGTCATGACTGTTGCTTAGACGTCGTGTCACAGTTGTTACTCGGGGCGAAGTCGTTGTCGAGCCCCCGAGTATTATCCGTGTCGCCGAAAGAAAGCTATTTAAGGATGAAATACTGAAGATGAATCCGAGATGAAGTACTTAAGATGAATTCACATTAAAGATTACACCACCAAATATGAATCATATATTGAAGATGAATTCGCCGATATCATATAAGATGAATCCATTGACCCGAAGAATCCAGAAATAACCATATAAAATGAATCCGCTGATATCATAGAGGATGAATTCATTGATCCGAAGAAAATAGTTCCAGTAATAACCATAGAAGATGAATCCATTGGCCCGGAAACGCATCGGGTAATATTGTATAAGTGAACCAATAATTAACCAAAGAAAACCAATCCAGTAATCCGAAAAAGTTAAATCCACTGAGCCGAAGAAGATAAAGCCACTAAGTCGAATAAAATAATTCCACTGAGCCGAAGAAAATAATTCCACTGAGCCGGAGAAGATGATTCCATTGAGCCGAAGAAAATAATTCCACTGAGCCGGAGAAGATAATTCCATTGAGCCGAAGAAAATAATTCCACTGAGCCGGAGAAAAGAAATTCACCAAGTAACTGAATATATTTGTGATAGCGAAGTAATGGCGCATCCCCGAATGTCGTTTTTTATCGGCTGCGGTGGATCTTGACATGTAATGATGTCATGCGGCGGACATAGTCGATTGTAGTCGCGCAGCGCCTGGTCGGAAGTAGTCGATGAAGAGGACACAGTCGATGTGGAGGATCCACGATAGGTGAACCCCCAGGTGTGGCGAATACGGGATGGCGGGCGCGGACGTCCGAGCGGAGTAGTCGAATGTTTGTTTCAATCTACAATTATATTGTGGCGCAAAAACCTACGCGCAAATAGTAGTACGAGCCGAAAAATATCTAGCAAAGTAAATTTTGCGTAATTAGAAATATAGCACCTGATGATCTTGTGTCGGATGACGAGTTCGTGATGGCCGGTGTGTGATGGCAAGACGCATCTATTGATATTGTAAAAGACCACGGCTAGCTCTTGCCAACTTGCTATTCTGATTTTGAAAAGTACGTCCTTCCGTATGTGCAAAGTTAGCATCTTGATCGATGCTTCCTTTTTTTTTTCTTTGCCGCTTTTGAATTAGTACCTTCCTGTCGGCACATCTCTTTCTTTCCTTACCCAGCTGCTATTCCTTCCTTTCTTGGATATCTTCGCAGCACTTCATCTGGTTTGCTTTTTCGTATATCAATGTCTGGCCAAAACAGTCCTTATTTTCCTTGTGATAGAACTCCGCGCGTAGGCTGGCCATGACGGAAACGCCAGGTCGCGGCTATGCATCTCGTTGAACGAGGAATCTGCCTCTTGTCAAAGTACACGAGCGCCAGATCTGATCCTGTGAGGTTGAAGTAGATTGTTTCGCCAGATGCGATCTATTTGTTGTTGACGACAAACTCGACGGATCCCGCCCGGATGACAAAATCCAGTCGTCGCGATCCCCACGGTCGGCGCCAATTGACGAGGGAGTACCTCGGCAATGCCTACATATTGTAGACTAGGGTTTCGGGAGAGAGCGACGATGGAGATTCCGGGACGAGATTAGGCACACGACGTACCCAGCTTCGGGTCCCCTCGGCGGAGGATCCCTACGTGCTGCTAGCAATCTACTATATGATCACAATATGTTTACATGGTGTCGCCGTAGGCGGAGCTATGATGTCTATCTCTATGTCTATCTGTTGGCCTCTCTATTTCGGGTGCCCTGGCTAGCTTTATATATGCAACCAGCCTAGGGTTTTACAAGAGTCCTAGTCGACTACTTCTTCGGGTTGCCTTGTTGTTAGGCCTTCTCCATATTGGGCCGAGCCTGGTATACTAATAATGGGTACCCGAAGGGTATGCCCATGTCACGCGGTCTGAAATATGTCACTAATATTGTCACATACAATATAACTTCAAAATTCTGACACTATCGGAACTACACCAAGTTCTCAAAGAACTTCTTGACTCAACATCCTCAGTCATTTGTCAAAACAATGACATACTCTGCCTTCGTTTGTAGAATTCGTCACAATATTTAGAACTCTTCTAAATCTAACATAGACAACTTCTAGCTCATTGTGCTACCTTTAAAACAACACTTAGTCTAATTTGAGATTGAAATTCTATTTTTATATGTGACAAAACAAATATCGGTGTAATCACCTTACAGCGATTTGTTTGTCATTTCTCCATACAAAACTATATATATATCCTTGGTTCTTCTAAAGTACACAAGGATATTCTTACCGTCCAATGATCATCTCATGAATCATTCTGGTATATGCTCATAACATCTTAGAGCACAGGACATCTGATTGTGTACATATTATTCGTGATCCATAATCACTCATGTGTTTTTACTCATTGAGTATCAGATACACTCAAGTCTTGTTAAAACTTCACATGACAAGAACATTTTCTTAATATTTCTATATTTAACTATTTCAATATCTATTCTATGTACTTTGACTTAAACTTATTTTGTGTTTCAATCTATCTTCATAGATCTTGACATTAAATATGTTTCAGTCCAAATCCTTTCATTGAAGTTAATTTTCAATGAAACCTTTTAATCAAGTATATAATTACATCATTTATAACCAAATATGTCTCAGCGCTCCCACTTAATTTCTTGCAAATGCAAGCCTCTTCATCGTCTCTGATGAAATCAAAAACTCTTTGACTATTTCATCTGGTGAAGATTTAACTCCGCGATACTCACTTCATCAAATTGAAGTTTGTATACCTATCTAGTATTCCACGGACCAGCAAAACTCTTGGTTGTATCTTGTATACACCTTTAATACATACTTCTGATAAGTAATGTATTTTGCCATCCTACTAGCATATCTCATAAAAGAAATATGTAGTGATTACTAGAATAATCCACATAGACTATAAGCATTGCTACGGAAGATCTAATCTTATCGTAGTCAACTCTTTGAACTTTGTCGTAAACAATTTTTCAACAAGTCGAGCTTCTTCAAGGATATTTCATCCAAGTCTATAGATCCATTTACTTTCAAAAAGTATTCATCTATTATGGATTTATGGCGCATGGCCATTTTAACGGAGTCAGGGCCCATCATAACTTCTTTGTTTGTAGTTGGTTTATCATTGTTCAAAATCAATCCTTTGTCCACAAATCATTTATTTGATCACAAAGTAAACCATACCTACAAGGTTCAATATGTACTTCGATCTTCATGGCTAAAACACTTTGTAGTCATGGGAGCCATGATCGTCGTGGCCGCCGGAACCAATTCCAATGCTGCGCTACTCTGATCATTATGCTCAAGTTCATAAACTTTATCAAGTTCTATTGTCCTCCCACTCAAATACTTCGCTAGAAACAATTTCTTGGAAATAAGAAACATTGACAAACACTTTTGTCTTTGTCTCCACAGTGGGAAGAATTCCCAATCAATTCTCTGGGATAACCAACAAAGATATTCATCCGATTTTGGTTGTAAACTTATTTACTTATGCTATGCATACCAAAATTTAAGAAAAGACTATTAGGATTCTTACCCATGCCATAACTCGTATGGTGTCATTTCTACGGATCATGATGATGCTCTATTTAGTGTAAAAGCGGTAGTCACTAAAGCATAATCCACAAAATATAATGGCATCAATATTTTATCTCATCATTGATCCAACAAGGTTTGGATACATCTCTCGGATACTATATCATCATTATGATACTCCAAGAAATGTGAGTTGTAGAACAATTTCATGACTCTCTTAGATGTTCGCTAAAAATCGTAATTCAAATATTTCCACCATGATCCAATCATAGATATTTGACTTTTCTATTACGATGATTTCCACTTCATGTTGAAATTTATTTGAATCCATTCAAATGTTTCAAACTTCTTCCTTATCGAATATATCCACATATATATACTCAATTTATTATTTGAAGTTTTCATGAAGTAGAAGAATCTCCCGCACACAACTATGCCCAGTGAACCATATACATCATCATGTATGTTTCCACTAAGTTAGTTGCCCGTTCAAATCTTGGCCTATGAACGGTATTTCAGTCATTCCTTTTAGAAGAGATTTGCAAGCGCCAAATGATTCAAAAATCAAATGACTCCAATAATCCATTTGCATGGAGTTTCTTCATGCGTTCCTTTCCAACATGACCTAAATGGCGGTTCCACAAATAAGTGGAATTTAAATCATTTGCCTTACGGCATTTTAGCGTCAGTGTTATGTATGTGTGTTTCACCATTAAAATTTATAATAACTTATCCATCGTTCATGGAGTAATGTCATAATTTAAACAACTCATTGTTTTTATTTGACAAGAGCAAAATAACAATTATTAAGTTCTTTATTACAAATTCTAAGTCCTAGATAGAATGCCAACAATGAACATAATAACACTTTATTTTTTGTTCCAGACGTGCATTCCTATCATATTCCTTGTCAGTCACTTAGGCCATTGTATTCTTGTATTGTGTTGTTTTGTATGACACTTCATACCAACCAATATGGTACAAATACCTAAGAATTTCATTGTGTGACCAAATGAGGAATACATCCATAACATGTATATCATTGATATACACCTGAGCTAGACTTTCTAGTCTTTTCTTTTTCTTTCTGCCAAAATATCTTTTGTAATTTCTCTTTTAGCTTTCCTCATTATTAAAACATTTCTCTTCAATAACTTCTAGGTTTGTTGGTCAAATACCAATAACCTTGAGTTTCTTACTTTGAAGTTGATCATCATATGACAAGTGTTTCAGATTTCACTATTAGTAACTTTGTAATATGATGAACAATTTCACTCATAATTTTATCCATCATATCATGACGACTTTTCGAGACCATGTCTGTACATGCTAGGCTCGTAAAGTTTAACCTCAGTATTCGCATGTGCAAATCTGGCTTGCACTCGTTGTAAGCACACGTAGAATCTATAACACCCGATCATCACGTGATGCTTCGAAACGATGAGTCTTAGCAACGGTGCATACTAAGGACGATAACTTCATGGATATGCGAATATCGTTAGTGCCCCAATAGTTGGAGGATTGGGACGCCTTGCATCTTCAACCTTCGTACATTCCCATAAAACTTATGAGTTTATGTAGTCTCACCAAAATATATTCTATCATCTTGTAATAAGGTCTTAGATATCTCATATATCTCATACCTTGATTATTTCTGAAATCTAAATTTTCAGCTCCTTACTTTTCAAACAGATTTGAACTTCAAGTTTCACGGAGGCAAGATAACTTTAGGTACTAATTGAAACCATAGCTCTTTGAATCAACAATGTGAGGTTTACTAAAAGTTTGCAATAGGACTTAATTATTCTTGATTCTTTAACAATACGGTACCAGTCCGTAAAGTTTCTTGTCAGATATTAACAATATTTCTATCTCAATTATAAGACTAGCGCATGGTAGGAAACGAATGCCAATACTACAAAATTAATTCAAAATACTACTTAGACTATGTTTATGATAATTAGTTCATGTTTTAATCTAATTACTAATGAACTCCCACTTAATACAACATCCCTCATAGTTGTTAAGTGGTACACGATCCAAATCCACTACACCAAAACCGATCATCACGTGAGATGATGTAGCTTCAATGGTGAACATCAACATGTTGATCATATCATCCATATGATTTGTGTTCAACCTTCTTCGTTGTCCGAGGCCATGTCTGTACATGCTAGGCTCGTCAAGCAAACCCAAGTATTCCGCGTGTGCAACATGGCTTACACCGTTGTATATGAACGTTGAATCTATCACATCCGATCATCACGAGATGCTTCAAACTTCCGAACTTTGGCAACGGTGCATACGAGGGGAGAACACTTTATTATCTTGATATTAATGTGAGGGATCATCTTATAATGCTACCGTCGCGATCTAAGCAAAATAAGATGCATAAAGGATTAACATCACATGCAATTCATATGTGATATGATATGGCCCTTTAGTCTTTGCGCCTTCGATCTTCATCTCCAAAGCACGGACATGATCTCCATCATCAACGGGCATGATCTCCATCATCGTCGGCGTAGCGTCAAGGTCCATGGCGCCGTCTTCATGGTTGTTCACCTCATGTAGCAACTATTACAACTACTTTGAAATACTACTCAACATGAAATTTAAAGACAACCATAAGGCTCCTGCCGGTTGCACAATACAATAATGATCATCTCATACATATTCATCATCACATTATGGCCATATCACATCACCAAACCAAAAACAAGTTAGACGCCTAATTTGGTTTGCATATTTTACGTGGTTTAGGGTTTTCGATATAGATCTAATCTACCTACGAACATGAACCACAACGGTGATACTAGTGTTGTCGATAGAAGAGTAAATTGAATCTTCACTATAGTAGGAGAGACAAGACACCCGCAAAGCCACTTATGCAATACAAGTTGCATGTCAAGCGTGGAGCAAATCTCATGAACGCGGTCATGTAAAGTTAGCCCGAGCCGCTTCATCCCACTATGCCACAAAGATGCAAAGTACTCAAACTAAAGATAACATAAGCATCAACGCCCACAAACCATTGTGTTCTACTCCGTGCAACCATCTATGCATAGACACGTCTCTGATACCACTGGGAATTCGCGTATAGAAAACAAAATTTTCCTACCGCGAACACGCAATCCAAGCCAAGATGCAATCTAGAGACGGTAGCAACGAGGGGTATCGAGTCTCACCCTTGAAGAGATTCCAAAACCTACAAGATGAGGCTCTTGTTGCTGCGGTAGACGTTCACTTGCCGCTTGCAAAAGCGCAGAAGATCTTGATCACGATCGCTTCCGGCGCCACGAACGGGCAGCACCTCCGTGCTCGGTCACACGTTCGGCTGTTGATGAAGACGACGTCCACCTCCCCGTTCCCGGGCAGCGGAAGTAGTAGCTCCTCTTGAATCCGACAAGACGACGGCGTGGTGTCGGTGGTGGTGGAGAAATCCGGCGGAGCTTCGCTAAGCGTGCGGGATGTGGTGGAGGAGAGAGACCGCTAGGGTTTGGGAGGAGGGGGTTGGGCGCCGGCCCTCTAAGGGGTGCGGCCAAGGCTGAGGCTTGAAGTGGTCAGCCCCCTCTCCTATGCCCCTCATTATATAGGTGGAAGCCCCAAGAGTTCTAGTCCAAGTCTTCGAATAAGACCCCAACACTAAAACCTCCCATATGTGGGAAACCTACTCAAGGAGGGAGTCCTACCCAAGGTGGGACTCCCACCTTTCCTTGAGGTGGGCTGGCCGGCCACCCTAGGGGAGTCCACCTTGGACTCCTCCCCTTTAGGGTTGGCTGGTCATGCAAGGTGGAGTCCCTCCGGGACTCTACTTTCCATGGTGATTTCTTCCGGACTTTTCTAGAACCTTCTAGAACCTGCCATAAATGCACCGGATCATTTCCAAACTTGGAATATGACTTCCTATATATGAATCTTATTCCCCGGACCATTCCGGAACTCCTCGTGATGTCCGGGATCTCATCCGGGACTCCGAACAAATATTCGAACTCCATTCCATATTCAAGTTCTACCATTTCAACATCAAACCTTAAGTGTGTCACCCTACGGTTCGCGAACTATGCGGACATGGTTGAGTACTCACTCCGACCAATAACCAATAGCGGGATCTGGAGATCCATAATGGCTCCCACATATTCAACGATGACTTCAGTGATCGAATGAACCATTCACATACGATACCAATTCCCTTTGTCACGCGATATTTTACTTGTCCGAGGTTTGATCATCGGTATCACTCTATACCTTGTTCAACCTCGTCTCGTGACAAGTACTCTTTACTCGTACCGTGGTATGTGGTCTCTTATGAACTTATTCATATGCTTGCAAGACATTAGACGACCACCGAGAGGGCCCAGAGTATATCTATCCGTCATCGGGATGGACAAATCCCATTGTTGATCCATATGCCTCAACTCATACTTTCCAGATACTTAATCCCACCTTTATAACCACCCATTTACGCAGTGGCGTTTGGTGTAATCAAAGTACCTTTCCGGCATAAGCGATTTACATGATCTCATGGTCATAAGGACTAGGTAACTATGTACCGAAAGCTTATAGCAAATAACTTAATGACGTGATCTTATGCTATGCTTAAATGGGTGTGTCCATTACATCATTCATACAATGATATAACCTTGTTATTAATAACATCCAATGTTCATGATTATGAAACTAATCATCCATTAATCAACAAGCTAGTTAAGAGGCATACTAGGGACTCTTGTTTGTCTACATATCACACATGTACTAATGTTTCGGTTAATACAATTATAGCATGATATATAAACATTTATCATAAACATAAAGATATATAATAACCACTTTTATTATTGCCTCTTGGGCATATCTCCTTCAACAATCAACATGAATTTCCAATTCAAAGTTCATTTCGCCAAATCTCTACTAATATAGGGTTTGAAATAGACTTTTTCCACAGGAAATCGCCACGAATTACGATAGGGTGGCCACCGCCTTGCCCTACCGAGAGCTTCGCTACTGCATTCTGACTAGTTAAGGCTAGCCATAGTGCTAGTATCATAGCCAGATCATACACATTGGTCCCATAAAAATGCTGATGTGGCAGTTAATTAAAGAGGAGAGAGGAGATTAGAGTAACATAGGTAGATAATGTATCATAGCGCAAACAACGAGAAAAGTTAATGCCAAATAAATCTTGTACACAAATTTACATTGTGATTCTAAAAAAAAAAGAAATATAGCATGAATATGATACTACTCCATGATACCGGGAGTGATATTTTGGCACATGAGAGTGTATGCTCCCTTTATTTTAAAATACATGTTAGACACATTTTAAAATGTCAAAAAAATTGAAAAAAAAATTTCGCACACATCTTAATGTGCTACGCGCTCACAAAATCGTTTCATGAAAAATCAACATGTCATGTGTTGTGTGTAAAAAAGACAAAATTCGGTGATGAAACAAAGACATGTCACAAGATAAATTTTCTCTTTTTCACTTAGACTACAAAAAATATTATTTTTTTCGTGAAACTTGACGAATACACATATATTATGCAGATGTACATGTAAAATTTTTTTGTCAAATTTTTTTAACACTTAAAAATATGTTTTTTTATGGTAGAGGGATCCCGGGAGCTGAATTGAGTTTCTATCCATGATACTACCTATTATAGAGATAGTATTATGTAGTAGTATCATATGCATCCTTAAATGAGAGAGGGAGTACAAATGTGTGTAGTAGTTCATTATTCCTAGCACGTGATGGATCTACTCGCTCCAATCCATAAAAATTGTCGGGTCTTTAGCTTAAACTAAAGATCTAGTGCGAGTAACATCTTTACAATTCATATGGAAGGGTGATTTAAATAAAGAAGGAGGGAGGATTACTCTTCCAATTCAGTCAGATAAAGAAAGCTACCCGTCAAGTATCTGCTAAGACTTGTTGGATAAGGGCATCTCCACCGGGTGTCGCATTTCAGACGCTTAAATTAATCGGCTGCGTTCGTTTGCGTCGGCTCGTGGAAGCCATACGGACCGTGCAAACCATTTGCGTCGGGGTATCCAACCAGTGCAGACGCATTTTTTTTCAACTGACAATGTCAAGGTTGGTAATAGTGGTTTAACGTCCCGTTGGGCCTGACGCCGGGGATTACCGATTCCCGTGCGAGGGCGGTGGTTCCAACGTATGGCCAACAAATTGGCACGTTTCGCCGGAAACAACCTGCATGTGAATGCCGTTTCCCGCCCCGTCGTGGCTATATATGGTGGATGCCGGAGGGCGTAACAGGCAGACCTCAACCTAAGCCCTAGCATCCATCCATGGCCGAGCACAACCACACCTAGGCTCACCTTGTTCAGATGGCCCCAAGTCTACCCGGATGTTGCGGACCTCACCGAGCTCCGCGCGATGGAGGCGTTCGATGATGAGCAGCTCGTCGCCGCGCCTTCAGGCCGAGCATCTGGACGGGGAGGCGGCGGCGGTGGAGGCGGCAGGGCGCGCTGGAGCGTCAGCGGCGGGCGGCGGCCATGGCGGAACTCCAGGCCGAGCTCGCCGTTGCCAGGGCGGAGCTCGCGGAGGCGCGGGCAGAGATAGCGGCGGCCAGTGACGCCCTTGCGTCGGCTCCTCCATTGCCGACGGCCCCGCCCGCGGACGTCGTCATCCACGACATCACCGACGATGACGATGAGGATGACGACATTCCGTACGGCCTCGAGCAGTATGTTCGGATCGCGTTGTTCGAGAGCCTCTATGGGGACACTGATCGCCGCCATGCTCTGGCAGTGGAGGCGCAAGCTCGTAGCCATGCGCTCGCCATGAGTCGGGCGTACCTGTGCTCCAATCTCGATTCCGTCAGCGGAGGGAGTGGCGGTTGACCCAAGAAAACAATCATTGTTTTATTATTAGATATAGATAAGGTTCCTAGTTGCATGCTCTCAAAATTTCAATAAGATATTACCGTTGATTGTTAAAACGTGGCCGACCTGAACGGAAATGCCGAGTAAAAATAACACGCTACTTTCTTTCCTGCGAAACACGGTATAATTGTAGATACTCACACATACGCACATACACTCACTCCTATAAACGGATTTGAACTCTGATGGGAGTGCTACTGCCCTCCTAACCATTCTAACCACATGTTGGTTTTCAAATAACACGCTACTAGAAAAATCATTATTTGTACTGTATAAGTTTGTTTTTGCAAAAAATCCATCCATCTATTAATAATCACCAGTAGCAGTACAAATAAATAGATCTAAAAGTAATAAAAATTACAACCAGGTCTTTAAACCATCTAGCGACGACTACAGACACTGGCGCGAGTCGAAGGCGCGCCGCTGTCCCTGCCCCTCCATCATCGGAGCCAAGCAAAGATTGTCGTAGTAGCTTGTTGTAGTAGACAAACGGAAAATCGTCGTGCTAAGGCCTCAAAGGACCAGCGCACCAGAGCAGCAACCGTCGCCAAAGATGATAACCGTAGATCGGAAGAGACTGACCTGAAACCACACCAACGAACACGAAAACCGACCGGATCCCACGAGATCTGCCAGACACACGACTCCACGCGCCCTCCGTCAATGCAAGATGCACCACCAGAGCGAGGAAGATCTTATTCTGACTTCAGGATGTAACCGACACCTCACCATCCCAAAAAGACACTGAAAACAACCTAATAACGAAAACCCTCCGCCGGTGAGAGGTCGTGGTCCACCACATCTCCAAGGTCCAGGACCACCGGAGATGGAGCGAACCAGCAGCGTCGCCAACAAGGGGACGGAACCCTAGATGGGTTTTCTTGGCCGCCTTCCTTTCTCCTCCGCCTGAGTCCTTGTACATACCGGTTCAACTATTATCGACCAATCATTTGAGGAATATGTTCTGAGAATTCTTTGCACTTTATTTTGTTGGAGAACACCGTTTCACTTAAACCTTTTCCCACAATTTCCATGGTCAGTTTTCCTAGTACGTTGGCTGTACATTGTTCTAATTTTCTGAGAGGGAAGTGGAAGGTGCACACCATTTTTGTTGAGACCACATTCTGTTGTGGAGGTACAATCCATCTGCCCTTGTTCATCCGACATCCATAGTAAAACTTCTTCGAAGAAAAATAGTAACAGATGCACCAAAGTAACATTCAGATATCTTGCCATTCATCCGTGGAGACCGGCTTTTGTGAACCTGGGTGTACGTGAACCCATTTTTTCAAAAGTGGGTTTGTGATGTCAAAACATGTTTTAAAAATCGAAACACAAAATGATTGTAAAGATCATCTCAAACATGTGCCCTGGACATGAGTTTCGTTCTGAAAAAACATTTTATTTTGCCGGTAAAAAATGAAATTTACAGGGCTATAGCAGTATATATGTGACGTATTTTATCTTTTTTAAAAGTGGTTTCTCCGCGAAAACTTTCTACGCACACATGGAACATGCATACGTACCCTGATATTTTTATTTCAGAATGTTTTCACATTTCGAAAATGCATTTCCAACCTGGGTTCACGTGCACCCAGGTTCAACTGGGGCTTTTCCTTCATCCGTGATCATAAAAGAGAACACTAACTTGGTCCGACTGCTATAGTTCATACTGTTCTTAGTAAAGACAAACGAACTAACAGAAAATCATATCAGAGCTTGATACACAGCAGGTAAGTCGGTGTTTTCTTTAAAATAATGTAAAACAACATTTGAAAGTTCCAAAAAGTTCTGAAAAATATCAATATGTACATAAGGATGTAATACCATAAGTGTGCAAAATTTCAATGCAAAATACTTTTATACTATGGGCTACAGAAAAATGGCAAATCCGAACAATGTGGATTTGAAAATGTGTACTGAGCTCCATACTTTTCGTCATTTTTGTGTACCGTAGTATTTTGTATTGAGATTTCGCACACTTGTAGTATTATTGCATCTTCACTACATTCAATTTTTTCTGAAACTTTGAAATGCTGTTTTCGAATTTTTTAAAACAAAGAGCTAGCCCTAGCCAAGATCACAAAAGCTGCACCAACTGACAAACTATTCTTCAATGTTTGGTTCTGCACAGGCGACACTGGCTTTGCTGTTACTGTCTGCTCCCTGAACTTGCTTATTCCATTGAGAAGAATCATCCCATTTTTCCATTTGATAAATCAAACAGAAGAAAGCTGTTGTACCACGCAAGAAATTAAAAACTGCATATTCTCCATGATACCAGCGCCTGCATGAGATCAGCTGAGATTAATAAAACCTTATTATGCTTATAAGAAGCTAATAATATAGGGTGGTCGTTCTCTCACCGCAATTGGACTTATGGGGTGGTTGGGGATGAATATATAATAAGCAAACGGAGAGAGTAGTAATATATACTATGGAGGTGATAAGAAAACACATACATAGAGGAATATGGGGTTGTTGGGGGATGAATATAGTTAAGAATTTACCATTCAGGGCTATTTCTTTCGATATGGGCGGTAAGACGCATGAGCACCAGCCTGTCTTTCATTCTTCTTGTGAAAGAAATATCCTTATTCATTTGTGACTCAGCTAGCATATCGAAGAGTTCCTCTTTCTTCTGGTGAGCTGCCATTAGACGGCTATCCCCTGAAACAGAAGGATGCTGGCCAATGCAGGATACTTAGGTTAGGAAATTGCAGATATATCAATGAATCAAGAGTGCAAACGAAAAGAAATACGGAGTAACTTCCATAGTGAAGAAATAACGGCAGTTCCATGGATCTACAAAATACTGCAGAGAAGTCGGTTTTCCGATTAAAACGATAGGGCGTGGCGTAGTACCTCGGTGTTGATTTTTGATCCGTTGGCAGCAGGAGCCTCGGATGAGGTGAACCGGCGTAGAGCATAGCCGGGCGAGCCGCCGCGGTTGAGTACCCCTTGTTCATTCGCGACAGCCAACCTAAGAATCGTCTGCGGTTGCTGGCCAGTGAGCCTCCTCGCCGCGAATCGGACCGCCGCCATGGCCATCTTGAACTTCAGCGGGGAATCGAAATTTGGTGTGTTTGCCTCCTTCTCTAGTTGCGGCGGATCTGGGCGTTCCGTTTCTTTTTATTTTGGGGGACTCGCTTTTCTTTCGCCTTAACGAACTCGACTCTATCTCCGATTCGACTTGGACATGGACTCCTCAGGCTTGCCGCTTGGGTCCGGCGGACCTACGTTTAGGCCTACTGGGCCGTGGCCTGCCCATAATTTTAACCAAAAAACTGTATAGCTATGCGCTACGCGATGTTAGAGCATCTCCACTCGTCCTTCCCAAAGATCTCTCACCAGCGGGGGTGCCGGCGGGAAGAGAAAACGCCGCGGGCAAGCCCTGTCGGTGACCAGAGCCAAAAAAGCATTAAAAAATTCTTCCTTCTAGCCTCGCGACCACTATCACCACCGCAACCACCCCTCGCCCCGACGGACCGTTGCCGCCGGTAGGAGCCCACTCCGCCGCCACATACACTCCGCCGCAAACCCTCGCCACCTCACCGACCCTTTCCACCAACTTCGTTCACCCGCTCCTGCCACCACTGCTACCTCTATCCCCACCGCGCTCCCACCTTGCACGCGACGTGTTCGACTATTTGCCAAGGCGATGAACTCGGACGACGAGGACGTCATGGCCACGCTCATGGACGAGGAGCTCGCTATCATGAATGCGACCAGGGACGTCGCTGGAGATGACGAGCATCTAGCGATCCTCATCGCCCTCTTGGCCATGATCGCCGAGGAGTACAAGCCGGTCATTGGTGGCTCCGTGCCGGGGCGCCGCCATAGCAAGCCAAGCAGAGGATGGAAGGCTACTGCATGCTCTACGCCGACTACTTCGCCGACGATTCATTGCACGACGATACCGTTTTGCACCATCATTTTCGGATGAGTAGAAAACTCTTCCTGAAGATAGTCGAGAATTTGAGAGAGATCGAATACTTCAAATTAAAGAGAGACGCCGTCGGCGAGCTTGGTTTCTCGACAATTCAGAAATGCACAGTGGCTTTCAGATGCTTGCCTATGGAATTGCAGGTGATACACATGATGACTATCTACGCATGCCAGAGTCCACGACCATTGATTGCATGTATAGATTCTGCAGGGCAATTGTGGCGGTGTTTGGAAAGACCTATATGCGCACACCCAATGCGGCGGACACAGCTCGAATCTTGGCACAAAATGCAGAGAGGGGATGCTTGGCACATCGACTGTATGCACTGGGCATGGAAGAATTGTCCATTTGCACACCAGAGCATGTATAAGGGACATATGGGTGCATGCATCGTGGTTCTTGAGGCAGTGGCTGACCAGGACCTATGGATTTGGCATGTGTTGTTCGTCATGGCAGGACCACACAATGATATCTAACGAGGGATTAACTCGTCAATGCCTACAAGTTGTAGACTTGGATTTTTGTCGAGAGTACAGGGCAAGTAGATCTCGAAGGTTGTCAGACGAACAAAGGCGTCCAACTCAACAAAAACATAGTGGCTAGGTTACACAATGATTCGGTCCTCGTTTCGACCTCAGCTTCCCATTTATATAGGAGGTGAAGCTGAGGATTTTCCATGTCGTACAAGTGCAGGTTCATCGGGCCGCACTGGGCCTTTTCCTATATTGATTACAAGTTTCCTATAATAACTCTACTTTTCAAATCCGAGGTCTTCATCCTTCTGAGCTTCCGAAACTTTGAGTCCATGGGCTTTCCGCTCCAATAATATGAACCAGGGGTATGTATGCGACATGCTCCTTAGGCATGCCTATGTCAATATCAATGTGATGTAGTGCTCAGATGTTCTCTAGAAACTTGTCGAAGGCAGTGCCCCTTCGGTTCAGTTTGAGATCAATGGCCACCAATATGACAAGGGATACTATCTTGTAGATAGCATCTATCCAAGATGGTCAATATTTGTGAAGACAATCTCGAACCCTATACCTGGAGGGAAGAAATCTTGGTTCGCTCATATGTAGAAGGCTGCCAGATAGCATGTGGAGAGGGTATTTGGTGTGCTGCAAGTTCGGGTTGCCATTGTTCAATACCCTGCTCTTACATGGTCAAAGAGCATATGTGGAAGGTCATGACATGTTGTGTCATACTGCACAATATGATCATCGAGAGCGAGAGAGAATTTCCAGTGTTTGACACTGAACCATATGAGCGGATGGGTCCTCTTGCAGATGTTGATCATAATGTGCCTCTCACATTTGCTGCTTTTCTCGCCAGACATCAAGAATTCCAAGACTCCAACACTCATCACCAACCGCAAGATGATCTGGTGGAGCTTTTGTGGATTCTCAAAGACGGCGACTAGTTTGATTATTTGTTTCTCATTGTGATTTAAACTTTTAAATTTGTGTGCTATGTTGAACTTGTTGAATTATGTCCAACATTTGTTTAAGTTATAATAAATTATCACAGTTTATTTGTTATTTAATTTTAAAATATATATATGAAACTATATTAGGGGCGCTATATGGGGTGCTCGGCTAGACGCCGACATGTCCCAATTGTCATTTTGCAATGACGCCTCCTATATAGTACCTAAAATAGCTGTGCTGGACGCCGTATGAAAAGGTCGAGTGGAGATGCCCTTAGAGGTACCACTACAAAAGGTTTATCTTTGCGAAGGTTGATGGCGTGTAAGACACACGTCCGTTGGGAACCCCAAGAGGAAGGTGTGATGCGTACAGCGACAAGTTTTCCCTCAGTAAGAAACCAAGGTTATCGAACCAGGAGTCAAGGAACACGTGAAGGTTGTTGGTGGCGGAGTGTAGTGCGGCGCAACACCAGGGATTCCGGCGCCAACGTGGAACCTGCACAACACAATCAAAGTACTTTGCCCCAACGTAACAGTGAGGTTGTCAATCTCACCGGCTTGCTGTAAACAAAGGATTAGATGTATAGTGGAAGATGATGTTTGTTTGCGAAGAACAGTAAAGAACAAGTATTGCAGTGGATTGTATTTCAGATGTAAAGAATGGACCGGGGTCCACAGTTCACTAGTGGTGTCTCTCCCATAAGATAAATAGCATGTTGGGTGATACGTCCCAAACGTATCTATAATTTCTTATGTTCCATGCTACTTTTATGATGATACTCACATGTTTTATACACATTATATGTCGTTATTATGCATTTTCCAGCACTAACCTATTGACGAGATGCCGAAGAGCCAGTTGCTGTTTTCTGCTGTTTTTGGTTTCAGAAATCCTAGTAAGGAAATATTCTCGGAATTGGACGAAATCAACGCCCTGGGGTCCTATTTTCACACGAAGCTTCCCAAGACCGAAGAGGATAAGAAGTGGGGCCACGAGTGGCCACACAACAGGCGGCGCGGCCCAGTGCCGGCCGCGCGGCCCCGTTGTGTGGGGGCCCCGTGGCGCCTTGGACCGCTCCTTCCGCCTACTTAAAGCCTCCGTCGCAAAACCCCGTGCCGAGAGCCACGATACGTAAAACCCATCGACACGCAGCGCGCCAATCCCATCTCGGGGATTCTGAGATCGCCTCACCGCCGAGAGGGGAATCATCTCCCGCAGGACTCTTCATCGCCATGATCGCTCCGAGCGATGAGTGAGTAGTTCACCCCTGGACTATGGGTCCATAGCAGTAGCTAGATGGTCGTCTTCTCCTTATGTGCTATCATGCTCGATCTTGTGAGCTGCCTATCATGATCAAGATCATCTATCTGTAATTCTATATGTTGTGTTTGTCGGGATCCGATGGATAGAGAATACTATGTTATGGTGATTATCAATCTATTACCTATGTGTTGTTTATGATCTTGCATGCTCTCCGTTAGTAGAGGCTCTGGCCAAGTTGATACTTGTGACTCCAAGAGGAGTATTTATGCTCGATAGTGGGTTCATGCCTCCATTAATCTGGGACAGTGACAGAAAGTTCTAAGGTTGTGGATGTGCTGTTGCCACTAGGATAAAACATCGATGCTTTGTCTAAGGATATTTGTGTTGATTACATTACGCACCATACTTAATGCAATTGTCTGCTGCTTGCAACTTAATACTGGAAGGGGTTCGGATGATAACCTGAAGGTGGACTTTTTAGGCATAGATGCATGCTGGATAGCGGTCTATGTACTTTGTCGTAATGCCCAATTAAATCTCACTATATTTATCATATCATGTATGTGCATTGTCATGCCCTCTCTATTTGTCAATTGTCCGACTGTAATTTGTTCACCCAACATGCTATTTATCTTATGGGAGAGACACCTCTAGTGAACTGTGGACCCCGGTCCTATTCTTTACATCGAATACAATCTACTGCGATACTTGTTTTACTGTTTTCTCGCAAACAATCATCTTCCACACAATACGGTTAATCCTTTGTTTGCAGCAAGCGGTGAGATTGACAACCTCACCGTTTCGTTGGGGCAAAGTACTTTGGTTGTGTTGTGCAGGTTCCACGTTGGCGCGGAATCCCTGGTGTTGCGCCGCACTACATCACGCCGCCATCAACCTTCAACGTGCTTCTGGGCTCCTCTGTTCGATAAACCTTGGTTTCTTCTGGGAAAACTTGCTCGTCTGCATCACACCTTCCTCTTGGGGTTCCCAACGACGTGTGCTGACACGATCACCCTTCAGCAGAGGGAAGCATGGATTACTATTTTTGTGCTAGAGCTTTTCATTTTGAAAACATAGAAACAATTTTGTCAACGGTAGTAATAAATCATATGTGTTATGTATAAGACATCTTATAAGTTGCAAGCCTCATGCATAGATTACCAATAGTGCTCGCACCTTGTCCTAATTAGTTTGGATTAACATGGATTATCATTGCATAACATATGTTTCAACCAAGTGTCACAAAGGGGTACCTCTATGCCGCCTGTACAAAGGTCTAAGGAGAAAGTTCGCATTGGATTTCTCGCTTTTTGATTATTCTCAACTTAGACATCCATACAGGGATAACATAGACAACAGATACTGGACTCCTCTTTCATGCATAAGCATTCAACAACAGATAATATTATCATAAGAGATTGAGGATTGATTGTCCAAACTGAAACTTCCACCATGATTCATGGCTTTAGTTAGCGGCTCAATGTTCTTCTCTAACAATATGCATACTCAAACCATTTGATCATGCGCCCTTACTTCAGACAAGACGAACATGCATAGCAGCTCACATGATATTCAACAAAGGTGTAAAAGTTGATGGCGTCCCCAGAAACATGGTTACCGCTCAACAAGCAACTTATAAGAAATAAGATACATAGCTACATATTCTTCACCACAATAGTTTTTAAGGCTATTTTCCCATGAGCTATATATTGTAAAGGCAAAGAATAGAATTTTAAAGGTAGCACTCAAGTAATTTACTTTGGAATGGCAGAGAAATACCATGTAGTAGGTAGGTATGGTGGACACAAATGGCATAGTTTTTGGCTCAAGGATTTGGATGCACGAGAAGAATTCCTCTCAATACAAGGCTAGGCTAGCAAGGTTGTTTGAAGCAAACTCAAGTATAAAACGGTGCAGCAAAACTCACATATGAACATATTGTAAGCATTATAAGACTTTACACTGTCTCCTTGTTGTTCAAACACCTTAACCAGAAAATATCTAGACTCTAGAGAGATCAATCATGCAAACCAAATTTTAACAAGCTCTATGTAGTTCTTCATTAATAGGTACAAAGTACATGATGCAAGAGCTTAAACATGATCTATATGAGCACAACAATTGCCAAGTATCAAATTATTTAAGACATTATACCAATTACCACATGAAGCATTTTCTGTTTCCAACCATATAACAATGAACGAAGCAGTTTCAACCTTCGCCATGAACATTAAAGATAGAACTAAGAACACATGTGTTCATATGCAACAACGGAGCGTGTCTCTCTCCCAAACAAGGAATGCTAGGATCCGATTTTATTCAAACAAAAACAAAAACAAAAGCAAACAGGCGCTCCAAGTAAAGCACATAAGATGTGACGGAATAAAAATATAGTTTCACTAGAGGTGACCATGATAAGTTGTCGATGAAGAAGGGATGCCTTGGGCATCCCCAAGCTTAGATGCTTGAGTCTTCTTAAAATATGCAGGGATGAACCACGGGGCATCCCCAAGCTTAGACTTTTCACTCTTCTTGATCATATTGTATCATCCTCCTCTCTTGACCCTTGAAAACTTCCTCCACACCAAACTCAAAACAAACTCATTAGAGGGTTAGTGCATAATTGAAAATTTATATATTCAGAGGTGACATGATCATTCTTAACACTTCTGGACATTGCACAAAGCTACTGAAAGTTAATGGAACAAACAAATCCATCAAACATAGCAAAACAGGCAATGCGAAATAAAAGGCAGAATCTGTCAAAGCAGAACAGTCCGTAATGACGAATTTTTCTGGGGCACTTAACTTGCTCAGATGAAAATGCTCAAATTGAATGAAAGTTGCGTACATATCTGAGGATCACGCACGTAAATTGGCAGATTTTTCTGAGTTACAGAAGGGGCTGCTAAATTTCGTGACAGCAAGAAATCTGTTTCTGCGCAGTAATCCAAATCTAGTATTGACTTTACTATCAAAGACTTTACTTGGCACAACAATGCAATAAAATAAAGAGAAGGAGAGGTTGCTACAGTAGTAACAACTTCCAAAACTCAAATATAAAACAAAAGTGCAGAAGTAAAATAATGGGTTGTCTCCCATAAGCGCTTTTCTTTAACGCCTTTCAGCGCAGAAAGTGTGAATCAAGTATTATCAAGAGATGAAGCATCGACATCATAATTTGTTCTAATAATAGAATCATAAGGTAACTTCATTATCTTTCTAGGGAAGTGTTCCATACCTTTCTTGAGAGGAAATTAATACTTAATATTACCTTCCTTCATATCAATAGTAGCACCAACAGTTCGAAGAAAAGGTCTTCCCAATATAATGGGACAAGATGCATTGAATTCAATATCCAAGACAACAAAATCAACGGGGACAAGGTTATTGTTAACCATAATGCGAACATTATCAATCCTCCCCAAAGGTTTCTTTATAGCATTATCAGCAAGATTAACATCCAAATAACAATTTTTCAAGGGATTTCTATTTTCGTGCCCTGCTTCGTTAGTTGTACTCAGTTTTCCCCAGCTCGTTAGTTTTTCCTCAGTTTTCCCCTCCTCTAGTTTGAAACCCTCGAAGACGCGGGTTGCCGTCAGGTCAGAGGCCTTACCGTTACCGTGAGGTCAGTTCCTCGCTGACCGTCTCGTGCTGACGGGTGGATCCATCTACCGCTGACGCGTGGGCCGTTTTATTTCCTGATTGTATACGCGGTGCTGCCAATGACAAATGGGGCCGCTCTATGGGGCTGCCGCAGCCAATGACCAGTGGGTCGTCTATTTATTTATAGAAAATTATATATTGCCGCTCTGTGGGGCCTCCGCAGCCAATGACCGCTGTGGTCGTCTATTTTATTTAGAGAATATAATATAGAGCCGCTCTGTAGGGGTCGCCTCAGCCCATTTTCGCAGCTTAATCTAAAGTGACTCTTATGCTAAACATTGTGTATCCCGACGTTGACCTAGCAGTGGCGGCGAGCATAGCCGTTCTGACCATGCCGATATCGGCATCGGCATCGGCATCGTTTGGAGGATGTGGTGCTCGAATAATAGTGGAAATGCGATATTATTTTTTACATGCATAATATATAGAAAATAGCTAGATCTCTAAATCGATGCATATGAAGCTACATATATATTCTTGGTCATAATCCCCTTAATTATCTAAAGGGGATGGATGCATGGCTTCACGTCGTCGTCGCTTTCATCGTCAGTATCTTCGTCGTCTGAGTAGTAGTACCTCCTGCACATTGTTCCGTCGAACACCTTCACTGTGAGCACATCATCGCCTTCATATTTGAAGTGTACGAACCAGCCGAAATCCACACCGTGCGCGATGGCGAATTTCTCCCAGCCCTTGTCGAGGTACATCCGGCCTTGTCCGTCAAATAGGACCTCCACGGTCCAGAGACGAGGACCGCAGTCAGCTGCTCGCAGATACACCTTAGCTGGCTCCTTGCCGTCAAGATAGTCCGCAAATTTTTTTGGGAGTTCCTGCAAAGAGATCGAGCGCCGATCGTTTGAAATTAGGGAACCCTTGAAATTAAAGGTTTTTTAGAACATGCCCATAATTAATCACATGCATCATATATGTGGGAACGCGTACGTACCTTCTTGACCAAAGGGTCTTCATAGACGACGATGAAGAACTCCTCTATGATCAATGGCAGTGTTGACGGTGGTGGTGGCAATGATGATGATCCACTTCCCCTTCCCCTTCCCCTTCCCCTTCCGGTCCGCGTCCGAGACGTGGAAGCCATGGCAATGGATAAAGTGTATGTGAACGAAAAGAAGAGAGAGGCAGAACCTATTGACACAAGGGATGGCCGTGTGGGTGTTTATAAGGGAGAGATGACCGTTGTAGGGTTTACACAATAAAATAAGGAGGAGATGACCGTTGTGGGGGTTTATACACAATAAATTAAGGAGGAGTCGACCGTTGTGGGGGTATAGTTTATCATTTTACCGTGAAAAGTAATGCCTAAAAGGAAAGTAATGGCTACAAGAAATCGGTGATGGTTTATCGTTTTTTGCGTGAAAAGTAATGGGTACAAGAAATGGGTGATGGTGTATCATTTTTTGCGTGAAAAGTAATGGCTACACGAAATGGGTGATGGTGTATCATTTTTGTGCGTGAAAAGTAATGGCTACAACAAATCGGTGATGGTTTATCATTTTTGTGCGTGAAAAGTAATGGCTACAACAAAATCGGTGATGGTTTATCATTTTTTTGCGTGAAAAGTAATGGGTACACGAAATGGGTGATGGTGTATCATTTTTGTGCGTGAAAAGTAATGGCTACAAGAAATCGGTGATGGTTTATCGTTTTTTGCGTGAAAAGTAATGGGTACAAGAAATGGGTGATGGTGTATCATTTTTTGCGTGAAAAGTAATGGCTACACGAAATGGGTGATGGTGTATCATTTTTGTGCGTGAAAAGTAATGGCTACAACAAATCGGTGATGGTTTATCATTTTTGTGCGTGAAAAGTAATGGCTACAACAAAATCGGTGATGGTTTATCATTTTTTGCGTGAAAAGTAATGGGTACACGAAATGGGTGATGGTGTATCATTTTTGTGCGTGAAAAGTAATGGCTACAACAAATCGGTGATGGTTTATCATTTTTTGCGTGAAAAGTAATGCCTAAAAAGAGTTTATAATTTAGCTCGTGAAAAATAATGCAGAAAACCAAACTTTGCGTGAAGCTAACCGACGACAGAGAGAGAGAGGGTGGTGGCCCCGACCAGAGAGAGAGATAGGGGTTATCCTGCCCGTTAGATCATACGATCAACGGTCGTCGGGCACGATCCGCGTGACATGGGCTAGACCAATCAGGGCAATGTTGGGCGTCTGTGAGAGTTTGTGAAGGGAGAGGGCAAAACTGAGTAGTATCAAGAAACCAAGGGCAAGTGAGTAGTAAACAGACTAAGGGATTCAAATATGAGATTTAAAAAATGGAAAATGCGTGTTTTGTACAATGAAACCCATCTTGGCCTACCTCAAACTATTTGCAATACAAATCTACATGAGTGTGAAAATTATGGTCTCATTCAGACAAAGTATGTTTTGGGGAAAGCTGTTTTGGGTAGGGCTTATTATGGAAAACCATGCACCTTCATAGCTACTAGGTGATTTGAGAAGTGGCAATTTGTGGTGAAACTTGATTTATCTACGATTTATCTATGATTTGAGAAGTGGAAATTTGTGGTAAAGACTCCATGAGTAAGTGCCACTCCTTTTCGGAATTTTTTGCACATTAAATAACTCATTTAACTAGTTAATCCCATTTGTTGACTCTCTGTTGACCAGCCACTTGAGGGTAAAACTGAGTATATTGCACTAGCCAGTATTAGCACTCAAGGTGAAAACTGAGCATACAAAAAATGCTAGTATATGACTCGAGGGTATACATGAGTATATCTAAATTTCCAGGGTTAGACTCGAGGACGCGTGTTGCGGTGCAGAAGTGGAAGACGTGCCATTGTTGACGCGTGTCGCGGTGCAGACGTGGAAGACGTGCCATTGTTGACGCGGGTCGCATTTAGGACGCGTAAGCCCCTCTCTCCCTCCCTCTGCACACAGTACGTCTCATTATCGCTCACGCACGAAACCACCCCTTCACGTCCCATCAACTTCTCCAAAAAACCCCAACCGCCGTACGAGCCCTCCCCTGCCGGCGATGGAGAAGAAGAATGCGCCGGCGGCCATCGCCCCCGAGCCCGTCGCCTCCGAGCCCGTCGCCTCCGAGCCCGTCGCCTCCGAGCCCGTCGCCGCCGAGCCCGTCGCCGCCGAGCCCGTCGCCGCCGAGCCCGTCGCCTCCGAGGGCGGCGCATCCGAGGGCGGCGCATCCAAGCGCGGCGCCTCCGTGAACTGGGCCGGTCTCACGGCTGACGGACCACTTCACAAGATCGGCGAATGCTTATTGGCGAAAGAGGAGTACGTGGACAGCTACTCTGCTATGAGGCAAGTCTGTAGAAATTGGCGCTCAGGTTTACCTGATCCCGACGTGCACCTGCACGAATGGATCATGCTACACCACGCCCTTCCACGCGCCGCTGAGTTCACCTTCCTCCATCTCGGCACATCCCGCTACGTCACCATAGATCTATCTGCAGTTCGTGCAAGGTTCAAATTCCTCGGCTTTTCCCGTGGCGTCACCATAGATCTTATTTTCAATCTTAGTGCTGAATGTTATCTTTTCAATATATTTTAGATTCTACTTCGTCGGCTTTTCCCGTGGCGTCATCGTGCTTGCCCAGAAGAACCCGCCGCACAAGATACGGCTGCTGAACCCACTCACAAAGAAATCGAACACGATGTTTGAGGCGCAGATGCCATCTGTTTTCCTGAAATCAGTCGCTGTTATCAAATCCCCGACTATGGTCTTCGTTGCCACACATTACCCGCCGGAAATTGGTTGGGTCGATGAGAGCACTCCAACTAAGGATATAAATGAAGATGGGGATTGGGGAGAAGGAAGATTTTCGATCAAGAACCATGTTTTCCGTTGCATTACCCCGTTCAATGGTGAACTGTATGCAGTAGCTTCGGACAATTTTGAGATCGGAAGAATAGTGTGCACCAATATACAGTTGCAGCAGCGCGCGAGCACTGTCAAGATGGAGACACTAATTTCATTTCCAGAACTTGGACGTCAGAAGTTCTACCTTGTGAAGTCGGATGGTGATCTGCTGCTTGTGTTGTTGGTCAGCGCGGCTTTGGCGGGCAAACCATTGGTGTACCGTGTGGACACTCAGAGCCGCTCTCTCCATCCGGTCACTAACATTGGCAGTAATGCCTTCTTCGTGAATTTTATCCGGTGTATCTCCGTCGACACCAGAGTGTACCCGACACTTCAACCTGGCAGCATCTACTACACGGATTTGGGTTATATCAGAGCGTACTCTCATGATACAAATGCCTGGGATGAGTGGCCACTACGTGTGGATAGAATAGGACTCTACGGTTTGAGAAATGAACACAGGCCATACCGTTTGGAGGATGTATTGGCCTCACACTGCAGACGGAAGGAGTTCAATGAATATTTCCTTGGGGAATTGCACGAATGGAGCGACGGAGAAATATATGAGGAGGAATGAAGAACAAATTCATTCATCCTAATCTTCTTGTTGTCCATACATTGCGTGCGTGATCTTGTATATTTTTGCAGCTTAGTTTGTCGTGAACATTAACAATGTTATTGGCTGCTTTTGGCTGCTGTATGCAGTTTACCTATGTATTATACTTAGTTTTCTGATTATGCTGCTGTGAATTTATCATATAATAGCTTCTAGATTTGCTACTAGATTTGCTGCCATATTGGGCAAAAAACGAGGGCCAAAAGGCATAAATAACCCCAGAGATTTGCTACTAGATTTGCTGCCATATTGAAGAAAGACAGAAATAGAAGCTTCTCTAGATTTGATACTAATTTGGTGAAAAAGACAGAGAGAGAAAGAGGGGAAAAGGTGCTTTTAAAAATGCCAATTTGGGCCGAGAGAGACAAAACCCAGCTCCTGCTCACGTGCAACCAAACGCTTCTCGTCCTGTCCCACGCGGTCCCTTTCTACCAGCCCCACGCGACGCGGCCCCACACGACGCGGCCCCACAGACGACGCGGCGCAACACGTCAGCACAGAACGTCCAAATAAACGGATTCCTTCCGTCTGAGCTCCTTCTGCGGGTCTTCAGACAAAGGCTAGGGTAAAACTGAGGAAAAACTAAGGGGCTGGGGAAAACTGAGCACAACTAAGGAACCGAGGGCACGAAAATAGAAATCCCATTTTTCAATGGTGGCAAGTCAAGCATATCATAGATTTTCGTAGGCATAACAGAAATATTTGCACCAAGATCACATAAAGCATTACAATCAAAATCATTGACCTTCATCTTAATGATCGGCTCCCAACCATCTTCTAACTTCCTAGGATTAGAAGTCTCAAGTTTTAGTTTATCTTCTCTAGCTTTTATGAGAGCATTTGTAATATGTTTTGTAAAGGCTAAATTTATAGCACTAGCATTGGGACTTTTAGCAAGTTTTTGTAAGAACTTTATAACTTCAGAGATATGACAATCATCAAAATCTAAACCATTATGATCTACAGCAATGGGATCATTGTCCCCAATATTTTGAAAAATTTCAGCAGTTTTATCACAAGCAGTTTCAGGCAGTTTTTCACGCTTTGCACTAGGAGTAGAAACATTGCCAACACCAATTATTTTACCATTGATAGTAGGAGGTTTAGCAACATGTGAAACATCATCATTACTAGTGGTGGTAATAGTCCAAACTTTAGCTACATTATTCTCTTTAGCAAGTTTTTCGTTTTCTTCTCTTTCCCACCTAGCATGCAATTCAGCCATCAATCTAATATTTTCATTAATTCGAACTTGGATGGCATTTGCTGTAGTAACAATTTTATTATATTTATCTTCATTAGGCATAACTTTCAATTTTAAAAGATCAACATCAAAGGCAAGACTATCAACCTTAGAAGCAAGAATATCAATTTTACCAAGCTTTTCTTCAACAGATTTGTTAAAAGCAGTTTGTGTACTAATAAATTCTTTAAGCATGGCTTCAAGACCAGGGGGTACACTCCTATTATTGTTGTAAGAATTACCATAAGAATTACCATAACCATTACCATTATTAGAAGGATATGGCCTATAGTTGTTACCAGAATTATTCCTATAAGCATTGTTGTTGAAGTTATTATTTTTAATGAAGTTCACATCAACATGTTCTTCTTGGGCAACCAATGAAGCTAAAGGAACATTATTAGGATCAACATTAGATCTTCCATTCACAAGCATAGACATAATCACATCAATCTTATCACTCAAGGAGGAGGTTTCTTCAACAGAATTTACCTTCTTACCTTGTGGAGCCCTTTCAGTGTGCCATTCAGAGTAATTGATCATCATATTATCAAGAAGCTTTGTTTCCGCGCCCAAGGTGATGGACATAAAAGTACCTCCAGCAGCTGAATCCAATAGGTTCCGCGAAGAAAAATTCAGTCCTGCATAAAAGGTTTGGATGATCATCCAAGTAGTTAGTCCATGGGTAGGGCAATTCTTTACCAAAGATTTCATTCTCTCCCATGCTTGAGCAACATGTTCATTATCCAATTGCTTAAAATTCATTATTCTACTTCTCAAAGATATAATTTTAGCGGGAGGATAATATCTACCAATGAAAGCATCTTTACATTTAGTCCATGAATCAATACTATTTTTAGGCAAAGATAGCAACCAATCTTTAGCTCTTCCTCTTAAGGAGAAAGGAAACAATTTTAATTTTATAATGTCACCATCTACATCCTTATACTTTTGCATCTCACAAAGTTCAACAAAATTATTAAGATGGGCAGCAGCATCATCAGAACTAACACCAGAAAATTGCTCTCTCATAACAAGATTTAGTAAAAGGTTTAATTTCAAAAATTCTGCTGTAGTAGCAGGTGGAGCAATAGGTGTGCATAGGAAATCATTATTATTTGTGCTAGTGAAGTCACACAACTTAGTATTTTCAGGAGTATTCATTTTAGTAGTAAATAAAGCAAACTAAATAAAGTAAATGGAAGTAACTAATTTTTTTGTTTTCGATATAGAGAGCGCAAACAAGATAGTAAATAAAGTAAAGCTAGCAACTATTTTTTGTGTTTTTGATATAAAGAGCAAACAAAGCAGAAAATAAAGTAAAGTAAAGCAAGACAAAAACAAAGTAAAGAGATTGGATGTGGGAGACTCCCCTTGCAGCGTGTCTTGATCCCGGCAACGGCGCCTTAAAGCTGTCTTGATGGTGTGTAAGACACACGTCCGTTGGGAACCCCAAGAGGAAGGTGTGATGCGCGACAAGTTTTCCCTCAGAAGAAACCAAGGTTATCGAACCGGTAGGAGTCAAGGAACACGTGAAGGTTGTTGGTGGCGGAGTGTAGTGCGGCGCAACACAGGGATTCCGGCGCCAACGTGGAACCTGCACAACATAATCAAAGTACTTTGCCCCAACGTAACAGTGAGGTTGTCAATCTCACCGGCTTGTTGTAAACAAAGGATTAGATGTATAATGTGGAAGATGATGTTTGTTTGCGAAGAACAGTAAAGAACAAGTATTGCAGTAGATAGTATTTCAGATGTAAAGAATGGACCGAGGTCCACAGTTCACTAGTGGTGTCTCTCCCATAAGATAAATAGCATGTTGGGTGAACAAATTACAGTTGGGCAATTGACAAATAGATAAGGCATAACAATGCACATACATATATCACGATGACTACTATGAGATTTAATCAGGGCATTACGACAAAGTACATAGACCGCTATCCAGCATGCATCTATGCCTAAAAAGTCCACCTTCAGGTTATCATCCGAACCCCTTTATTAAGTTGCAAACAACAGACAATTGCATTAAGTATGGTGCGTAATGTAATCAACACAAATATCCTTAGACAAAGCATTGATGTTTTATCCTAGTGGCAACAGCACATCCACAACCTTAGAACTTTCTGTCACTGTCCCAGATTCAATAGAGGCATGAACCCACTATCGAGCATAAATATTCCCTCTTGGAGTTACAAGTATCAACTTGGCCAGAGCCTCTACTAGCAACGGAGAGCATGCAAGAACATAAACAACACATATGATAGATTGATAATCAACTTGACATAGTATTCCATATTCATCGGATCCCAACAAACACAACATGTAGCATTACAAATAGATGATCTTGATCATGATAGGTAGCTCACAAGATCTAACATGATAGCACAATGAGGAGAAGACAACCATCTAGCTACTGCTGTGGACCCATAGTCCAGGGGTGAACTACTCACACATCAATCTGGAGGCGATCATGGTGATGAAGAGTCCTCCGGGAGATGATTCCCCTCTCCGGTGCCGGAGGCGATCTCCTGAATCCCCCGAGATGGGATTGGTGGCGGCGTCTTTGGAAGGTTTTCTGTATCGTGGCTCTCGGTACTGGGGTTTTTGCGACGAAGGCTTTAAGTAGGTGGAAGGGTAGGGTTGGTGGAGGCACGAGGGCCCCACACCATAGGGCGCGGACCGATGACCCACAAGTATAGGGGGTGTATCGTAGTATTTTCGATAAGTAAGAATGTCGATCCCAACGAGGAAGAAGGTGTTGACAAGCGTTTCGATGAAGGATTCACCTGTAAATGCTCACAGACAAGTATTCAGGGGGTTTTGATGTAACAGTTGAATAAAGTACGAGTAAGTAAAGTGCGAGAGTAATAATTGCAGCGAGTGGCCCAATCCTTTTTAGCACAAAGGACAAGCCGGTTTGATTTCTTATAATGACCAAACGTTCTCGAGGACACACGGGATTTTAGTCTAGTGCTTTCGCTACATACGGCTAAATAATCTTCATTGTTATGATAAGTGTTGTGTGGGTGAACCTATGCTAATGTACCGCCCTTCCTAGGACTAATACATACTTGTGATTATACCCCTTGCAAGCATCCGCAACTACAAGAAAGTAATTAAGATAAATCTAACCACAGCCTTAAACTCTGAGATCCTGCGATCCCTCCTGCATCGATATACCAACGGGGGTTTAGGTTTCTGTCACTCCGGCAACCTCGCAATTGGCAAACGAGTACAAGATGCATTCCCCTAGGCCCATAAAGGTGAAGTGTCATGTAGTCGACGTTCACATGACACCACTAGAAGAATAACACCACAACTTAAATATCATACCATTGAATATTACTCAACCATAGTTCACTACTAACATTTAGACTTCACCCATGTCCTCAAGAACTAAACGAACTACTCACGAGACATCATATGGAACATGATCAGAGGTGATATGATAATGAATAACAATCTGAACATAAACTTGGTTCAATGGTTTCACTCAATAGCATCAACAACAAGTAGAAATCGATACCGGGAGAGTTTCCCCTATCAAACAATCAAGATCAAACCCAAATTGCTACGGCGGTGACGAGGTGCTGCGGTGGAGACGGTGGTGATGATGGTGGAGATGATGATGATGGTGATGGAGATGATGTCCAGCTCGATGACGGTGACGATGGCGTCGATTTCCCCCTCCTCCCCGGCGGATTCCTGCCCGCCCGAGAGCTCTTTTCTCTCTGGTGTTCTCCGCCCGCAGAGGCGGCTGTAACTCTTCGCGAGGTACCCTCTGTGGCTTAGGTCTTCGGGACGAAGGGTTTCGCGAAGAAAAGGAGGCGAAAGGGGGTGGGGCCCCCACACCACATGGTGGCGCGCCCAGGCCATGGGCCGCGCCGGCCTGTGGTCTGGCCCCACCTTGGGCCCTCTCAGCTCCTCCTTCTGGCTTCCTTCGTCATCTTGAAAAATAGGATTTTTGGTATAATTTCCTTCCACAGTTGATCTTCCGAAATATTGCGTTCTGACGGTGCTTTTTCCAGCAGAATCCTGGCTCCGGTGCTTGATCCTCCAATAATGATGAAACATGCAAAATAGATGAAATAACATAAGTATTTTGTCCCAATATGAAATATATCAATGAATAACAAATTATGATATAAAATAGTGACGCAAATTGGACGTATCAACTCCCCCAAGCTTAGACTTCGCTTGTCCCCAAGCGAAACTGAACTCGGTAAACAGGACCACATGTTTATGGAGTGAAGAGTCGATAAATAAAATACGGACAAGAAGCATCATATTCATTCACACAAGACATTCTAGTAAACAACTTCCTCATATAACTCAACTTGAAACAAGTATAAAGTAATCACAAATAAAGGTGCATAAGAAATCATAGTTGGTGATGGCAAACTTCGTTCTTGGTCAGAGAACAATTAACAGATTATACTTATCTCATTGAGCAGCGCTCTCATGTTAAAGTTTATATTGCACAACTTGCATACTCAATCATAATGGTCTCCTCATGATCATTGATAACTTGCAAAGCTATATTCATTCAGATAAAACTTGTACTAAACAAGGAAGAATAAAAGACATGATGAAGTAAATCACAATATAATGGTTTGATCACAACTACTCAAATGCTTGCTTGAGATGGAGGGAAATAGGTTTACTGACTCAACATAAAGTAAAAGACAGGCCCTTCGCAGAGGGAAGCAGGATTAAATCATGTGCTAGAGCTTTTTCAGTTTTGAAATCATATAGAGATAATAAAAGTAACATTTTGAGAGGTGTTTGTTGTTGTCAACGACTGGTAGCGGGTACTCTAACCCCCTTGCCAGACAACCTTCAAAGAGCGGCTCCCATTTTATTTTTATTTTGTGTGGCACTCCTTCCAACCTTTCTTTCACAAACCATGGCTAACCGAATCCTCGGGTGCCTGCCAACAATCTCATACCATGAAGGAGTGCCTTTTTATTTTAGTTTTATTATGATAATGACACTCCCCCCAACCTTTGCTTACACAAGCCATGGCTAACCGAATCCTTCGGGTGCCGTCCATCAATCACATACCATGGAGGAGTGTCTATTTAGTTTAATTAATTTGGGACTGGGAATCCCATTGCCAGCTCTTTTTGCAAAATTATTGGATAAGCGGATGAAGCCACTAGTCCATTGGTGAAAGTTGCCCAACAAGATTGAAAGATAAAACACCACATACTTCCTCATGAGCTATTAAACATTGGCACAAATAAGAGATACTGAGTTTTGAATTGTTTAAAGGTAGCACATGAAGTATTTACTTGGAATGGCAGAAAATACCATGTAGTAGGTAGGTATGGTGGACACAAATGACATAGGTTTGGGCTAAGGTTTGGATGCACGAGAAGTATTCCCTCTCAGTACAGGTCTTTGGCTAGCAAGGTTAATTAGCAAGCATAAGAGTTGAAGGAAACAAACAAATATACATGTGATAGAAACAATCATGCATCTTCCTTGTAAGCACAAACAATTTTAACTTCAGAATAATAAGCTATGAGCTAACAAGAAAGAAAGACAATGAAATAACTACATGTATTTCTCTTTTCTACTTAAACCTCAAAGTGTTGTTGCTATTGACCAATGCTAAGTTTGCCAAAACCAAATAGATTTATTCAATGCTCCCAAAGTGATACCAATACTAACAACAAGGTAAATCATATAATAGAGATTGCAAACTAAAATAAGATGTGCAATATGTAAATGATAAGACTTCTCATTAATATTTCATAACGATAACTCACACCAAGGGATACATAGATAACCAACTAAAGGAGAGATACTTCCAAACTGCAACCCATCTTATATGATAACTTCCCTACTCATGATATGACACTACTTGACAATAAAAAGTAAAAGATAGTGATGATGTGATACCGCGGCACTCCCCCAAGCTTGGAACAAACCAAGGGGATGCCAATACCGATGATGAATTACTCCTTTGGCGATGGTGGTGATGAATTCCTGACAAGCTTCTCAATAAGCTCCTGAAGCTCATCAATCTTGTATGTGAGATTGCGAATCATCTCCGAATTGTGCTCGACGCGGTTAAGAAGTCTGTCCGACGGCGAGTCCCAACTCTTGGAGTTATTTCCCCACTCTTCACCCTCAGGCTTCCTCCTTCCTGCAGTGTTAGAGCGATCTATATCCCAATTGCTAGGCAATGCTGCCTTGGGAGTCCCTTCAATTTGATTATTGAAAATTAGATTGTGGAAGGGGCGATGAGTGCCTGATAAGATGTCTTCGGAGCTAGGTAATGACGTGGAACCGCTCCTCCAGTGCGAATTCTTGCGCTCTTGTTTGCACTAAAAGGGTTGTCCACCACCTTGATGCTTGCGATGGTAGCACGCGGGTGTGCGCGCGAATCTTCCTCCACCTCTTCTTCATCCTCTTCCTTGACGTCCTTGTCCTCCTCTTTCCACTCAAGATCTTGATTATCTTCATCCGGAAGCTCCTTGCCCTTGTTCTTGGAGACCATGGTGCTTCTAAACTGAAAACAGATCCTGGCAGAAACAGCTCGAAACAAAACACGTCGAGAAAACGATATACGGACCTCCAGGGGTCCGGGGGATTATATAGCAAAAATTTTCGCGACATAAGGAAAGTACCAGATCGAACCAGAGTCGAAAGGGGCGACGAGGCGGCCAAACCATAGGGTGGCGCGGGCCCTGGCCAGGCCGCGCCGGCCTATGGTGGCACGCCCTCGTGCGTCCTTTCCACTTCGTTTCGAACTCGTAATTTTTCATATTTTCCAAAAACAGCAAAAATATTGTTCGGAAAGTAAATTGCGAACTTTTCATTACCATACTGTTACCTATTCAAAGTCGAGTTCTCGCGGATTGTCAATTTGTCCTTTGATGAAAGCCTCCGGTGTTTCCACTTGAATAATATCAACATCAACATTATAAGAATCACCCGAGATATAATGCTTGAGTCTTTGTCCATTCACCACTTGCGTGGCATTGCCTTGGAGAGAGCTAATTTTGATTGCTCCTGAACGATACACCTCCTCAACAACATATGGTCCTTCCCATTTCGAGAGTAATTTCCCTGCAAAGAGTCTGAGACGAGACCGATACAATAGGACTTTATCCCCAACATTAAACTCTCTTTTGATGATCCTCCTATCATGCCATTTCTTAACTTTCTCTTTAAATAGTTTAGCATTTTCATAAGCTTCACTTCTCCATTCATCTAGAGAACTCAATTGCAACAACCTCTTATTACCGGCAAGTTTAGGATCTTTATTTAATTCTCTAACAGCCCAATAAGCTTTGTGCTCTAGTTCTAAAGGTAAATGACAAGCTTTTCCGTAAACCATTTTATAAGGTGACATTCCCATGGGATTTTTATAAGCAGTTCTATAAGCCCATAGTGCATCCTTCAATTTACTAGCCCAATTCTTTCTAGTTTTATTAACGGTCTTTCCCAAAATAGATTTAATCTCTCTATTTGATAATTCTACTTGACCACTAGTTTGAGGATGATAAGCGGAAGCAATTCTATGATTAATACCATACCTAGCAAGAGTTTTTCTAAAACCTCCATGAATAAAATGAGAACCTCCATCAGTCATAATATATCTAGGCACTCCAAATCTAGGAAAAATAATGTCTAAAAGCATTCTTAAAGAGGTCTCACCATCAGCACTTTTTGTAGGTATGGCTTCCACCCATTTAGTAACATAATCAACAGCAACAAGTATATGAGTGTTACCTTCTGAAGACGGAAAAGGTCCCATGAAGTCGAATCCCCAACAATCAAATGGTTCAATAACAAGAGTATAATTCATAGGCATTTCATTACGTCTGGAGATATTACCAACCCTTTGGCATTCATCACAAGATAAAATAAACTTTCTCGCATCCTTGAAGAGAGTTGGCCAATAAAAACCTGATTGTAGAACCTTTTGCGCGGTTCTTTCTCCGGCGTGATGTCCTCCATAAGCACTACCATGACATTTACTCAATATCTCTTGTTGTTCATATTCGGGAACACATCTTCGCAGAATACCATCCACTCCTTCTTTATATAAGTGTGGGTCATCCCAGAAATAATGCCTCAAGTCATAAAAGAATTTCCTCCTTTGCTGAGCTGAAAAGGTTGGAGGCAAGTACTTGGAAACAATAAAGTTAGCATAATCAGCATACCAAGGACTGTCTCGCGAGCTCACCTTTATTACAGCCAATTGTTCATTTGGAAAACTATCATTAACAGGAACAGGATCATAAGCAATATTTTCCAATCTAGACAAATTATCAGCAACAGGATTATCAGCACCTTTCCTATCTACAATATGTAAATCAAATTCTTGCAAAAGAAGTACCCATCTAATAAGCCTCGGCTTAGCATCTTTCTTTGTCATAAGGTATCTAATTGCAGCATGATCAGTATGAATCGTAACTTTTGAATCAACAATATAAGATCTAAATTTATCACAAGCAAAGACTACAGCTAACAATTCTTTTTCAGTTGTAGCATAATTTCTTTGAGCAGCATCAAGAGTTTTACTAGCATAATGAATAACATTCAGTTTTTTATCTACTCGCTGTCCAAGAACAGCCTACAGCAAAATCACTAGCATCACACATAATTTCAAAAGGCAAATTCCAATCAGGAGGTTCAACTACAGGAGCAGTTGTTAAGGCTTTCTTTAGAGTTTCAAAAGCTTCCTTACAATCATCATCAAAAACAAAAGGTACATCTTTTTGAAGAAGATTAGTAAGAGGCTTTGAAATCTTGGAGAAATCTTTAATAAATCTCCTATAAAACCCAGCATGACCAAGAACACTACGAATACCTTTAACATCCCTCGGATAGGGCATCTTTTCAATTGCTTCAACTTTAGCTCTATCAACTTCAATACCTCTCTCAGAAATTTATGTCCCAATACAATTCCTTCATTAACCATAAAGTGGCATTTCTCCCAATTAAGAACAAGGTTAGTTTCTTCACATCTCTGCAAAACTTTATCAAGGTTTCACAAGCAACTATCAAAAGAATTCCCGTAGACGGAAAAATCATCCATGAATACCTCTACAATACTCTCGCAAAAACCATGAAAAATAGCAGACATGCATCTTTGAAAAGTAGCAGGAGCATTACATAAACCAAAAGGCATACGTCTATAAGCATAAGTTCCATAGGGACAAGTAAAAGTGGTTTTCTCTTGATCTTTAGTTTTAACAGCAATTTGTGAAAACCCAGAATAACCATCAAGAAAGCAAAAATGAGTATTTTTAGACAATCTTTCTAGCATTTGATCAATAAATGGTAAAGGGTAATGATCTTTCTTAGTAACTTTATTAACTTTTCGAAAATCAATGCACATTCTATACCCTACAACTACTCTTTGAGGGATGAGCTCATCATTATCATTAGGCACAACAGTCATTCCTCCTTTCTTAGGAACACAATGCACAGGACTAACCCATCTACTATCAGCAATAGGATATATAATACCAGCTTCAAGAAGTTTTAATACCTCATTCCTTACCACTTCCTTCATCTTCGGAATTAGACGACGCTGATGTTCAACAACAGGCTTTGCATCATCTTCCATATTAATAGCATGTTGGCAAATAGAAGGAGAAATCCCCTTCAAATCATCAAGAGTGTAGCCAATAGCTCCTCGGTGTTTCTTCAATATTTCCAATAACCTTTCTTCCTCAATCTCTGAAAGCTTAGAACTAATAATAACAGGATATATTTTCTTATCATCAATATGAGCATATTTAAGATTATCAGGCAAAGGCTTTAATTCAAAAACAGGATCTTCCTTTGGTGGCGGTGTTGTACCCAGATCTTCCACCGGTAAATCATGCTTAAGAATAGGTTGGCGAAGAAAAATTTCCTCAAGCTCATCTCTTTCTTTCCTAAAAACTTCACTCTCGCTATCCTCCAAATGTTGCTGCAAAGGATTATTAGGAACAAGAACAATAGATGCACACTGTTCCATTTTAAAATCATCACTAGGCAAATCAGCTTTATAAGGAGTTTTGGTAAATTTAGTGAAAGATCGAGATGTCGCCTAGAGGGGGGGGGGGTGAATAGGCAATTACAAACTCTTGCGGATTTGTCTTGTATGAATGCGGAATTAAACTATCGTTTAGTTTACAAGCACAAACCCTAGATATGCTAAGCTCAACTAAGTGTAACAATGGCAACTAGAGCTAAGCAAGATAGGCACAAGATATATGTAGCACAAGTGATAGCAAGATATATATATATACTTCAAGCACGATGGCTATCACAAGGAAAGAGAGCTCGGGTATAGAAATAACCGAGGCACGCGGAGACGAGGATGTATTCCCGTGTTCCCTTGCTTTGCAACAAGGTACGTCACGTTTGGAGGAGTGGAGGTCCCACGAAGGATTCCCCGCGCCACGAAGGCTCACCCTATTCTCCGAACCACACCCACGAAGGATAATGGCCCTTTCCTTATGGTTAGCTTTTCCTCCGCTCCGGAGATGGCAAGCTCCACAACCACTTCACAAGCTCCACGAAGGAGAAGCCCGGGCCTCTTCACAATCTTCTTGAAGAGATCACCGGAGCACCAACCGCCAAGCCAACTAGGAGGTTTCCCTCCAAGAGTAACAAGCTCACGGTCTCTCACTTGAACTAATCGTGGTGGAGAGCTCAACACTATGCAATGATGCAAAGCAAGAACACTAGAGGTGTTCAAATCCTTCACTCTCAAATCCCACCCAAACAACAAATGCTAGGATGAGATTGGAGAGGAAGAACAATGGGGAAAGTCAACAAAAGACTCCAAGATCTAGATCCCAAGAGTTCCCTCACTTAGAGAAGAAATGGATTGGTGGAAGTGTAGATCTAGATCTCCTCTCTTAGATCCCTCAAGAATTAGCAAGATTTATGGGAGGAATCAAAGGGGAGAGCAAGTTCTTCAAATAGCAACAATGGAGGTGAGAGAATGGGAAGAACTGACTTGCTCAAGGTGGAAGAAGGGTCTATTTATAGCTAGGAGCAAATAAAACCGTTGGGGGAAAAGACAAAGACTGCAGGAAAACGGGCCGGAAATCGCCGGCCGCCTAGAATCCCGACGGATTATAAGCTGGGGAGGCCGGCTAGGCGTCCGGTCGGGCCGGCCCACCGACCGGACGGGGCGGCGACCGTGCATGGGCGGAAGAAAGGCTGCGGCCGCGCGGGGGAGAGGCTCAGGCCGCGTGGGCCTCGGCGGCTGGGCGGCCCGGTCCGATCCCGGCTGGACGGAGGGCAGCCGGGCCTGCCGCGGACTGGTGGCAAGGCCGGCCGGCGGGAGGGTGGCCGGCCAGCCGCAGGCCGAGCGGCGGGGAGGCCGGTCCGGCCGGGGCCAGCACCGGGTGGGCCGGTCGGCGACCGGAGCCTAGGCCGGACCAGGTTGGGGGCGCCAAGACGCTGCCCTGGTCCGCGCCCGGGCCACGACCGGTGGCCGGCCTTGGTGTCCCCGGCTGGCCCCTTCCCCTTTTTTCTTTTTATTCTTTTTCCTTTTTCTTTTCTTTAATAACTAGAGCTCCCGAACTCCGATTGACATGAAACCAATTTTGTTTGGAAGATAACAACGAATGCTATCTAATAGAAAGTGAAAACCCAAGAATCTGTAGGAGGGGATTTTATCATGAATATAAAAGGTAGAACCTTATATCATGAATAACCGGTAAAATCACCCAACCTCGAAAACGCAATAGAAGATGCATGTGAACTCCGTTTTCGATGAACTTGGGCTTGTTGTAAAGCTAGCAACAAGCTCAAGAACCTCACATAGAGAAACACCAAGAAGCAATAAGGATATGCAAAGTATGCAAAGGATTGAGCTCCCTAAGACGATGTGATCAAGTTACCCAACCGAAAGCCCCTCTTAATAGTGCGGCTATCTATCCTATAATCCGGTCTCCCAACATCCACCTTGAGACCGGTAAAAGGAAAACCTAGCAAGGCCATACCTTTGCCTTGCGCATCCCGCTTGATCTTGATGATAACTCTTCAAGCTTCACTCAAGCCGGAATGCCTCTCTTGACCAATGTTGCTTCGTGAAGACTCACAAATGCTCCCCCATACACTATGATGGGAAAGCCCCATTGATGCACATCTTCACATGTCCATTATCACCAAATGGACGGCAAGCTTCAAGCATGTGATCCACTTGAGATGCTCAACTTGAACTTGCACGACTCAACTGATACGTCCAATTTGCATCACTATTTTATATCATAATTTGCTGTTATTCATTGATATATTTCATATTGGGACACAATACTTATGTTATTTCATCTATTTTGCATGTTTCATCATTATTGGAGGATCAAGCACCGGAGCCAGGATTCTGCTGGAAAAAGCACCGTCAGAACGCAATATTTCGGAAGATCAACTGTGGGAGGAAATTATACCAAAAATCCTATTTTTCAAGATGACGGAGGAAGCCAGAAGGAGGCCAGGAGGACCAGGGTGGGCCCACACCCTAGGGCAGCGCGGCCCATGCCCCGGCCGCGCCGCCATGTGGTCTGGGGGCCCACGACCCCTTTCGCCTCCTTTTCTTCGCGAAACCCTTCGTCCCGAAGACCTAAGCCACAGAGGGTACCTCGCGAAGAGTTACACCGCCTCTGCGGGGCGGAGAACACCAGAGAGAAAAGAGCTCTCCGGCGGGCGGAATCCACCGGGAAATTCCCTCCGGGAGGGGAAATCGACGCCATCGTCACCGTCATCGAGCTGGACATCATCTCCATCACCATCATCATCATCTCCACCATCATCACCGCCATCTCCTCCGCAGCACCTCGTCACCGCTGTAGCAATTTGGGTTTGATCTTGATTGTTTGATAGGGGAAACTCTCCCGGTATCGATCTCTACTTGTTGTTGATGCTATTGAGTGAAACCATTGAACCAAGTTTATGTTCAGATTGTTATTCATCATCATATCACCTCTGATCATGTTCCATATGATGTCTCGTGAGTAGTTCGTTTAGTTCTTGAGGACATGGGTGAAGTCTAAATGTTAGTAGTGAACTATGGATGAGTAATATTCAATGGTATGATACTTAAGTTGTGGTGTTATTCTTCTAGTGGTGTCATGTGAACGTCGACTACATGACACTTCACCATTTATGGGCCTAGGGGAATGCATCTTGTATTCGTTTGCTAATTGCGGGGTTGCCGGAGTGACAGAAACCTAAACCCCCGTTGGTATATCGATGCAGGAGGGATCGCAGGATCTCAGAGTTTAAGGCTGTGGTTAGATTTATTCTTAATTACTTTCTTGTAGTTGCGGATGCTTGCAAGGGGTATAATCACAAGTATGTATTAGTCCTAGGAAGGGCGGTACATTAGCATAGGTTCACCCACACAACACTTATCATAACAATGAAGATTATTTAGCCGTATGTAGCGAAAGCACTAGACTAAAATCCCGTGTGTCCTCGAGAACGTTTGGTAATTATAAGTAAACAAACCGGCTTGTCCTTTGTGCTAAAAAGGATTGGGCCACTCGCTGCAATTGATACTCTCGCACTTTACTTACTTGTACTTTATTCAACTGTTACATCAAAACCCCCTGAATACTTGTCTGTGAGCATTTACAGTGAATCCTTCATCGAAACTGCTTGTCAACACCTTCTGCTCCTCGTTGGGATCGACATTCTTACTTATCGAAGATACTACGATACACCCCCTATACTTGTGGGTCATCAAGACTATTTTGGCGCCGTTGCCGGGGAGTGAAGCGCTATTGGTAAGTGGAATTGGTAAGGAAAACCTTTACTGTTTGTGCTGATTTTATTTCTGCCTGCTGCTATAAGTCATTATGGAGAGATCTTCTCTTCAATTTTTATTTGGGAAATCTACTACTACTGCAACGGTAGTGATGAGGCGCCAGGTGAGGAAGTAATACCATATAAAATACCTATGAAAATTATTGAACGTGTTATGGATAACCGCTATGAAGGGGATGGAACTGTCCATCCTGGTGATCATTTACTGTTTTTGCATGAATTATGCGGGTTATTCAAATGTGCAGGTATTGCTATGGATGAAGTGAGGAAGAAACTATTCTCTTTATCGCTGTCTGGTAAGGCGGCGCATTGGTATAAATTACTGGATAATGGGGATTCTCTTGAATGGAATGATATTGTGCCCCGGTTTTATTCTAAGTTCTATCCTCCAAGTGAAATTCACAAGGATCGGAATCGCATATATAATTTTTGGCCTCATGATGGAGAGAGTATTGCCCAAGCTTGGGGGAGATTGAAGTCTTTAATGCTCAAATGCCCCATTCATGAGCTTCCTGGTAATGTTATTATTGATAATTTCTATGCAAGACTTTCTTTTCAAGACAAGACCTTGCTGGATACTTCTTGTTCTGGATCATTTACACGCAACAAAGAAGAGTTTAAAAGGGACCTTCTTGATCGGATCCAAGAAAATACTGAAGGATGGGAGAACGACAAGGATAGAGAATCAGGTATAATTTATGATTATAAATGCATTGAAGCTTTTATGGATACTGATAAATTTCGTAATATGAGTGCTACATATGGTCTTGATTCTCAAGTTGTTGCAAATCTTTATAAAGCTTTTGCCTCTCATTATGAATTGCCAAAGAAGAATTTTGATAAGTATCATGAACCGTATAAAGATAAAATTGATTCATCTATTAATAAATGTGTTGTAGTTGAAACTGCTGATCATGTTATTCCTGAAGCTTATATTGAAAAACTCCTTTCCCTGCTAAAATGAAGGAGTACTCTGTTATAAATAGTGCGGTTCATAAATGTGAAAAGAAACCTGTAGAACCTGAAGAACAAATAAAAGTTGAACCTGCTGTTGCAATTAAAGATCTTGTGACTGAAAATGTGGAGGATGGTCATATTATTTTCTGTGAAGATGCTTCTAATATTGTTTCACATCCTAATAAACCCAAACAAGCTAGTGTTCCTATGCTATCTGTTAGAATTGGTGATCATTGCTATTATGGATTATGTGATATTGGTGCAAGTGTTAGTGCTATTCCTTATGAGCTTTACACGGAGATTATGCACGAAATTGATTCTTGTGAACTTGAAGATATTGATGTGGTTATTCAGCTGGCTAATAGAGAAACTATTTCTCCAATTGGTATTGTTCGAGATGTGGAAGTTTTATGCGGTAAGATTAAATATCCTGCTGACTTTTTGGTACTTGGTTCTGCTGCTAGTGATTATTGTCCTATTATTTTCGGTAGACCTTTTCTAAATACTTGTGGAGCTATTATAGATTGCAAGAAAGAGAAAATTTTGACTAAATTTGCTGGTGAATCTTATGAGTTTAACTTCTCTAAATTTACTAAAACTCCTTATAAAGCTGACTTGCCTAGTAATGATTTTAAAATGGAGCAATGTGCATCTATTGTTCTTGTTCCTAATAATCCTTTGCAGCAACATTTGGAGGATAGCGAGAGTGAAGTTTTTAGGAAAGAAAGAGATGAGCTTGAGGAAATTTTTCTTCGCCAACCTATTCTCAAGCATGATTTACCGGTGGAAGATTTGGGTACAACACCTCCACCAAAGGAAGATCCTGTTTTTGATTTAAAGCCTTTGCCTGATAATCTTAAATATGCTCATATTGATGATAAGAAAATATATCCTGTTATTATTAGTTCTAAGCTTTCAGGGATTGAGGAAGAAAGGTTATTGGAAATATTGAAGAAACACCGAGGAGCTATTGGCTACACTCTTGATGATTTGAAGGGGATTTCTCCTTCTATTTGCCAACATGCTATTAATATGGAAGATGATGCAAAGCCTGTTGTTGAACATCAGCGTCGTCTAATTCCGAAGATGAAGGAAGTGGTAAGAAATGAGGTATTACGACTTCTTGAAGCTGGTATTATATATCCTATTGCTGATAGTAGATGGGTTAGTCCTGTGCATTGCGTTCCTAAGAAAGGAGGAATGACTGTTGTGCCTAATGATAATGATGAGCTTATCCCTCAAAGAGTAGTTGTAGGGTATAGAATGTGCATTGATTTTCGAAAAGTTAATAAAGTTACTAAGAAAGATCATTACCCTTTACCATTTATTGATCAAATGCTAGAAAGATTGTCTAAAAATACTCATTTTTGCTTTCTTGATGGTTATTCTGGATTTTCACAAATTGCTGTTAAAGCTAAAGATCAAGAGAAAACCACCTTTACTTGTCCTATGGAACTTATGCTTATAGACGCATGCCTTTTGGTTTATGTAATGCTCCTGCTACTTTTCAAAGATGCATGTCTGCTATTTTTCATGGTTTTTGTGAAAGTATTGTAGAGGTATTCATGGATGATTTTTCCGTCTATGGGAATTCTTTTGATAGTTGCTTGAAACCTTGATAAAGTTTTGCAGAGATGTGAAGAAACTAACCTTGTTCTTAATTGGGAGAAATGCCACTTTATGGTTAATGAAGGAATTGTATTGGGACATAAAATTTCGAGAGAGGTATTGAAGTTGATAGAGCTAAAGTTGAAGCAATTGAGAAGATGCCCTATCCAGGGATGTTAAAGGTATTCGTAGTGTTCTTGGTCATGCTGGGTTTTATAGGAGATTTATTAAAGATTTCTCCAAGATTTCAAAGCCTCTTACTAATCTTCTTCAAAAAGATGTACCATTTGTTTTTGATGATGATTGTAAGGAAGCTTTTGAAACTCTTAAGAAAGCCTTAACAACTGCTCCTATAGTTGAACCTCCTGATTGGAACTTACCCTTTGAGATTATGTGTGATGCTAGTGATTTTGCTGTAGGCGCTGTTCTTGGACAGCGAGTAGATAAAAAGCTGAATGTTATTCATTATGCTAGTAAAACTCTTGATGCTGCTCAAAGAAATTATGCTACAACTGAAAAAGAATTATTAGCTGTAGTCTTTGCTTGTGATAAATTTAGATCTTATATTGTTGATTCAAAAGTTACTATTCATACTGATCATGCTGCAATTAGATACCTAATGACAAAGAAAGATGCTAAGCCGAGGCTTATTAGATGGGTACTTCTTTTGCAAGAATTTGATTTACATATTGTAGATAGGAAAGGTGCTGATAATCCTGTTGCTGATAACTTGTCTAGATTGGAAAATATTTCTTATGATCCTGTTCCTGTTAATGATAGTTTTCCAAATGAACAATTGGCTGTAATAAAGGTGAGCTCGCGAGAGAGTCCTTGGTATGCTGATTATGCTAACTTTATTGTTTCCAAGTACTTGCCTCCAACCTTTTCAGCTCAGCAAAGGAGGAAATTCTTTTATGATTTGAGACATTATTTTTGGGATGACCCACACTTATATAAAGAAGGAGTGGATGGTATTATGCGAAGATGTGTTCCTGAATATGAACAACAGGAGATATTGAGTAAATGTCATGGTAGTGCTTATGGAGGACATCACGCCGGAGAAAGAACCGCGCAAAAGGTTCTACAATCAGGTTTTTATTGGCCAACTCTCTTCAAAGATGCGAGGAAGTTTATTTTATCTTGTGATGAATGCCAAAGGGTTGGTAATATCTCCAGACGTAATGAAATGCCTATGAATTATACTCTTGTTATTGAACCATTTGATTGTTGGGGATTTGACTTCATGGGACCTTTTCCCTCTTCAGAAGGTAACACTCATATACTTGTTGCTGTTGATTATGTTACTAAATGGGTGGAAGCTATACCTACAAAAAGTGCTGATGGTGAGACCTCTTTAAGAATGCTTTTAGATATTATTTTTCCTAGATTTGGAGTACCTAGATATATTATGACTGATGGAGGTTCTCATTTTATTCATGGAGGTTTTAGAAAAACTCTTGCTAGGTATGGTATTAATCATAGAATTGCTTCCGCTTATCATCCTCAAACTAGTGGTCAAGTAGAACTATCAAATAGAGAGATTAAATCTATTTTGGGAAAGACCGTTAATAAAACTAGAAAGAATTGGGCTAGTAAATTGAAGGATGCACTTTGGGCTTATAGAACTGCTTATAAAAATCCCATGGGAATGTCACCTTATAAAATGGTTTATGGGAAAGCTTGTCATTTACCTTTAGAACTAGAGCACAAAGCTTATTGGGCTGTTAGAGAATTAAATAAAGATCCTAAACTTGCCGGTGATAAGAGGTTGTTGCAATTGAGTTCTCTAGATGAATGGAGAAGTGAAGCTTATGAAAATGCTAAACTCTTTAAGGAGAAAGTTAAAAAATGGCATGATAGGAGGATTATCAAAAGAGAATTTAATATTGGGGATAAAGTCCTATTGTATCGGTCTCGTCTCAGATTCTTTGCAGGGAAATTACTCTCGAAATGGGAAGGACCGTATGTTGTCGAGGAGGTGTATCGTTCAGGAGCAATCAAAATTAGCTCTCTCCAAGGCAATGCTACGCAAGTGGTGAATGGACAAAGACTCAAGCATTATATCTCAGGTGATTCTTATAATGTTGATGTTGATATTATTCAAGTGGAAACACCGGAAGCTTTCATCAAAGGGCAAATTGACAGTCCGCCAGAACTCGACTTTGAATAGGTAACAGTACTGGTAATGAAAAGTACGCAATTTACTTTCCGAACAATATATTCGCTGTTTTTGGAAAATATGAAAAATTACAAGTTCGAAACGGAGTGGAAAGGACGCACGAGGGCGTGGCACCATAGGCCGGCGCGGCCTGACCAGGGCCCGCGCCGCCCTATGGTTTGGCCGCCCCGCGCCCCTTTCCGACTCTGGTTCGATCTGGTACTTTCCGTTTGTCGTGAATATTTTTGCTATATAATCCCCCGGACCCCTGGAGGTCCGTATATCGTGTTCTCGACGTGTTTTGTTTCGAGCTGTTTCTGCCAGGATCTGTTTTCGGTCTAGAAGCACCATGGCCTCCAACAACAAGGGCAAGGGGCTTTCGGAGGAAGAAGTGAAGGAGGTGCCATCAAGACAAGAGCAGCAAGCCGGAGGGAGCAAGCAAATCTTGGTGGGATCTGTTGACACTCGACGTTCTTTTTCTCATAACCTGCAGGGACCTTTACCACCCGCTCTTAGCCTCGACTCCTTCCCCATGTTGGAAGAAGTTCTACGGACTACCGATGAGTTTTGTGATCAATATCGGGCTCTAAGAAGAGAAGTGGAGATACTCCAAGAGGAGAATTGCCGTCTCCGAAGAATGCTGGAATACCACTCGATTCGCATCACAAGGTCGTCATCGCCAACTTCAGATAACAATGAATCTCTTCGAATCTTAGTGCAGAATTGTCAAGCTGAGAAACTGAAGTTGAAGGAGCTTATTAAGAAGCGCGGGAGGAGTTCATCACCACCATCGCCGCAGGAGTAATTCATCATCGGTATTGGCATCCCCTTGGTTTGTTCCAAGCTTGGGGGAGTGCCGCGGTATCACATTATCACTACCTTTTACTTTTATTGTCAAGTAGTGTCATATCATGAGTAGGGAAGTTATCATATAAGATGGGTTGCAGTGTGGAAGTATCTCTCCTTTAGTTGGTTGTCTATGTATCCCTTGGTGTGAGTTATCATTATGGAATATTAATGAGAAGTCTTATCATTTACATATTGCACATCTTATTCTAGTTTGCAATCTCTATTATATGATTTACCTTGTTGTTAGTATTGGTATCACTTTGGGAGCATTGAATAAATCTATTTGGTTTTGGCAAACTTAGCATTGGTCAATAGCAACAACACTTTGAGGTTTAGTTAGAAAAGAGAAATACATATAGATGTTTCATTGTCTTTCTTTCTTGTTAGCTCATAGCTTATTATTCTGAAGTTAAGATTGTTTGTGCTTACAAGGAAGATGCATGATTGTTTCTATCATATGTATATTTGTTTGTTTCCCTCGACTCTTATGCTTGCTAATTAACCTTGCTAGCCAAAGACCTGTACTGAGAGGGAATACTTCTCGTGCATCCAAACCTTAACCCAAACCTATGCCATTTGTGTCCACCATACCTACCTACTACATGGTATTTTCTGCCATTCCAAGTAAATACTTCATGTGCTACCTTTAAATAATTCAAAACTTAGTATCTCTTATTTGTGTCAATGTTTCATAGCTCATGAGGAAGTATGTGGTGTTTTATCTTTCAATCTTGTTGGGCAACTTCCACCAATGGACTAGTGGCTTCATCCGCTTATCCAATAATTTTGCAAAAAGAGCTGGCAATGGGATTCCCAGTCCCAAATTAATTAAACTATATAGACACTCCTCCATGGTATGTGATTGATGGACGGCACCCGAAGGATTCGGTTAGCCATGGCTTGTGTAAGCAAAGGTTGGGGGGAGTGTCATCATCATCATAAAGCTAAAATAAAAAGGCACTCTTTATGGTATGAGATTGTTGGCAGGCACCCGAGGATTCGGTTAGCCATGGTTTGTGAAAGAAAAGGTTGGAAGGAGTGCCACACAAAATGAAAATAATATGGGAGCCGCTCTTTGGAGGTTGTTTGGCAAGGGGGTTAGAGTACCCGCTACCAGTCGTTGACAACAACAAACACCTCTCAAAATGTTACTTTTATTCTCTTTATATGATTGCAAAACTAAAAAGCTCTAGCACATGATTTAATCACTGCTTCCCTCTGCGAAGGGCCTGTCTTTTACTTTATGTTGAGTCAGTAAACCTATTTCCCTCCATCTTGAGCAAGCATTTGAGTTGTTGTGATCAAACCATTATATTGTGATTCACTTCATCATGTTTTTATTCTTCCTTGTTTAGTACAAGTTTTATCTGAATGAATATAGCTTTGCAAGTTATCAATGATCATGAAAAGACCATTATGATTGAGTATGCAAGTTGTGCCTTATAAACTTTAACATGAGAGCGCTGCTCAATGAGATAAATATAATCTGTTAATTGTTCTCTGACCAAGAACGAAGTTTGCCATCACCAATTATGATTTCTTATGCACCTTTACTTGTGATTACCTTATACTTGTTTCAAGTTGAGTTATAAGAGGTTGTTTACTATAATGTCCTGTGTGAATGAATATGATGCTTCTTGTCCGTATTTTATTTATCGACTCTTCACTCCATAAACATGTGGTCCTGTCTATCGAGCTCAGTTTCGCTTGGGGACAAGCGAAGTCTAAGCTTGGGGGAGTTGATACGTCCAATTTGCATCACTATTTTATATCATAATTTGCTGTTATTCATTGATATATTTCATATTGGGACACAATACTTATGTTATTTCATCTATTTTGCATGTTTCATCATTATTGGAGGATCAAGCATCGGAGCCAGGATTCTGCTGGAAAAAGCACCGTCAGAACGCAATATTTCGGAAGATCAACTGTGGAGGAAATTATACCAAAAATCCTATTTTTAAAGATGATGGAGGAAGCCGAGGAGGGGGCCAGGAGGACCTGGGTGGGCCCACACCCTAGGCGCGGCCCATGCCCTGGCCGCGCCGCCATGTGGTCTGGGGGGGCCACGACCCCTTTCGCCTCCTTTTCTTCGCGAAACCCTTCGTCCCGAAGACCTAAGCCACAGAGGGTACCTCGCGAAGAGTTACAGCCGCCTCTGCGGGGCGGAGAACACCAGAGAGAAAAGAGCTCTCCGGCGGGCAGGAATCCTCCGGGGGGAAATCGACGCCATCGTCACCGTCATCGAGCTGGACATCATCTCCATCACCATCATCATCATCTCCACCATCATCACCGCCATCTCCTCCGCAGCACCTCGTCACCGCTGTAGCAATTTGGGTTTGATCTTGATTGTTTGATAGGGGAAACTCTCCCGGTATCGATCTCTACTTGTTGTTGATGCTATTGAGTGAAACCATTGAACCAAGTTTATGTTCAGATTGTTATTCATCATCATATCACCTCTGATCATGTTCCATATGATGTCTCGTGAGTAGTTCGTTTAGTTCTTGAGGACATGGGTGAAGTCTAAATGTTAGTAGTGAACTATGGATGAGTAATATTCAATGGTATGATACTTAAGTTGTGGTGTTATTCTTCTAGTGGTGTCATGTGAACGTCGACTACATGACACTTCACCATTTATGGGCCTAGGGGAATGCATCTTGTATTCGTTTGCTAATTGCGGGGTTGCCGGAGTGACAGAAACCTAAACCCCCGTTGGTATATCGATGCAGGAGGGATCGCAGGATCTCAGAGTTTAAGGCTGTGGTTAGATTTATTCTTAATTACTTTCTTGTAGTTGCGGATGCTTGCAAGGGGTATAATCACAAGTATGTATTAGTCCTAGGAAGGGCGGTACATTAGCATAGGTTCACCCACACAACACTTATCATAACAATGAAGATTATTTAGCCGTATGTAGCGAAAGCACTAGACTAAAATCCCGTGTGTCCTCGAGAACGTTTGGTAATTATAAGTAAACAAACCGGCTTGTCCTTTGTGCTAAAAAGGATTGGGCCACTCGCTGCAATTGATACTCTCGCACTTTACTTACTTGTACTTTATTCAACTGTTACATCAAACCCCCGAATACTTGTCTGTGAGCATTTACAGTGAATCCTTCATCGAAACTGCTTGTCAACACCTTCTGCTCCTCGTTGGGATCGACATTCTTACTTATCGAAGATACTACGATACACCCCCTATACTTGTGGGTCATCATCAACCTTGTATCTTCTCATACTCACTTAAGATAGAGCATGGCTAATATTGAGTTCCACATAAGAACTCCATCTTCATTTCTTCTTGTTGATCATATCACATATTTATCTTCAAACCGATGATCTTGATGCCAATACACAAGATATATCTTTATCTTCATGGCATCCATACTTGAATCCAACACATGGAGTACAAGTAGTACCTATGGAATATTCCTTCATATAAACTCAATGAAAACATTAGTCCATAGGGGTTGTCATTAATTACCAAAACCACACATAGGGGCAATGTACCCTTACAATCTCCCCCATTTTGGTAATTGATGACAATCACAATAAGAGGGTTTATATAATGAATATTAGAAACAAGTACGCAACTTATCCGAGGATAAGTTGTATACAAGAGGTTGTATTTGATATGGTCAAGTAACACAAAGCTACTAGCCCATATCAAAACCGGCTCTACTCACACAACTACAACAAATGCAAGAGATGTGAGTAGAACCAATATATATAGAGAAAACTCCCCCACAATGTATGCACGTGTGATGAACATGAATTCATTGCATATATTGTCAAGATTAACCTTTGGGATAGTTTCCACTATATATATACAACCATGCAAGACATATAAATATGGAATGCATGAGAGGACAAAACACTTAAGCACAAACCAAACTTAAGTATAAAACCATTCCCTTAAACCCTCTAAACTTCTCCCCCATTGGCATCGATTGTCAAAATGGGTGAAAAATTTAGAAGGCCAATATAATGTGAGTTCCTCCCCAAAGTGTGCACTTCTCATAATTTGAGTGGAATCAAGTGCACATATCCAATGATGAATACTTGAAGGAAGTCAAACTATATTGAGGATCAAAGATTGCATAAAGATAACATGGTGAAGTGAGCTTCAACAAATAAAGCAAGCAATCAAAGATCCAATTGGACAAACAAAGATATCATGATAAGAGAGATATAGTGCTCTAAATAAAATAAGAAAGCTCCCCAAGGTTCGTGCACAATTTATAATGTTTGCATTTGAATACAATATGCACAAACATGGAATCCTCACTCCCTCTATATTATTTAGAACATACCCAAGATAAAAATAAAATGCTTATCAAGAATAACTTGAGTCCAACAATTACGAGATATGAGTGCATGAAGAAAAACAAGTAAACCAAGCACTCATAAATCTTCTTTACCAACACCACTAAAAGCAAAAGGGTAAAAGATGATTGGCAAGGAACAAGGATATCAAGTTGATGGATTAACGCTCTCATGTATATAAGTTTCTAAAGTGGACATAGTGATCCATAAAGAAACATGCACACACAAGAGGTTAACAAAATAAATAAGACATGATATCCAAGATGAAGTCATAAAATATACCAAGGATGTTTGCTTAAAAAGCATATATAGCCTATGGCTCCAATTTACACACTTGTGGTATATGAATGAGCTTCAACCAAGAAAATCTCAAAAACATCACAACTAACAATAAGGGAAGTAAAGCTAGTTGGAATGTTTTGAGAGAGGCAACAAGTATCACAAATACGGATTTATTTCACAATTTCATCAATATTGTACACAAGAGCTCTTTGAGGAATTGATATGCAATAAATTGCTAGAGGGCATATTTGTGATAGGTGAATCATAAATATGATATATATATATATATATATAACCTATCATATGCATCTTCTCAAATTACTCAAATGTACAATAAGAAGTTTTCTTTAAAAGGATTTTTCAAGAATCGCAATATTTTCGAAATAAAGAATTTCATGCCAAGATGCAACCTACAAGAGGTTGGATGCTATATGAGTATGCATGAATAAGATACTTGTTACCGAGATAGCAATGGCATGATGTAGTAGATAAGATTTCATCGATCATCCTAGCTTGACTCCAATTATCATATGGTGACAACACCTTCCTTATAGATGAGACAAGCCTCCATTGCATCTCCAATGTACCTAAAACAACATTCAAGTACATCTTGGTCCCCAAACTTATTGGGTCCAACATGGTTAGACTAACCACAATATATAGGACACACTCCATATAAACATGTGCATATTTAGATGAAATTTGAATTTCATGCACATCTTAGCCATTTAGGATTTGATGGAGTATATCCTACATAATGGATCAAAAGAAAGCAAGCATGCTACAAGTATAAACAAATTACATATAAGCATGCACCAAAACTTTTAAAGATCCAAGAAAGATATACTTTGGACAAAACACCAAAAGAATTAAATAAGGCATAGAGGTGTCACAAACAAATTTGTTGTCCAAATTATATCTAAGAAGCAAATCAAAAAGATTTGTTCAACAAAGTTCAACAAATGAACTAAGAAGAAACCATTGAGCATAAAGGATGAAATAAAGCAAACATGCTCAAAGATTTATCTCATTCAACAAATAAAGCATAGAAGAAGGAATGAGATAGCAAAACTCCCAAAGGAGCAAGGTTCGAACAAATAAACCAAACCCACTACACTTTTCACAATGGCACAATGTACCGTAAGGAAAAGGTATGTATTCCAAAACAAACACTTGATATGAATCAAGGGGTTTATCAAAAGATTTTTCAAAGGAACAAGGAAGACATATGGGAGCTATAAAGATTTCTTGGAAATAAGATAAGGAATAAGAAACAATCCAAGGTGAAGATGATCCAAAAATTCAACCACATACAAGGTTATCAATTGTCAAAGACAATGAGTATATTGGAAATAATTTCCGGTGGAGTATTGACAATGATAGTAAGGATCAACTTCACAATAAAAGGCATAGGATAAGTATATAGAATTATGCACTATGCACGGATGAAGATTCTTGATAGCTTCAACTAGTCACACAATCACGCACGGCAATGATTAGAATAACTTGAAGCAAACGGTGTCCCAAATAAGATATAGAGATATGTATTTGAGGAAAAACCGCACCAAGAATTTCATATTCAAACAAGAGCCCACAAGATGAGTAATAAAATATTTTTATTAGGAATGGAGCTTGTTTGAGCAAACATGCCACCTAGGAACAAGATAATTAAGAGCATCAACTCTAAGTGGCATAACCTCATATGTTCACATTTTCTAGGCTTGTGATATGTACAAAACATATTACTCCCCCATAATGTGATAAAACATTTCTTCTAAATAAGAGGCAACTAAAATTCAACTAGAGATGATTAATGGATATTTAGAATTTGAATTTCTCATGAGTATGACACACCACATAGTGACTAGATAATCTTGCAATATCAATACTAAGTGGTGGTACCCATATACCCACATTTTATAGAAGGAGAGATGCACAAAGCATATCACTCCCCCAAAATGGGATGTTCCATTAATCACTCAAAGAGAGCCAAATAAGATATCATCAAGATGCATTAGGCTCCAAAACAATACACACGTATATGATGAGTCAAACAAACATACTTGAATACACAAGATAGGTAAGTAAGGCACAACACATACACACAAATATTTGGTACAAAACCAAACATGCAAAGGGGCAAGTAACTTACAATAAATATGATGAGTTGAAGTATAAGTTACCGCAAAGAGGAACATTGGATATAAGATATAGATGATAATCCATACGACTTGGCTTGGTCAAAATATAATATATGAAGATCCCTTAATTCTTCATGAAGTAGCCAAGTCTCCAATGACCTCCACTTGTACCTATTGATCAAGTTTGAGATTGTTGGTCCCCAACCAAGTTGGGTCCTAAGAGGTTAGTCACAATAGGCTTGGCAACCCAAATGGTTCTTTTCTTGAAACCACTTTGAGTTCCAACAAACTTGGCAAACACATTGCCATTCTTATCCTTCCCTAGAGAATAATCATCATCAACAATTATAGGGTTAGATAAGGTACCACCTAAGCAAGAAGAAGCAAAGTGCCCCTTCTCACGACATAAGTAGCAAGTGTTCCCCTTTCTCTTCTTTATTGATTTCTTCTCTTGGGGAACAATATCTTGATTCTTCTTGGGAAGTGGCCTATCTTCAACTTGAGGTCGAGCATGAGCTTGACCTTGACCTTGTGGCCGTTTCCCTTGTTGTTTCTCACTCAAGTGCTTCTTCTTCTTCAATGGGCATGATCTAACATGATGCCCTTCAACCTTGCACTTGAAGCAAACCAACTTGGCCGGATCCTTGACTTTGTCTTGGCCCTTCTTCTTGTTGCTCTTGCTCTTGGACTTGTTCTTGTTATTGGAGTTGAATCCAAGTCCACTCTTGTCATTGGGGGATTGTTGCATACTCAACATCTTGTCAAGTGCGGATTTCCCTTCATGATGCTTTTCCAAGTCTTTCTTCAAAGAAAGGACTTGGGCCTCGAGCTCTTTTATTTCCTCTACATGGTTAGTAGAAATACAAGTACTAGAGGAAGTAGAAGCTTCATTGTTAGAGCAACAAGGCAAAGTGAGTAATCCAACACAAGGTGTATCACTAGTTTGACTAGATGGATTACAAGGACTAGCACATGGCAATATAACATTTGTAGTAGAGATTGTGCTAACATCCATATGAGGCTCACAAGATGTTACCTTAGTGATACTTGCCTCATGAGCTAACTTTAGCCCATCATAGGAAATTAGAAGATCATCATGAGAGCTTGAGAGCTTTTTATGACTTTCTTCCAATTCCCTATAATTGCTAGTTAGCAACTCAAGTTGAGCCCTTAGCTCAACATTCTCCTTTAAGGTCGATGCTTCACAAGAATTAGAGTTAGTAGCACAAGCATCAACAATAGTTTTCTCATTTTCATGCATATAGGATTCAATTTTTTGTGTAAGCATGAAATTAGCATGCTTCTCATCTTTTAGCTCATGCTTGAGGAGAGTGAATCTCATTTCCCCATTTTCAATATGGGACTCCAACTCCACTATGGTTTCCCTATATTTATTCAAGGTATCCATAGAGTGTTCGAGATAAGCACGAGCTTCTTTATTACCACGAAGAGAAGCATATACCATTGCCATATCATGCACCAAGATATTATGTTCTTCATCATTATCATCATCATCACTCTCATCATTAGAGGATGTGTTAGGAGTCAAAGTAGGAGATACCTTTGGTCCATTTGCCATAAGGCACATGTGCATACCGGAGGATGAAGATGAAGATATTCTTGAATCCTCATTTGAAATCATGTCTTGATCCATAGAGTGTTCGGTTTCCTCTACAATGTTAGTCAACAAGCAACTAGAGGAAATAGAAACATTTTGATTATGGGAGCAAGACAAGGCAAGCATATCCTCATGAGATCTATGTAAGCAATTTACACATGATATGCAAGGACTATCAACACAAGCATGTAGATTATTTTCAATGCAAGATGTGTTTAAGTCCAAAGAGGAACCATTGCAATGAGATAGAGATGAAGAGTCATCACTATTGAGCACAATATTAACATTGCAATTTTCCTCACCATTCACCATATCATTACCTCGTGTCTTGCTACACGTTGGTGAAGTGGAAGAAGATGATAACTCATCACGACCGGAGGTGGAAGCAACTTGGAGCTCTTCATGATGTGAAGGGGAAGAGAGCTCCTCGGAGTCACCACCGACCAATTTAGAAGTGGATCCACCAAACATTTCCTTAAGCTTGATCCACATCTCATGAGACGATTTTCGCTTTATATATATCAAGAACCTACGAAAATCGGGTCTCAAAGAGAATAAAAGCTCATTAGATACTTGAGCTTCAAGATGTAAGTTTTTCTCATCCTCTAAAGATAGATTTTGAGAATCCATCGGAGGAGAAAAACCGACATCTAGAAATTGCTCTATATGTGGACACAAGGTCCGAAGCTTACAAAGCAAGCAATTTCTCCACAAAAGATAATTTGTGCCATTAAAGACAATTGTGTCATTGTGCACTATACTAGCCGACATCTTTACTCTCAAGGCGGTGAAGCCTTAAACAAGGAGAGACCTTGCTCTGATACCAATTGAAAGATCGAGATGTCGCCTAGAGGGGGGGGTGAATAGGCAATTACAAACTCTTGCGGATTTGTCTTGTATGAATGCGGAATTAAACTATCGTTTAGTTTACAAGCACAAACCCTAGATATGCTAAGCTCAACTAAGTGTAACAATGGCAACTAGAGCTAAGCAAGATAGGCACAAGATATATGTAGCACAAGTGATAGCAAGATATATATATATACTTCAAGCACGATGGCTATCACAAGGAAAGAGAGCTCGGGTATAGAAATAACCGAGGCACGTGGAGACGAGGATGTATTCCCGTGTTCCCTTGCTTTGCAACAAGGTACGTCACGTTTGGAGGAGTGGAGGTCCCACGAAGGATTCCCCGCGCCACGAAGGCTCACCCTATTCTCCGAACCACACCCACGAAGGATAATGGCCCTTTCCTTATGGTTAGCTTTTCCTCCTCTCCGGAGATGGCAAGCTCCACAACCACTTCACAAGCTCCACGAAGGAGAAGCCCGGCCTCTTCACAATCTTCTTGAAGAGATCACCGGAGCACCAACCGTCAAGCCAACTAGGAGGTTTCCCTCCAAGAGTAACAAGCTCACGGTCTCTCACTCGAACTAATCGTGGTGGAGAGCTCAACACTATGCAATGATGCAAAGCAAGAACACTAGAGGTGTTCAAATCCTTCACTCTCAAATCCCACCCAAACAACAAATGCTAGGATGAGATTGGAGAGGAAGAACAATGGGGAAAGTCAACAAAAGACTCCAAGATCTAGATCCTTGCTGAGAAGCTCGATTCGCTCACTCTTACGGAGGAGGAACAGAAGGTAATTGTGATGGATGACCGCGAAGAGGATCAGAGTGAAGCGGCTTTTGCGATCGCTGGTAAAGTTCTTGTCGCCAATGAATTTCACATCCAGACGATCGAAAGTGCGCTGCGCCCAGCTTGGGGCAATCCACTAGGTCTCAAGTTTCAATCTCATGGAAAAAATATTTTTGTGGCTACCCTGGAATCAAAGCGAGATGTGGATCGTATTTGGGAGGGAGCACCATGGATGGTTGGTTTTCATGCAGTCATATTAGAAAATTTCGATCGATGCATGCGGCCACGTGAAGTTGTTTTCGGTAGAATGCCGATCTGGGTAAGATGCCATGACCTGCCATTCAATTGGCTGAACAAGGAGAGAGCTGAGTTTGTGGCCAGCCAGATTGGAGATTTTATCAAGCTAGACCAAGGGGGTACAAACCGTGGATGGGGACAGAGTATGAGGGCAAAGGTCTGGATTGACATCAACAAACCACTACGGCGTGTTCTAAGTTTTAACTCTTTGAAGAGAGGAAAGATTGATACGTACGAGGTTCAGTATGAGAGGTTGCCTTACTTCTGTTTTGCGTGTGGTGTGCTTGGGCACTCGGACACGTTCTGCAACAATCCTCTGCCTCGGAAGGAGGATGGATCATGGGAATATGACTCGTCTATCAGATTTCAAGAGATCAGGAAGAAGAAACCTCAGCCTACACCTGTTATGAAGCAAGATCCAGTTGCAAAACCACCAAGGATAGTGGTTAAACCTACCTGGCAGGCGAAGGCTGGACAGGAACAAGGTGGTCTGGTTAAAGGGGGCCCAAGTATCAATGCTAATACGGGCAAGGTTAAGCAGGCTGTATTCCAGTTTGATGCGCAAACATCAGGGAATTATGTGGAGAAGCCTAAGGCACAAAGAACCTTGGATTTGTCGGGTTTGCCAGGGGATGCGGCAGCCTTGGCATTATTGCAGGCTAATGAGGAATCTCAAGGCACTAAGCGGACTGCGATCCTAAGCTCCCCGAGTAAAGTTGGCGAGGTTCGTGATCCAAAGAAAACCAAGACGGATGGGGAAGTGTCTGAGGAGGAAGACGATATGGCGGCGGCTGCTGGGCAGCCCCGCCCGGATCAATGAGTTGCTTAAGCTGCAACTGTCGGGGGCTTGGGAACCAACCGACAGTGAGAGAGCTTCGCAATGTGGTGAAGCGGGAAGATCCCACCCTGCTCTTTGTTATGGAGACAAAGATCAGTGGTAAAAGGGTGGAGAAGATGGCAAATGCTCTTGGTTTTGGAGGGTGTTATGCAGTTGATAGTGTTGGCTTAAGTGGGGGCATTGGGCTGTTTTGGAAGAAGGAGGCCAGTGTTGAAGTAAAAAGCTATAATCAAAACCATATTGATGTGATAGTCAAGGCTGTGGGAGATGATGTGAGGCCGTGGCGTTTTACAGGCTTCTATGGCGAGCCGAGAAAGGAGGATAGACATGTCAGTTGGACTCTATTACGACGGCTAGCTAATGCGTTAGACTATCCGTGGTTGTGTTTGGGAGATTTTAATGAAACATTGTATGGAAGTGAGCATTTTAGCGTCTCGGAACGATCGGAGCCTCATATGAGGGCGTTTCGAGAGTGCATTGACGATTGCAGTTTGGTGGATCTAGGCTGGAATGGAGCCCCTTACACATGGGATAATAGGCAAGATGGGGAAGCAAATGTTAAATCAAGAATTGATCGGGGCTTGGGCAATCAAAAATTATATGATGAATTTGCTGTACCGAGAGTTCAACATATTAATATGGTGGAATCTGATCAATGTGCTTTGTTGATTAGGATGCAGCGGAAGGATCAGATTAGCATCAAGAAAAATAATCATTGTTTTCGCTATGAGAATGTCTGGCAAACTCACTCTGAATATGACCAGCAAGTTCAGAAACTCTGGGAAGAGAAGAGTGGGGGAGATGGCCTGGAAGGAGTTATTCGTACCCTCAAAAGCATACAAGGCGACCTAGACAAGTGGGGTCGTGAAAAATTTGGAAATTTCAAAGTCAAATTGACAGGGCTGAGAAAACGCCTGGATAAAATTCGTTTGAATTCTATGGGCCGGGGGCCATCGAAGGATGAGCGAGACCTTATGGGGCAGATTAATAAGGTTCTTCTTGAGGAGGAAATTTGGATAAAACAGAGGTCTAGGGTTCAATGGTTAAAGGAAGGTGATAGGAACTCATCCTATTTCCATGCACAGGCAGCTAGCAGGAAGAGAATGAATAAGATTTCTTCGCTGGTGAGGGAGGATGGTTCTGTTTGTACGGACAAGGAAGACATTCATACTGAGGTACAAGAGTTCTATAAACACTTGTATGCCTCTCAAGGAGCTCCTAATATGGAGCCACTGCTGCACTTTGTTCAAGAAAAAGTTAATGAGGATATGAGGAGTTTTTTGGACCGGCCGTTTACGGAGGAGGAAGTGCGGATTGCTCTCTTTCAAATGCATCCGTCAAAGGCACCAGGGGTGGATGGCTTTACAGCCGGATTTTTTCAGCGCCACTGGGACCTTGTCAAACCGGTTGTGGTTCCTGCAGTGTTGCAATTTTTGAGTGGTGGAGACCTGCCAGATGACCTAAATGATACAGCTATTGTGTTAATACCGAAGGTTAGGAATCCCCAGTCGATCAAGCAATATAGACCGATTTCTTTATGTACTGTGATCTATAAGCTGTGCACAAAAGTAATAGCTCTCCGCTTAAGACCGGTGCTGGAAGATACGATCAGTCAAGAGCAAAGCGCTTTTGTTCCAGGGCAACTGATAACGGATAATGCTCTAGTAGCATTTGAGTGTGTGCATACGATGAAAAGAAGGAAGAAGGCTAAGAAAGGAGTTTGTGCGGTTAAATTGGATATGATGAAGGCTTATGATAGAGTGGAGTGGCCTTTTATTGCTGCTATTATGCGAAAGCTCGGTTTCTCAGAAAATATGGTGAATCTTATTATGAAGTGTGTCTCTTCTGTCCGGTTCTCAGTCAAAGTAAATGGGGAATTATTACCACACTTCTTCCCTACTCGAGGTATACGGCAGGGGGACCCAGTCTCGCCCTATTTGTTCTTGATGTGTGCAGAAGGTCTATCGGCGCTTCTGAACAACTACACGGGAGGTTTTGTTGATCGGGGTATAAGAGTGTGTCACCGCTCGCCTTGGATCACACACTTGCTTTTTGCTGATGATAGTCTAATTTTTATTGATGCTTCAACACAGGGAGCTGGGAGATTAAATACCATTCTTCAAATGTATAATGAAGCTTCGGGCCAAATGGTGAATAGGGACAAAAGTTCAATCTTTTTCAGCTCAGGTATTTTGGATACAACACGGATGTCAGTCAAACAGGAGCTGGATATTATGGTGGAAGCATTTAGTGAGAAATACCTCGGTTTGCCAACTGCCGTGGGACGGCTCAAAGATGAGGATTTTGATTATATTTGTGATCGTATAAGGAGCAAGATTGCTGGATGGGATCGCCTGATGTCTTATGCTGGCAAAGAGGTAATGATCAAGGCAGTTCTTCAAGCTATGCCCACTTACAGTATGAGTTGTTTTCAACTATCTAAGGGATCTATACAGAAGATTATCTCTCTGTTTGCTAGATTCTGGTGGGGTGGCTCTTTGGATAAGAAGTCCATGCATTGGCTAGCTTGGGATAAATTAGCTAAGCCAAAGAGTGGTGGTGGTTTAGGCTTCCGTGATCTTGAGCTTTTCAATATTGCCCTCTTGGGTAAACAGGGATGGAGATTGCTGACACAGCCACACTCACTGTGTGCTCAAGTGTTGCGAGGCAGGTATTATCCGAATGGAGATTTTATGACTGTTAATCCGCCAAAAACTGCTTTGCGAACTTGGAGGGCAATTCTGGCTGGTAGGAGAGCTTTGAGTGCGGGTTTGATAAAGCGAGTTGGCGATGGATCTACGGTGTCCATATGGAGGGATAAATGGATACCTGGTTTGAATGCTCGGAATCCGATGGGATCTTTGATCGACACAGACAAAGAGTGGGTTTACGAGCTTATTGATCAGGATTCAGGTGGTTGGAAGACTGAGTTGGTCCGGTCGATATTCGTGGGGCCGGATGTAGATTTGATTCTGCAGATTCCGCTTCGGCGCAATGGTGGCGAAGACTGGATTGCGTGGCATCATGAGCGGACCGGTATCTATACGGTGAGGTCTGCTTATCGAGCTCTTCTCTCGGAGAAAGAAGGAAATGTGGCACTCAACGATATGGGTGGATGCTTCTCGGGAGAAAGTGACAAATGGAAGAGATTATGGAGGCTGGATGTTCTACCACGAGTACGAGTTTTTTGGTGGCGGGTTCTCAAAGGCATTTTGCCAGATTATGCGACCCTCACCAGGCGGCATGTCAGAGTCAATAGTACGTGCGTGGTGTGTAAGTCAGCTCCAGAAACGTTATTTCATGCCCTGGTAGAATGTGGCCATGCAAGTCAATTTTGGTCTACAGCCAGGGAGATCTTGAATGTGAAATTACCAAGTTTGCACCCTTCAACTTGGATGATGGATATTCTATGTGACCCCATGTTCTCAAAGGGGGAGCGTGAGAGGATGATATCGATTATGTCGGCCATTTGGGACTCCAGGAACCGATGGACACATGATGATGAGGGGTATGACCCAAGGAAAACAGTGGAGACGATTGCCGAAACTATGTCTTTCCTGGAAAATAAGAAAGATAAGAAGGAGAAGGTGAAGAGACCCCCATGCTCTTGGCATGGACCGGAGCCGGGCATCATTAAAATTAATTGCGATGGTGCCGTTCGGGTTGAGCAAGGTTTGGCGGCAGGAGGAGGAATAGCAAGGGATGTCGAGGGTTTTAGAGGTGCATGGTGCCGAGTCTATCAAGGTATTGTGGATCCGTTGACCATTGAGACCTTGGCTTTCAGAGATGCAGTAGTTTTCGCAAAGCAAAGGAAGTTTGTGAAGGTGATGGTTGAATCAGATTGTGAGGATCTAGTTCGTCTTTGGAAGGAGCGTAAGACTCAACGTTCGAGGATAGCCCCTATCCTTAGTGAAATTAGTGAGATAGCCTCTTCTTTTGAGTTCTTTGTTTTCAATTTTGCTGGCCGGTCAGCCAATCTAGTTGCACATGAGTGTGCTCAGTACGCTTGTAATAATTTGGTAGACATCGAGTGGCTGGACCGGCCTAGCTTTCTTAGTCACAGCCTTCAGGCTGATTGTACTTTGTCTTGAGCCCAGCAAGTTTCACGACGCACTCTTTTCCTTACCAGGGTACCTAAGGGGGCTGGAAGGTTTTTAATGAGGCGGCTTGCTGGAGTCTTTATATATGGAATTATGATCTTCAAAAAAAAAGATCACCGGAGCACCAACCGCCAAGCCAACTAGGAGGTTTCCCTCCAAGAGTAACAAGCTCACGGTCTCTCACTCGAACTAATCGTGGTGGAGAGCTCAACACTATGCAATGATGCAAAGCAAGAACACTAGAGGTGTTCAAATCCTTCACTCTCAAATCCCACCCAAACAACAAATGCTAGGATGAGATTGGAGAGGAAGAACAATGGGGAAAGTCAACAAAAGACTCCAAGATCTAGATCCCAAGAGTTCCCCTCACTTAGAGAAGAAATGGATTGGTGGAAGTGTAGATCTAGATCTCCTCTCTTAGATCCCTCAAGAATTAGCAAGATTTATGGGAGGAATCAAAGGGGAGAGCAAGTTCTTCAAATAGCAACAATGGAGGTGAGAGAATGGGAAGAACTGACTTGCTCAAGGTGGAAGAAGGGTCTATTTATAGCTAGGAGCAAATAAAACTGTTGGGGGGGAAAAGACAAAAAGACTGTAGGAAAAACGGGCCGGAAAATCGCCCCAGCCGGCCTAGAATCCGGCTGACCGGATTATAAGCTGGGGAGGCCGGCCAGGCGTCCGGTCGGGCCGGCCCACCGACCGGACGGGGCGGCGACCGCGCATGGGCGGAAGAAAGGCTGCGGCCGCGCGGGGGAGAGGCTCAGGCCGCGTGGGCCTTCGGCGGCTGAGGCGGCCCAGTCCGGATCCCGGCTGGACCGGAGGGGCAGGGTCGCCACCGCGGACGGGTGGCAAGGCCGGTCGGCGAGGGTGGTCGGCCAGGCTTGGCCGCGCGTGGGCCGAGCGGGCGGGGAGGCCGGTCCGGCGGGGCCACCGGTGGGCCGGCTGGCCGAGCCTGGGCCGACCAGGTCGGGGCGCCAGGCCGCCTCTGGCCTGAGTGCCGGGCGACGGTGGCTGCCATTGGCTGGTCCCACGTGCTGGCCCTTCCCTTTTTTTCTTTTTATTCTTTTTCCTTTTCCTTTAATAACTAGAGCTCCCGAACTCCGATTGACATGAAACCAATTTTGTTTGGAAGATAACAACGAATGCTATCTAATAGAAAGTGAAAACCCAAGAATCTGTAGGAGGGGATTTTATCATGAATATAAAAGGTAGAACCTTATATCATGAATAACCGGTAAAATCACCCAACCTCGAAAACGCAATAGAAGATGCATGTGAACTCCGTTTTCGATGAACTTGAGCTTGTTGTAAAGCTAGCAACAAGCTCAAGAACCTCACATAGAGAAACACCAAGAAGCAATAAGGATATGCAAAGTATGCAAAGGATTGAGCTCCCTAGGACGATGTCAAGTTACCCAACCGAAAGCCCCTCTTAATAGTGCGGCTATCTATCCTATAATCCGGTCTCCCAACATCCACCTTGAGATCGGTAAAAGAAAAACCTAGCAAGGCCATACCTTTGCCTTGCGCATCCCGCTTGATCTTGATGATAACTCTTCAAGCTTTACTCAAGCCGGAATGCCACTCTTGACCAATGTTGCTTCGTGAAGACTCACAAATGCTCCCCCATACACTATGATGGGAAAGCCCCATTGATGCACATCTTCACATGTCCATTATCACCAAATGGACGGCAAGCTTCAAGCATGTGATCCACTTGAGATGCTCAACTTGAACTTGCACGACTCAACCTTGTATCTTCTCATACTCACTTAAGATAGAGCATGGCTAATATTGAGTTCCACATAAGAACTCCATCTTCATTTCTTCTTGTTGATCATATCACATATTTTCTTCAAACCGATGATCAAGATGCCAATACACAAGATATATCTTTATCTTCATGGCATCCATACTTGAATCCAACACATGGAGTACAAGTAGTACCTATGGAATATTCCTTCATATAAACTCAATGAAAACATTAGTCCATAGGGGTTGTCATTAATTACCAAAACCACACATAGGGGCAATGTACCCTTACATTTAGAGAAGTTAAACTCATAAGATTCACCAGCAAATTTAGTCAAAATTTTCTCTTTCTTGCAATCTATAATAGCTCCACAAGTATTTAGAAAAGGTCTACCAAAAATGATAGGACAATAATCACTAGCAGCAGAACCAAGTACCAAAAAGTCAGCAGGGTATTTAATCTTACCACATAGAACTTCTACATCTCGAACAATACCAATTGGAGAAATAGTTTCTCTATTAGCCAGCTGAATAACCACATCAATATCTTCAAGTTCACAAGAATCAATTTCATGCATAATCTCCGTGTAAAGCTCATAAGGAATAGCACTAACACTTGCACCAATATCACATAAACCATAATAGCAATGATCACCAATTCTAACAGATATAGCATAGGAACACTAACTTGTTTGGGTTTATTAGAATGTGAAACAATATTAGAAGCATCTTCACAGAAAATAATATGACCATCCTCCACATTTTCAGTCACAAGATCTTTAACTATTGCAACAGCAGGTTCAACTTTTATTTGTTCTTCGGGTTCTACAGGTTTCTTTTCACTTTTATGAACCGCACTATTTATAACAGAGTACTCCTTCATTTTAGCAGGGAAAAGAGTTTTTTCAATATAAGCTTCAGGAATAACATGATCAGCAGTTTCAACTACAACGCATTTATTAATAGATGAATCAATTTTATCTTTATACGGTTCATGATACTTATCAAAATTCTTCTTAGGCAATTCATAATGAGAGGCAAAAGCTTTATAAAGATTTGCAGCAACTTGAGAATCAAGGCCATATGTAGCACTCATATTACGAAATTTATCAGTATCCATAAAAGCTTCAATGCATTTATAATCATAAATTATACCCGATTCTCTATCCTTGTCGTTCTCCCAACCTTCAGTATTTTCTTGGATCCGATCAAGAAGGTCCCTTTTAAACTCTTCTTTGTTGCGTGTAAATGATCCAGAACAAGAAGTATCCAGCAAGGTCTTGTCTTGAAAAGAAAGTCTTGCATAGAAATTATCAATAATAACATTACCAGGAAGCTCATGAATGGGGCATTTGAGCATTAAAGACTTCAATCTCCCCCAAGCTTGGGCAATACTCTCTCCATCATGAGGCCAAAAATTATATATGCGATTCCGATCCTTGTGAATTTCACTTGGAGGATAGAACTTAGAATAAAACCGGGGCACAATATCATTCCATTCAAGAGAATCCCCATTATCCAGTAATTTATACCAATGCGCCGCCTTACCAGACAGTGATATAGAGAATAGTTTCTTCCTCACTTCATCCATAGCAATACCTGCACACTTGAATAAACCGCATAATTCATGCAAGAACAATAAATGATCTCCAGGGTGGACAGTTCCATCCCCTTCATAGCGGTTATCCATAACACGTTCAATAATTTTCATAGGTATTTTATATGGTATCACTTCCTCACTGGCGCCTCATCCACTACCGTTGCAGTAGTAGTAGATTTCCCAAATAGAAATTGAAGAGAAGATCTCTCCATAATGACTTATAGCAACAGGCAGAAATAAAATCAGCACAAACAGTAAAGGTTTTCCTTACCAATTCCACTTACCAATAGCGCTTCACTCCCCGGCAACGGCGCCAGAAAATAGTCTTGATGACCCACAAGTATAGGGGTGTATCGTAGTATTTTCGATAAGTAAGAATGTCGATCCCAACGAGGAGCAGAAGGTGTTGACAAGCAGTTTCGATGAAGGATTCACTGTAAATGCTCACAGACAAGTATTCAGGGGGTTTTGATGTAACAGTTGAATAAAGTACGAGTAAGTAAAGGCGAGATAATTGCAGCGAGTGGCCCAACTTTTTAGCACAAAGGACAAGGTTTGATTTCTTATAATGACCAAACGTCTCTCGAGGACACACGGGATTTTAGTCTAGTGCTTTCGCTACATATGGCTAAATAATCTTCATTGTTATGATAAGTGTTGTGTGGGTGAACCTATGCTAATGTACCGCCCTTCCTAGGACTAATACATACTTGTGATTATACCCCTTGCAAGCATCCGCAACTACAAGAAAGTAATTAAGATAAATCTAACCACAACCTTAAACTCGAGATCCTGCGATCCCTCCTCGCATCGATATACCAACGGGGTTTAGGTTTCTGTCACTCCGCAACCCCGCAATCGGCAAACGAGTACAAGATGCATTCCCCTAGGCCCATAAAGGTGAAGTGTCATGTAGTCGACGTTCACATGACACCACTAGAAGAATAACACCACAACTTAAATATCATACCATTGAATATTACTCAACCATAGTTCACTACTAACATTTAGACTTCACCCATGTCCTCAAGAACTAAACGAACTACTCACGAGACATCACATGGAACATGATCAGAGGTGATATGATAATGAATAACAATCTGAACATAAACTTGGTTCAATGGTTTCACTCAATAGCATCAACAACAAGTAGAAATCGATACCGGGAGAGTTTCCCTATCAAACAATCAAGATCAAACCCAAATTGCTACAGCGGTGACGAGGTGTAGCGGTGGAGACAGCGGTGATGATGGTGGAGATGATGATGATGGTGATGGAGATGATGTCCAGCTTGATGACGGTGACGATGGCGTCGATTTCCCCCTCCAGGGAATTTCCGCGGATTCCTGCCCGCCGGAGAGCTCTTTTCTCTCTGGTGTTCTCCGCCCCGCAGAGGCGGATTCCTAGGAATAGAAGTCTCAAGTTTTAGTTTATCTTCTCTAGCTTTTATGAGAGCATTTGTAATATGTTTTGTAAAGGCCAAATTTATAGCACTAGCATTGGGACTTTTAGCAAGTTTTTGTAAGAACTTTATAACTTCAGAGATATGACAATCATCAAAATCTAAACCATTATGATCTACAGCAATGGGATCATTGTCCCCAATATTTTGAAAAATTTCAGCAGTTTTATCACAAGCAGTTTCAGCAGTTTCAGCATTGCACGCTTTGCACTAGGAGTAGAAACATTGCCAACACCAATTATTTTACCATTGATAGTAGGAGGTTTAGCAACATGTGAAACATCATCATTACTAGTGGTGGTAATAGTCCAAACTTTAGCTACATTATTCTCTTTAGCAAGTTTTTCATTTTCTTCTCTTTCCCACCTAGCATGCAATTCAGCCATCAATCTAATATTTTCATTAATTCGAACTTGGATGGCATTTGCTGTAGTAACAATTTTATTATCTTTATCTTCATTAGGCATAACTTTCAATTTTAAAAGATCAACATCAAAGGCAAGACTATCAACCTTAGAAGCAAGAATATCAATTTTACCAAGCTTTTCTTCAACAGATTTGTTAAAGCAGTTTGTGTACTAATAAACTCTTTAAGCATGGCTTCAAGACCAGGGGGTACACTCCTATTATTGTTGTAAGAATTACCATCGAATTACCATAACCATTACCATTATTAGAAGGATATGGCCTATAGTTGTTACCAAATTATTCCTATAAGCATTGTTGTTGAAGTTATTATTTTTAATGAAGTTCACATCAACATGTTCTTCTTGGGCAACCAATGAAGCTAAAGGAACATTATTAGGATCAACATTAGATCTTCCATTCACAAGCATAGACATAATCACATCAATCTTATCACTCAAGGAGGAGGTTTCTTCAACAGAATTTACCTTCTTACCTTGTGGAGCCCTTTCAGTGTGCCATTCAGATTAATTGATCGTCATATTATCAAGAAGCTTTGTTTCCGCGCCTAAGGTGATGGACATAAAAGTACCTCCAGCAGCTGAATCCAATAGGGTCCACGAAGAAAAATTCAGTCCTGCATAAAAGGTTTGGATGATCATCCAAGTAGTTAGTCCATGGGTAGGGCAATTCTTCACCAAAGATTTCATTCTCTCCCATGCTTGAGCAACATGTTCACTATCCAATTGCTTAAAATTCATTATTCTACTTCTCAAAGATATAATTTTAGCGGGAGGATAATATCTACCAATGAAAGCATCTTTACATTTAGTCCATGAATCAATACTATTTTTAGGCAAAGATAGCAACCAATCTTTAGCTCTTCCTCTTAAGGAGAAAGGAAACAATTTTAATTTTATAATGTCACCATCTACATCCTTATACTTTTGCATCTCACAAAGTTCAACAAAATTATTAAGATGGCAGCAACATCATCAGAACTAACACCAGAAAATTGCTCTCTCATAACAAGTAAAGCAGGTTTAATTTCAAAGAATTCTGCTGTAGTAGCAGGTGGAGCAATAGGTGTGCATAGGAAATCATTATTATTTGTGCTAGTGAAGTCACACAACTTAGTATTTTCAGGAGTATTCATTTTAGCAGTAGTAAATAAAGCAAACTAAATAAAGTAAATGGAAGTAACTAATTTTTTGTGTTTTCGATATAGAGAGCGCAAACAAGATAGTAAATAAAGTAAAGCTAGCATCTATTTTTTTTGTGTTTCTGATATAAAGAGCAAACAAAACAGTAAATAAAGTAAAGTAAAGCAAGACAAAAACAAAGTAAAGAGATTGGATGTGGGAGACTCCCCTTGCAGCGTGTCTTGATCTCCCAACGGCGCCAGAAAACTGTCTTGATGGTGTGTAAGACACACGTCCGTTGGGAACCCCAAGATGAAGTGTGATGCGTACACGACAAGTTTTCCTCAGAAGAAACCAAGGTTATCGAACCGGTAGGAGTCAAGAAACACGTGAAGGTTGTTGGTGGCGGAGTGGTGCGGCGCAACCCGGGATTCCGACGCCAACGTGGAACCTGCACAACATAATCAAAGTACTTTGCCCCAACGTAACAGTGAGGTTGTCAATCTCACCGGCTTGTTGTAAACAAAGGATTAGATGTATAATGTGGAAGATGATGTTTGTTTGCGAAGAACAGTAAAGAACAAGTATTGCAGTAGATAGTATTTCAGATGTAAAGAATGGACCGAGGTCCACAGTTCGCTAGTGGTGTCTCTCCCATAAGATAAATAGCATGTTGGGTGAACAAATTACAGTTGGGCAATTGACAAATAGAGAAGGCATAACAATGCACATACATATATCACGATGACTACTATGAGATTTAATCAGGGCATTACGACAAAGTACATAGACCGCTATCCAGCATGCATCTATGCCTAAAAAGTCCACCTTCAGGTTATCATCTGAACCCCTTCCAGTATTAAGTTGCAAACAATGACAATTGCATTAAGTATGGTGCGTAATGTAATCAACACAAATATCCTTAGACAAAGCATTGATGTTTTATCCCTAGTGGCAACAGCACATCCACAACCTTAAAACTTTCTGTCATCGTCCAGATTCAATAGAGGCATGAACCCACTATCGAGCATAAATATTCCCTCTGAGTTACAAGTATCAACTTGGCCAGAGCCTCTACTAGCAACAGAGAGCATGCAAGAACATAAACAACACATATGATAGATTGATAATCAACTTGACATAGTATTCCATATTCATCGGATCCCAACAAACACAACATGTAGCATTACAAATAGATGATCTTGATCATGATAGGTAGCTCACAAGATCTAACATGATAGCACAATGAGAGAAGACAACCATCTAGCTACTGCTATGGACCCATAGTCCAGGGGTGAACTACTCACACATCAACTGGAGGCGATCATGGTGATGAAGAGTCCTCCGGAGATGATTCCCCTCCTAGAGGGTGCCGGAGGCGATCTCCTGAATCCCCCGAGATGGGATTGGCGGCGGCATCTTTGGAAGGTTTTCTGTATCGTGGCTCTCGGTACTGGGGTTTTTGCGACGAAGGCTTTAAGTAGGTGGAAGGGTAGGGTTGGTGGAGGCACGAGGGCCCCACACCATAGGGTGGCGCGGACTGATGACCCACAAGTATAGGGGGTGTATCGTAGTATTTTCGATAAGTAAGAATGTCGATCCCAACGAGGAGCAGAAGGTGTTGACAAGCAGTTTCGATGAAGGATTCACTGTAAATGCTCACGACAAGTATTCGGGTTTTGATGTAACAGTTGAATAAAGTACGAGTAAGTAAAGTGTGAGAGTAATAATTGCAGCGAGTGGCCCAATCCTTTTTAGCACAAAGGACAAGCCGGTTTGATTTCTTATAATGACCAAACGTTCGAGGACACACGGGATTTTAGTCTAGTGCTTTCGCTACATACGGCTAAATAATCTTCATTGTTATGATAAGTGTTGTGTGGGTGAACCTATGCTAATGTACCGCCCTTCCTAGGACTAATACATACTTGTGATTATACCCTTGCAAGCATCCGCAACTACAAGAAAGTAATTAAGATAAATCTAACCACAACCTTAAACTCTGAGATCCTGCGATCCCTCCCGCATCGATATACCAACGGGGTTTAGGTTTCTGTCACTCCGGCAACCTCGCAATCGGCAAACGAGTACAAGATGCATTCCCTAGGCCCATAAAGGTGAAGTGTCATGTAGTCGACGTTCACATGACACCACTAGAAGAATAACACCACAACTTAAATATCATACCATTGAATATTACTCAACCATAGTTCACTACTAACATTTAGACTTCACCCATGTCCTCAAGAACTAAACGAACTACTCACGAGACAACATATGGAACATGATCAGAGGTGATATGATAATGAATAACAATCTGAACATAAACTTGGTTCAATGGTTTCACTCAATAGCATCAACAACAAGTAGAAATCGATACCGGGAGAGTTTCCCTATCAAACAATCAAGATCAAACCCAAATTGCTACGGCGGTGACGAGGTGCTGGAGACGGCGGTGATGATGGTGGAGATGATGATGATGGTGATGGAGATGATGTCCAGCTCGATGACGGTGACGATGGCGTCGATTTCCCCCTCCCGGAATTTCCGGATTCCTCGCCCGCGGAGAGCTCTTTTCTCTCGGTGTTCTCCGCCCGCAGAGGCTGTAACTCTTCGCGAGGTACCTCTCGTGGCTTAGGTCTTCGGGACGAAGGGTTTCGCGAAGAAAAGGAGGCGGGGCTGTGGGCCCCCACACCACATGGTGGCGCGGCTGCCATGGGCCGCGCCGGCCTCGTGGTCTGGCCCCACCTTGGGCCCTCTCCTCCTCCTTCTGGCTTCCTTCGTCATCTTGAAAATAGGATTTTTGGTATAATTTCCTTCCGCAGTTGATCTTCCGAAATATTGGTGCTTTTTCCAGCAGAATCCTGGCTCCGGTGCTTGATCCTCCAATAATGATGAAACATGCAAAATAGATGAAATAACATAAGTATTGTGTCCCAATATGAAATATATCAATGAATAACAGCAAATTATGATATAAAATAGTGATGCAAATTGGACGTATCACCCCCCACCCTTGGCCGCTGTGGTGTCGGCGCCTGTCCCCACTTCGTATCCCCTCCGGTCTTGGAAGCTTCGTAAAAATAAGACCCTGGGCGTTAATTTCGTCCAATTCCGAGAATATTTCCTTTGTAGGATTTCTGAAACCAAAAACAGCAGAAAACAACAACTGGCTCTTCGGCATCTCGTCAATAGGTTAGTGCCAGAAAATGCATAATAATGACATAAAGTGTGTATAAAACATGTGAGTATCATCATAAAAGTAGCATGGAACATAAGAAATTATAGATACGTTTGAGACGTATCCAAGGTCACCACGCGCTCAACGGACATCCTCCGCATCCGCACTTGACCGTACGTGTGGGACCTAGGTGCAAGGGCGCAAAGGCGGAGCGCTGGACCCCAGGCAACACGGGCCATGGCGTGGGGCGTGGTAAAATTACCCGCCTAGTATACGAGAACTTGGCCTGGGGCGCAGCCCAGCCCAGTTAGGCCTGAGCTTGCACATCGATTTGCCCAAGCCCAGTGACCGAGACACGCACGCAGAAACTTGTCCCCTCTAAGATGCATTTTGCAATAAAGCGCGAAATTTCCCAGATTTTATGATGCAATGCACAACCCTTTCTAAAATCTACCCCGCAATCGTCTCGAATCCTGGGATATTACATGGGCCGCTCTCCTTCTCCAACCCCGGGATGCCGCCGCTAAATGAGCCTGTGATGCACGAGATGATCACGTCGGGCTCCATGGCCACCGCGTCGAGCCCGAGTTTCACACAAGAGGAGGCTAGGGCGATAGAAGTCGTCGCATCGCGGGACGGCTTCAACTTGAACCTCGACCAGGACGATCACCACGATGAGAACGACGGTACCCAATACATCGACGAAGAAGATGAGCAGGCGTACGTCGACCAGGACGTCGACGAAAAGGAAGCGCCTGAAGCCGCGGAGGCACCGTCCAAGGGGAAGAAGAAGAGAAGGAAGAAGAACTCGCCACCAGCTGAGCCGCGGATCAAATGGACGGTCAAAGAAGAGGAGTGCCTCGCCGAAGCCTGGAAGACGGTGTCCATGAACGGCATCACCGGCGCCAATCAAAACTACGACACATACTGGCAGCGTGTCAAGGTGGCGTTCGACGAGCGCAAACTCGTCGATCCATACTTCAACAAGATGGTGATGGAACGCGGCGATAAGGCAATGGGCACCCATTGGGGGATCATCCAGGCGGCGTGCAGCAAGTGGCAAGGCATACAGGAGGAGATCGACAAACATGAAATATCCGGCGAGGACTTTGAAGCAAAGGTATACTCACTCACCGTGGCTCCTCCGTCGACCCTACATCGTCGAGGTATAACCTTGAATCGCCGGCCTGTTTTTGCAGGTGCGGCGGGCGTTCATCATGTACGCCGACGACAACGACAGCCAGATGTTCAAGTACCTCAACGTGTTCGCCCGCATCGCGGAGTACGACAAGTGGAAGGCCGTGCGCAAGAATCACGCCAACAACAAGGGCGAGCAGTACAACCCCGACGATCCAGCACCTGCCGCGTCGGCGGGCCGCCCCGAGCTCGGCCAGAAGAAGCTGAAAGAGCAGAAGAATTTCGTTTACCATCCGACAGGTTGCATGCGTCCTTCGACAAGTGCTGGGCCGACGCGAGGGCGCATGCCGCCGGGAGGGACGACAAGCACGGTGTGTGGTGGAAGGCGATGCTCGCCAACCAGAGCGTCCGGATTGCCTTGCTCAAGGAAACCTCCGCGGCGAAGAAGAGGAACACCGACCTGGCGTTCCTGATCGGCGGCAACGACGCCAACATGGACGAGGAGACGAGGGCTTGGTACGACGCCCATCGCCAAGAAATCCTCCGGCCACCGTCGGCTCCTTCGTCCTCAGCTTTGACGTCTACTCCCACCGCTTCGACAACTGCAGACGCCGATGCTTCGCCGGCCGATGCGGCGCCAGACGCCGGTGCTTCTCTGCCCAATGCCGCGCCAGACGCCGTTGCTCAGGAAGGGACTGCCGATGAGCCTGTAATCATCTAGTTTCGATCGCCGGAATGTGGATGATCCGATCGCCGGACTTTGGCGATTCTTTTGTGTAGTGGGAAGATGATATTTTGAATCTATCGCCGCTGATGGGGAATGCCGAGGGTGCGACTGGAAAAATGTTGCCCCCCACGCCCTTTTTACATCCAATCCGGCGTTTCTTATATCCGGATTTTCGCCCGGGGGCTCGAACGGCTGGAGATGCTCTTAGGATCGGATGAAAGGCATGCATGCTTCTCCTCACCTGCCACACACTTTCTCTTTCATACTTTTTTCACATGAACAGGTCCCCTTTATCACCATGCATGCATCTAGAGATGTTTGAGGCTTGCGGCTTGGCAAGGGTCTCTATTTTCAGCAATGTTTTTATTTGTCCAACAGTTTTTTTAAAAGGTGCCCCAAATCATTATGCCACACACTTTTCGAGGGACACAACTAGAGATGCTATTAGATTTTGTGAGATGGTTTCTAGTCTTGTTGATATGTCTTTTTTGTCAAATTTTTGATAAATAATCTAATAAAAAATATTGTATGCACCTGTACGATGTGAAGGCTTGTGTCTCGTCATGCATACTCTATAACGTATGGTGGAATTTCAGGGAAAAAATCTCAAGAAAAAACATAGGCATATGGTGCCTATGAGTATGGCCTCTTCACTTTCTACGAGCTATTCGTCGGAATACGAAACCGCGGTCACACACGCCGGTCGACAGATAGTGATGCGGTTGGGTCTAATCGGGCGAGTGATAACTCATTGTAGTGAAGACATAGTCAAAGTCTATATTTTACGGAGGGAATTGCAGCAACACGTGGGCAGTTAGCTAGTAAATTTCAAATTCAACTGAACTGGTATAAACTATTCTTCCATGATTGGTTCTGGCTTTCCTGCTACTGTTTATCCCTAAATTTGCTTAATCCCGGTAAAACCTTTTTTCCACCATATAAAGGAAAGCAAGGAAAGTATATGCAGAACCCACGTAAAGACTGATTCTTTGTTCTCGATGATACCGGTGCCTGCATGAAATCATATGAAATTAAGAAAAATATTATTATGCTTATAAGAACTAAGAATGTAGGGCAATGTTCTCTCAATGCCAAGTATAAAATTGGAGGACTTTGTTATACTATGTGATCCCAACAGGTATAGCGCATTTATAATCATAAGATATACTCCTAAATGAATTTCAAAAAAATATTACCAGCAATTTAATATATTACATCTATCCTTAAAAGGATGTCGTAAGTTTATCTAACTTTATACGTATCTTGACACTCTTTTACATCCGAATTTGGAGAAATATTCTACATGACGGAGTATTATAACTACTCCATCTAGCCTAAAACACAAGGTATGTTTGTTCAATTGCTTCATCCGTGTGTTACAAAATCATATTGATTACAGTAGTAAATTAATAATTCTGAACATGAATCTAATAACATTATTTTAATGTCACAAAACTACACACTCTGTGACCGGAGTAGTAATATATACAATCAAAGTGATAAGAAAACACATCCGTAGGGGAATATGGGATGGTTGGGCATGAATATAGTTAGATCTTACCATTCAGGGTTACTAGGTCTGTGACGCACGTGCGAGGTAAGACGCTGGAGCAACCACCTGTCTTGCTTTCTTCCTATGTAAGAAATACCTTTATCCCTTTGTATCTCATCGAGCAGATCGAAGACTTCCTCTTTCTTCTGGTCAGCTGCCATTAGACGGCTATTCCCTGAAACGGAAGGACGACGCTGGCCGATACAGGATCAGGGTACTGAGGTTAGGAACTTGCAGATTGATGAATGAATATTGAACCCTTCCGAAAGCATGTCTAATCTAATTCCCTATGGCAAAAGTATTATGCAAACGAAAAGAAATAGTTTAACGGATCAATAAGATAAAACACCGTCGTTAGGCAGAGAAGGCGTGGTACCTCGGTGTTGACTTTTGGTCCCTTGGCAGCAGAAGCCTCGGTGGAGGTAAACCGGCGTAGAGCATAGGCGGGCGAGCCGCTGCGGCTGAGCACCCCTTGTTCATTCGCAAGGGGCGACCTAAGAATCGCCACAGGGTGCTGGCCAGTAAGCCTCCTCGTCCCTAATCGAACTGCTGCCATGGCCATCTTCTACTTCAGCGGGGAATCGAATTTTGGTGTCTTCTCTCGTTGCGGCGGGGCTGGACGTTCTGTCCTCTTTTATTAGGGCTATAATATATACTCGGGGCTTTTCTTTCGCCTTAACGAAACTGGACTCTATCTCCGATTCATGTCCGGCTGGAGGCGCAGTCTGGTTTCCACTTGGACACGTCCTTCTTCTATGGATTTGTTGTTCATGCCCAGTTTTCAACTCACGAAGAGCCTTGCACGCCAGTTGGGAATTTCAGCCCATTACTAACTCCTAGCTTTGTACAAGGCGTCTGGAGTCTGGACCCATAACCGGTGGTCCGATGCAAAAGGATGCAAACAAAGCGTTCTAGGATCCAAAAATGGATCTGCATCCCAACTCAGCGACTCGATGTCTGGTTTAACCGCAGGGATATAAATGCGGTCCAAATTTGAGGTTGAAATGTGTCTGGGCTCGCGCGTCCGCCTGGCCACCTCTAGGTCAGCCTGGTAGCGGGCCATTTCCCTCACCACCATATATATGGCCTCCGCCTCGAACACGGCCGAGGCAGCCTCCTCCGGCTCCCGCTTCTCCTGGCCCTGAACCTGGGTAGATCTTTGTGTGCTTCTTAGTTCACCTTTCCTCCTCCGGATCCTCCGGCGTACATCCGGCTCCAACTTCCACTACTAGAAAACATGCAATCAGTGGCGCACCACTTTTTGCCATCAATGGCGCACCCATGGTATCTGTATGTTCACCACGACGACAACCACCGAATGTGCTGACAAAAGCCACTATGTTGGCTCGGGCTCATTGATTCCTATAAGCCACGTCGATATGGAGGACACCATCAAATCCTACCGCGGTTCGTCAACAGCGGCGTGCCACGTTTTGGTAGAGTGGTTTCGGCCTCTGCTTTGACCGCTTTAACCTCCTAGTCCCCGAGGTGGACTGTATGTGGTTTTGGCAGAGTTTCACGTTGACAAAACCACGTTTAAAAGTGCTTAATAAATTCTAGGGGGTAACTACATGGTTTTAGGAAGCTACGGGGTTAAGTGTGCCAGTTTTAAGTTGAATGGGTGTTGTGTCCAAAACTTGAAACATCTGAGGGGTTATGAGATTTTTATCTCTAACTTACCCCTTCAACGAGGGGGAGGATATTGGAGCATACCTGATACATCCTAAGAAAATAACAGATAGCACCAATATTAACATCCAGATATCTTGTCGTTCGTCCATGATCACAAAATAGAACAACAGTAACTTACGACCAATTGCTATAGTTCATATTCTTCGTACAAGGCAACCGATTTAACAGAAACTCATACTGGAGCTTGAGACACATCAGGTAGCTGGATGTTTTGAACAGAAAAATAGCATTTCAAATTTACAGAAAGTTCTAGTAAAAAGAAATCTAGATGTACATAAGGATGTATGCTGCAAAAATGCACAATCTCAATGCGAAATACGAAGTACTTTATACTGTGTGCTACAGAAAAATAAAAAATCCTAATAATGGGGATTTGAAAATGTGTACTGAGATCCATACTTTTCGCCATTTTTGTGTGGCATAGTATTTTGTATTGAGATTTCACACACTTGAAGTATTATTACACCTTAACTACATTCAGAATGTTTTTTAAACTTTGAAATGCTGTTTCCGAACTTAAGAAAACAAAGAGGTACATGTAGCTCAAGATCACAATCGCTGAACACTAACTGACATAAACTATTCTTCACTGTTTGGTTCTGCACAGGAGACACTGGCTTTGCTGTTACTGTCTGCTCCCTGAACTGGCTTTCTCCAGTTATGAAAATCACCCCATTTTTCATAGTAATAAATGACACCGAAGAAATATGTTGTACCACGCAGGAATTGAAAAACACCATATTCTTGATGATACCAGTGCCTGCATGAGATCAAAAGATATTACTATAACATTATTATGCTTGTAAGAAGCTAAAAATATAGGGCAATTGTTCTCTCACCACCAAGTACAACAATTGGACGACTTCGTTGTACAATTTGATCCCATCAGGTACAGTACATTTATAATTATATAAGATACTCCAAGATGAATTTCAAAAACTGCGAACACCATGATAACAACTTTTACCATGCAATTTAATATCTTATAATTACTCCCTAAAGCCTAAATAAGGCATGTTTGTTCTGTTTTACACAAAAGTTTGGCCAACAATTGCTCCATTCATGTGTTACAAAATCAATTGGTAAGTAAATTAACAACAATAAACTCTGAACAAGAATCTAATAACATCAGTTTTGATGTAACAAAAATTATATACTGATGAAATAAATACTGGCCATGGGGAAAGTCCTGGCAGGATATATGCAGATTGCAGACCCAGGGGGCGCTAATTTGTACCACCGAAGTGATAAGAAAAACACATCCGTACATGAATATGGGGGTGGTTGGTATGAGTATAGTAGTAAGAATTTACCAGTCAGCGTTATTAGGTATGTCGATAAGCGAGGTAAGACGATGGAGCACCAGCCTGTCTTTCAATCTTCTTGCGTAAGAAATACTATTATCCTTTTGTATCTCAGCGAGCATATAGAAGAGTTCCACTTTCTTCTGGTGAGCTGCCATTAGACGGCTATCCCCTGATGAAACAGAAGGATGCTGGCCAATGCAGGATACTTAGGTTAGCAACTTGCGGATCAACATACGATTGAATATGCAACCTTCCAAAAAAGCATGTCTAATAATTTCCTATGAATGAATAAAACCGGCGTACCTCGGCGCTGATTTTTGGTCCGTTGGCAGCGGAAGCCTCGGAGGAGGTAAACCGGCGTAGAGCATAGGTGGGCGAGCTGCCGCGGTTGAGCACCCCTTGTTCGTTCGCAAGGGCCGACCTAAGAATCGCCTGCGGTTGCTGGCCAGTAAGCCTCCTCGCCGCCAATCGAAACGCTGGCATGGCCATCTTGAACTCCAGCCGGGGAATCGAAATTTGTTGTGTTCAATGAGACGCAGTTGCCTCGTTCTCTCATTGCGGCGGATCGGGGCGTTGTATTAGGGACTCAACTTCGCCTAAACGTACTAGACTCTATCTCCGATTCAAGTCACACAAGGCTGGAGTTTTTTTTTCAGACAATCAAGGCTGGAAGTAGCACTCCGGTTTTGACTTGGACATGCCCTCCTTCTCAGGATTTGTTCCAGCCCAATTTTCTACTCGACAGGGTTCGGCGGAGCTATTTTTAGCCAGAATTGGGCCGGCCCGCCCAGCATTTTTGACAAAACAAACTGTTTATCGCGCAACTTGCTATGTCCTATTTCAACATGATTTTTTTTTGAACACGCTATTTCAACATGATTGAGATGAAGATATCCATAACAATGTTTGTGTTGCACCAAAAGATCCAACATGCCACCAAGCTACTCCTTGTTTTCAGCTTCTAGTGCACAGCTTATAGGTCACGGAAGCTAGCCAATCTTTATCGGTAGCACCTCTCAACTCTTGTTCGTAGGAAAAACAACTGAGCTGAGATTCTCATCCTGCTAGTGCATCATGCTTTTCCACTATCTTTGTATGTGCTTCTAGCGACAACTCAGATGCTTCTTATGGCCAAGAGTTTTTCACGCTAAAATCCTAGGCAGCCCTTGAAAATTGGAGTGAAAAATGTTTTTCTTTTTTCTAAAATGGCATAAGGAGTAGCATTCTTCACCATTGCCTTTACTATTTGAAATTTTTGCCTTTTTGGGTACTTTGGTAGTAGTTGGAAAATGGAGTTTCTTAATGGAAAGAGACTTCCCCAAGTATTCTTCACATTTGCCTTTACTATTTGATTAACTATAAGGTCAGTACTGTCATAAATTATTCGACATGGATACATTGCTAAATTCGCATTTCCTACCGTTTTTCTCTGTTTATTTATATAATCCATATGACTGTAGAGAACCATGTTGATTGAATAGCTCTGGCTCATTTTGTTTCCTGGTGAAAGTGTTTCGTAGTTGGGCTGGTGCTCAAGGCTGTCGAAGCCTTGTTCTCCTGTAAATTGTGAGCACACCCTCGAGGCTGAGTTAAAGCCACATGTGAAGCCATGATTTGGAATGCGTATTGCTTGTTGTAATCATATGTCACTTTACTAGGATAAGATATTAACCTAGACTTTTCATTTCTCTGTTGTACAAGAATCAGACCTATGTACATCCATTAGTACATCATTCGATTCAGCATTCGACAATCGAAAGTATCATCATCTACACAATAAGCAAGGTAAACCTAAAAAAATTATTATGTTCATGCCACAAGGAAGTATACCACCGACTATCATTACAATCCAAGTGACAGACTCTACTTCATGCCATGTGGCCAAGCAAACGGCACCTGCACATGTTCTGTTCAAGTGTTCATCAACACAACTGTAAAAGAAAATCCATCGCAAGTAAAATTAAGATAGCAGCAAATGACATTGCTTTTGCAAGAACTAGCGAATATTCATGGCAAACAAAGATTGTCTGTCACTGGCCGGCACCAGAAACGAAATTTGGGAGCATCCAAAGGCTCTCAAGTTTACTGCAATGGACACTGAATTCTGGCGGATAATGTGGAGAACCAAATTGGATCCACTCAGTTTTTTCGTGCACTGGCTGACCAAGTTCAACTGCAGTCCAAGGTTCATCGGAATCTTCAAGTTGCCTTGCAACGTAAATGCAGTTACTTTTTCCTCCCCATCTTTCAGGTCTCCAGCAAGAAAATGTGGGATTCCTCCTATCTAGGCTAATGAAGAGAGCATGATTTTCCAACTTCTCCATCTCCACCAATTGAGCTGGTTGAACTGAAAGGTCGAAGCGGAAGACATGAAAGGTGCCAGACAGGTCAGACATGCCTTTCGATTGGCCAAAATTCAGCGCGAGGGAAACAACGAGAATCATGTCACCACAGACCACCAACCACGGCCGTACCACACCACCTATTATAGCCATGTTCCACTCAACTTGTACCCTCTGCGTGCTGAGCTGAGGTCCAAAGTGTATGATGAAGACATTCGCAAGAATGTCTACAGCAAAAATGTCACCTTTGAAAAACACGATCTGCTCAAGGCGTTCACCATCAAGACCAAGATGCTGCTCTGACCAAGAGTCTGTTCCAATCTGCCACTGGTACATGGTTCTTTTCGTGAAAAGAAGTAGGTGCAAGTTAGATGAATTCTGTGGAGCCATGAGGGTGCCACAGTAGATTGATAATTGGCTTCTAGACGGGAGTATTGGAGGCTTCACCTCAGTGCCAGTGTACACATTGACAAGAAGGCTGTGGCCCTGATGAAAGAAAATAAGATACCCAAATGAGGAGCCCATATAGAGCATCTGATTATGAGTACTTTGGGGCACTGCACACTGAAGGGTAAGGTCTCTCTTGGCAGGATCACTAATTTTCCATTTGCAATCAGATAAAAGCATGCACTGAGCACGACCATTATGTTGCCGAGGAGAGAAACAAACATCTGGCTTGAGGTGGAGAGGTGGGAAGCTGAACGTATATACAGATGCGAAGGAAGAGACCGCATCACGCCAAGAACGGCAGGTTCCAACGAAACCAATGAAGTCATGGAATGAGCCAAAGAGAAGAATGATTTCGTGAAGCAAGCTGTCCACGAGATCTGCCCAAACGTGAGGTCCAGATGAGGGTGAGGAACTAGAGCCAGAGGTGTGACAGGCTTTGTCAGAGGACATCTTCACAACTGCAACTTCCCTGCCGGACAGAAAATTCAAGAGTAATAGATTAGAACTAATAATGCAATATAATAAAGACATAAACACAACTAATAAAAAGTTAGGAATGCGGTAGGCTTTAAGGCCTTAACTGAACAGGATTGCAAACTAGGACATCTATTTCGGCAAACTGTAATTACTCGTAGAACAAGATGTATACCAACATAGGGAAATCAACAATCTGAAGAAGCTAAAACCAGACGAACCACCAATATGTAGGTTTGTTCCACAATAGCATATAAGTGAAACTTTTGCTCTTGTTGGTGTGTTCAAATAACAACTGTATGTTTCCAAAATTATACAACAACAAGTGCACTTTTCCAAATCATGATAAAGGATTTCTTTGTAGGGTATCCTCAGACCAAATAGTACTACATGATGCAAATTTCACATCGTTAACATTGACATTTTAGACAACTTGTAATGTGATCAGCCTACATAAGGGATTGTGATGTTGTCAAGCAACTAAACAAACAATAAAGCCAGGATTGAACCAAATCCTATTTAACATCATTTTGGCCCGGAGGGAGGTTGACTTGGTTGCTACAGAGAAGTGAACCAAGGATGCTTGTGGAAGCACGATGAGCATGAGCAAGATTGAACTTGCGCGCATTATCCTGATTCTAACTTTTGACTCCAATCTATCCTGAGTAGGATGGCACTAATACAGTTCCATCGGAGTAGGATGTGCAGAAATTCTACAGGAGCAATTTGGCCACCATTATTACAGTATTATTTGCAACCCAAATTTCAGCAATGAGAACACCATTCATCAAAGTCTCATCAAAATTTCGCTTGACTTCATCACTGAAACAAGTGAGCATAGCTCAAGGCAGCACCATGGTAATAATCAGGAGAAAACCGAATGCTCTGATTCATGGATGGTAGGTGGTTGATTCCAGTTTTTCATCCACCGCATTCACTCAATTAACCCTAGTAAAAAAGGGTGGGTTCTTACGGGCGTGCTGACCTGGGACTGAGAGTGCCAGGTGGTAGGGACGAGGATCCGGCGGCCTTCGCTTTTTGGCCGAGGCGGAGGCGGCGGCGCTGGCGACCTCCGGCCATGGGCGCACCACGCTTCGTTGCCTGGAGGCGTCAGCGAGGAAGAGGAGGCTGCGGCGGCGGCGGCGGCGCTCGTCGACAACTATCAAGGGCTGGAACAAAGGCTTGAATTTTGTTTCCCTTAGCGAAGAAGGAGGAAGCCCTGAAAGCTTGAACTAGTCCGTTCAACTCAGGGCCCAATAAGAGACGGCCCAACAAGTGCTACACTGCATCTATGTCTGACTGGTCCAGTTGGCACTCCGGGTACGTTTCTTCGGATTCCAGCCAGGATAGACTTAGGATGTGTTCGGTTTTAATTCCACTCCATTCCATTCCACTTCATACTTGATACTTGTGTTCGGTTGCACTGGAATAGCAAGGAACCTAATTAGTCTAAATACTCTATTAATTAGACCCTAATTTAATCTAAAATTTTAATTAACCTAAATTATGCCTAATACTGCCTAATCCGCGTCGCCTGCACGCTAGGCTGGCCGCCGCCGCCTCTGGCTGGCCCCGCCGCTTGGCGCCGCCTTCCTCGCCGCCGCGCTGGCTGGCCGCCGCCTCCCTGGCTGGCCCCGCCGCCTCGCCGCCGGCCCCGCCGCCGCGGCTGGCCGCCGCCTCGGCCGCCGCCGCTCTCTGGCTGGCCGCCGCGCTCCCTGGCTGGCCGCCGCCTCCCTGGCTGGCCGCCGCCGCGCTGGCTGGTCGAGCTCGTTCCGCGCTGGAGGAGAGAAAAGGATTAGCGAGCTGATTGAGCTCGTTCCGCGCGGATTCGGCCGGACGGATTGGAACGGCATATTCCGGGAATATGCTCTTTCGGGGAACGAGTTGGTTCCATCCCATTCCTCAGAATTCTGGAACCGAACGCCAGGATGGGAGCTAGGCACGGGACGGTTCCATCCCGTTCCTTGCCATTCTGGAACCGAACACATCCTAGAGCATCCAGCATCCCAAAGCGTCCCCCAGACGCCCAAAAAAAAACCGTTCCAGTCGCGTCCTTCAAAGCCCATTTTTGTCTGGCGCGTCCCGATCGGTGTCCGGCGTCCCGAGCCCGTCCCCGTCCCACGGGGGACGCTCCGGGGACGCCGGACACACCGAAAAGCGAGGCGAGCTCCCACATGTCGGCGACTATTTGCATAAACCGTTGGTTCGCGCCTCTTTTCTCGTCGCTCCTTCCTTCCCGCGCCTCCCACCCCACCGCCGCTGCTGGATTTCCCGACCGTTTGGGCGTCTGATCTCTGCTGAGAGTCTTTGTCGCGGCTGGGCTCCCGCCGGTCGTGCCGCCGCCGCTTCGTCGCGCCCCAACGCGCCACAACCCCCCACTTCCGCGCACGAAGGTGCTCGACGACTTGCTGTAGGCGCGATTGGCCGCTGTTTGTTGCGTCGTCTGCCTCGGCGCATTTTAACCATTGATTTTGCTTTTAGACAGCGACGATGAGATGCTTGCCCTGCTGCTGGACGAGCAAGCCTTCGACGACGACCTGCGGGAGCATTTGATGATCATCGCGTCCCTCCAGGACATGGTTGACGCTGAGGCGGAGAAGAGGAAGAGGTCGCGCCGCGGAGGATCAAGGCCGGGAAGAAGGAAGTCGAAGCCCCGGCAGAGGATGGAGGGGCATGCCATGCTGCACAACGACTACTTCGCCGATGATGCAACACATGCCGACAATTTTCGGCGCCGGTACAGGATGAGCAAGGGGCTGTTCATTAATATCCTCCACGAAGTTCGAGAGTTCGACCCCTACTTCAAACTCAAGCTCGACATTGTAGGCGTTGTCGGGTTCTCGTCCATTCAGAAGTGCACCGCCGCCATGAGGATGCTTGCATACGGAGCACCTGCCGATACACAGGACGACTACCTTCGCATGAGTGAGTCTACTGCCATTGAGTGCATGTACAAGTTTTGCCGAGCTGTGGTGGGAAAGTTTGGCAAATACTATTTGAGAGGGCCAACTGAGGAAGAGACTGCAAGGATCATGGCACAAAATGCTGCCAGAGGATTCCCTGGAATGTTTGGAAGCATCGATTGCATGCACTGGGCATGGAAGAACTGCCCGTTTGCTTGGCAAGGTATATATAAAGGGCGTCATATGGATATTGCAATGTGGTGCTTGAAGCTGTGGCAGATTATGACCTGTGGATTTGGCATTCTTTCTTTGGCATGGCGGGATCACACAAGGACATCAACGTGTTGCAGCAGTCTCCGGTGTTCAGCAGACTAGTGGAAGGGCATGCTCCACCATGCAACTATGAGATCAATGGCCACGAATATACCAAAGGCTATTATCTAGCCGATGGTATATATCCAAAATGGGCCACTTTTGTCAAAACAATCTCGAATCCATCAGGTCTGAAGAATTCCCACTTTGCTACGCGACAGGAGGCTTGCAGGAAGGATGTCGAGCGGGCATTTGGTGTGCTTCAAGCACAATTTGCCATTGTCCGGTACCCTGCTCTAAGCTGGTCTCACGACCAAATGTGGGAGGTGATGCAGGCTTGTGTGATCATGCACAACATGATCATCGAGGATGACCGCAAGAATCATGCTAGGTAACATGTTGGTCCCTATGAGTGTGAAGGCCTGATGCGTGCAATTAACACACGTCCGTTGGGAACCCCAAGAGGAAGGTGTGATGTGATACGTCTCCGACGTATCGATAATTTCTTATGTTCCATGACACATTATTGATGTTATCTACATGTTTTATGCACACTTTATGTCATATTCGTGCATTTTCTGGAACTAACCTATTAACAAGATGCCGAAGTGCTAGTTGCTTTTCTGCTTTTGGTTTCAGAAATCCTAGTAACGAAATATTCTCGGAATTGGACGAAATCAACGCCCAGGGTCCTATTTTGCCACGAAGCTTCCGTAAGACCGAAGGGAGAAGTGGGGCCACGAGGTGGCCACACCCTAGGGCGGCGCGGCCTGGCCCCTGGCCGCGCGGCCCTGTGGTGTGGGCCCTCGTGCCGCCTCCTGACCTGCCCTTCCGCCTACTTAAAGCCTCCGTTACGAAACCCCAGCACGAGAGCCACGATACGAAAACCATCGAGACGCCGCCCGCCAATCCCATCTCGGGATTCAGGAGATCGCCCCGGCACCCTGCCGGAGAGGGGAATCATCTCCCGGAGGACTCTCGCCATGGTCGCTCCGAGTGATGAGTGAGTAGTCTACCCCCGGACTATGGGTCCATAGCGTAGCTAGATGGTTGTCTTCTCCCCATTGTGCTTAATTGTCGGATCTTGTGAGCTGCCTAACATGATCAAGATCATCTATCCGTAATTCTATATGTTGCGTTTGTTGGGATCCGATGAATAGAGAATACTTGTTATGTTGATTATCAAAGTTATGTCTATGTGTTGTTTATGATCTTGCATGCTCTCCGTTACTAGTAGATGCTCTGGCCAAGTAGATGCTTGTAACTCCAAGAGGGAGTATTTATGCTCGATAGTGGGTTCATGTCTCCGTGAATCTGGGAAGTGACATAAATCTCTAAGATTATGGATGTGTTGCCACTAGGGATAAAACATTAGTGCTATGTTCAAGGATATAGTTACTGATTACATTACGCGCAATACTTAATGCAATTGTCTCGTTGTTAGCAACTTAATACCGGAGGGGGTTCGGATGATAACCTGAATGTGGACTTTTTAGGCATAGATGCATGCCGGATAGCGGTCTATGTACTTTGTCGTAATGCCCAATTAAATCTCACAATACTCATCATAATATGTATGTGCATGGTCATGCCCTCTTTATTTGTCAATTGCCCAACTGTAATTTGTTCACCCAACATGTTGTTTATCTTATGGGAGAGACGCCTCTAGTGAACTGTGGACCCCGGTCCAATTCTCTATACTGAAATACAATCTACACATCTTACTTTCGCAAACAATCATCTTCCACACAATACGGTTAATCCTTTGTTAAAAAGCTGAGATTGACAACCTCACTGCTTCGTTGGGGCAAAGTACTTTGGTTGTGTTGTGCAGGTTCCACGTTGGCGCCGGAATCCGGTGTTGCGCCGCACTACATCCCGCCGCCATCAACCTTCAACGTGCTTCTTGGCTCCTCCGGTTCGATAAACCTTGGTTTCTTTCGAGGGAAAACTTGCCGCGTGCGCATCATACCTTCCTCTTGGGGTTCCCAACGAACGTGTGAGTTACACGCCATCAAGCTCTTTTTCGGCGCCGTTGCCGGGGAACAAGAAAAGCTACACCACAGAATTGCCTCCCACGGCTTCCGCGCCGTTACCGGGGAGATCAAGACACGCTGCAAGGGGAGTCTCCACATCCCAATCTCTTTACTTTGTTTTTGTCTTGCTTAGTTTTATTTACTACTTTGTTTGCTGCACTAAATCAAAATACAAAAAAATTAGTTGCTAGTTTTACTTTATTTGCTATCTTGTTTGCTATATCAAAAACACAAAAAAATTAGTTACTTGCATTTACTTTATCTAGTTTGCTTTATTTACTGTTTTGCACTCTATATTAAAAATACAAAAAAATTAGTTACTTTTGTTACCATGTCTAGCTCTGAACCTGTTACTTCTTCGCCTGAAGAATTAGTCTTCACTTTTAAACAAGGGGATGAGGAGAGTTTTAAGGATGCTTGGTCTAGAATTTTTACTTCTTATCGTAAAACTGAACCTCAAATGACTCTAAGTTTGCTCCTTAGTAATTTTTATTTTGGTCTTATGATTCGCTATAGATATGCTTTGGATGCTTTAGTGGGAGGAGATTTCCTTCATTGCAATGGGGATCAAGCTTTTAATGCCATAAAGAAGTTGGTTGCATCACATGATTCAGCTAATAACTTTGATTCAGCCCTTATTAGCATTTATAATAGATTAAACAATCTCGAGATAAGTACATCTCGCCTGGATGACAACTATCACCATGTTCGTAATCGTCTTGAACAAGTTTTAGTGAACTCTAAACCTTCATTATGGGATCCTACTGTTAAAATTGTTATCGGTGATCAAACTCTTCGTGCCAACTGTGATATTATGTCTGAATTTTGCCTTATGCCTGAGAGCATTTATAAATCTTTGAAACTTTGGGGAGTTGATGAAGGAGGAGAAGAAATAACTCTCATTGATAACTCGTTATAATTCCTAAGGGAATAGCCGCAGGTGTGCATACAACCATTCTTGGAAGAACAATATCCATTGATTATCTTGTTATTGAATGTGTAGGGACAGGAAAAATCACACTCGGAAGATCCCTGCTAAAACTATTGGGAGCAGTCATAGATGTGGGAGAAGGTATCCTGGATTTCACCTCTATACCGGGGGGGGGAATCATACATTTCCTAAATCAAAGAGAAAGAAAAACAACAATAAGGGTAAGGGTAAAGCCCAAGGTAAGGATGATGCACCACCCTCCGATAATACTTGATACACACTTTCTGCGCCTAGCTGAAAGGCGTTAAAGAAAAGCGCTTATGGGAGACAACCCATGTTTTTACCTACAGTACTTTCTTTTTATTTTGTGTCTTGGAAGTTGTTTACTACTGTAGCAACCTCTCCTTATCTTAGTTTAGTGTTTTGTTGTGCCAAGTAAAGTCGTTGATAGTAAAGTTCATACTAGATTTGGATTACTGCGCAGAAACAGATTTCTTTGCTGTCACGAATCTTTGCTGTTTTCTCTGTAGGTAACTCAGAAAATTATGCCAATTTACGTGAGTGATCCTAAGATATGTACGCAACTTTCATTCAATTTGAGCATTTTCATTTGAGCAAGTCTGGTGCCTCGATAAAATTCGTCAATACAAACTGTTCTGTTTTGACAGATTCTGCCTTTTATTTCGCATTGCCTCTTTTGCTATGTTGGATGAATTTCTTTGATCCATTAATGTCCAGTAGCTTTATGCAATGTCCAGAAGTGTTAAGAATGATTGTGTCACCTCTGAACATGTTAATTTTTATTGTCGCTAACCCTCTAATGAGTTGTTCTAAGTTTGGTGTGGAGGAAGTTTTCAAGGATCAAGAGAGGAGTATGATGCAACATGATCAAGGAGAGTGAAAGATCTAAGCTTGGGGATGCCCCGGTGGTTCACCCCTGCATATTCTAAGAAGACTCAAGCGTCTAAGCTTGGGGATGCCCAAGGCATCCCCTTCTTCATCGACAACATTATCAGGTTCCTCCCCCGAAACTATATTTTTATTCCATCACATCTTATGTGCTTTGCTTGGAGCGTCGGTTTGTTTTTGTTTTTGTTTTGTTTGAATAAAATGGATCCTAGCATTCACTTTGTGGAGAGAGACACGCTCCGCTGTAGCATATGGACAAGTATGTCCTTAGTTTCTACTCATAGTATTCATGGCGAAGTTTCTTCTTCGTTAAATTGTTATAGGGTTGGAATTGGAAAATGATACATGTAGTAATTGCTATAAATGTCTTGGGTAATGTGATACTTGGCAATTGTTGTGCTCATGTTTAAGCTCTTGCATCATATGCTTTGCACCCATTAATGAAGAAATACATACACTAGTACAAAATAGGCTATCAGTGACGGGCTCAAAAGGCCCATTAGTGACAGGCACGACTAGTCACTGGTATGAGGGTTACTAGTGACAGGCACTTTGCCGGTCACTAGTATGTGTATACTAGTGACAGGCAAAAGAATTGCATGTCACTAGTTGCGATCAAATGTGGCAACCCTGTGGGGGTCACTGTTGTGAATTTTGCTAATAAAAAAATAAATGCACTTCCCACGAATATTCTAGATAGCCCAATAAGATGATAAAAAATGCATTTTCCACAAATATTATAGCACAATAAGATGTGGTACAAATGATACGTTCACATCACCCAATATGGCATAATATTTGCACAACTAATACACTGCCATAAGAACTTGCAATCTAACAGCACAATCACAATACATGTATTACGGTTATAGCTGCAAGTTCCTTTCATTGTTCTACATTTCCATTCTCTTGTTGTGGTGCAAATCATTTCATTCCGTCTTCCTTGTATGGACCTCAATGGCGTAGGACACTAATGACATGCTTAACCTGATACAAAAAACGAAATGAGCATACAAAAACAGTGAAATACTTGGATAATAATAAAAAAATGTTCCGAGGGGATTAAGATCAGTGCAGATCTGCACAATGATAAAGAAAAAACTACAGTCCTTCATATTACTATTTGGTACCTAATCTAGAGGAATATGTATAGTAAACGATGATTTTTCTAATCAATCAATTCACATGATTTTTATGTAACGACAATTTCTTTTAACTCATGTGCAGATGTGCAGAATGCTAGAAAACTTCTCATTTCAGTATTAATACATGGTATCTAATCTATAGGAACATATATAGCAATAGATGATTTTGTTAGCAAATCGGTACGCTTGGTTTATCGAACAAATATTTCTCATAAGCGAAGCCAGATGCGGCAATGGAACAGAAAAGTGTAAGACATTTTGTAAAATGTTACTCTAAGAGAACGAGAACATGTGTCAATATCATTTACAAACACAAAGTGAGCAGCCTTGACCAAGTCCATTGTCCGAGTCAAAACCATGTGCCATGTTCTATCATTTAACGAAGTTCTTTCTTCCAGTATGTAGTAAGGGAGCAAAGTATCCCCTGAAAACATATACATCATATAAGTACAGTAGAGTCCCAAGGACAATGGCATACCTGCAGCAGAACCACCAAGCAAATATAGTAGATATGCCCACCGACGAAGAAATGTCAGCGGTAGAGCGCCACAGCTGAAACAAACATTACTTTTAATCAACGTTGTAGAAGAGAATGTAAATCATACTGTAGTAGCTTGATAATATCTGAAACCACAAAAACTATGCATGGATATGTTATTGCCTGCAACATAGTAAACTCTTGTAAGAGGGAGCTAATTAACTGGGAGATTATTAATTATCCAAAAAAGTATTGCTTGTCTCGACATGGTGTTCACGTGGTAACACTAAATCATTTTTTTCGACAAGTAGTATTGGATTTGCAATTCTTAAAAGAAAGCAATACCAGAGAATAAAACTTCCAAGAAATTTTCTATCTAGTATCCATGTCATACATAGTATTATCATTCTGCATTCTTCAGGTAAGATTCGTAAAAATGCAGAGTTCAATAAGTTCACGATTCATATTTTTCTTCTGGATTCAAATTTATCTTCTTGATAGCATTGACATAAGTTATCTTCATAATCTTTGTTTAGCAATATCAAGGATTAATATCCGAGGAACAAAAGCAATGAACAGTAGTCATGTATCCTTTACCTAGATATTCCTGTCAGGAAGACAAATATGATCCAAAATTCATAGTTTATCTTAATACACTGATTCATGGCCCCTTTTTATTTATCATGTTTGAAGGCCACTTTAATTATTGATCAAATTTCTGCATCATTTTGAACCAGTATCCATCGGAGATTTGAACTGAATGATCAATATTGGTACAGTTCATCGTCAGTGCAGTAGCTGATTTTGTTCATAAAAGCTTTGATCCATAGATTGTTTGATGAAAGTCGAAGTACTCCGTGTATATTACTGCCAACTTCCATTATTCCCTAAGACTGATGCATATATATCCAAGATGCGTGCTATTTCAGAAGTTTCCCCCGGTGCAAAATTAATGTACTAACACACTACCAAGTGTATTTTTTTGATCTGTACAGGCTGTCTTTCAAGACAGTAAAATTCTTTAATGGTTTTGGTCGTTTGCTCTAGATGTAGCTATGTCTTAAGGTATGGGAAATATATCTGGTCATCCCATTTGGTAAATTGATTTGTATGTATGATATTTGGTCAACCCATTTACTTCTTTTATATCTAGCCATCCTTTTAATTGTATGTGTGTTTGCAGTATAATCACCTTCGAATCATGCCAAGAGAAGTAGGAGTATACCATTTATTTTAGATCTGCATATAGCATCCGATATATATCAAGTTAACTTAATCTTAAGTGTATTTAATGTTACCTAGAATTTCCGCATGTCATCCTGATTGTGCTTGCATAGCTAAGGAGTTACGGCATGTCATCGTGAGGGTATCAGCCTATCAGGTAGTAGCAAGGCTTCATATCAGCGCAGCAAGCAAGACGGGAGAAAAAAGAGCGGAAGCAGTTACCTTGCTGCTGGTGAAGGGCAGAGGCGGAGGCACTCCCGGCGGTGTAGGGAGGGGCGAATCCAGACGGGGGCGAGGGGAAACCAGGCGCGGCGGCGCGATTCCGGGAGGCGGCGGCTGCACGCTAGATCTCTTTCCTGCCAACAGAACGAATAGAGAGAAATCGCTGGGGGAATACCGTCCAGGCGGCGGCCACCAAGCAGATCTTCGGGGCGGGATGGAGTGGGCCGGATCTCCTACTGGCGAGTTCGCTGGATGGAGCCTAGCCGGCGGTTGCAGGGGCAGTAGTCGGTGGTGGTTGCCGGCACTGGGGGACTAGGCTCGAGCTAGGACGAGGCGCTACCAGGGGGAATAGCAGATAGGGAAGGGAGACGGGAGGGAGACCATGGCTGCCAGGTCTCTACTCGCTACCGTCGGCGGGAGGGAGGCGTCGCTCGTGAGAGAGGCATCGCTTGTGTCGGGGAGAGGAGATGCGAGCAGATGAGTTTCCAAGCGATTCCTAGGGGCGAGCTCTGAATCGAGTAGGGGCTTTTGCACGAAGCGGGGAGGCACGAAATTTCCTTTCGTTTCCAGCACCAATTCAGCGGGCAGCACAAATGGCAGAAACTGGTACCCTCATTTTTGTTTGGCGGAAACTGATCTCACATTGGCCCAGCCGGTCTGCACGAAAAATAATAGTGTCTAGTGCATTTAAAACTCAGTGACATGTATTTATAGACGCATGTCACTAAGTGATTTTTTCATTTGGTTGGTTTCCATAAGAAATGCTAGTGACCGTCACTTTTATATGCCAGTCACTAGTATGTTGCACTAGTGACAGGCTTATTCTTGCCTGTCGCTAGTTATACTTAGTAGTGACGGGCATAGTTTTGCCTGTCACTAATCACCGGGCGGCTATAAGCATTTCTGCAGTAGTGATAGAGCATGCTAAAATTTGGTTTGCATATTTGGTTTCTCTAAGGTCTAGATAATTTCTAGTATTGAGTTTGAACAACAAGGAAGACGGTGTAGAGTCTTATAATGTTTACAATATGTCTTTTATGTGAGTTTTGCTGCACCGGTTTATACTTGTGTTTGTTTCAAATAAGCCTTGCTAGCCTAAACCTTGTATCGAGAGGGAATACTTCTCATGCATCCAAAATACTTGAGCCAACCACTATGCCATTTGTGTCCACCATACCTACCTACTACATGGTATTTTCCGCCATTCCAAAGTAAATTGCTTGAGTGCTACCTTTAAAATTCCATCATTCACCTTTGCAATATATAGCTCATGGGACAAATAGCTTAAAAACTATTGTGGTATTGAATATGTACTTATGCACTTTATCTCTTACTAAGTTGCTTGTTGTGCGATAACCATGTTCACTGGGGACGCCATCAACTACTCTTTGTTGAATTTCATGTGAGTTGCTATGCATGTTCGTCTTGTCTGAAGTAAGAGAGATCTACCACCTTATGGTTAAGCATGCATATTGTTAGAGAAGAACATTGGGCCGCTAACTAAAGCCATGATCCATGGTGGAAGTTTCAGTTTTGGACATACATCCTCAATCTCATGTGAGAAAATTATTAATTGTTGTTACATGCTTATGCATAAAAGAGGAGTCCATTATCTGTTGTCTATGTTGTCCCGTATGGATGTCTAAGTTGAGAATAATCAATAGCGAGAAATCCAATGCGAGCTTTCTCCTTAGACCTTTGTACAGGCGGCATAGAGGTACCCCTTTGTGACACTTGGTTAAAACATGTGCATTGTGATGATCCGGTAGTCCAAGCTAATTAGGACAAGGGGCACTATTAGTATACTATGCATGAGGCTTGCAACTTGTAAGATATAATTTACATGATACATATGCTTTATTACTACCGTTGACAAAATTGTTTCATGTTTTCAAAATCAAAGCTCTAGCACAAATATAGCAATCGATGCTTTTCCTCTATGGAGGACCATTCTTTTACTTTCAATGTTGAGTCAGTTCACCTATTTCTCTCCACCTCAAGAAGCAAACACTTGTGTGAACTGTGCATTGATTCCTACATAATTGCATATTGCACTTGTTATATTACTCTATGTTGACAATATCCATGAGATATACATGTTATAAGTTGAAAGCAACCGCTGAAACTTAATCTTCCTTTGTGTTGCTTCAATGCCTTTACTTTGAATTATTGCTTTATGAGTTAACTCTTATGCAAGACTTATTGATGCTTGTCTTGAAGTACTATTCATGAAAAGTCTTTGCTATATGATTCACTTGTTTACTCATGTCATATACATTGTTTTGATCGCTGCATTCACTACATATGCTTTACAAATAGTATGATCAAGGTTATGATGGCATGTCACTCCAGAAATTATCCGTTTATCGCTTTACCGCTCGGGACGAGCGAACTAAGTTTGGGGATGCTGTCTCCGACGTATCGATAATTTCTTATGTTCCATGCCACATTATTGATGTTATCTACATGTTTTATGCACACTTTATGTCATATTCGTGCATTTTCTGGAACTAACCTATTAACAAGATGCCGAAGTGCTAGTTGCTGTTGTTTTTGGTTTCAGAAATCCTAGTAACGAAATATTCTCGAATTGGACGAAATCAACGCCCAGGGTCCTGTTTTGCCACGCTCTCCAAGACCGAAGAGGAGACGAAGTGGGGCCACGAGGTGGCCACACCCTAGGGCGGCGCGGCCCCCCTTGGCCGCGCGGCCCCGTGGTGTGGGCCCTCGTGCCGCCTCTCGACCTGATACGTCCCCGACGTATCCATAATTTCTGGTGTTCCATGTTTGTTTTATGACAATACTTACATGTTTTGCTTGCACTTTATGATGATTTCATGCATTTTCCGGAACTAACCTATTAACGAGATGCCACGGTGCGCTTCCTGTTTTCGCTATTTTTGGTTCCAGAAAGGCTGTTCGGGCAATATTCTCTAATTGGACGAAATCAACGACAAACCTCCTATTTTTCCTAAGGCCTGAACACCGAAGAAGAGTCTGAGAGGGGCCAGGGCCACCACACCACATGGCGGCGCGGCCAGGGCCTGGCCGCGCCGGCCTAGGGTGTGGCGCCTGGTGCCCTCCTGCGCCGCTCTTCGCCTATAAAATCCCTTTCGACCTAAAACACCGTACAAATCGACGAAACCGTAAAGACTCCAGGGGCGCCGCCATCGCGAAACTCCAATTCGGGGGACAGAACTCTTCCCTGCCGGACGGGGAAGTGCCCCGAAGCCATCTCCATCAACGCCACCGCCTCCATCATGCTCCCTGAGTAGTTCCCCCATGGACTACGGGTTCTAGCTGTAGCTAGTTGGTATTCTCTCCCCATGTACTTCAATACAATGATCTCATGAGCTGCCTTACATGATTGAGATTCATCTGATGTAATCGGTGTTGTGTTTGTTGGGATCCGATGGATGATACATTATGATTAGTCTATCTATAAAGTTTGTGAAGTTATTGTTGCTGCAATCTTGTTATTCTTAATGCTTGTCACTAGGGCCCGAGTGGCATGATCTTAGATTTGAGCTTTATAATTATTGCTTAGATTGTATCTACAAGTTGTATGCACATGTCAGTCGGAACCAAAGGCCCCGAAGTGGCAAGAATCGGGACAACCGGAGGGGATGGCGGTGATGTGAGGGACACATGTTTTCACCGAGTGTTAATGCTTTGCTCCGGTACTCTATTAAAAGGAGTACCTTAATATCCAATAGTTTCCCTTGAGGCGGCTGCCACCGGCTGGTAGGACAAAAGATGTTGTGCAAGTTTCTCATTGCGAGCACGTACGACTATATTGGAAAACATGCCTACATAATTAATAATCTTGATGTTCTTTCTTAATGCTTTGATTCCTATCAATTGCCCAACCGTAATTTGTTCACCCAACACTTGTCACTTATTGGAGAGTTACCACTAGTGTAGATCGCTGGGAACCCCGGTCCATCTCTCATCATTATATACTCGTTCTCTATGTCATTGGAAGTAGTATCAACTATTTTCCGGTGCCATTGCTCCCATATTGCTATTACTGTCGTGTTACCGTTAACGCTCTCATATTATGCTACTTTCACATCACCCCTGTTGCTAGTGCTTTTCCAGGTGCAATCGAATTGACAACTCATTTGTTAAGGCTTATAAGTATTCTTACCTCCCCTTGTGTCGAATCAATAAATTTGGGTTATACTACCCTCGAAGACCGCTGCGATCCCCTATACTTGTGGGTCATCAAGATCGCCTGCCAGGCATAGGCAATTCACTCGGGAGTACACTCTACCTCTCTCTCTCTCTTTATTTTATTTTGTTTTGCTTAGTTTACTTTTTCCTAGTTTACTTGTGCTTAGTTTATTTCTGTCTAGTATTACTTTGCTTAGTTTACTTTTGTCTAGTTTATTTCAGTTTTGTTTTATTTTCCTCATATACCCAAAAATCCATAAAAATTTGAAAAAACCGAAAAATTAAAAACTGCTGTCATGGGAGAACCTACAACCTACTTGGAGCTCATAGAATGTTATAATAATTATAGAAAATCAAGAGCTGGTGAAGTAATGAGTGCTATGATAGAAAAAGTGAATACAATTGCTAAAATCTTGCTTAAACGCCATGATATAAACTGTTGCTCTCAACAGATACTAAACATCTTAAATTTCAATGTGGCTTTAGTGAGGAATTTTTAATTAAGAACTATAATCGGAATTGCTATATTCATTATGGGTTCGAAGAGGTAGAACAATTTTTCTTATTTATGGGAGCCTCTGAGATCGAATCCTTCATGGTTGAGAATTATGAAACTTGTGTTGTTTGTAAGGACCTTAAAGATTATGTCTCTTCTATCCTTAATTGTTGCATAGAATGCTTCGGTGATAATCCTTATATCATTGATTATAAAGAGAGACTCATTAATGCACAAGAATGCACTCACAATTTGGAGGAACCTGTGGAAGAAGAAATTGATGAACCTGAAAGCTCATTGGATGAAAAAGAGGAGGAAATTAATGAACCCGAAAGCTCATTGGATGAAAAAGAAGAGGAGAGCGACGAACAAAAGGAGGAAGAATGGATTAGCTACCCATGCCAACCTTCTAATGAGAGTAACTCTTTATCTCTTACACTATTTGATTGTCCTCCATGCTTACCAAGAGGTTGAATGTTATGTTCCTGTGGATTCTCTTGAAATACTACCTATGAGTAAAACTTGTGAGAATAATTATGCTACTGTTATTTATGATAATCCATGCTACTTTGATAAATCTTATGATAATGCTTTGTTTGTGCCTGATGTCGAAATGCATGGTACTAAAGAATTTTGCTTAGCAAATGTTTATGATAAATCTTTAGATGATGGTCCTATGTTACTTGATAATATTAATTGTACTACTAATGAAAATGGGATTGGAGAGTTCTTGACTTTATCTATGAGTCCCATATCTCTTGAGATTGATCAATCATCTTGTTATATTATTAATAAAAGTAAGTTTGAAAGTTTTAATCCCACTATTCTTGAACTTGATAAAAATTATATGTTTGTGGATCATGAAAAGTATGCTGCATGTGATAGCTATATTGTTGAGTTTGTTCATGAAGCTACTGAAAATTATTATGAGAGAGGAAAATATGGCTGTAGAAATTTGCATGGTACTAAAACACCTCTCTATGCTTAAAATTTTGAAGTTACTCTTGTTTTATCTTCTTATGCTTGTCACTTTGTTCTTCATGAATTTATTTATGCACAAGATTCCTATGCATAGGAAGTGGGTTAGACTTAAATGTGTTATGAATTTGCCTCTTGATGCTCTCTTTTGTTTCAAATACTATTTCTTGCGAGTGCATCATTAAAACTGCTGAGCCCATCTTAATGGCTATAAAGAAAGCAACTTCTTGGGAGATAACCCATGTGTTATTTTGCTACAGTACTTTATTTTATATTTGTGTCTTGGAAGTTGTTTACTACTGTAGCAACCTCTCCTTATCTTAGTTTTGTGTTTTGTTGTGCCAAGTGAAGCCTCTAATCGAAGGTTGATACTAGATTTGGATTTCTGCGCAGAAACAGATTTCTATCTGTCACGAATCTGGGCTGTTTTCTCTGTAGAAAAATCAGAAAATATGCCAATTTACGTGCGTGTTCCTCAGATATGTACGCAACTTTCATTAGTTTTGAGTTTTCTGATTTGAGCAACGGAAGTATTTATTAAAAATTCGTCTTTACGGACTGTTCTGTTTTGACAGATTCTGCCTTTTATTTCGCATTGCCTCTTTTGCTATGTGGGATGGATTTCTTTGTTCCATTAACTTTGGGCAATGTCCATAAGTGTTAAGAATGATTGTGTCACCTCTGAACATGTGAGTTTTTGATTATGCACTAACCCCTCTAATGAAGTTTATGAGAAGTTTGTTGTGAAGGAAGTTTTCAAGGGTCAAGAGAGGAGGATGATATATGATCAAGAAGAGTGAAAAGTCTAAGCTTGGGGATGCCCCCGTGGTTCATCCCTGCATATTTTAAGAAGATTCAAGCGTCTAAGCTTGGGGATGCCCAAGGCATCCCCTTCTTCATCAACTTATCTTCCTCCCCCGAAACTATATTTTTATTCTCACATCATATGTGCTTTACTTGGAGCGTCTGTGTGTTTTTATTTTTTTTTGTGTTTGAATAAATTGATCCTAGCAATCCTTGTTTGGGAGAGATACACGCTCCGCTTTTTCATATGAACACTTGTTCTTCGTTTTACTTTTAATGTTCAATGATAAAAGTTGGAAGCTACAATACTTATCTTTATTTGGTTGGAAGCAGAAAATGCCTCATATGTCTTGGATAATTTGATATATGGCAATTGTTTTGAGCTCTCAAGTAGATCATAAGTTTTTGCATGTAGTTTAAACCTATTAGTGGAGAACTACCGTAAAGCTTGTTAAAATTGGTTTGCATAATTGATCTCTCTTAAGGTCTAGATATTTTCGGTAAAAGTGTTTGAGCAACAAGGAAGACAAGTAGAGTATTATAATGCTTGCGATATGTTCTTATGTAAGTTTTGCTGTACCGGTTCATACTTGTGTTTGCTTCAAACAACCTTGCTAGCCTAAGCCTTGTATCGAGGGATTACTTCTCATGCATCCAAAATACTTGAGCCAACCACTATGCCAATTGTGTCCACCATACCTACCTACTATGTGGTATTTCCCGCCATTCCAAAGTAAATTGCTTGAGTGCTACCTTTAAACAATTCAAAATGCTTCTCAATTTGTGTTAATGTTTTATAGCTCATGAGGAAGTATGTGGTGTTTAGCTTTCAACCTTGTCATTTACTTTTGACGGACTCTCATATGGACTAGTGGCTTCATCCGCTTATCCAATAATTTTGCAAAAAGAGCTGGCAATGGGATTCCCAGTCTCAAATTAATTAACAAAAATAGACACTCCTCCATGGTATGTGATTGTTGGACGGCACCCGAAGGATTCGGTTAGCCATGGCTTGTGTAAGCAAAGGTTGGGAGGAGTGTCATCATAATAAAACTAAAATAAAAAAGGCACTCCTTCATGGTATGAGATTGTTGGCACCCGAGGATTCGGTTAGCCATGGTTTGTGTAAGAAAGGTTGGAAGGAGTGCCAAATAAATATGCAATAATTCATGGGAGCCGCTCTTGAAAGTCCGGCGAGGTAGTTAGTGTACCCATTACCATTCGTTGACAACAACAAACACCTCTCAAAACTTTACTTTTATGCTCTCATTATGTTTTCAAAACCAAAGCTCTAGCACAAATATAGCAATCGATGCTTTCCTCTTTGAAGGACCATTCTTCTACTTTATGTTGAGTCAGTTTACCTACTTCCTTCCATCTTAGAAGCAAACACTTGTGTCAACTGTGCATTGATTCTTACATACTTGCATATTTGCATTCATCATATTACTTTATGTTGACAATATCCATGAGATATGCATGTTGAAAGTTGAAAGCAACCGCTGAAACTTATATCTTCGTTTGTGTTGCTTCGATGCCTTTACTTTGAATTTATTGCTTTATGAGTTAACTCTTGTGCAAGACTTTTGATGCTTGTCTTGAAAGTACTCTTTATGAAAAGTTTTGCTATATGTTATCTACTTGTTAGCAACTATAAATCATTGCCTTGAGTCACTTCATCCATTTCATATGCTTTGTAATAGTATGATCAAGGTTATGTAAGTAGCATGTCACTACAGAAATTATTCTTTTTATCGTTTACCTGCTGGACGAGCAGGAACTAAGCTTGGGGATGCTGATACGTCCCCGACGTATCCATAATTTCTGATGTTCCATGTTTGTTTTATGACAATACTTACATGTTTTGCTTACACTTTATGATGATTTCATGCATTTTCCGGAACTAACCTATTAACAAGATGCCACAGCGCGCCTCAAGTCGTTTTTGGTTTCAGAAAGGCTGTTCGGGCAATATTCTCGGAATTGGACGAAATCAACGCCAAACCTCCTATTTTTCCCGAAGGCTCCAGAACACCGAAGAAGTCGGAGAGGGGCCGGGGGCCACCACACCACATGGCGGCGCGGCCACCTCGCCGCCTGCCTAGGGTGTGGCGCCCTGTGTGTCCTCCGCGCCGCCTTCGCCTATAAAATCCCTTTTCGACCTAAAAACACCGTACGAATCGACGAAACTCCAGAAAGACTCCAGGCGCCGCCGCCATCGCGAAACTCCAATTCGGGGACAGAAGTTCCCGCCTGGACGGGGAAGTGCCCCTAAGCCATCTCCATCAACGCCACCGCCTCCATCATGCTCCGTGAGTAGTTCCCCCATGGACTACGGGTTCTAGCTGTAGCTAGTTGGTATTCTCTCCCCATGTACTTCAATACAATGATCTCATGAGCTGCCTTACATGATTGAGATTCATCCGATGTAATCGGTGTTGTGTTTGTTGGGATCCGATGGATGATACATTATGATTAGTCTATCTATAAAGTTTGTGAAGTTATTGTTGCGGCAATCTTGTTATTCTTAATGCTTGTCACTAGGGCCCGAGTGGCATGATCTTAGATTTGAGCTTTATAATTATTGCTTAGATTGTATCTACAAGTTGTATGCACATGTCACTGTCTGGAACCAAAGGCCCCGAAGTGGCAAGAATCGGGACAACCGGAGGGGATGGCGGTGATGTGAGGGACACATGTTTTCACCGAGTGTTAATGCTTTGCTCCGGTACTCTATTAAAAGGAGTACCTTAATATCCAGTAGTTTCCCTTGAGGCCCGGCTGCCACCGGCTGGTAGGACAAAAGATGTTGTGCAAGTTTCTCATTGCGAGCACGTACGACTATATTGGAAAACATGCCTACATAATTAATAATCTTGATGTTCTTTCTTAATGCTTTGATTCCTATCAATTGCCCAACTGTAATTTGTTCACCCAACACTTGTCACTTATTGGAGAGTTACCACTAGTGTAGATCGCTGGGAACCCCGGTCCATCTCTCATCATTATATACTCGTTCTCTATGTCATTGGAAGTAGTATCAACTATTTTCCGGTGCCATTGCTCCCATATTGCTATTATCGCTGCTGTGTTATCACTACTACGCTCTCATATTCTGCTACTTTCACATCACCCTTGTTGCTAGTGCTTTTCCAGGTGCAATTGAATTGACAACTCATTTGTTAAGGCTTATAAGTATTCTTTACCTCCCCTTGTGTCGAATCAATAAATTTGGGTTATACTACCCTCGAAGACTGCTGCGATCCCATATACTTATGGGTCATCACCTGCCCTTCTGCCTACTTAAAGCCTCCATTGCGAAACCCCCAGTACCGAGAGCCACGATACGGAAAACCCACGAGACGCCGCCGCCAATCCCATCTCGGGATTCAGAGATCGCCCGCACCCGCCGGAGAGGGGAATCATCTCCGAGGACTCTACGCCGCCATGGTCGCCCTGGAGTGATGAGTGAGTATCTACCCTGACTATGGGTCCATAGCGTAGCTAGATGGTTGTCTTCTCCCCATGTGCTTAATTGTCGGATCTTGTGAGCTGCCTAACATGATCAAGATCATCTATCCGTAATTCTATATGTTGCGTTTGTTGGGATCCAATGAATAGAGAATACTTGTTATGTTGATTATCAAAGTTATGTCTATGTGTTGTTTATGATCTTGCATGCTCTCCGTTACTAGTAGATGCCTCGCCAAGTAGATGCTTGTAACTCCAAGAGGGAGTATTTATGCTCGATAGTGGGTTCATGTCTCCGTGAATCTGGGAAGTGACATAAATCTCTAAGATTATGGATGTGTGTTGCCACTAGGGATAAAACATTAGTGCTATGTTCAAGGATATAGTTACGATTACATTACGCGCAATACTTAATGCAATTGTCTTGTTAGCAACTTAATGAGGGTTCGGATGATAACCTGAAGGTGGACTTTTTAGGCATAGATGCATGCGGATAGCGGTCTATGTACTTTGTCGTAATGCCCAATTAAATCTCACAATACTCATCATAATATGTATGTGCATGGTCATGCCTCTTTATTTGTCAATTGCCCAACCGTAATTTGTTCACCCAACATGCCGTTTATCTTACGGAGAGACGCTCTAGTGAACTGTGGACCCCGGTCCAATTCTCTACTAAATACAATCTATCGCAATATTGTTCTATGTTTCTGCAAACAATCATCTTCCACACAATACGGTTAATCCTTTGTTACAACAAGCGGTGAGATTGACAACCTCACCGTTGGCAAAGTACTTTGGTTGTGTTGTGTTCCACGCAGCGCTGAATCCCTGGTGTTGCGCCGCACTATATCCCGCGCCATCAACCTTCAACGTGCTTCTTGGCTCCTCCTGGTTCGATAAACCTTGGTTTTCTGAGGGAAAACTTGCTGCTGTGCGCATCATACCTTCCTCTTGGGGTTCCCAACGAACGTGTGAGTTACACGCCATCATGATGCCATCAAGGTTTCCCTCAGAAAGAAACCAAGGTTTATCGAACCAGGAGGAGCCAAGAAGCACGTTTGAAGGTTGATGGCGGCGAAGTATAGTGCGGCGCAACACCAGGGATTCCGGCGCCAACGTGAAACCTGCACAACACAACCAAAGTACTTTGCCCCAACGAAACAGTGAGGTTGTCAATCTCACCGGCTTGCTGTAACAAAGGATTAGATGTATAGTGGATGATGATTGTTTGCATAAAACAGTAGAACAAGTATTGCAGTAGATTGTATTTAATGTAAAAGAATGGGACCGGGGTCCACAGTTCACTAGAGGTGTCTCTCCCATAAGATAAATAGCATGTTGGGTGAACAAATTACAGTCAATTGACAAATAGAGAGAGCATGACAATGCACATACATGATATGATAAGTATAGTGAGATTTAATTGGGCATTACGACAAAGTACATAGACCGCTATCCAGCATGCATCTATGCCTAAAAAGTCCACCTTCAGTTATCATCCGAACCCCTCCAGTATTAAGTTGCAAACAAAGACAATTGCATTAAGTATGGTGCGTAATGTAATCAATAACTACATCCTCTGACATAGCATCAATGTTTTATCCCTAGTGGCAACAACACATCCACAACCTTAGAACTTTCTGTCACTGTCCCAGATTTAATGGAGGCATGAACCCACTATCGAGCATACATACTCCCTCTTGGAGTTAAGAGCAAAAACTTGGCCAGAGCCTCTACTAATAACGGAGAGCATGCAAGATCATAAACAACACATAGGTAATAGATTGATAATCAACATAACATAGTATTCTCTATCCATCGGATCCCGACAAACACAACATATAGCATTACGGATAGATGATCTTGATCATGTTAGGCAGCTCACAAGATCAATGAAGCACACAAGGAGAAGACGACCATCTAGCTACTGCTATGGACCCATAGTCCAGGGGTGAACTACTCACTCATCACTCCGGAGGCGACCATGGCGTGAAGAGTCCTCCGGAGATGATTCCCTCCGGAGGGTGTGAGGCGATCTCCTGAATCCCCCGAGATGGGATGTAGCGATCCAGGATAATACCCCTATAGATTTTGTCTGTTCTTTTCTTTCATGCATCATCATGGCATCATGCATCATACATCATACCATCCATGTTTTTACTAAATAAAATTATTTTATAAACCCTAAACTATTTTCTTCTTCCTCTCATATGGTTTTGTAAAACCCTCCCTCCTCTATTCATATTTAGCAAACACGACATTGAATATTTGAAAATACTTGAAACATCTATTTTAAATCAAACATAAATTTTCGAAATGTTTGCAAACATCTATGTCCTCTTTGTATTTCTTTCTCCCTCTTTTTACTATCTACAATCTTCCAATTTTCCTGTGCCGAAAACCTCAATCATATCTGCCATCCCCTTTCTGGTCCATCTTGAATTTTAAGCTCAACAATCTATGCCCGGTGACCATCTCCTTTGAAAACCCACCTTAGCATGTACCTCTTTGACACGTAAGGATCAATATCATGTTGTCCTCTTCCTTCCCTCACGAGAGCAGCCTGAGTGCGCCCTCCTTTGGTCGACGTCACCCGGCGCCAACCACTCCCCTCCTGTTTTTCCCCACCGAAGTCCCAGATTGAACCCTAGCCTCACCCTTTCTTCCTCCTCAGCGCCGCCAGCCTATCTTCCTTTTCTTTCCCCTCTTCCAAGCCAAACCAGAGAGAGGAGTTTCAGAAAATTCAGAGAAGTCTACAGTTAAACACTGGACACGGCCGGAAGAAAATCGATGAGCCTCGCCGTTCCGCCGTCTGTCGCGGTGATCGCGGGGATGGATCCCTCGTGACCTCCTCTTCCTCCTCGTTGGGTTCACGGTGCCGACGCTGCTCTGCTTCGTCACGGGCATCCTCGACATCTTCTCCGACAACATCCGTCGCCGAGCACGGCTTCGTCGTTCCTGTCGTCGTTGGGTCTTCCCCGTCCTCAGCGAGCCCCTCCTCGTCTTCCTGGTGAGCTCACCGCTGTCCCGGACCTCTTTGCGCTCTCTCACACCCCAGCCGTTCTACCGTTGTTGATGGCCGTTCTGCCGCAGGTGGTCACCGTTGCGCTCGTCTTCGTTCCCTGGCGGCGTCCTCGTCTTCCAACCCTTCGGTTTCGCCATCAGCCTCACGGTCAGATACTCATCTATCCTGGTCCTTCTCTCTTCCTCTCTGTCACAACAGCATCGTCTCCGACCACGGCCGCGCGTGCGCGCCATGGCTGGGAGCTTGTTCTCGTCGTCGTGTGGCTCAGGTTGCCTCCTGTCGGCGTTTGCTTGCACAATCTAGTTCCAGTGCATATTAGCGCAGCTTGTTGCACATCACTGGCAGGTCGCATCTCCGATCTGTGGCCATCAGTTTCGTCAGACACTCGTGCTACCACACGACGTTGTTGTCTGCTCCTCTGCTTCAGTCCTGCACGGCTGCACACACGCGCACGTCAGGCCGCTGGTTGCTGGTCTCCTCGTCGCTATTTCCTGCACAGTGCACTAGCTCCCGGCTTGAAACGATTCACCTGCTAGCTTGGTTGCTTAGCTAGCTAGCTATGCGTGCCATCAATCGATCCATTCAGCTGCCTGCCTGCTTGCTTAGCTAGCTATCTATCGCGCATCTTCGCACAGCAGGAACACCGAGCACCATCGATGTTGGTTTTCGTCAGTTTCGTCAGTAAACGAGACATCCTCCAGTTCTGCTTCAAAAACAATCGCAACACAGGTTGCCTTACTGTTTCTTTTCAGTGAGTCGTTATTCAACCATCAACAGCAGCACCGTGTCTCGTGGCTTGTTCTTTGCTTCTCCAAACAGTATATCCTAGGATCAAATCAAATCGGCTGGCTAAAATCTCCGTGTTAGCTTTTTGCTCCCTGATAATATTCATCAGATCCGGCTATTCCATTTCTGTCTGTCTATTATAGTCTTCCTAATTCCGAAATACATGCAATCTGTTTATTTTATAACTTGTAATCAATAGTTCTATTTGTAAAGTGCTTTATATGAAACTTGATCAGAAAATTATGAGGAATCTAAATATGTCATTCATATACATGTTTGCATCTGGCATCATGTAGTGTCGTGTTAGTTTGCATCGCACCTAATAAATAAACGCGGAGTATTTCGGATACCGGCTACGGTTCCTCGCTCCGATTAATATTGAAGTAGCTCACCCCTGCCATGTGTTGCCATGCTAATTGACATTTAATTTGCGGGTAGTAAAATAACTTGAACATAATAATTGTTTGTCCGGGATTTCAATCCCGCTTAATCCTGATAATTGCATCGCATCATCTTTGCCATGTCATGCATATCATCTTCATCATGCTGGATCTTCTTTATCCGTAGTAGTAAGACTTGCATGCGTTGTGTGTTCCAACATTTGCTTCTTCCGGATAGGATCGCGAAGTGGTGTGGTGAGATACGACAAGTTCTCCGGATGTTCCTGCAAGCTTTAACAGGCAAGCATTTTCCCTATACTAGGAGTCGCTCACCTATTTTATTTTGCCTTCTTCCTCATGCTAGCTTTAAGTTGCGTTCTTGTCACGTGTCCCTTCCACTTGTTACCTCAAGCAGCCTATATTGCCTCCACCAACCACCTATGGCTATTGTTTGGTTTCGGGTCTGCCTTGCGAGTCGTAGTGCATGCTAGTGCTGTTTATATCTCGTTACCGATACTGCTATCTTATCGGGTTATCTGTTGGGGAACATGACACATGGTTTATGGATATATCTGTTGTGGATATCATGGTTACTTGTTAATAGTTGTTAGCGGAGACATCGGTGGGTCAGTTGCTCGTTTTATGACGGCTCACTTGTGTTTCCTAAATATCTTAGGACCCCGAGTTCTTGTTATCTGTTCCGAGACTGAGCGCTCTAACCACACGTGGGTATGTTTCTGGGTCTCCCCTCGACCACTGCCGGAATCTACAGCTTTGTCCAGTGGCCACAACTAGTTTGCAATGTTTTACCTTTTGTTGTTCGCGTGCATGCCAGCCTGTTACTTATTTACTTTGGGAAGCCCCTGGGTGCCTTGTATCCCTTGTTTCTGGTATGCACGTATAGGTCGCGGAGCCGCTGCGAAGTGGTTTATCGCCCCAGTGAGTGTTTAAACCACCTAGTACGCTGTCGCAAACAGCTAGGTCCGCTTCGGAGATACGGCCGGACTTCGATTCGGGTTCAACTTGGTTAGGTGGCTTCCTGGACATTGTTGTCGTGAAGGAGAGTGCGAGTCGTGATATCCACCTGTCGCAAGTGGGTTGATCGTGCGTGTGGGCACATTTGGGCACCCCCAGTGGTAAAATCTTATCGATAGCCGCGTCCGTGTTATGGACGACTTGGAGCTGTATGACTCGACCATAGACAACTTACACCCGTTGTTTATTAATAATAACTTGCGTAAGTTAGCACAACTCCAATAATAAATGGTTAAAACTTGTCCACCGTGTGAGTGCCCTTGTAAGTACTTCCTTGCGAGGGGGGAACACATCGGCTGTGTTATGTTTGCAGAGTATAGAACTGTTAGTTTATGCGCTCTCTCACCTTCTCTGATAGACGACTGTTGTAGAGTGTCTCTATAGGTTTTTAGTGCTTGCGCGCTGCCGCTTAACCCCACCATATTGCCTATGACGTTCCTCTTGCGTCCTCTAAGTCCCCTGCGTGCCTCAAGTACAAAGGACGACTGGTTGACGAATGCTTATACGTCTTGAAGTCTTGTTAAGTACGAACCCGTACTTATTGCTGCTTCTACGGGATATAACCGGGCAGGTATGAAGATATGTTCGATGAAGACGACGTTAGCAAGGTTACCCTTCCGCTTGGCTGCGGGTTATGGACGCCACTGGTTATCTTCAGGACTCTTAGTCCAAATTTGTATCTTGTCCGTACTCGGATGTATTTGATCTTCTGTATGATTTGGATCTTTGTATTGTATATTTGTATCTTGACTCGTTGGAGTCGTTGTTGTAATATATCTGTATCTTGTGGGCTCTATTGTAATCCTGTTGTAATGTTACCTCTCGTGATTGATTCCACCCGCATCGCGTGCATGCTTTGGCGTGTACGGGGGCTTGGTGGTGCGTCTCCTAAAATCGATATCGTGCGGATTTCGGCGGGATCCTCATGGTACCCGTTTTGGGGCGTCACAAGTTGGTATCAGCCTCAGGTTGACGATACCCCACTAGTCCAGCCTTTAGGATAACCTTGCCAACGGTCGTTGAGTTTAGAGTGTCCAAACTATTTTCTAAAAATTCGTTGGATAGTTCTGACTAGCTCTGATTTTCTTCTTATCTCCATTCTTTCTCATCTCACCTTTGCGAGTTTTGAATCTTCTCTTATCTGCTTCTCCGAGTCTTTCGTTTCAACGCGGGTTGGACGATCTTGCGCCTCACCTATTAGGTCCGATCTTCGGAGGGTCTCGACGAAAGCGCATCGTCAACATCGGAACAACGACTCCTTGTTAGTGGTGTCGCTGATCTACGTGGAGCAAGAACTCTTGTTAGTGGTGTCGAGGAGATCGACACGTCGCCTGAAGATCCGATAGTTCGCCTCTCTTCCCCCCTACCTGGACGTGGAATCTCGGGGCGAGATTCCTTGTTAGTGGTGTCGATTGTAGCGATCCAGGATAATACCCCTATAGATTTTGTCTGTTCTTTTCTTTCATGCATCATCATGGCATCATGCATCATACATCATACCATCCATGTTTTTACTAAATAAAATTATTTTATAAACCCTAAACTATTTTCTTCTTCCTCTCATATGGTTTTGTAAAACCCTCCCTCCTCTATTCATATTTAGCAAACACGACATTGAATATTTGAAAATACTTGAAACATCTATTTTAAATCAAACATAAATTTTCGAAATGTTTGCAAACATCTATGTCCTCTTTGTATTTCTTTCTCCCTCTTTTTACTATCTACAATCTTCCAATTTTCCTGTGCCGAAAACCTCAATCATATCTGCCATCCCCTTTCTGGTCCATCTTGAATTTTAAGCTCAACAATCTATGCCCGGTGACCATCTCCTTTGAAAACCCACCTTAGCATGTACCTCTTTGACACGTAAGGATCAATATCATGTTGTCCTCTTCCTTCCCTCACGAGAGCAGCCTGAGTGCGCCCTCCTTTGGTCGACGTCACCCGGCGCCAACCACTCCCCTCCTGTTTTTCCCCACCGAAGTCCCAGATTGAACCCTAGCCTCACCCTTTCTTCCTCCTCAGCGCCGCCAGCCTATCTTCCTTTTCTTTCCCCTCTTCCAAGCCAAACCAGAGAGAGGAGTTTCAGAAAATTCAGAGAAGTCTACAGTTAAACACTGGACACGGCCGGAAGAAAATCGATGAGCCTCGCCGTTCCGCCGTCTGTCGCGGTGATCGCGGGGATGGATCCCTCGTGACCTCCTCTTCCTCCTCGTTGGGTTCACGGTGCCGACGCTGCTCTGCTTCGTCACGGGCATCCTCGACATCTTCTCCGACAACATCCGTCGCCGAGCACGGCTTCGTCGTTCCTGTCGTCGTTGGGTCTTCCCCGTCCTCAGCGAGCCCCTCCTCGTCTTCCTGGTGAGCTCACCGCTGTCCCGGACCTCTTTGCGCTCTCTCACACCCCAGCCGTTCTACCGTTGTTGATGGCCGTTCTGCCGCAGGTGGTCACCGTTGCGCTCGTCTTCGTTCCCTGGCGGCGTCCTCGTCTTCCAACCCTTCGGTTTCGCCATCAGCCTCACGGTCAGATACTCATCTATCCTGGTCCTTCTCTCTTCCTCTCTGTCACAACAGCATCGTCTCCGACCACGGCCGCGCGTGCGCGCCATGGCTGGGAGCTTGTTCTCGTCGTCGTGTGGCTCAGGTTGCCTCCTGTCGGCGTTTGCTTGCACAATCTAGTTCCAGTGCATATTAGCGCAGCTTGTTGCACATCACTGGCAGGTCGCATCTCCGATCTGTGGCCATCAGTTTCGTCAGACACTCGTGCTACCACACGACGTTGTTGTCTGCTCCTCTGCTTCAGTCCTGCACGGCTGCACACACGCGCACGTCAGGCCGCTGGTTGCTGGTCTCCTCGTCGCTATTTCCTGCACAGTGCACTAGCTCCCGGCTTGAAACGATTCACCTGCTAGCTTGGTTGCTTAGCTAGCTAGCTATGCGTGCCATCAATCGATCCATTCAGCTGCCTGCCTGCTTGCTTAGCTAGCTATCTATCGCGCATCTTCGCACAGCAGGAACACCGAGCACCATCGATGTTGGTTTTCGTCAGTTTCGTCAGTAAACGAGACATCCTCCAGTTCTGCTTCAAAAACAATCGCAACACAGGTTGCCTTACTGTTTCTTTTCAGTGAGTCGTTATTCAACCATCAACAGCAGCACCGTGTCTCGTGGCTTGTTCTTTGCTTCTCCAAACAGTATATCCTAGGATCAAATCAAATCGGCTGGCTAAAATCTCCGTGTTAGCTTTTTGCTCCCTGATAATATTCATCAGATCCGGCTATTCCATTTCTGTCTGTCTATTATAGTCTTCCTAATTCCGAAATACATGCAATCTGTTTATTTTATAACTTGTAATCAATAGTTCTATTTGTAAAGTGCTTTATATGAAACTTGATCAGAAAATTATGAGGAATCTAAATATGTCATTCATATACATGTTTGCATCTGGCATCATGTAGTGTCGTGTTAGTTTGCATCGCACCTAATAAATAAACGCGGAGTATTTCGGATACCGGCTACGGTTCCTCGCTCCGATTAATATTGAAGTAGCTCACCCCTGCCATGTGTTGCCATGCTAATTGACATTTAATTTGCGGGTAGTAAAATAACTTGAACATAATAATTGTTTGTCCGGGATTTCAATCCCGCTTAATCCTGATAATTGCATCGCATCATCTTTGCCATGTCATGCATATCATCTTCATCATGCTGGATCTTCTTTATCCGTAGTAGTAAGACTTGCATGCGTTGTGTGTTCCAGCATTTGCTTCTTCCCGGATAGGATCGCGAAGTGGTGTGGTGAGATACGACAAGTTCTCCGGATGTTCCTCGGCAAGCTTTAACAGGCAAGCATTTCCTATACTCCTGTCCCTGCAGGAGTCGCTCACCTATTTTATTTTGCCTTCTTCCTCATGCTAGCTTTAAGTTGCGTTCTTGTCACGTGTCCCTTCCACTTGTTACCTCAAGCAGCCTATATTGCCTCCACCAACCACCTATGGCTATTGTTTGGTTTCGGGTCTGCCTTGCGAGTCGTAGTGCATGCTAGTGTTGTTTATATCTCGTTACCGATTATCTTATCGGGTTATCTGTTGGGGAACATGACACATGGTTTATGGATATATCTGTTGAGGATATCATGGTTACTTGTTAATAGTTGTTAGCGGAGGCATCGGTGGGTCAGTTGCTCGTTTTATGACGGCTCACTTGTGTTTCCTAAATATCTTAGGACCCCGAGTTCTTGTTATCTGTTCCGAGACTGAGCGCTCAACCACACGTGGGTATGTTTCTCCCTCGACCACGCCTAATCTACAGCTTTGTCCAAGGCCACAACTAGTTTGCAATGTTTTACCTTTTGTTGTTCGCGTGCATGCCAGCCTGTTACTTATTTACTTTGGGAAGCCCCTGGGTGCCTTGTATCCCTTGTTTCTGGTATGCACGTATAGGTCGCGGAGCCGCTGCGAAGTGGTTTATCGCCCCAGTGAGTGTTTAAACCACCTAGTACGCTGGCGCAACACTAGGTCCGTCAAGATACTACGGACTTCGATTCGGGTTCAACTTGGTTAGGTGGCTTCCTGGACATTGTTGTCGTGAAGGAGAGTGCGAGTCGTGATATCCACCTGTCGCAAGTGGGTTGATCGTGCGTGTGGGCACATTTGGGCACCCCGCAGGTAAAATCTTATCGATAAGCCGCGTCCGCGGTTATGGACGACTTGGAGCTGTATGACTCGACCATAGACAACTTACATTGTTTATTAATAATAACTTGCGTAGTAAGTTAGCACAACTCCAATAATAAATGGTTAAAACTTGTCCCGTGTGAGTGCCCTTGTAAGTACTTCCTTGCGAGGGGGGAACACATCGGTCGTGTTATGTTTGCAGAGTATAGAACTGTTAGTTTATGCGCTCTCTCACCTTCTCTGATAGACGAATGTTGTAGAGTGTCTCTATAGGTTTTTAGTGCTGACTGCCGCTTAACCCCACCATATTGCCTATGACGTTCCTCTTGCGTCCTCTAAGTCCCCTGCGTGCCTCAAGTACAAAGGACGACTGGTTGACGAATGCTTATACGTCTTGAAGTCTTGTTAAGTACGAACCCGTACTTATTGCTGCTCTACGGGATATAACCAGGTATGAAGATATGTTCGATGAAGACGACGCTAGCAAGGTTACCCTTCCGGCTTGGCCTGGCAGGGTTATGGACGCCACTGGTTATCTTCAGGACTCTTAGTCCAAATTTGTATCTTGTCCGTATACATGTATTTGATCTTCTGTATGATTTGGATCTTTGTATTGTATATTTGTATCTTGACTCGTTGGAGTCGTTGTTGTAATATATCTCATCTTGTGGGCTCTATTGTAATCTGTAATGTTACCTCTCGTGATTGATTCCACCCGCATCGCGTGCATGCTTTGGCGTGTACGGGCGCTTGGTGGTGCGTCTTCTAAAATCGATATCGTGCGGATTTGGGCGCTGGGATCCTCATGGTACCGGCTTTTGGGCGTCACATGGGATTGGCGGCGGCGCCTCGTAAGGTTTTCCGTATCGTGGCTCTGCATGGGGTTTCGCGACGGAGGCTTTAAGTAAGGCGGCGAGTCGGAAGAGTCACTGGGGCACGCTAGGGCCGCGTGGGCCCTCCGGGTCGCGCCGCCTAGGTGTGCGCCCGTGGTTCACTCTCCCCCTCCGGTCTTCGGAAGATTCGTGTAAAAATAGGCCCCCGGGCGTTGATTTCGTCCAATTCCGAGAATATTCCCTTGATTTCTGAAACCAAAAAAAAGAAAATAAGAACCCTTTTCCGTCTCTGTTAATAGGTTAGTGCCGGAAAATGCATAAATACGACATAAAGTATGCATAAAACATGTAGATATCATCAATAATGTGGCATAACATAAGAAATTATCGATACGTCTGAGACGTATCAAGATCCCCAGTTAGTTCTGCTCGTCCGAGCAGTAAACGATAACAAAGATAATTTCGGAGTGACATGCCATCATAACCTTGATCATACTATTGTAAGCATATGTAATGAATGCCGATCAAAACAATGGTAATGTCATGAGTAAACAAATGAATCATAAAGCAAAGACTTTTCATTAATAGTACTTCAAGACAAGCATCAATAAGTCTTGCATAAGAGTTAACTCATAAAGCAATAAATCAAAGTAAAGGTATTGAAGCAACATAAAGGAAGATTGAGTTTCAGCGGTTGCTTTCAACTTATAACATGTATATTTCATGGATATTGTCAATGTAAAGTAATATAACAAGTGCAATATGCAAGTATGTAGGAATCAATGCACAGTTCACACAAGTGTTTGCTTCTTGAGGTGGAAAGAAATAGGTGAACTGACTCAACATAAAAGTAAAAGAAAGATCCTTCAAAGAGGAAAGCATCGATTGTTATATTTGTGCTAGAGCTTTTATTTTGAAAACATGAAACAATTTTATCAACGGTAGTAATAAAGCATATGTGTTATGTAAATTATATCTTACAAGTTGCAAGCCTCATGCATAGTATACTAGTAGTGCCCGCACCTTGTCCTAATTAGCTTGGGTTAACACAGATTATCATTGCATAACATATGTTTCAACCAAGTGTCACAAAGGGGTACCTCTATGCCCCCTGTACAAGGGTCTAAGGAGAAAGTTCGCATTTGGATTTCTCACTTTTGATCATTCTTCAACTTAGACACCCATACCGGGACAACATAGACAACTGGACTCCTCTTTTAATGCTTAAGCATTCAACAACAGATAATATTCTCATAAGAGATTGAGGTTTTATGTCCAAACCGAAACTTCCACCATGATTCATGGCTTCTTTAGTTAGCGGCCCAATGTTCTTCTCTAACATATGCATACTCAAACCATTTGATTGTGAAAACCGCCCTTACTTTAGACAAGACGAACATGCATAGCAACTCACATGATATTCAACAAAGGTAAAAAGTTGATGGCGTCCCCAGAAACATGGTTATCGCACAACAAGCAACTTAATAAGAGATAAAGTGCATAAGTACATATTCAATACCACAATAGTTTTTAAGGCTATTTTGTCCCATGAGCTATATATTGCAAAGGCGAATGATGGAAATTTAAAGGTAGCACTCAAGCAATTTACTTTGGAATGGCGGAGAAATACCATGTAGTAGGTAGGTATGGTGGACACAAATGGCATAGTGGTTGGCTCAAGGATTTTGGATGCATGAGAAGTATTCCCTCTCGATACAAGGTTTAGGCTAGCAAGGTTATTTGAAACAAACACAAGGATGAACCGGTGCAGCAAAACTCACATAAAAGACATATTGTAAACATTATAAGACTCTACACCGTCTTCCTTGTTGTTCAAAACTCAATACTAGAAATTATCTAGACTTTAGAGAGACCAAATATGCAAACCAAATTTTAGCAAGCTCTATGTATTTCTTCATTAATGGGTGCAAAGTATATGATGCAAGAGCTTAAACATGAGCACAACAATTGCCAAGTATCAAATTATTCAAGACATTTTAGAATTACTACATGTAGCATTTCCTGATTCCAACCATATAACAATTTAACGAAGAAGATTCAACCTTCGCCATGAATACTATGAGTAAAGCCTAAGGACATATTGTCCATATGCAACAGCAGAGCGTGTCTCTCTCCCACACAATGAATGCTAGGATCCATTTTATTCAAACAAAAACAAAAACAAACCGACGCTCCAAGCAAAGCACATAAGATGTGATGGAATAAAAATATAGTTTCAGGGGAGGAACCTGATAATGTTGTCGATGAAGAAGGGGATGCCTTGGCATCCCCAAGCTTAGACGCTTGAGTCTTCTTAAAATATGCAGGGGTGAACCACCGGGGGATCCCCAAGCTTAGAGCTTTCACTCTCCTTGATCATATTGTATCATCTCTTTCTCTTGATCCTTGAAAACTTCCTCCACACCAAACTCGAAATAACTCATTAGAGGGTTAGTGCACAATAAAAATTTACATGTTCAGAGGTGACATAATCATTCTTAACACTTCTGGACATTGCACAAAGCTACTGGACATTAATGTAACAAAGAAATTCATCCAACATAGCAAAAGAGGCAATGCGAAATAAAAGGCAGAATCTGTCAAAACAGAACAGTTCGTAAAGACGAATTTTAAAGTGGCACCAGACTTGCTCAGATGAAAATTCCCAAATTGAATGAAAGTTGCGTACATATCTGAGTATCACTCACGTAAATTGGCATAATTTTCTGAGTTACCTACGAGAATTAGGCCCAGATTCAAGAAATCTGTTTCTGCGCAGTAATCCAAATCTAGTATGAACCTTACTATCAAAGACTTTACTTGGCACAACAATGCACAAAACTAAGATAAGGAGAGGTTGCTAAAGTAGTAAACAACTTCCAAGACTCAAATATAAAATAAAAGTACTGTAGTAAAAACATGGGTTGTCTCCCATAAGCGCTTTTCTTTAACGCCTTTCAGCTAGGCGCTGAAAGTGTATATCAAGTGTTATCGAGAGATGAAGCATCAACATCATAATTTGTTCTAATAATAGAATCAAAAGGTAACTTCATTCTCTTTCTAGGGAAGTGTTCCATACCTTTCTTGAGAGGAAATTGATATTTAATATTACCTTCCTTCATATCAATGATAGCTCCAACAGTTCGAAGAAAAGATCTTCCCAATATAATGGGACAAGATGCATTGCATTCAATATCCAAGACAACAAAATCAACGGGGAAAAGGTTATTGTTAACCATAATGCGAACATTATCAACTCTCCCCAAAGGTTTCTTTGTAGCATTATCAACAAGATTAACATCCAAATAACAGTTTTTCAATGGTGGCAAGTCAAGCATATCATAAATTTTCTTAGGCATAAGAAATACTTGCACCAAGATCACATAAAGCATTACAATCAAAGTCATTGACCTTCATCTTAATGATGGGCTCCCAACCATCCTCTAGCTTTCTAGGAATAGAGGTTTCGAGTTTTAGTTTCTCCTCTCTAGCTTTGATGAGAGCATTTGTAATATGTTTTGTAAAGGCCAAATTTATAGCACTAGCATTGGGACTTTTAGCAAGCTTTTGTAAGAACTTTATAACTTCAGAGATGTGGCAATCATCAAAGTCTAAACCATTATGATCTACAGCAATGGGATCATCATCCCCAATGTTGGAAAAAATTTCAGCAGTTTTATCACAAGCAGTTTCAACAGTTTTAGCAGCAGTTTTGCAGGCTTTGCATTAGAAGTAGAAACATTTCCAACACCAATTCTTTCACCATTATTAGTAGGAGGTGCAGCAACATGTGGAGCATTAACATTACTAGTGGTGGTAATAGTCCAAACTTTAGCTACATTATTCTCTTTAGCAAGTTTTTCATTTTCTTCTCTTTCCCATCTAGCATGCAATTCGGCCATCAATCTTATATTCTCATTAATTCGAACTTGGATGGCATTTGCTGTAGTAACAATATTATTTTCAATATCCTCAGGTTTAGTAGCCATTTTATTAATTAAGGAGGATTGTGACGCAGACAGGTATGAGATTCGGTTTTCAGCATTTGAAATCTTAGTTTGCAAATCCGAAATCCCCATATTCAAGTTTTCAAGTTGATTTCCTATATTTTTCAACAAGGTAGATTGTTCATTCATAGTTTTAGTAAACAATTGATTTTGCTCATATTGTGATTGCATAAAGCTCTTAGTGGATCTTTCAATTTCTAGCATCTTTTCCTCATATCTACCATAAGAATTACCATGATCATTACCACTAGCAGGATATGGCCTATAGTTGTTACCCAAATTATTCCTATAAGCATTATTATTTTTAATGAAATTCACATCAACATGTTCTTCCTGGGCAACCAATGAAGCTAACGGAACATTATTAGGATCAACATTAGTCCTATCATTCACAAGCATAGACATAATAGCATCAATCTTATCACTCAAGGAAGAGGTTTCTTCGACAGAATTTACCTTCTTACCTTGTGGAGCTCTTTCCGTGTGCCATTCAGAGTAATTAATCATCATATTATCAAGAAGCTTTGTTGCTTCACCAAGAGTGATGGACATAAAGGTACCTCCAGCAGCTGAATCCAATAGGTTCCGCGAAGAAAAATTCAATCCTGCATAAAAGGTTTGGATGATTATCCAAGTAGTCAGTCCATGGGTTGGGCAATTCTTTACCAAAGATTTCATTCTCTCCCATGCTTGAGCAACATGTTCATTATCTAATTGTTTAAAATTCATTATGCTACTCCTCATAGATATAATTTTAGCGGAGGATAATATCTACCAATAAAAGCATCTTTACATTTAGTCCATGAATCAATACTATTCTTAGGCAAAGATAGTAACCAATCTTTAGCTCTTCCTCTTAATGAGAAAGGAAACAATTTCAATTTTATAATGTCACCATCTACATCCTTATACTTTTGCATTTCACATAATTCAACAAAATTATTAAGATGGGCAGCAGCATCATCAGAACTAACACCAGAAAATTGCTCTCTCATAACAAGATTCAGTAAAGCAGGTTTAATTTCAAAGAATTCTGCTGTAGTAGCAGGTGGAGCAATAGGTGTGCATAAGAAATCATTATTATTTGTGGTTGTGAAGTCACACAACTTAGTGTTTTCAGGGGTATTCATTTTAACAATAGTAAATAAAGCAAACTAGATATAGTAAATGCAAGTAATTAATTTTTTTGTGTTTTTGATATGGAGAACAAGACAGTAAATAAAGTAAAACTAGCAACTAATTTTTTTGTGTTTTGTTTAAGTGCAGCAAACAAAGTAGTAAATAAAATAAAACAAGACAAAAACAAAGTAAAGAGATTGGATTGTGGAGACTCCCCTTGCAGCGTGTCTTGATCTCCCCAACGGCGCCGAAAAATGCTTGATGCGTGCAATTAACACACGTCCGTTGGGAACCCCAAGAGGAAGGTGTGATGCGGACAGAGCAAGTTTTCCCTCGAAAGAAACCAAGGTTTATCGAACCAGGAGGAGCCAAGAAGCACGTTGAAGGTTGATGGCGGTATAGTGCGGCGCAACACTGGGGATTGCGGCGCTAACGTGGAACCTGCACAACACAACCAAAGTACTTTGCCCCAACGAAACAGTGAGGTTGTCAATCTCACCGGCTTGTTGTAACAAAGGATTAGATGTATAGTGTGGATGATGATTGTTTGCAGAAAAAAGTAGAACAAGTATTGCAGTAGATTGTATTTAATGTAAAAGAATGGGACCGGGTCCACAGTCACTAGAGGTGTCTCTCCCATAAGATAAATAGCATGTTGGGTGAACAAATTACAATTGACAAATAGAGAGAGCATGACAATGCACATACATGATATGATAAGTATAGTGAGATTTAATTGGGCATTACGACAAAGTACATAGACCGCTATCCAAACATGCATCTATGCCTAAAAAGTCCACCTTCAGGTTATCATCCGAACCCCTTCCAGTATTAAGTTGCAAACAACAGACAATTGCATTAAGTATGGTGTGTAATGTAATCAATAATTACATCCTCGGACATAGCATCAATGTTTTATCCCTAGTGGCAAAAGCACATCCACAACCTTAGAACTTTCGTCACTGTCCCATTTAATGGAGGCATGAACCCACTATCGAGCATAAATACTCCCTCTTGGAGTTAAGAGCAAAAACTTGGCCAGAGCCTCTACTAATAACGGAGAGCATGCAAGATCATAAACAACACATAGGTAATAGATTGATAATCAACATAACATAGTATTCTCTATCCATCGGATCCCGACAAACACAACATATATCATTACAGATAGATGATCTTGATCATGTTAGGCAGCTCACAAGATCCGACAATGAAGCACATAAGGAGAAGACGACCATCTAGCTACCGCTATGGACCCATAGTCCAGGGGTGAACTACTCACTCATCACTCCGGAGACCATGGCGGTGAAGAGTCCTCCGGGAGATGATTCCCTCTCCGGCAGGGTGCCGGAGGCGATCCCTGAATCCCGAGATGGGATTGGCGGCGGCGGTCTCGAAGGTTTTCCGTATCGTGGCTCTCGTGACCGGGGTTTCGCGGAGGCTTAAGTAGGCGGAAGGCGGAGTCGGAAGAGTCACGGGGGCCCCACACGCTAGGGCCGCGCCCCTTCGGGCCGCCACCCTGGTGTGGCGGCGCCCGTGGCCCCACTTCGTCCCTCCCGTCTTCCGGAAGCTTCATGTAAAAATAGGCCCCTGGGCGTTGATTTCGTCCAATTCCGAGAATATTTCCTTTGTAGGATTTCTGAAACCAAAACAGCAAGAAAACAGAAACGGCTCTTCGGCATCTTGTTAATAGGTTAGTGCCGGAAAATGCATAAATACGACATAAAGTATGCATAAAACATGTAGATATCAACAATAATGTGGCATGGAACATAAGAAACTATCGATACGTCGGAGACGTATCAAGGCCCTCTTGCGGAGGTTGATCATGAGTTGCCTGCAGATTTTGCTGATTTTCTCGCCATGCACGCAGAGATCCGTGACAGCAATGTTCATGATCAACTTCAAGCTGATCTCGTTGAGAATTTGTGGAGGATCAAAGGAAATACCGTGGCACCTTGATGTAGCATCTAGCCCTATTTATTATATTTGTTTACTTGTTTTATTGTTTGTTGTAATTTAATTTGAAAACAATCCTCGCAAACATTTTTATTCAGATGCTATATTTGATGAATGGTTCTGTGTTAAAAAGACGTATTTTAAATGTTTGGGGCGGCGTTTGGGGGACGCGGGGGAGCGACGTCCCCCAAACGCGGCACGAACAACACGTTCCCCAAACGTTCAATCCGGCGCAGTTTGGGGACGCTTTGGGGACGCGGCTGGAGATGCTCTTAAGAGTATCTCCAACATGCCAGGATAATTTTATTGACCCCGACGCTCCCGCGTGGTTTTCACCTTTCTCGTGTCGCCCGAGACCCAATTCCGCCAGCATTGCCGCCCACATCTAATCCCGCGCCGAAGGAAACCTAGCGTACCTTTTCGTCGCGCCTCGGGAGCGCGGCTGCCGGAAGTGGACCTGCCACGGCGCGGGTGGGTGGCAAGTAAGAAATCGGCGGCACAACGCGACGCGGCGACGCACGGCGCGGCATGGCGACAGCAAGGGACGCGGCGCGGCACAGCGACAGCAAGCGCATGCGGCGATGACCAACGGCGCGACACGGCGACCAGGGCGGCGCAGAAGACGACCAGCGGCGCAGCCAGGCTTGGCACAACAGCATGATTTTGTTTTAGTTTATAGGGACCTAACTCAAAAGTGTGTATACAAAATTAAATAAATGGACAGGACACTAGCCTGGTGAGTGGCCGTGGCCTTTTTTTGTCTGCTGAACAGATTATCACCGGCGAATATGGCAAGGCGCCCGGAATAACGACACTTTACCACGAAAAAAGGTGCCGGCAGTAAGGCATTACCACCGGCGAAGTGATCGCCGGCGAATGCGAAGGCGCCGGCGGTAGCCAATTCTATGTGCCGGCGGTAAGGTAATTCCTAGTAGTGTATTTGTCATGCTATTTAGTATGATAAGACATATTTGTCATACATGAATGTTGCGTCAAAATCGCAAGCATATGTGTCACAAGAATTTGCAACACATGAGGTCGATGGTGAATTTGAAGTGGATGAGGAGGGTGAGATAAGGAAGATCGGCTAACTACACCATGGAGGAAGATATTTTACTTTGCAGATCACATGGTGCAAGGTGGGCATGGATCCGATCACTAGCGCGAACCAAACAAGAGATACATATTGGGTTAGAATTAAGGAGATGTATGACAAAAATTGCAAGATGGGATGTGAGCGTACCGATAGATCTCTTCACTCTCGTTGGTCCACCATAAACACCAATTGTTCAAAGTGGTCGCGGTTTTGACGGCGGTTAACAAGATGAGCCTAAGTGGCACAAATGATAAAGATCTGGCCGGTTCATCTATGTCGTCAATAATTGTTTTGTTTCATGTGCATACATAATTGTTTTATGTGTCTTTTTCTCTCTCATTTTGTTAATGTACATGAAAATTGGTCAAAATTTGTTCAAAGGACAACTGAAAAAGAACAAGAAGGACAAGATGGCCCATATCTCCCCGATCCTCCTGTAGTATCTATCCTTTCCATCACCGTTGTAGGATCCCATCGTTACCCCTTGATGGCGTGTGATGCACACGTCCGTTGGGAACCCCAAGAGGAAGGTGTGATGCGCACAGCAGTAAGTTTTCCCTCAGAAAGAAACCAAGGTTATCGAACCAGTAGGAGATGAAGGCCACGTGAAGGTTGTTGGTGGAGGAGTGTAGTGCGGCGCAACACAGAGATTCCGGCGCCAACGTGGAACCTGCACAACACAATCAAAATACTTTGCCCCAACTTAACATTGAGGTTGTCAATCTCACCGCTTGAAAACAAAAGATTAAACGTATGGTGTGGAGAATGATGTTTGTTTGCGAAGAACAACTGAGAACAGAGATTGCAGTAGATTGTATTTCAGATGTAAAAAATGGACCGGGGTCCACAGTTCACTAGTGGTGTCTCTCCAATAAGATAAATAGCATGTTGGGTGAACAAATTACAGTTGGGCAATTGACAAATAGAGATGCATATACATATCATGATGACTACTATGAGATTTACTTAGGGCATTACGACAAAGAACATAGACCGCTATCCACATGCATCTATGCCAAAAGTCCACCTTCGGGTTAGCATCCGCACCCCTTCCAGATTAAGTTGCAAACAACAGACAATTGCATTAAGTACGGTGCGTATGTAATCAACACAAATATCCTTAGACAAAGCATCGATGTTTTATCCCTAGTGGCAACACATCCACAACCTTAGAACTTTTTCACTGTCCCACATTCAATGGAGGCATGAACCCACTATCGAGCATAAATACTCCCTCTTGGAGTTACAAGTATCAACTTGGCCAGAGCCTCTACTAGCAATGGAGAGCATGCAAGATCATAAACAACACATATATGATAGATCAATAATCAACTTGACATAGTATTCAATATTCATCGGATCCCAACAAACACAACATGTAGCATTACAAATAGACGATCTTGATCATGATAGGCAGCTCACAAGATCTAAACATGATAGCACAAGAGGAGAAGACAACCATCTAGCTACTGCTATGGACCCATAGTCCAAGGATGAACTACTCACGCATCAATCCGGAGGGGGCATGATGATGTAGAGTCCTCCGGTGATGATTCCCCTCTCCGGCAGGGTGCCGGAGGCGATCTCCTGAATCCCCCGAGATGGGATTGGTGGCGGCGGCGTCACAGTAACTTTTCTCGTATCGTGGCTCTCGGTACTAGGGTTTTCGTGACGGAGAGAATATATAGGCGAAGGGGCAGAGTTGGGGGACGCTCGAGGGGCCCACCCCATAGGGCGGCGCGCCCAAGGGTGGGGCCGCGCCCCCTAGGATGTGGCCGCCTCGTCGCCCCTCTTCGTCTCCTCTTTGGACTTCTGGAAGGCTCCGTGCAAAATAAGACCGTGGGCTTTTGTTTCGTCCGATTCCGAGAATATTTCCTGTGTAGGATTTCTGAAACCAAAAACAGCAGAAAACAGGACTGGCGCTTCGGCATCTTGTTAATAGGTTAGTGCCGGAAAATGCATAAAAATAATGTAAAGTGTATATAAAACATGTGAGTATTGTCATATAACTAGCATGGAACATAAGAAATTATAGATACGTTTGAGACGTATCACCCCTGAGTTATGATGATCACTATTTTATCATTATCCTCGGTGTAGAATGTTTACATGTTGATATGGTATGCTTAATAAGTCACGAGGTTGGGCACGGGTCCTTGTGACAAGGAAAATAAGAGTTTTCCTTCTTCATTAATTGGCGGGGGATTAGCTAGAAGTTCCTCTTTGAACCAACACAAGAAAGCGGAGTTGTGATCATTGATTATGCCTCCCTCCGTCTTCTCCCGCCCTAGGTCGCAGTACTTATCGGCAATCGTGGTTTCTTTCTCCAACTAAGGATCAACAATCTCCAAGTGTTTTACCGCTACTAAGTTTGCTATGTTAAAGTTGGTGAGTCGACCAGACTGGCCAACATGTCTTTCCCTCCGGACAGTATTGTGACCTAGTCCATCGAGCCTACCAAGATGCTTATTGAGGGGCAAAATCAACAGGGTTCTCGATGCTTTGATAATTCGTGCAGAAAGAGATGCACTCTATGGTAAAAAAATCCCTAGGGTTCACCTATATGCACCAACAACTTATGCTAAGCAAAACACATAACTATGTAATAAGTCTGGACCTGCTGCATAAGTATTTGCTTTACCAGGAGGATCAACGATCAATCTTGTGTGGAAGATTATGTGGAAACTAAAAATTCTGAGCAAGGCAAAAAAAAAATTGTGGCCAACACTTCATGGAATTATACCTTTTAAATGCATTCTAGCAAACAGACATATATATAATCTATAATATTTGAATTGGAGCAACCCACTAAAAGTAATTCTCTCAATATGCAAGCATGCCACGTCACTTTTTCAGTTCTTGATTAGTTGTATGCCAGCACTTCTTCCTACTACCATGTTGTGTTTGAGAGTTGAATTTAAGCTACGTCTTCACCAGTAGACAACAGCCACCATAATGTCTTCCGATCTGTGCATGTCAAGCCCATCTCTATTATTTTCCTTCTTTACTGTGTGGCCGCCGAACCAGCGGCCATTGAGGCTTCATCTTCTCAATAAATTTCCGTGATGGTGCTCTCTATTCCTCTCCATAAATTCAGCGGGGGCATGCGAGAAGGTTGCACAGATTTTATTTTCCAGTTAAGCTCGTCCTCCCGTTTTGTTTTATGCTTTCGGTGGTTCTTTAAAATGGGGATAGGGTGAAGTAAAAACGGTTGGTGCAAGATCCCTTCGTCTCCTCAATTAGCCAAATATTGATGGATGCATTAAGAGTCATTAACAGTACTATTCCAGTCTTCTTCCCCATAACTCTGCCACCACTCCTCGCCACATGTACTATGTTATTGGACGGGCGCTTTGGCTGAAATTTTGTGTAGAAGGAGCCCAAAATCTTGCTCGAGTACTCTTCACATAGTCTTCTGCAAGCTCAATCTGGACACGCTCCGCTGGAGGATCTGCCATCAAGGGATTCTCAGTTTAAGGCTATAAACTCCTATCTGGATTCTCAGTTTGTCACTCTTCTTAATTGTTTATGATGTAGATCGACCAGTTGTATCTTTCAAGATTTTTGGAACAGTAGAGTATGGATAGTTGAGTACTTCTATGATTTTGTGTGCTGAAATGATGCTACGAAAATTTTGGATTAGGTAAATCAAACTTTGTTCCCTAGTATAGAATATATATTTTTTCGATAAAGGGAATATATTAATATAAAAAAAATAGAATATAGATAAGTGAGTACTTCTATGCTTCTGTGTGCTGGAATGATGAGTACTCAAAATTGTGGATAAGGTAAATCAAACTTTGTTACCCAGTACAGATAAAATAGGTCGATATATGCTTGCACGGTGCAAATGTTATTTCACAGCTGCTATGATTGTTTACCTCATCATCTGAACTGAAGTTGGCGTTCTCTGATATATAATTGCAGGTTTCTGTATAGAGAAACCGTTCTTTCTATCTGAAGACGATGCTTCTACTAAAGCCTATCTTCTGTAGTTGTCTTTGTCGGGAAAAAAATCTGTAGTTGTGCTTTACGACATCAAACAGAATACCGGGATGTAGATGATTCTTTCAAAATGCATGTACATGATGCACTCTTTTATCTTAAATGATTGTAAAAGTCACTCAGCAGTACGGACCTGTTTAGGAATATCGGATACTTACATGTCATATTAGGAGTAACTGCTACTAATTTCAGAAATTGTTGTTCACATGTTACTACTATGTCATTCTTAGTCACTTCGTCTACTGAATTTTTTGTGTATGCACCTTCATTTTCAGCGTGGAGGTTCCAAATTTGCGTGAACTTTTTCCTGCATATTATGGTTAGAAAAATATTATAACAATAATTGCGTAACTGTGTTTTATGTGTAAAATTTTAATCATGCTAACTAAGTGTTTACAATTTAGCGTTTTATGGAGTTTTCTCTAAAAAAAGGTGAGTTGTTTATATATGATATTTCTCCGATTCTGATGATTTGAGGCTCTCTTTTTCTATGTACCAATTTCTAGCAATATATTTGATAACACAACAGTGTAATTATTTCCAAGAGCAATCCCATGCAGTTAACCTAATTATTTCCTATTTCAATTGTTTACATCATTGTTCAAAGATTCTAAATAAATATATCCTGGAGCAATGCGCGGGGCATCATCTAGTTGAAATTAGTGGGGAGTGTCCGATCTGTAATCAAGGTGCTGAAGATATTCTCCACCTCTTATTTTGTTGCCCAGCAGCCGAGAAAATGTGGAGCATCCTAGGTCTGCAGGATATAATTGATGAGGCAGTATAGGTAGACAGGTCTGGATCAACTTTTTTTCGAAATGGGGTTGCCCCAGCCTCTGCATCAAAATAATGCATATGGCCACTTTATTACTTTATTTTGAGTGAATGCAAGACCTTATTACAAGTCAAGTATCATCCATGGTCGATACAAAGATCAACCATTAAAAAGAAAACAAAACAGCGGGTGCCAGTGATACATCATATTGTGATCCTATGATCAAGCCGCCAACCGAACCGACTGTAGAAATCCCGTGCGACCGTCTCCAAACGGTTGCACCCAGACTCCATGGCAGCTCGCTGCTCCTCTGCTTGGATATAAGACCACGTACGGATCCAATGTATGGCCAAGGGAATAACCTGTAAGAAAGAATGAGGTTTCTGCTTGTTAAAAATAAAATCATTACGAACATTCCATATAGCCCAAACAATGGCACAAACACCCACCCTAATCTGGATTAAATCTTTTTTGGCAATACCGCTTAACCAATTTCCAAAAAGATTTGTAACATTAAAAGGTGGGGATATACTGAACGCCAAAAATATTATGCGCCAAACAATTTTTGCCAACGGGCATTCAAAGAACAAATGCTGAATGGATTCATCCTTATCACAAAACACACAAGTTTTACTTCCTTCCCAATTCCTTTTAGCGAGATTATTCTTTGCTAGAATTACTTTACGGTGAGGTCAGGATCAACTGTACTCCAACTATTACTCCGACACCCTGATACTGTGTCATGCCAGGCTTTAATTCAGAGGCGGTGCCCTCCACACCTCTTTGTCTGCTGAGATGCGTGGCGTGACGTCGGCTGGAGCTGCTCGGGGTGGCGAGGTCTCGACCTCCTCTTCGACGGCGACGACGGCGGCGGCGCTGCTGCATCTTCTGGGCGTCGGGGGCGGGGCGGCGGCCATGGGCATGGATATGGCGCCTTTCTCCTCCGGAGGAGGACGACCAAGATGGGATCAAGTGTGGTGGATCTTGGGATCCAACACTGATCTCCGGCGGTGAGGATCCTGGCATGGATGAGCTTGGAGTGACGGGGCAGCCGGTGAGAACCGCACCTCGACCTCGGTCTTGGTGGATGATGGCGGCGTCGCTTGGCGTCGTTACCTTGTCGGAGGCATCATATTTGCGTGTCTCGTCATTTTTCTCGGCTTGGCATGAATAATGGTGGCTGTCATAGGATTCCTCTCGCGCCAAGTGAAGATCGGTCGGATGCTTCTTCCTGCCGGGTTGGCTGGATTGTCATGTTCCGGAAGACCCTGCCGGCGAAATTCATTGTGCGATCAATGCCTGAAGATTGTTGGATTGGGTGCTTTCGGTCATGCGCACCCATGTTTTTATCTGACCGTTTGGTTTCAGAGGGAGCGCTTCGAAGCTCTGTTGGCTATTAATATCATGGAGTTTTCTTTCCATGGTGCTAGCGGAGAAGGTCATGAAAGCCGAGGTCGGTGGAAGAGCAACGGTGGTCGGATCTTGGTGGTGAGGTGGAATTGGCTTGGAGCTTCGTGACTTCGAACATCGACTTGTATGTGGGGGCGACTGCACATGAGAAGTTCAGAGTTCTATCTTTCAAGGTGAAAATCCAAGGTCTGGCCTTAACTGGTTGTGCCTGCCAATGTTCGTGTTGAAGGCATTGTTTTGAGAGAGAGGACTTCCTTCAGGGTGAAAACCTAAGATCCGTGATCGGGCAACGACAGGGTTTCTGCACTGTTTCCTTCTTGGAGACATCGCTTATGGAGAAGCTGATCTTCTGGTGTTGTCTTGGTGGTGTCAGAGTTGCTGTTTAGAGTTTTCGATCTCTGTAGCGGGGCTTTTCTTTTTTGTAATTCTTCTAACTTTTTATGATGTGTGCATCCTTTATGCCATTAGGGCATGATGTTGTTGCAGAGGCTGGGTGTAATTGGTATCTACGCGATATTATTATATGCTCTTTATCGAGAAAAAAAAGTGAATGTAAAGGAAACGATTGCAACAACCTGTTGGTACATGTGGGGCGCGTTTGGTAGCCTGGATGGACATTGGCTCGCATCGGTCCAACAAATTTCGGCCCGTTTGGATGCCTGCAGGCCACTGCGTACTTGCATGAACCGGGTCTCAAAGCACCCCTGGGACAGGCCCTGGAGGAATGCCCGGAATGGTAGCTTCTCCGGGGCCAGGCCCGTTGCGGCCAGAAGGCTGCACGCGTGGGGGAAGGGAGGCAGAAACGCCGCGTCTCTTCGGAACACGCACCATAATTATCCTCACCGCCCCTCTCCTTCCTCTCACTCGCGACCGCACTCTCACCTCCCCCAAACTGTCACATCACCCGGCGGTTCCCCTCCCGCCGACCAATCCGCCGCACCGCCGCACGGAGGAGCACCGGTACCGGAGGAGGAGACGTCGGCGAGCAGCACCGCGACATCGGCCGCAACCTGCTCCGCAGTCTTCATCGGCATCTCGAGTTCGCCCGCGACCTCGAGCTCATCCTCGGCCGGAACAATGGCGGTAACGACCTCTCCTTCTCACCTTCGTACTCGTTCTGCCAGAACATGCCATTCTCGGGCATTTGCAACGACATGCACATTAGATCTGCTAGGGTTTCCATTAGGATAGGGTTTGGATTGATGTTTGCAACGTGTTCGTCGCCATTGCTTGCTATTCTTGTCCAGTTCTTGCTGTTCACGGTCTCGATTTGCTTAGATCTGTTACTCTAATCTCCAATCGCGGTAGATCCTTCATAGACCGGGCTTTGGATTGGTGAAACTGCCAGATTGTACTGTTCATGCATAGAGGGGAAAGCATGGAGCCCCCATGTGTGGTTTTGGTAATTAATGACAATCCCTATGGACTAATGTTTGCATTGAGTTATATTTGTAGGAGTTGTCCATAGGCAATTCTTGAACCATTTGTTGGCTTCAAGGTTGCAATAAGAAGAAATTGATGAAGGATATCAAGTGTCAAGTATGTCTTGAAGATGAAGATGAAGATGAAGTGAGCCCTCAAGTTACTTCAAGACATCAATATGATGAAGAATGAAGAATGAAGTGCAAGTTCAAGATGAGCCAACTCGAAGAGTTCATAAGCTTGAAGCTTGCCATGGAGAAATGAAGTGCAAGTTCAAGATGAGCCATCTCGAAGAGGTCCTTTGCTTGAGTCTTGCCATCCATATGGTGATCATGGATATGTGAAGATGCGCCGAAGAAGAAGCTCTCCCATGGTGGATTATGGGGGAGCAATCCACATGGTGGTCATGGTTATGTGAAGATGCGCCGAAGAAGAAGCTCTCACATGGTGGATTATGGGGGAGCAATCCACAAGACTTCGTCAAGCAAACACAAGCAAGAAAGGCGTTCCATCTTGTTGAGGTCAAGATCGTCGTCATCGAGCTCAAGTTGAATGCGCAAGTATAAGGTTTGCTCTTGATAGGGTTTCTTTCTCACCGGTCTCATAGTGTAGTTGAAGACCGGTTTATAGTTTAGTTGCCGTACTATCAAGAGGGCTCTCGAGTGAGTAACTCGATTGTATCGTTCGGAGAGAGCTCAAACCTTTGCATCCTTGCATCATCTTTCTTGGTTGTTATTTGGACCTTATCCATGTGATGTTTTAGAGCTTGTGCTTATTCTCATGACAAGCTCTAGTTCATCGAAAACGGATTTCATAGATCGCTTGTTGCGTTTTCGAGTTTGGTTCATCATCTTTCTTGGTTGTTATTTGGACCTTATCCATGTGATGTTTTAGAGCTTGTGCTTATTCTCATGATAAGCTCTAGTTCATCGAAAACGGATTTCGCATAGATCACTTGTTGCGTTTTCGAGTTTGGTTCATCATCTTTCTTGGTTGTTATTTGGATCTTATCCATGTGATGATTTAGAGCTTGTTCTTATTCTCATGACAAGCTCTAGTTCATCTAGAATGGTTTTTGCACGGGCAACTTGTTGCATTTTCGAGATTGGAGGTTTTACCGGTATGTCTTTTTTAGATAGGTCAAACCTTATTTGTTTCTATCCTCCCTTGTTGGACTATGATGGTTTCCTGCATGATCTTGTAGAGCTTGTTCCTAGCTTCAAAACAAGCCTAAGATCATCAAAATCGGAGTTCGGATGCTAAAGTTATGCCCGTTTTAGTTTTGGTGTTTCTGCAGTTTGCAGGCCGGATTTGGGCCGGATATTTCGGAAATATCCGGGCCCCTCGAAATCGGCTAAGGACCAGAAGAAAAGCAGCTCTGGACAGGGGCCGGACTTTTGGCCGGATTTTTACCAGGTTTTGTCCCTGAGGCCGGATTATCCGGGGGCGGATTATCCGGCCCTTGCTTAGGCCGGATTATCCGGCCCTGGTTTTGCCCAACGGCTCGATTTTCTTGGGGGTATAAATACCCCCCTTCTCCTCCTTGGGCTGGGGCTTCTCTCACTCTCTCTCTCCTCCATTGTTGAACTAGAGAAGCTTGCACTATCTCTCAATCCCTCCATGATTCTTGCCCCCATTTGAGGGAAAAGAGAGAGGAGATCTAGATCTACATTTCTACCAATCAAATCCATCTCTTTGTGAGTGGAACTCTCTAGATCTTGATCTTGGTGTTCTTTGTGAATTCTTTTGTTCTTCCTCTCTTATTCCTCCAATAGCTTTTGTAGCTTTGTTGGAATTTGAGAGAGAAGGACTTGAGCATCTTTGTGGTGTTCTTGCCATTGCATTTGGTGCATCGGTTCGAGTTCTCCACGGTGATTCATGGAGGTGAAAGCAAGAAAGTTGTTACTCTTGGGTTCTTGGAACCCTAGACGGATTCTAGGCCTTTGTGGCGGTTTGTTGGGAGCCTCCAATTAAGTTGTGGATGTGTGCCCCAATCTTTGTGTAAGGCCCGGTTTCCGCCTCGAAGGAAATCCCTTAGTGGAACCGTGACCTAGGCCTTTGTGGCGAGGGTCACCGGAGATTTAGGTGAGGCGCCTTCGTGGCGTTCGGTGTGTGGTGTGAGTACCGCATCTTGGGGTGAGGCCTTTGTGGCATTGGTGTGCATCGAGCAACCACACCTCAAGGTGAGCCTCTTGTGGCGTTCGGGAGCACTAAGCAACCGCACCTCTCCACCGGAGATTAGCACTCGCAAGAGTGTGAACTCCGGGATAAATCATCGTCTCCCGCGTGCCTCGGTTATCTCTATACCCGAGCTCTTTACTTATGCACTTTACCTTGTGATAGCCATCGTGCTTGAAGTTATATATATCTTGCTATCACATACTTGCTTGTATTGCTTAGCTTAAGTTGTTGGTGCACATAGGTGAACCTTTGCTTAGAATAAGTTGTTAGTGCACATAGGTGAACCATAGTATATAGGCTTTGGGCTTGACAAAGTAAACGCTAGTTTTATTCCGCATTTGTTAAGCCCATCTCGTAAAAGTTTTAAACCGCCTATTCACCCCCCCTCTAGGCGACATCCGTGTCCTTTCAATTGGTATCAGAGCAAGGTCTCTCATTCTTAGGCTTCACCGCCTTGAGAGTAAAGATGTCGGTTAGGGGATTAGCGCACAATAACTTGTTTATATTTGATGGCACAAATTATGATCTATGGAAAATTTATGTGCTTAATATTTTGCGGCGTATGTCCCCGGACATGGAGCGATTTCTTGACATGGGTTTTTCTTCTCCTAAGGATCCTCAAAATTTATCTCTTGAGGAGGAGAAAAACTCTTGTCTCGATGCTCTTGCTTCTCATGTGTTTTCCATTGTTGTGAGCAATGTAGTTACTTCTTCAATCATGCCTTTTGGGAGCGCTCATGAATTATGGACAAAGCTTCAAGATAAATATGATGTGTCCAATATTATTAAGGATGATTGTATTGCTTCCACTTCCGGCCGTGATGAGTTCTCATCTTCATCCACTTCACCAAAGTGTGGTAAGACACAAGGTAATGATATGGTGAGTGGTGATGAAAATTGCAATGTTGATATTGAGCTTACTATTGATGATTCTTCATCTCTATCTCATTGCAATGCTTCATCTTTGGACTTAAACACATCTAGCACTAGAAATGATTTACATGCTTGTGTTGATAGTCCTTGCATATCATGTGTAAGTTGCTTGAATAAATTTCATAATGATATGCTTGATTTGTCTTGTGGCCATGATAAAAATGATTCTATTTCCTCTAGTTGTTGTGTGTCTAACAATGTAGAGGAAACCAAAGATTCTATTGGTCAAGACAAGATCTTGAAAGGAGCCTCAAGTAACTCCTCATCTTTATCTCACGGTCCTCATATATGCCTTATGGCCAAGGGTTCCACGGTACCTCCTACCATGGAACCTAATATGTCTCGTGGTGATAAGGATGAGGATGAATATGAAGAAGAGGATTGGGTTGTCTCTCTACGCGATAAGGGTGAGAGCGTATTCAAGGTTATTTGCAAAGATAAAATTGCTAGCACTCACTTCTTTGAAATCTTGACTACCACTATTGAGAGCCAAAAACTTATTTGGATGCATGAGAACACCATTGATAAAAAGGGTGCTCTTGAACGAGAGTATGCCAATGATGTAGCATCCTTAAAGAATGATCTTGAAGAAGAACAAGATACCGTAGCCTCTCTAGAGGAGCAACTTGAAACCCTTGAGGTGTCTCAAAATGAAATATTTGCTAAACTCACTAAAGAAAGAGACCATGCTAAAGCTAAATTAAAATTGCTTAAAAATGAAAAGTCCAAAGTTGGTGTTGGTCATGATAAACTTGTTAAGGATCTAGATGATCTAGACAAGGCCCACAAGGCCTTGGAGAGCGAACACTCTATCCTCACCAAGTCATATGAGCAACTACAAGCTTCATATTTAAAAGAGCATGCTATGTTACCCTCTCTTCTTGATATGTCTTGTGATGATGCTTGTGCTACTAACTCTACTTCTTGTGAAGCATCTATCTTGAAGGAGAATGTTGAGCTAAGGGCTCAACTTGATTTGCTAACTAGCAATTATGGGAAATTGGAAGAAAATCATGGAAAGCTTGCTAGCTCCCATGAGGATCTTCTAGCCTCTCATGATAGGCTAAAGTTAGCTCATGAGGCTATCATATCTAAGGCAACACCTTGTGAGCCTCATGTGGATACTAGCACTACTACCCAAAATGCTATATTGCCATGTGCTAGTCCTAGTAATTCATCCACTCATAGTATTGCTAAATCTTGTGATGAATTATCTTCCTTGCCTTGTTGCTCTAACAATGAAGGTTCTACTTCCTCTAGTACTTGTGTTGTTACTAACCATGTAGAGGAAATCAAAGAGCTCAAGGCCCAAGTCACTTCTTTGAAGACCGACTTGGTAAAGAGTCATGAAGGGAAATGCAAACTTGACACAATGTTAAGTGTGCAACAATCCCCCAATGACAAGAGTGGACTTGGATTCAAATCCAACAACAATAACAAGTCCAAGAACAACAACAACAACAACAACAACAACAACAACAACAATAACAACAACAACAACAAGAAGGGCCAAGTACAAGTCAAAGACCCGGCCAAGATTGTTTGCTTCAAGTGCAAAATTGAAGGGCACCATGTTAGATCTTGCCCTTTGAAGAAGAAGCAAAAAGGGAAGCGGCCTCAAGCTCAAACTCATATTCAACCTCAAGTTGAAGAAATTCCACTTCCCAAGAAGAATCAAGCCAATGCTCCCATTGTGGAGAAATCTAGTGAGAAGAAGGAGAAGAAAAGAACTTGCTACATATGCCGTGAGAAGGGCCACATCTCCTCTTTTTGCACTATTGGTACCTCATCCAACTCTATCTCCATTGATGATGTTTATTCTCTTCGTAAGGATGAGGGTGGCAATGTGTTTGCCAAATATGTTGGTGCTCAAAGTGGTGTCAAGAAAAGAACCATTTGGGTTGCCAAGCCTATTGTGACTAACCTCTTAGGACCCAACTTAGTTGGGGACCAACAATCCAAAACTTGATCAATAGGTGCTTGTTGGAGGGCATTGGAGACTTGGCTACATCATGAAGAATTAAGGGATCTTCATCATTTATATTATCTAAAGCCAAGTCTTTTGGTTATCTTGCTTCTATCATATATTCAATGTTCCTCCGTGCGGTAACATGTTCTCAACTCATTTATATTGAAAGTTACTCGCCCCTTTGCATATGTTAGTTTTGTTAATAACATGTGTTTGTATATGTTGTGCTTCCTACTTATTTTTGCTTGAGAAATCAAGTCTATGCATGTTGGGTTGCACACCATGTATTTGTGTTTGTGTTGGAGCCTTTTTGCATCTTGTTGTATCTTATATGACTCTTATGAGCGATTAATGGACTATCCCATTTTGGAGGAGTGATATTCCTTTGGGAATTTCATGATCCTAAACAATGTGTGTACATGAGGAATATCACTTAGAATTGATATTGCGAGATTATCTAGACTCTATGTGGTATGTCATCTTCATGAGAAATTCAAATTCTAATGTCCATTAATATCTCTAGTTGGATCTTATTTGCCTCTTGTGAAAATAAACTCCTTATCACATTATGGGGGATTAATAAGCTTTGTGCATATTACAAGCCTAGAAAATGTGAACATTTGAGGTTGTGTCACATAGAATTGATACCGTAATTTATCTCTCTCCTATGTGGCATGTTTGCTCAAACAAGCTCCAATTTGCTTAAATGGCTTCATTGCTAATATCTTTGTGGATCTTATTTGTGAAAGTTTTTCTTGGCATGGTTTTTCACAACGTGTCCCTCAATACATTTTTGGAAAACCATGTGCTTCAAGTCATACTATTAATTGCTTTGCATGTTGGTATGAATACTATTAATTGCTTTGCATGTTGGTATGAATACTATTAATTGCCTTGCATGTTGGTATGACTAAATGAAGCTATCAAGAAACTATCTTTGCATGATGGTTAACTCTTATCTTTTACCATATGCTTTGTTCGTTGTAAATATGATCTTATGTATACTTACAAACTACCACCGGAAAATATTTCCTAATACCTCTTGTCCTAGGACAATTGGTAATCAATTATGAGGTAGATATTTATTGATCATATCTACATTGGCTCTTGTGTTTAAATTGCCTTATTTATTGCCATGAATTTGTTGTGCTTTGACTCCCATGTGTCTTCCTTGCATCTTATGGATCTAAGTTGTCTATTCAAACTTTCTTAGCATTTTTAGTAGATATAGGTAGCGTGATCATCCTAGTTTTGTGCATTTTGTATCCATATTCTAAATCCTAGATAATGCACTAATCATGGGGGAGCTCTCCTATATTTGTTATAATGCTTAAACTTCTCTTGATCATTATCAAAAATTTGGTTTTGGGAGACATAAATTTCCTTTTTGGTACTTTGTGCCATCATAAAAAGTGTCGAGGGTTTGGTTTATTTGTTGGAACCTTGCTCTCTTGGGTGTTGGTTATCTCATTCCTTTGTGCTTAGGCTTAATTAGTGTCGTTGCCTATTCGACGGTACCCCGGAGGAGGGATCCTCACGAGGGGGAAAAGAAGTAGGGGCCATAGGGCGGAGTGCACACGGGACGGTGGTACGCGAGTTACCCAGCTTCGGAACACCTGCACGAGGACAAGGCCTACTGCTGCTTGTCTGGAATTATCTGGGCGCTTGCGCGTTGTTACAATGGTTGTGGTTGTGTCTCTAGGGCTCCCGGAATCCGGCTTATAGGCGCTCGGATCTAGGGTTTACATGGAGAGTCCTAGCCGGAATACAAGTTGCCTAACTACGGTACAATATCTTGCCGTGTACGTCAAGGATCCGCCTTCCTTCTTGGCCGTGCTGGATCCGGATACTTTATGGGCCTCCACGGATCCGGCCTCTTCGTAGGTCGGTTGAGATCCGGCTCGCTGCTCCTGCTGGACTTCATCCTTCATGATCAACAGCAACTGGGCCGCCCGATGGGCCACACGCCACCATCACCGTCTGTGGGCCACCCTGGCTTGCCGGATCCAGACCATGTCGTTGATATACCCATAAAGTATACCCACAACAGTAGCCCCCGAAGTTCTTCAAGATTCATCATTCCTCCGACTTCATTCAGCTCGGATCCGAAGAGAATCTTGAAGAGCTTCAAAACCTTTACTTGTTTCCGGTATCATCTATTCGGAAATCTTCCTTTCTTCTGGATCGGTAATGTAACGGAGATCCCACTTTTCCCGCGCACAACTTCCTTTTTTCCCGCGCTAAATTTTCGGAGATGCGAATCTTCTAGCCGGAAATTTCGGGAGCGCACAGTTAAGTTACCTCCACGTCGTTTTACCGCTTTTAACCTAAGACACGCGTCAAGCATCCAACGGCGAGACCGTTCAGTTTCCACCGTTGGATCCGAAACACGAATCTCCGCGCGAGGTCTATAAATATCCCTCACGCGCGGTAACTTCCCATTCTTTCACCGCATCTTTCTCTTCTTCTTCTTCCTTGCGCCGCACCGCCCGCCAGATCTGAACTCCGGCGAACTCACGCACGGGGAGCTTCTCCCGCCGCCACTCCAAGGTCTCCCTCGACCTGAGATCTGCGTGTTTGATCGGGATTTTTCCTCCACCGCCGTTTCGTGGTCTTCTGAAGCGCAACGCTGCAAGTCCGGCCAGCACCACCTCGCTGGCGTCCCACGGATCCACCGTGCCATTAACGGTAAGTGCGCTGGCCCTGTAGAAGAAGAAGTGTAGCGTAGATTCCGATTACTCAAATATTTTAAATGGGTGCAGCCGGAAGCATGCCACTCGATTCACCGCACTGTACTGGTAGTTCTCCGAGTAGCCCAAATCCCAGTTCATTAGAACCAATCTGTCCGGATCCCATAGCATATCTACCACCATATGTTTCCGACATCCGGCTAGCTCAACCATTTTCCGCATCTTCCAGCACCGCTCCAGGCCGGATCCCCTCCCTCAAAGAGCTTCAAGAAGAACTCGAGGGTCAAGCGAGAATGGCAGCCAAAGTGCAGGAGGCGGAAAACAAGAGAGCTTCCAAGGCTCGGATCCGCGAAGGAGAACGGGGTCAATGGTGGCCCTGTGAAACCACCGACGTGGAGCTTAGAGCGCTCCAAAACGAGGGTATGATCTCCGCCCACTGGAGCTTCATACGCGACACCGACGTCCCCAAGCCCGGAGCCGGTGAAGTAGTTATGACCAAGGCTTGGGTGGAGCGCGGGTTGTCGCTCCCCTGCTCGGAGTTTTTCCTCTCCATCCTCAACACGTATGGGCTCCAGCCTCACAACATCTGCCCAAACTCATACCTCCTCCTCTCCAACTTTGCAACACTTTGCGAAGGGCATCTTGGAATCCGACCAGATGTCAAGTTATGGCAGTTTTTCTTCCGAGTGAAGAAAGAGACGAAGGACAAAGCAATGGTGAACTGTGGGAGCATGACGTTCATGCTCCGACCTGGACGCATGTATCCACCACATGATTCGCACGAATCCGTCCGGTACTGGAACGCCGGATGGTTCTATGAAAAGAACGCTTCAGTTCCGGACATCCACGACGGTCTGCCCAAGTTCGTCAACGAGCCTCCGGAAGAACTCGCGAGCTGGAGCTTCGTTCCCTCACTCGCTCAAACCCCTATCCTGGAGAAGGCGGCGCGGAGAATATCTTGGTTAGTCCACGATGGGCTAACCGGAGCTCAACTTACTCTTAGCTGGTTCACCCGGCGGATCCAGCCACTGCGGCATAATGCGCGGTTAATCTGCGCATACACCGGGGCGGACGACCTGCTCCGGGCTACCCGCCACGACCTTTCGGGTGACTCCCTCAAAAGGAGAATCAAAACGCTCGTGAAGATAGGCCGGGGCAAACTGATACGTCTCCGACGTATCGATAATTTCTTATGTTCCATGCCACATTATTGATGATATCTACATGTTTTATGCATACTTTATGTCATTATTATGCGTTTCCGGAACTAACCTATTGACGAGATGCCGAAGGGCCGCTGTTTTCTGTTTTTGGTTTCAGAAATCCTAGTAAGGAAATATTCTCGGAATTGGACAAAATCAACGCCCAAAGATCTTAGAATCCCCGGAGCTTCCAGAACACCCGAGAGCGCCGAGAGGGGCCACAGGGGGCCCACACATGGTGGCGGCGCGCCCCAGAGGGGGCGCCGCCCTAGTGTCCGGTGGCCCTGCACCTTCCGACGCCGCCCTTCCGCCTACTTAAGGTCTCCGTCGTGAAAACCCTATTACGTTCGACGAAACCAGAGAAAACCTTCCAGAGCCGCCGCCATCGCGAAGCCAAGATCTGGGGGACAGGAGTCTCTGTTCCGGCACGCCGCCGGACGGGGAAGTGCCCCGGAAGGCTTCTCCATCGACACCACCGCCATCTTCATCAACGCTGATGTCTCCCATGAGGAGGGAGTAGTTCTCCATCGAGGCTCGGGGCTGTACCGGTAGCTATGTGGTTCATCTCTCTCCTATGTACTTCAATACAATAATCTCATGAGCTGCCTTACATGATTGAGATTCATATGATGATGCTTGTAATCTAGATGTCATTATGCTAGTCAAATGGATTTTACTTATGTGATCTCCGGAGACTCCTTGTCCCACGTGTGTAAAGGTGACAGTGTGTGCACCGTGTGGGTCTCTTAGGCTATATTTCACAGAATACTTATTCACTGTTATGGATGGCATAGTGAAGTGCTTATTTATATCCCTTTATGATTGCAATGTGTTTTGTATCACAATTTATTTGTGTGCTACTCTAGTGATGTTATTAAAGTAGTTTATTCCTCCTGCACGGTGTAATGGTGACAGTGTGTGCATCGTGTAGTACTTGGCGTAGGCTATGATTGTGATCTCTTGTAGATTATGAAGTTAACTATTGCTATGATAGTTTTGATGTGATCTATTCCTCCTTTCGTAGTGTGAAGGTGACAATGTGCATGCTATGTTAGTACTTGGTTTGGTTATGTTGATCTGTTATGCACTCTAAGGTTATTTAAATATGAACATTGAATATTGTGGAGCTTGTTAACTCCGGCATTGAGGGTTCGTGTAATCCTACACAGTTAGTGGTGTTCATCATCCAACAAGAGGGTGTAGAGTCTAGCATCTATCTATTTATTCTGTTATGTGATCAATGTTGAGAGTGTCCACTAGTGAAAGTATGATCCCTAGGCCTTGTTCCTAAATACTGCTATTGCTGCTTGTTTACTGTTCTGTTACATGTTTACTTCCCGCAATATTACTACCATCAACTGCACGCCAGCAAGCACTTTTCTGGCGCCGTTACTACTGCTCATATTCATTCATACCACTTGTATTTCACTATCTCTTCGCCGAACTAGTGCACCTATTAGGTGTGTTGGGGACACAAGAGACTTCTTGCTTTGTGGTTTGGGGTTGCATGAGAGGGATATCTTTGACCTCTTCCTCCCTGAGTTCAATAAACCTTGGGTGATCCACTTAAGGGAAACTTGCTGCTGTTCTACAAACCTCTGCTCTTGGAGGCCCAACACTGCCTACAAGAATAGAAGCTCCCGTAGACATCAAGCACTTTTCTGGCGCCGCTGCCGGGAGGAAAGGTAAAGGCACTCATACTCCGGTCCAGGTAAAGTACTTTTCTGTTACCGTTGTGTGTGTGCTAGCTATTTCCTTTAGATTCTGCAATTGCATCTTTTTGTTTCTTGTTTACACTAGTTTGGCATAATGAACAACAATGAGCTTCTTATTCTATTTCCTGATTTAAAACATGGATGGTTTGATGCGAAAATTAAAAAACCTATGGAACATATTAGTATGAACGCTTTGAACACCATTGTTGCTAATGATATGGAAAATTCTAAGCTTGGGGAAGCTGGCTTTGATGAGCATGATATTTTTAGTCCCCCAAGCATTGAGGAGAAAATTTACTTTGATGATACTTTGCCTCCTATTTATGATGATTATAATGATATTGGTCTTTTAGTACCGTTATGGAGGATAAATTTGATTATGATTACAATATGCCTCCTATATTTGATGATGAGAATAATAATGATAGCTACTTTGTTGAATTTACTCCCACTACAACTAATAAAATTGATTATGCCTATGTGGAGAGTAATAATTTTATGCATGAGACTCATGATAAGAATGCTTTATGTGATAGTTATATTGTTGAGTTTGCTCATGTTGCTACTGAAAGTTATTATGAGAGAGGAAAATATGGTTGTAGAAATTTTCATGTTACTAAAACACCTCTCTATGTGCTGAAATTTTTGAAGCTACACTTGTTCTATCTTCCTATGCTTGTTACTTTTTTCTTCATGAACTTGTTTATTTACAAAACTCCTATGCATAGGAAGCATGTTAGACTTAAATTTGTTTTGAATTTTCCTCTTGATGCTCTCTTTTGCTTCAACTACTATTTCTTGCGAGTGCATCATTAAAACTGCTGAGCCCATCTTAATGGCTATAAAGAAAGAACTTCTTGGGAGATAACTCATGTGTTTATTTTACTACAGCACTTTTGTTTTATATTTGAGTCTTGGAAGTTGTTTACTACTGTAGCAACCTCTCCTTATCTTATTTTATTGCATTTTTGTGCCAAGTAAAGTTTTTGATAGTAGAGTTGATACTAGATTTGGATTACTGCGCAGAAACAGATTTCTGTCTGTCACGAATTTGGGCAGGGCTCTCTGTAGGTAACTCAGAAAAATCTGCCAATTTACGTGCGTGATCCTCAGATATGTACGCAACTTTCATTCAATTTGGGCATTTTCATCTGAGCAAGTCTGGTTCCTTTTTAAAATTCATCTTTACGGACTGTTCTGTTTTGACAGATTCTGCCTTTTATTTCGCATTGCCTCTTTTGCTGTGTTGGATGGATTTCTTTGTTCCATTGACTTCCAGTAGCTTTGGGAAATGTCTAGAAGTGTTAAGAATGATTGTGTCACCTCTGAACATGTGAATTTTTTATTATGCACTAACCCTCTAATGAGTTTGTTTCGAGTTTGGTGTGGAGGAAGTTTTCAAGGGTCAAGAGAGGAGGATGATATACTATGATCAAGAAGAGTGAAAAGTCTAAGCTTGGGGATGCCCCGGTGGTTCATCCCTGCATATTTCAAGAAGACCCAAGCATCTAAGCTTGGGGATGCCCAAGGCATCCCCTTCTTCATCGACAAATTTATCAGGTTCCTCCCTTGAAACTATATTTTTATTCGGTCACATCTTATGTACTTTACTTGGAGCGTCTGTGTGCTTTTGTTTGTGTTTTTGTTTGAATAAATGCTTGTGTGGGAGAGAGACACGCTCCGCTGGTTCATATGAACACATGTGTTCTTAGCTTTTAATGTTCATGGCGAAGGTTGAAACTGCTTCGTTCATTGTTATATGGTTGGAAACGGAAAATGCTACATGTAGTAATTGGTAAAATGTCTTGGATAATGTGATACTTGGTAATTGTTGTGCTCATGTTTAAGCTCTTGCATCATATACTTTGCACCCATTAATGAAGAAATACATAGAGCTTGCTAAAATTTGGTTTGCATATTTGGTCTCTCTAAAGTCTAGATAATTTCTAGTATTGAGTTTTGAACAACACGGATGTCGTCGTGGCGAACGAGCAGATGCCATAGGATGGCTTAGATTGGGGCCGAATGGACGCTAGAGGATTCGGGGGAGGGTTTGCGACTAGATGGGATGAACTTCCGGATGCTTTCCTCAAGAACACAACCAAAGGCCGGTATGCAAGAAGAGAGACAAGAGGAAGAACTCTTTACTAGATCGCTAGCTTCATTGATCTCAACATGGTTACAGGTGCTTGAATACAAGTTCTATCGTCTAATCTCCTCTGTGGACACGCGCCTGTATGAGGCAGTACCCCCTCTCCTTATATAGGGGAGAGGGTGGCTTACAGAACAAGGAACCCTAATGGCATCTTTGACTGGACAAACTACTTTACAAAGCTACTTTAATCATAGATGACGCCGGAGTCTTCAGGGACGCTGACGTCCTCCGGCTTCTTTCAGCGTCATCCTCTCTTTGGCGCCAGGGCTCTGATTAAAGCCGCTTTGCTTAGCTCATCCTTGTCTTCTTGCTCTGAAGAGAATCTTTGACCAGTCCTGCCGACAGGCCCTTCTCTCCGGTATCTTCTTTACCGGGTTCCGGCATACCCCCTTGGGGATACCGGCTTAGCTTCACTTAGCCCAAACTCTTATCTTTACTTTCCGGTAAGAATATTAAACCGGTATCTTGATGGCTCAAACCATCCGGTTTGGCATGCCTTTGGCATACCGGGGGTTATCCCCCCAACATTAGTCCCCGAAGCTGGTATAGTCTGGCGGATTCTATCCTACAGACCATGCCAGGTTTTCATGTTTTTAGGATACCGGTTTAATCTCTCCGGCTTTGAGCTTGGATCCGGCATCTTTGCCCTTATTTGTCTTTTCTCTCTTTGCAAGGCATCTCCCGGCATCTCTTTTCTCCGGTATCATTCGCATTTACTCTTTCCTCGGCGAAGTCGAGAATATTTCGGGCCCCGCGCCTGTGACAACTGTCGCGCCAGTGTCAGTTGTCACTTCGCTTCGACTCCCGCGCGCTCATTAAATGCACCACTGCGGATCCCACTAGCCGTTTTGGATCCTGTGTGTGCCTCCGTGTGGCTTCTCATTTTCTCGCGTGTACTTCCTCGCCACGTGGCGGCCCGTGGTGCGAACCGTCGCGGGCCGCGAGGCGAACCGCCGCGGCCCGGCGGTTTTCGGCCCACCTCCTCTCTTCTTTATAAGGACAACTGCCCTTTCTTCTTCCTCTTCTCGCATTCCCCAACCTTCGCGCACAGTGCTCCTCGCCTCTGCGCCTTCGCCGCTCTTCGTCCGCCGTTGTTTGTTCGAGCTCCGTTGCCCGGCGAACTCACGCCGCGTTTCCGCCGGACCTCGTCGTGTGGAAATCTCCCGCAGCACCTTCGTCGCGCCCGCTGCATTCTTGCTTCTTCGCGTCCTTCTCCGCCTCGCCGTCGACGGTGCTCGTCGGCGACAGTAGGTCCACTCCTTCTCCGGTGAACGTCTTCCCCAGCGACTACGCCGCTCGAGGTTAGTGCCAATCTCACTTTGCTTGCCATCTGCTTGCTTTCTAGATCTTGGGTCGATGGTGTTCTTATTTTCTCTTTTTCTTTGATTTTCTTCTTACTCGTAGATCTTCGCGCGGGGTTCAAGTGTGGGATTTCTGTTTTTTCGCCTCCAAACCAATGTCTGGCGAGGAATCTTCCTCTGCTTCTTCTTCTTCCCTCTCCGTTAACCGGCGTAGACAATCTCCCGGCGAATCCACGGCTTCAGATCCGATGGATACCGATTCCGGCAATCAGCAGGGATCCGGTAACCGCCAAGAGTCCGGTGGCCATCTAGAATCCGGTAGCTTTAGCCAAGCATCCGGCAGCCACCTAGAAACGAGTAGCTCTAGCGAATCATCCTGGAGAGCCCTCCCCCATCACTCGTGGAGCCTGGATGGGCTCCAATGTTACTGAATATGAGATCGATTGGTTATACCGGTCCCGCAGGATTCCGGAAGGAGTAACCTGCCGGATTCCCGGTGACGAAATTGAACCGGAGCCCCAGCCCGGTGAACATGTTGTTTTCCTTGCTCATTTTGAGCGTGGCTTCGGCCTTCCTGCCTCTCCTTTTTTCCGGGAGTTCTTAAATTTCTATGAACTCCAACCTCACCATCTTCCTGGCAATGCCATCTTTTACCTTTCCTGCTACGCCACCTTCATGGAGGCCTACATCGGCATTCGTCCCACTCGTGAGACGTTTGCCCGCTTCTTTGCTCTTCGGATTAATTCCGTTCAGGGCAAGGAAATTCCTAAACCCAAGCCGCCCGTGGAGTGCGGGTCTTGCATCGTCGGCTCCCGCCAAGGGAGCACTTTCTTTAAGTTCACCGGCCTCGAGTCCTGCCGCGCCTGGCAAGGAACTTTCTTCTACGTGAAGAACAATGGCCGCGCAAATCTCATTGATCTTCCGCCGTTCCAAGTGGGGCCTCCCAGTAGAGCCAATTGGAGCTATAACCCGAAGACGGATCATGCCGAAACCAACCGGGTGGTACGCTTCATGGCCTCTTTGAAGAAGGAGACCAACATCTGCTCGGATGATATCATCCGCACCTTTATTTCGCGCCGGGTGCTTCCTCTGAAGCGCCGGGTGCATAGGATGAGCGAGATGTACGGTCCTGGCGATCCCACCAAGATCACAGGCCGTCCCCTTAGCAAGAAGGACGTCGTCCGCAAGGCTAAGCAGATTTGCCAAACTGCTATGCCGTTTGAATGGGAATGGGGCCTCCTTCCCCTCAGCACTACTAACCCTCCGACCCAAGAAGTAAGAGATTACGCAATTGGGGTTGGTTTTGCCGGTAACTTTTTGCTCTTGTTAACCCTCTTTTTTCGTGTTTCAGGCCAAGGACCGCTTCCCCCTCATCCAAGCAGAGCGGCGTGGGATTTGCGTGAAGCGCGCCCTTGACTCCTTCGACCCAGATCCCTACATTCGTTGGAAGGATCTGAAGATGGGCAAGACTCCGGCTGCGCGCCTTGGCCGGTCTCCACCGAAGCCAACCGGGTCCTCCGATGACCTGTCCATGCTTGAGGTATTTTCTTTTCCGGTTTCTTATACTTTTCCGTTATTGCTTTCTTGCGAATTTTTTCTTAGCTATGTTTAACTTATAGATCCACGAGCACGCGCCGCCCCTGCGCGCCGAGGCCGGCCATGAGTTTGTGGACAAACTCATGGCCCAGGGCCAAAAGAACAAGCTGCCGGCATCTGATGCCGGTTCCAGCCAGGCCCCTCCCTCCAAGCGCTTCCGGACTGAGCCCCTGGGGGAGAAGGAAGTGGGCGTGCGCCGCTACGGGCGCAAGCAGATGCCGACCGCCTCCGGGTAAGTTTCTTACTTTCTTGCCTCTTTTTGCCAAGTTCTTTTTCCGGTTGCTTTCTCCAACTATCTTTCTTTCTTTTTCTCAGCCCCGCGCTCAAGCTTGGCTCAAGGCCATCGGGCTCTGAAGGTTCCGCAAGGACCTCAACCCCTCCTCCTCGTTCAAGCCCGGCACCATCTGGTGCCGGCAACACCTCTGCCTCCCCTTCGGGGGGCACAACAAGTTCGGGGCATGCGGCCCCTACATCATCAGATCACCGCACGGAGGATGATCTTTCCTTCCTCCGAGAGAAACAGGACACCGGCGCCAGCAACATCGGCGCCGAGGAAAAAGCTGTCGGGCGGGCGGAGCCTTCGGCTCCTCCCGTCCTCGAAAAGAAGACAACTTCCACGCCGGAATCTTCCGCGCCGGAAAGTTCCAACCCGGGTGACGCGCCTAGCGCTCCCCCTTCTCCACGAACCATTCTGATGCCACCGCCAGACGCTCCTCGCATCAAGCCTTCCGGGGCTGCTCCAACTGCGCCGCCACCCAAGATCTCAAAACTTATCAAAGGGAAGGCGACGGCCTCCAACGCCCCTTCCGGCGGCCAGCAGCCCCTGGTGCTGCACGTCTCCAAGGCCGCCAGCGCTGCCAGCAAGAAGGCCACCGGCCTGCTTGGCCGCATCACTGAGTTCCAGCGCAGGGGCCAGGACCTGGGGCATCTGCTGCCCTACGCCCAGAAGTGGAACGCCGCGGATATGACTCCGGCGACCCGCGGCTTGGGCAAGGACAGGCTGCCGGCACCTGACCCTGTTGGGGACCGGTCTTCCGAGGAGCACTTCATGCGGCTTCGCTGCGCCGTGAAGGAGCTCGACAGCGCGTGGTACGATGCCACGAACAACTTGATGGTACGCTTTACTAACTCTTTTCAACTTTTACCGGTTTCCTTGCTTCCGGATTTTTTCTATCTTTTCTTTAGTTTCATGCCGGTTTCTCTCTTGTCTATCTTCCCAGTCCCCGAGTTTTGTGGTGAGAGCGCAGCTTTTAGCACAAAACTTTAACTTAAAAACTTAGCGTGAAACCGGCACTGCCAGTCCCCGAGTTTCGGGTTAAGAACTTTGTTCTTAGCGCAAAACTTAGCTAATCTCTTTTTCTTGAACAGCTCACGGCTGACGCTCGGAAGGCCCTCTTTGAGGAGCTCCTATGGGAACACCGGGACCTCGCTGAGGCACATGACAAGTGCCAAGGTAATTTTTGTACCACCGGCATCTTTTTACCGGAAACCTTTTTTCCTTCTAACATTTATAACTTTTGCTTAACAGTGATCCCGGAAGCTTCCATTGAGGCTCTCAAGGAGCAGCTCGCTGCCGCCCAACGTACAATTTTTCCTTTCTCCTGTTAACTTGGTTTTCTTTTCATCTTTACCAGCACAATCTTGTTAACACCTTCTTTTCCGGGTTGCAGGGGAGAAGGACCAGCTCATCCGGCGGCATCAGGAGGAGCTGAGCGCCCAGAAGACCAGCTACCAGGAGCTCAAGTCCCAGCTCATCCAGCTGGGGCTTGATCATGCTAAGGCCCTCAAAGCTGCCGAAACTGATGCAGCGGCCAAGATGAATGAAGCTCTTGAAGATGCCGGCAACGCCAACTCGGTGTTGCTAGCTGAGCTGGAGGAGCTGGCCAAAGCCCAGAAGGCTGCCGAGGAGAAAGCTGCGCGGCTGGAGGAGGAGCAGAAGGAGTGCAACAGGCTGGTGTTGCAAACCGACACACTTGCCTATCGTAAGTCCTTTTCCTTTGCGCTTTCTGACTACTGCCCGCAAGCCTTTTTTCTTCCGATCGCATTTTCTTCTCGCTATCTTTCCTTCCGGTTGTATTTTCTTCCGGATTCCCTTCCTTAGCCTTTTTCTTTCCTTGCACAGGCCTCTTCCCGGATTCTCAGAAGTATGCTGTTAAGAAGGTTGACGAGCGCCGCACTGCCCAGGGCCAAGCGAATCTTGCCGTGCCATGGACCCCCTATGACCATCTGGTCGCGCTGAATGCGCGGGTGTCTCACATTGATACGTCTCCGACGTATCGATAATTTCTTATGTTCCATGCCACATTATTGATGTTATCTACATGTTTTATGCACACTTTATGTCATATTCGTGCATTTTCTGGAACTAACCTATTAACAAGATGCCGAAGTGCCGCTGTTTTCTGCTGTTTTTGGTTTCAGAAATCCTAGTAAGGAAATATTCTCGGAATTGACGAAATCAACGCCCAGGGGCCTATTTTGCCACGAAGCTTCCGAAGTCCGAAGACGAAACGAAGTGGGGCCACAGGGTGCCCAAACCCTAGGCGGCGCGGCCCCCCGGCCGCGCCGGCCTGTGGGGCCCCGTGCCCCCTCCCGACTTGCCCTTCCACCTACTTAAAGCCTCCGTGACGAAACCCCCAGTACGAGAGCCACGATACGGAAAACCTTCCGAGACACCGCCAACGCCGATCCCATCTCGGGGGATCCAGAGATCGCCTCCGCACCCTGCCGGAGAGGGAATCATCTCCCGGAGGACTCTACGCCGCCATGGTCGCCTCCGGTGTGATGTGTGAGTAGTCTACCCCTGGACTATGGGTCCATAGCAGTAGCTAGATGGTTGTCTTCTCCCCATTGTGCTATCATTGTCGGATCTTGTGAGCTGCCTAACATGATCAAGATCATCTATCTGTAATTCTATATGTTGCGTTTGTTGGGATCCGATGAATAGAGAATACTTGTTATGTTGATTATCAAAGTTATATCTATGTGTTGTTTATGATCTTGCATGCTCTCCGTTACTAGTAGATGCTCTGGCCAAGTAGATGCTTGTAACTCCAAGAGGGAGTATTTATGCTCGATAGTGGGTTCATGCTCGCATTGACACCTGGGACAGTGACAGAAAGTTCTAAGGTTGTGTTGTGCTGTTGCCACTAGGGATAAAACATTGATGCTATGTCTAAGGATGTAGTTGTTGATTACATTACGCACCATACTTAATGCAATTGTCTGTTGCTTTGCAACTTAATACTGGAGGGGGTTCGGATGATAACCTGAAGGTGGACTTTTTAGGCATAGATGCAGTTGGATGGCGGTCTATGTACTTTGTCGTAATGCCCAATTAAATCTCACTATACTCATCATGATATGTATGTGCATGGTCATGCCCTCTTTATTTGTCAATTGCCCAACTGTAATTTGTTCACCCAACATGATGTTTATCTTATGGGAGAGACACCTCTAGTGAACTGTGGACCCCGGTCCAATTCTCTTTATGAAATACAATCTACTGCAATACTTGTTCTACTGTTTCGCAAACAATCATCTTCCACACAATACGGTTAATCCTTTGTTACAGCAAGCCGGTGAGATTGACAACCTCACTGTTTCGTTGGGGCAAAGTACTTTGGTTGTGTTGTGCAGGTTCCACGTTGGCGCCGGAATCCCTGGTGTTGCGCCGCACTACATCCCGCCGCCATCAACCTTCAACGTGCTTCTTGGCTCCTCCTGGTTCGATAAACCTTGGTTTCTTTCTGAGGGAAAACTTGCTGCTGTGCGCATCATACCTTCCTCTTGGGGTTCCCAACGAACGTGTGAGTTACACGCCATCAAGCTCTTTTTCTGGCGCCGTTTGAGATCAAGACACGCTGCAAGGACTAAATTTTTCTTCACGGAATTTATTGGATTCAGCTGCTGGAGGTACCTTTATGTCCATCACTCTTGGTGAAGCAACAAAGCTTCTTGATAATATGATGATCAACTACTCTGAATGGCACACGGAAAGAGCTCCACAAGGTAAGAAGGTAAATTCTGTCGAAGAAACCTCTTCCTTGAGTGATAAGATTGATGCTATTATGTCTATGCTTGTGAATGATAGGACTAATATTGATCCTAATAATGTTCCATTAGCTTCATTGGTTGCACAAGAAGAACATGTTGATGTAAACTTCATTAAAAATAATAATTTCAACAACAATGCTTACCGGAACAATTCTAGTAACAACTATAGGCCATATCCTTATAATAATAGCAACGGCTATGGTAATTCTTATGGGAATTCTTACAACAATAATAGGAGTTCACCCCCTGGACTTGAAGCCATGCTTAAAGAATTTATTAGTATACAAACTGCTTTTAACAAATCTGTTGAAGAAAAGCTTGGGAAAATTGATATACTTGCTTCTAAAGTCGATAGTCTTGTTGCTGATGTTGATCTTTTGAAATCAAAAGTTTTGCCTAATGAGAATCATCATAATAAAATTGTTACTACAGCAAATGCCATTCAAGTTAGAATTAATGAGAATATAAGATTAATGGCTGAACTGCGTGCTAGGTGGGATAGAGAAGAAAATGAAAAACTAGCTAAAGAGAAGAATGTAGCTAAAGTTTGGACTATTACCACCACTAGTAATGCTAATGCTACACATGTTGCTGCACCTCCTACTAATAATAATAAAATAATTGGTGTTAGCAATGTTTCCACTTCTAATGCAAAGCGCGAGAAACTGCCTGAAACTGCTAAAACTGCTGAAACTGCCTGTGATAAAACTGCTGAAATTTTTTCCAACATTGGGGATGATGATCCCATTGCTTTAGATTATAATGGTTTGAATTTTGATGATTGCCACATCTCTGAAGTTATAAAGTTCTTGCAAAAACTTGCTAAAAGTCCTAATGCTAGTGCTATAAATTTGGCTTTTACACATCATATTACAAATGCTCTCATAAAAGCTAGAGAAGAGAAACTAGAGCGCGAAGCCTCTATTCCTAAAAAGCTAGAGGATGGTTGGGAGCCCATCATTAAGATGAAGGTTAAAGATTTTGATTGTAATGCTTTATGTGATCTTGGTGCAAGTATTTCTGTTATGCCTAAGAAAATTTATGATATGCTTGACTTGCCACCGCTGAAAAATTGTTATTTGGATGTTAATCTTGCTGATCATTCTACAAAGAAACCTTTGGGTAAAGTTGATAATGTTCGCATTACCGTTAACAATAACCTTGTTCCCGTTGATTTTGTTGTCTTGGATATTGAATGCAATGCATCTTGTCCCATTATATTGGGAAGACCTTTTCTTCGAACTGTTGGTGCTATTATTGATATGAAGGAAGGTAATATAAAATATCAATTTCCTCTCAAGAAAGGTATGGAACACTTCCCTAGAAAGAGAATGAAGGTACCTTTTGATTCTATTATGAGAACAAATTATGATGTTGACACTTCGTCTCTTGATAATACTTGATACACACTTTCTGCGCCTAGCTGAAAGGCGTTAAAGAAAAGCGCTTATGGGAGACAACCCATGTTTTTACCTACAGTACTTTGTTTTTATTTTGTGTCTTGGAAGTTGTTTACTACTGTAGCAACCTCTCCTTATCTTAGTTTTGTGTTTTATTGTGCCAAGTAAAGCCGTTGATAGAAAAGTAAGTACTAGATTTGGATTACTGCGCAGTTCCAGATTTCTTTGCTGTCACGAATCTGGGTCCACCTCCCTGTAGGTAGCTCGGAAAATTAAGCCAATTTACGTGCATGATCCTCAGATATGTACGCAACTTTGATTCAATTTGAGCATTTTCATTTGAGCAAGTCTGGTGCCATTTTAAAATTCGTCAATACGAACTGTTCTGTTTTGACAGATTCTACCTTTTATTTCGCATTGCCTCTTTTGCTATGTTGGATGAATTTCTTTGATCCACTAATATCCAGTAGCATTATGCAATGTCCAGAAGTGTTAAGAATGATTGTGTCACCTCTGAATATGTTAATTTTTATTGTGCACTAACCCTCTAATGAGTTGTTTCGAGTTTGGTGTGGAGGAAGTTTTCAAGGATCAAGAGAGGAGTATGATGCAACATGATCAAGGAGAGTGAAAGCTCTAAGCTTGGGGATGCCCCGGTGGTTCACCCCTGCATATTCTAAGAAGACTCAAGCGTCTAAGCTTGGGGATGCCCAAGGCATCCCCTTCTTCATCGACAACATTATCGGTTCCCCTGAAACTATATTTTTATTCCATCACATCTTATGTGCTTTTTCTTGGAGCGTCGGTTTGTTTTTGTTTTTTTTTTGTTTTGTTTTTTTTGAATAAAATGGATCCTAGCATTCACTTTATGGGAGAGAGACACGCTCCGCTGTAGCATATGGACAAGTATGTCCTTGGTTTCTACTCATAGTATTCATGGCGAAGTTTCTCCTTCGTTAAATTGTTATATGGTTGGAATTGGAAAATGATACATGTAGTAATTGCTATTAATGTCTTGGGTAATGTGATACTTGGCAATTGTTGTGCTCATGATTAAGCTCTTGCATCATATGCTTTGCACCCATTAATGAAGAAATACATAGAGCATGCTAAAATTTGGTTTGCATATTTGGTTTCTCTAAGGTCTAGATAATTTCTAGTATTGAGTTTGAACAACAAGGAAGACGGTGTAGAGTCTTATAATGTTTACAATATGTCTTTTATGTGAGTTTTGCTGCACCGTTCATCCTTGTGTTTGTTTCAAATAAGCCTTGCTAGCCTAAACCTTGTATCGAGAGGGAATACTTCTCATGCATCCAAAATACTTGAGCCAACCACTATGCCATTTGTGTCCACCATACCTACCTACTACATGGTATTTTCCGCCATTCCAAAGTAAATTGCTTGAGTGCTACCTTTAAAATTCCATCATTCACCTTTGCAATATATAGCTCATGGGACAAATAGCTTAAAAACTATTGTGGTATTGAATATGTAATTATGCACTTTATCTCTTATTAAGTTGCTTGTTGTGCGATAACCATGTTCACTGGGGACGCCATCAACTATTCATTGTTGAATTTCATGTGAGTTGCTATGCATGTCCGTCTTGTCTGAAGTAAGAGCGATCTACCACCTTATGGTTAAGCATGCATATTGTTAGAGAAGAACATTGGGCCGCTAACTAAAGCCATGATCCATGGTGGAAGTTTCAGTTTTGGACATATATCCTCAATCTCAAATGAGAAAATTATTAATTGTTGCTACATGCTTATGCATAAAAGAGGAGTCCATTATCTGTTGTCTATGTTGTCCCGGTATGGATGTCTAAGTTGAAGAATAATCAATAGCGAGAAATCCAATGCGAGCTTTCTCCTTAGACCTTTGTACGGCATAGAGGTACCCCTTTGTGACACTTGGTAAAAACATGTGCATTGTGATGATCCGGTAGTCCAAGCTAATTAGGACAAGGTGCGGGCACTATTAGTACACTATGCATGAGGCTTGCAACTTGTAAGATATAATTTACATGATACATATGCTTTATTACTACCGTTGACAAAATTGTTTCATGTTTTCAAAATCAAAGCTCTAGCACAAATATAGCAATCGATGCTTTTCCTCTATGGAGGACCATTCTTTTACTTTCAATGTTGAGTCAGTTCACCTATTTCTCTCCACCTCAAGAAGCAAACACTTGTGTGAACTGTGCATTGATTCCTACATATTTGCATATTGCACTTATTATATTACTCTATGTTGACAATATCCATGAGATATACATGTTACAAGTTGAAAGCAACCGCTGAAACTTAATCTTCTTTTGTGTTGCTTCAATGCTTTTACTTTGAATTATTGCTTTATGAGTTAACTCTTATGCAAGACTTATTGATGCTTGTCTTGAAGTGCTATTCATGAAAAGTCTTTGCTTTATGATTCACTTGTTTACTCATGTCATATACATTGTTTTGATCGCTGCATTCACTACATATGCTTTACAAATAGTATGATCAAGATTATGATGGCATGTCACTCCAGAAATTATCTGTGTTATCGTTTTACCTGCTCGGGACGAGCAGAACTAAGCTTGGGGATGCTGATACGTCTCCGACGTATCGATAATTTCTTATGTTCCATGCCACATTATTGATGTTATCTACATGTTTTATGCACACTTTATGTCATATTCGTGCATTTTCCGGAACTAACCTATTAACAAGATGCCGAAGTGCCAGTTGCTTTTGCTGTTTTTGGTTTCAGAAATCCTAGTAAGGAAATATTCTCGGAATTGGACGAAATCAATGCCCGGGGCCTATTTTGCCACGAAGCTTCCAAGTCCGAAGACGAAACGAAGTGGGGCCACAGGTGCCCAAACCCTAGGGCGGCGCGCCCCCCGGCCGCGCCGGCCTATGGTGTGGGGCCCCCGTGCCCCCCCCGACTTGCCCTTCCGCCTACTTAAAGCCTCCGTGACGAAACCCCCGCACCGAGAGCCACGATACGGAAAACCTTCCAGAGACGCCGCCAACGCCGATCCCATCTCGGGGGATCCAGGAGCTCGCCTCCGGCACCCTGCCGGAGAGGGGAATCATCTCCCGGAGGACTCTACGCCGCCATGGTCGCCTCCGGTGTGATGTGTGAGTAGTCTACCCCTGGACTATGGGTCCATAGTAGCTAGATGGTTGTCTTCTCCCCATTGTGCTATCATTGTCGGATCTTGTGAGCTGCCTAACATGATCAAGATCATCTATCTGTAATTCTATATGTTGCGTTTGTTGGGATCCGATGAATAGAGAATACTTGTTATGTTGATTATCAAAGTTATATCTATGTGTTGTTTATGATCTTGCATGCTCTCCGTTACTAGTAGATGCTCTGGCCAAGTAGATGCTTGTAACTCCAAGAGGGAGTATTTATGCTCGATAGTGGGTTCATGCCCCATTGACACCTGGGACAGTGACAGAAAGTTCTAAGGTTGTGTTGTGCTGTTGCCACTAGGGATAAAACATTGATGCTATGTCTAAGGATGTAGTTGTTGATTACATTACGCACCATACTTAATGCAATTGTCTGTTGCTTTGCAACTTAATACTGGAGGGGGTTCGGATGATAACCTGAAGGTGGACTTTTTAGGCATAGATGCAGTTGGATGGCGGTCTATGTACTTTGTCGTAATGCCCAATTAAATCTCACTATACTCATCATGATATGTATGTGCATGGTCATGCCCTCTTTATTTGTCAATTGCCCAACTGTAATTTGTTCACCCAACATGCTGTTTATCTTATGGGAGAGACACCTCTAGTGAACTGTGGACCCCGGTCCAATTCTCTTTTACTGAAATACAATCTACTGCAATACTTGTTCTACTGTTTTCTTGCAAACAATCATCTTCCACACAATACGGTTAATCCTTTGTTACAGCAAGCCGGTGAGATTGACAACCTCACTGTTTCGTTGGGGCAAAGTACTTTGGTTGTGTTGTGCAGGTTCCACGTTGGCGCCGGAATCCCCGGTGTTGCGCCGCACTACATCCCGCCGCCATCAACCTTCAACGTGCTTCTTGGCTCCTCCTGGTTCGATAAACCTTGGTTTCTTTCTGAGGGAAAACTTGCTGCTGTGCGCATCATACCTTCCTCTTGGGGTTCCCAACGAACGTGTGAGTTACACGCCATCACACATGCGCGCCATAGATCGCAACTTATCTGACATTCCTGATGTAGCTACCCAGCTCTTCAGGACTTTATGGCCTGGCGAGGAGGTGCCGGATACTTTCTCCCTCATCAGCGACCGTCTCAAGGGCGCCGGCAAGAGAATCCGCGAGTGCGCATCCGCTGCCCGCGCTGGAGCAGACTCTGCCCTCCGCGTTGCTTGCTCCTGGTATCCGGAGCTGAACCTGGATGCCCTCACCGGAGTGCGCGAAGGCGTGATACGTCTCCGACGTATCGATAATTTCTTATGTTCCATGCCACATTATTGATGTTATCTACATGTTTTATGCACACTTTATGTCATATTCGTGCATTTTATGGAACTAACCTATTAACAAGATGCCAAAGTGCCTCCTTTTTTCTGCTGTTTTTGGTTTCAGAAATCCTAGTAACGAAATATTCTCGGAATTGGACGAAATCAACGCCCAGGTTCCTATTTTTCCCGGAAGCATCCGAACACCCGAGAGAGGCCAGAGGGGGGCCCAGATGACACCTGGCGCGGCCGAGGGGGCCGCGCCGCCCTATGGTGTGGTGGCCCCAGGCCCCCTCCGAGGCTGCCCTTCCACCTATTTAAAGCCTCCGTCGCGAAAACCCTATCACTAATTGACAAAACTCCAGAAAGACTCCAGGGGTGCCGCCGCCGTCGCGAAACTCCAATTCGGGGGACAGAACTCTCTGTTCGCACTGCCGGACGGGGAATTGTCCCCGGAGCCATCTCCACCACCGTCTTCACCGCCATCTTCACCGCCATCGCTGCTCCATGATGAGGAGGGAGTAATCCACCCCCGAGGCTGAGGGCTCCGCTGTAGCTATGTGGTTAATCTCTCTCCCATGTACCTCAATACAATAATCTCATGAGCTGCTCTACATGATTGAGATTCATATGAGTTTTGTATCACAATTCATCTATGTGCTACTATAGTGATGTTATTAAAGTATTCTATTCCTCCTGCATGGTGTAAAGTGGACAGGGTGTGCATCATGTAGTACTTGGCGTAGTTTATGATCGTGATCTCTTGTAGATTGTGAAGTTAACTATTATTATGATGGTATTGATGTGATCTATTTGGTTATGTTGATCTATCTTGCACTCTAAGGTTATTTAAATATGAAAATTGAATTGTGGAGCTTGTTAACTCCGGCATTGAGGGTTCGTGTAATCCTACGCAATGTGTTCATCATCCAACAAGAGTGTAGAGTATGCATTTATCTATTCTGTTATGTGATCAACGTTGAGAGTGTCCACTAGTGAAAGTCTGATCCCTAGGCCTTGTTCCTAAATACTGCTATCACTGCTTGTTTACTATTTTACTGCGTTACTACTGCTGCGTTACTTCTGCTCATACTTATTCATACCACCTGTATTTCACTATCTCTTCGCCGAACTAGTGCACCTATTAGGTGTGTTGGGGACACAAGAGACTTCTTGCTTTGTGTTGCAGGGTTGCATGAGAGGGATATCTTTGACCTCTTCCTCCCTGAGTTCGATAAACCTTGGGTGATCCACTTAAGGGAAAACTTGTTGCTGTTCTACAAACCTCTGCTCTTGGAGGCCCAACACTGTCTACAGGAAAAGGAGGGGGCGTAGACATCAAGCTATTTTCTGGCGCCGTTGCCGGGAGGAAAGGTAAAAGGTACTCACACTCCGGATCTCGGCTACTAAGCTATTTTCGGCGCCGTAAGTACTCGAAGCTATTTCCTTTAGATCCTGCAATTGCAACTTTTTGTTTCTTGTTTACACTAGTTAGGCATAATGGAAAACAACAAAAATATGAGAGATCTTTATGAACTTTATCTTGAATTAGGACATGATGTGTTTGAAGAGAGAATTAAAAACCCATGGAACTTTATATGCATACTAATGGGAATGTTATTAATATGAATGCTTTGAACACTATTGTTGCTAATGCTATGGAAAATTCTAAGCTTGGGGAAGCTGGCTTTGATGAGCATGATATTTTTAGTCCCCCAAGCATTGAGGAGAAAATTTACTTTGATGATACTTTGCCTCCTATTTATGATGATTATAATGATAGTAGTCTTTTGTTACCACCTGTTATGGAGGATGAATTTGATTATGAATACAATATGCCTCCTATATTTGATGATGAGAATAATAATGATAGCTACTTTGTTGAATTTGCTCCCGCTATTACTAATAAAATTGATTATGCTTATGTGGAGAGTAATAATTTTATGCATGAGACTCATGATAAGAATGCTTTATGTGATGGTTATATTGTTGAGTTTTCTCATGACACTACTGAAAGTTATTATGAGAGAGGAAAATATGGTTGTAGAAATTTTCATGTTACTAAAACACCTCTCTATGTGCTGAAATTTTTGAAGCTATACTTGTTTTATCTTCCTATGCTTGTTACTTTGCTCTTCATGAACTTGTTTATTTACAAGATTCCTATGCATAGGAAGCATGTTAGACTTAAATGTGTTTTGAATTTGCCTCTTGATGCTCTCTTTTGCTTCAAATATTATTTCTTGCGAGTGCATCATTAAAACTGCTGAGCCCATCTTAATGGCTATAAAGAAAGAACTTCTTGGGAGATAACCCATGTGTTATTTTGCTACAGTACTTTGTTTTATATTTGTGTCTTGGAAGTTGTTTACTACTGTACCAACCTCTCCTTATCTTAGTTTTGTGTTTTGTTGTGCCAAGTAAAGTCTTTGATAGTAAGGTTCATACTAGATTTGGATTACTGAGCAGAAACAGATTTCTTTGCTGTCACGAATCTGGGAAAAATTCTCTGTAGGAAACTCAGAAAATTATGCCAATTTACGTGAGTGATCCTCAGATATGTACGCAACTTTCATTCAATTTGAGCATTTTCATTTGAGCAAGTATGGTGCCCTTTTAAAATTCGTCTTTACGGACTGTTCTGTTTTGACAGATTCTGCCTTTTATTTCGCATTGCCTCTTTTGCTATGTGGGATGGATTTCTTTGTTCCATTAACTTCCAGTAGCTTTGGGCAATGTCCAGAAGTGTTAAGAATGATTGTGTCACCTCTGAACATGTGAATTTTTGATTATGCACTAACCCTCTAATGAGTTTGTTTTGAGTTTGGTGTGGAGGAAGTTTTCAAGGGTCAAGAGAGGAGGATGATATACTATATGATCAAGAAGAGTGAAGAGTCTAAGCTTGGGGATGCCCCGGTGGTTCACCCCTGCATATATCAAGAAGACTCAAGCGTCTAAGCTTGGGGATGCCCAAGGCATCCCCTTCTTCATCGACAACATTATCGGGTTCCTCCCCCGAAACTATATTTTTATTCGGTCACATCTTATGTACTTTACTTGGAGCGTCTGTGTGCTTTTGTTTTTGTTTTTGTTTGAATAAATGCTTGTGTGGGAGAGAGACACGCTCCGCTGGTTCGTATGAACACATGTGTTCTTAGCTTTCAGTATTCATGGCGAAGTTTCTTCTTCGTTAAATTGTTATATGGTTGGAATCGGAAAATGCTACATGTAGTAATTGCTATAAATGTCTTGGATAATGTGATACTTGGCAATTGTTGTGCTCATGTTTAAGCTCTTGCATCATATACTTTGCACCCATTAATGAAGAAATACATAGAGCATGCTAAAATTTGGTTTGCATATTTGGTCTCTCTAAGGTCTAGATAATTTCTAATATTGAGTTTGAACAACAAGGAAGACGGTGTAGAGTCTTATAATGTTTACAATATGTCTTTTATGTGAGTTTTGCTGCACCGCTTCATCCTTGTGTTTGTTTCAAATAGCCTTGCTAGCCTAAACCTTGTATCGAGAGGGAATACTTCTCATGCATCCAAAATCCTTGAGCCAACCACTATACCATTTGTGTCCACCATACCTACCTACTACATGGTATTTCTCCGCCATTCCAAAGTAAATTGCTTGAGTGCTACCTTTAAATTTCCATTCTTCACCTTTACAATATATAGCTCATGGGACAAATAGCCTAAAAACTATCGTGGTATTGAATATGTACTTATGCACTTTATCTCTTATTAAGTTGCTCGTTGTGCGATAACCATGTTCCTGGGGACGCCATCAACTACCTTTTGTTGAATATCATGTGAGTTGCTATGCATGTTCGTCTTGTCTGAAGTAAGAGCGATCTACCACCTTATGGTTAGAGCATGCATATTGTTAGAGAAGAACATTGGGCCGCTAACTAAAGCCATGATCCATGGTGGAAGTTTCAGTTTTGGACATATATCCTCAATCTCATATGAGAAAATTATTAATTGTTGTTACATGCTTATGCATAAAAGAGGAGTCCATTATCTGTTGTCTATGTTGTCCCGGTATGGATGTCTAAGTTGAGAATAATCAATAGCGAGAAATCCAATGCGAGCTTTCTCCTTAGACCTTTGTACAGGCGGCATAGAGGTACCCCTTTGTGACACTTGGCTAAAACATGTGCATTGCGATGATCCGGTAGTCCAAGCTAATTAGGACAAGGTGCGGGCACTATTAGTATACTATGCATGAGGCTTGCAACTTATAAGATATAATTTACATGATACATATGCTTTATTACTACCGTTGACAAAATTGTTTCTTGTTTTCAAAATCAAAGCTCTAGCACAAATATAGCAATTGATGCTTTTCCTCTTTGAAGGACCATTCTTTTACTTTTATTGTTGAGTCAGTTCACCTATTTCTCTCCACCTCAAGAAGCAAACACTTGTGTGAACTGTGCATTGATTCCTACATACTTGCATATTGCACTTATTATATTACTCTATGTTGACAATTATCCATGAGATATACATGTTATAAGTTGAAAGCAACCACTGAAACTTAATCTTCCTTTGTGTTGCTTCAATGCCTTTACTTTGATTTATTGCTTTATGAGTTAACTCTTATGCAAGACTTATTGATGCTTGTCTTGAAGTACTATTCATGAAAAGTCTTTGCTATATGATTCACTTGTTTACTCATGTCATTTACATTGTTTTGATCGCTGCATTCACTACATATGCTTTACAAATAGTATGATCAAGGTTATGATGGCATGTCACTCCAGAAATTATCTTTGTTATCGTTTACCTGCTCGGGACGAGCAGAACTAAGCTTGGGGATGCTGATACGTCTCCGACGTATCGATAATTTCTTATGTTCCATGCCACATTATTGATGTTATCTACATGTTTTATGCACACTTTATGTCATATTCGTGCATTTTATGGAACTAACCTATTAACAAGATGCCGAAGTGCCAGTTCCTGTTTTTGGTTTCAGAAATCCTAGTAACGAAATATTCTCGGAATTGGACGAAATCAACGCCTGTGTTCCTATTTTTCCGAAGCATCCGTAACACCCGAGAGAGGCTGACGGGGCCACAGCCCACCAGATGACACTGGCGCGGCCGGGGGCCGCGCCGCCCCATGGTGTGGTGGCCCAGGCCCCTCCGAGGCTGCCCTTCCGCCTATTTAAAGCCTCCGTCGCAAAACCCTATCACCAATTGACGAAACCCGTAAAGACTCCGGGCGCCGCCGCCGTCGCGAAACTCCAATTCGGGGACAGAACTCTGTTCCGGCAGCCGGACGGGGAATTGTCCCCGGAGCCATCTCCACCGCCGTCTTCACCGCCATCTTCACCGCCATCGCTGCCTCCATGATGAGGAGGGAGTAATCCACCCCCGAGGCTGAGGGCTCCCGTAGCTATGTGGTTAATCTCACTCCCATGTACCTCAATACAATAATCTCATGAGCTGCTTTACATGATTGAGATTCATATGAGTTTTGTATCACAATTCATCTATGTGCTACTCTAGTGATGTTATTAAAGTATTCTATTCCTCCTGCATGGTGTAAAGTGGACATGGTGTGCATCATGTAGTACTTGGCGTAGTTTATGATCGTGATCTCTTGTAGATTGTGAAGTTAACTATTATTATGATGGTATTGATGTGATCTATTTGGTTATGTTGATCTATCTTGCATTCTAAGGTTATTTAAATATGAACATTGAATTGTGGAGCTTGTTAACTCCGGCATTGAGGGTTCGTGTAATCCTACGCAATGTGTTCATCATCCAACAAGAGTGTAGAGTATGCATTTATCTATTCTGTTATGTGATCAACGTTGAGAGTGTCCACTAGTGAAAGTCCATCCCTAGGCCTTGTTCCTAAATACTGCTATCACTGCTTGTTTACTGTTTTACTGCGTTACTACTGCTGCGTTACTTCTGCTCATACTTATTCATACCACCTGTATTTCACTATCTCTTCGCCGAACTAGTGCACCTATTAGGTGTGTTGGGGACACAAGAGACTTCTTGCTTTGTGGTTTGTGGTTGCATGAGAGGGATATCTTTGACCTCTTCCTCCCCGAGTTCGATAAACCTTGGGTGATCCACTTAAGGGAAAACTTGGTGCTGTTCTACAAACCTCTGCTCTTGGAGGCCCAACACTGTCTACAGGAAAAGGAGGGGGGCGTAGACATCAAGGCACGGAAACTGATCTGGACCCGATTCTCACCGCTAAGCGGCAGGATCGCGCGTACCACATCGCGGAGTACGCCGATATGCGCACCTTCATCCCTCCCCCTCCTGACGTCAAAGATTATCTCGACGAGGAGGAGGATGAAGCCGAGGAGGAGCCTCTGGGCGATGCTGGTGCTGGCGATGCTCCTCCTGAAGCCCCCGCTGCCTGATTATCTACTTGCCTGAAGATTTACCTGTGTCATGCTGTTTGGTCCTGCGTGTCTTAAAACAATGTTTTGTTAAATTCTGCCCTGGTATGCCGGGGCTTATGATGTCAAACTTTAAGTCCGCTTTTGGTTGCCGTATAACATTTTATGCCGGTAAGTTATACCGGTAGTTAATTATCTTAAGTTTGCCTTAGCATATTTGCTTTTGGTTTTGCTTTTATCCTGCACTGCAAAGATTTCCAAATTGTTTCCGCATCCAATTCGATGCACACTTGGTTCTTTTGCCTTGGCTCTGCCTGCCTTCTCTGGGCGTTCTTTGGCGTATGAGCACAAGGTTCTTTCACCAAACAAGCATTTTCTTGAACTTAGAAATAACTTCGAAATTTTGCAAAAAACCGGTTTAACCGGGGTTAGTTAAATTTTCCGGATTGTTCTTTCCTGCTCTCCCTCTTCGCAGTTCATGTGCTTATCCCCTACCGGTTTATCTTGCTTGCCATGAAGCCGGGTTGCGGACAGCAGCAGAGTCGAAGACTCCGGTAGGATTTAGCACACTACTAAACCGGAAAGAAAAAACGTTCAATAAGCAACCGGTAAACTGAAAAAATAAACAAGTTACATGCAACTTAAGTTGGGGTAGTCCCCGAGATTCATTCAAGGTTCCGACATCTTTTATTCATAGCATGTAAGGTACAAAAAGGAACTTCTTACACCACAACTTCAAGAGTAGAAAGGACGCAACAGAGCTACGTTCCATGGACGCTTGCTCTCCTCTCCGGACCTGTCCGCCTTTCCTTTTTTCCACTCCTGTGCATCGATCAAGTAGTATGCATCATTGTGAAGCACCTTGCTTACAATGAAGGGACCTTCCCATGGTGGTAAGAGCTTATGCCGGCCTTCAGTGCGCTGCACTAGGCGTAGCACCAGATCTCCTTCCCGGAAAACTCTCGGGTTAACCTTCCGGCTATGATAGCGTCTGAGGTTTTGCTGGTAAATGGCTGTTCTTGCCAAAGCCAGCTCTCTTGCTTCTTCTAGCAAGTCCACATCATTTTCTCTGGCCTCTTTGACCTCTTGCTCAGTATAGAGCTGTACCCTTGGTGAATCATGAATGATGTCGGTTGGTATGACCGCTTCTGCTCCATAAACCATGAAGAACGGAGTGTATCCGGTAGACCGGTTTGGAGTTGTTCTTATACTCCACAGTACTGATGGTAGCTCATCGAGCCAACATCCCGGCGATTTTTCCACCGCATCAATGAGTCTTGGCTTGATACCGGAAAGTACCAAAGCGTTCATTCTTTCCACTTGGCCATTGCCTTGTGGGTGTGCCACCGAGCACAAATCCAACCGGATGTTGTTGTCCTCACAGAACCTTTTGAACTCACCTTGAGCAAAGTTGGTTCCATTGTCAGTGATGATGCTGTGCGGGTATCCATACCGCAAAATGACATCTTTCAAGAACTTCACCGCTGTGCGCCCATCACATTTTGCGATAGGTTTCACTTCTAGCCATTTGGTGAATTTATCCACCATAACCAAGATGTGAGTCATGCTGCTCCTTGCAGTTTTGAATGGGCCAACCATATCGAGGCACCAAACGGCAAACGGCCATGTTAATGGTATTGTTTTTAAACCGGACGCTGGGGTATGATTTTGCTTGGCGTACCTCTGGCACCCGTTGCATTTTCTTACTAAATCCTCAGCGTTTTCCAAAGCAGTGGGCCAATAAAACCCATGCCGGAATACTTTTGCTACCAGCGCCCTTGATGAAGCATGATGCCCACATTCTCCTTGGTGAATCTCCTCAAGCATTTCTTTCCCTTCTTCCGGTTCCACACATCTTTGAAGGACACCGGTAACGCTTCTCTTGTACACCTCACCATTGATGAATGTATATGCTTTGGACCTTCTTTGTATTCTCCTTGATTCATTTTCGTCATCCGGCAAGGTGCCGTTGATCAGGAATTCCTTAATAGGTTTAACCCACGACGGTGTCTCTCGAACTAAAAACACCGGTGCATCTATCTCCATGCTATCTACCAGCATCGTTTCTTCCGGTATGGGTACAGCAGTCCCCGAGCTTGCCGGAGCAGTCCCCGAGTTTACCGGTGCAGTCCCCGGGTTTCCTTCATCAATATCCATGGGTACTACATGCGATTCCGGTACAAAAATTGATTCCGATTCCGGGCTTGGTTTGATCGATGGTGCTCTTAAGTGAGCTAGAGCTATTCCGGGAGGAATTTCTTGCCTGGATGAGCCCAGCTTGGACAAAGCATCCGCGGCTTCATTTTCTGCGCGCGGCACATGGTGAAACTCACACCCTTCGAAGAATCCGGCAATCTTTTGCACGTGAAACCGGTACGAGGCCATGTTGGCATCTTTCGCATCCCAATCCCCGGAACACTGCTGTACCACAAGATCTGAATCTCCATAGCAAATGATCCGGTGCGCACCGATTTCTTTTGCGACCTTAAGCCCGTGGATCAAAGCTTCATATTCAGCGACTGTCACATCCCAAAATTTTACTAATTTTTGGAATGTCAAATAAAAATAAAATTTTATGCTTGATGGCTGGCTTGATTGATATTCGCGAAGAATTTAAAACTTTTGGTGGTTATTAAAAAAAAAGTATTTTCTAAAATAAATTATACGTAAACATTTGGTTTTAAATTATTTCAAAGTTTTAATATTTTGAAACCATAAAGATTTTATTTGACTTAGCAACGTATTGCCCAAGTAGCCATATAGGCCAAAGTGCATAAACCATTTAATATTTGTATTTAATTGGACAATAAAATATATTTTGATGTCCTAATAGTTTACTTTAAGTTTTACATTTTTTTATAGATTTTGTTTTAATCAATTTGAAAACCCAAAACAAAAGTTATAAAAGAAATCAGGTAAAAAAAGAAAGGAAAGAAAAAAGTGACGACCCAAGTGGGCCTACCAACAAAATCAGCCCACCCAGGGCTGCCTTCTATTTTTATTCCTTTCCCTTATTTATTCCTGGGCCTCATGTCCTTTCTGGCCCATTCCTTTCGCAGCCCACCCGAGCGAGCGCTCGTGTCCTCCTTCTTCCTCGTGCTCACGTACGGGTTGTACGTTAAAACCTCCATAGTCAGTCAAACCTTCCTTCTATTTTCCTCTAAATCTTAGCCACAGTTTTCTCCCGACTTCAACACGATATTTACTCAGTATTAAATGGGGAATTCATTCAAACAATTAAAACCCCATTTACATTCCTTAATCTTCAAAGCTGTCCAGGTACACCGAATGCCGAATGTTGGCATAAGCCTCCCGACATCCCTCCTCAGGCCATAACAAATCAAATCGGGATGCACATTGCGTGTTCCATATCTTTTTCTTCCACTTTGCTTCCGAAAGTTTGTACGGAGATGCTCCGTACAACCCACGCCGGCCCTGCCATGATCAGCCCCAAAATTCGAGTTCATTGCAAGATGCCGTCGCCCTTAGTGGTCATCTCAACCATACCTCTAACCAGGAGACTCTCCTCGACGCTGTGTACATCCATGACATGGTGCTGCATCCTAACCTCGTTGTTGGCCGCGTCGCTGCCGCTCCGATCGCTCACGGTGGTTCCGTCGGCTGCGGCGATGCCATGGTCTAATTCTGGAGGTACAAGGGAAACGAGGCCCCATAATTGTGCTCATATTATTCCTGTATGCCTTGGATATCCTATCATGCCTTCTCCTTGTTCAGTTTCGCAGCTGGAGGTCGCCTACGACGAGCACCCGACGCGACCGCTGCTCTGTACGTCCGCCACCGTCTAGTAGCTTTGCCAAAGGAGTCAAAGAGTACCGTATCGTATTCAGCGTGAAGAGAGGAGAGACGTAAGCTCTTAGTTCTTCTCCGGTGAGCTGCTCGTATTCTTTCTACTCTTTTCCCTTTTCATTCTGACCCTGTACGACCAACTAAAGGTGCCACCAAGTTTCAGTATGAGACAGTTTGTTCATTAGTTATACTTGGCGATCAGTTTTGTTCTCGTTTCAGCAAACTCCGACTGAGACCATCGCCAACACGCGCAGCTTCCGGGCGACGAAATCCTTTCTTTTTTTAGATGACCAAATCCTCTTGAGCACCGGTGAGCTAGACCTTCGCCTTATTTCTTTTCCTGTCCAAAAGGGTATGCCTCCATAAAATCACATGATAGTGCTGTTGAGGTTAATATATATAATTTCGCAAAAAAAAAAAAAAAAAAGGTTAATATATATAAAAAAATATGTCACGTATATATGCAAGTGATCGATCGGGTTAGACTCTCGAGTTTTGTACTAGCTCATCTCATAACTTTGAAATTCCATAACAATAAACTTAGAGCTTCGTTTTAGATGTTAGTTTTTGCGTTGATTTTGTAATACAATTCTCTACAACTTTTATGTAGAAAGTTTTCCATCCGAGCAACTTGTTCGGACAACTTTTTAGACATCACTAAATTTTAAACGCGTATTGTAAAATTCATATCTAGAGTTCTACACGTCGGTTTTCGACAAACTTTATACCGTTCGAATCAGTAAAATGCCTAGATCATTCTGGACATTTTGCATGTCGGATTCACACACATTGTTTTCGCGGTATTTCTGTGGTCCGCAATATAGTTCTTCCACTATGCAAATCATTTAGACACAATCATCTTGTTCCATGATCATATCTCTCCAAAAAATATTTATCCTACTACATATTATTCAAATAACATCTAAGTTATTTGAGTAAAGGGTGGCATGTCCTATCTTAGATTTTCACCTTGCTCCGGTAAGGTCGAGAAACCCTACTACATATCCCATGTGTTAAACCCTTGTTATCCATTAGGATCCGTGAACCAAATCCCGATCATATCTTGCAAGCCAAACCTCATGCCACACCTTAGTACCATAGAGCGTTTTCCAAATTGTTTGTCTTGATTGTATTATGTTGTTATGAATTGTGTGTTTATGTTGTGTTACCTTTATTTTTTATAGCTTGTACGGAGAGCTGCGTGTTTTTGTTGAGAGAAGTGAAGAACTCTTCATCTACCAAAAAGGCAAGTGACACACACCAAATGTCCCAGTTTTTAATTCTTGCACAGTAGTGTTTTTATAGTAGACATGTCTAGGGTTTATGCTTTTGCCTGCTGTTAAATCCTAGTAGTTTAGCTACACCACTCCTAGACTCCCTTTGTCGCCATTAAATTTAGTTGTTACCTGCTATGCCATGGAAAAAGGTTTTGATAGAGGTTAAGGAAAAACAACTAAGTTTAATGAATTACCTGGGTGAATGGTGGAGTTATGGAGAGGGTGACTGTATCAGGGGGCAAGACCCTGGTGCTAGTGCACACTTGCGGAAAGTCACCCAGGCTTAAAGAGATTGTAGACAAATCTTGCTCATTAGCTTCACGTACAACCACATGCTACTATGGCTCTGGCTTGACAAAGTATGTTGTATGAACCCGGATCCTAGGGGCCAGGTGGTGGTAGAGGGATACTGTAGGTGGGGGCGTGGCCCTTAGGGAATGGTTCGGGTGATTACACACAGAAGGTCTCGGCCACGGTCTGCACCTGTCCTTTGAGCAAAATGTGCATCGAGGTAGAAGGATTGACCTGGCCATGTGGGTAAAGGTGTACAACCTCTCGAGAGTGTAAATCTAAGTACTTAGCCGTGTCCCCGGTTATGGACAACTTGAGCGAACTGACAAGTCTTTGTTCGAAGATCTCCTCATCCCAATTTCTTAAATAAAATTTGATGGGTGAACAAGGGTAGGAAGGTACATTGGGGCTTTACCAATGTTACTGTTAATTGGTACATTGGGGTTTTACCAATGTTACTATTAATTAGATTGAAAGAAAATGTTTTGATAAATGATAGGGAAAAATTGGCTTTATGCAAAATGAACCTGAGCTCTACCTGCCAGATGTGCACGTAGGTGTAGGATGCCTTTAGTGTCCACCAAAGTGTCATCTTGCCAATACAATTCAAATGTATTGACCATTCGTGGCTGTAACTTTTCATGTTGCAGATGTTTTAAAAGACGAGTGAGTTACGATGGTTAGGGTTACGAGTCTATCCTCAACATGCTCGCCTGTGGCACATGAAGACGAAGGACTCCATGCTGTCTATGTTGTTCATACTCTGATGTTATGCTAGCCTTGTGCTATGCAAATTGTAATGCTTTATGTAAATTCTGGATCATACGATGTAATAAAGACCTTTGTTTCTTGGTATTACATCTTGTACTGTGTGTGCTAGCGATTGATCCAGGGACTAGCACAGATACGCACAGAGATCGGCACCTTTAAAAGGTGAGGTCGCTACAGATGGTATCAGAGCATTGTGTTGACCATAGGTTCGTGACCCTAGGTTTGGATTAGAAATAGGAAGACCCTAGGATGAAATATCTATCTAATCCTACTTCTATTACAAAGACGGTTGATTCGTGAACTTCTAGTATTCTCACCTACTCCATCTTCAAAAATGTTTTCCTCTTACCTTAGATGACCTACCTTATGAAACCATCATGGAAGTAGAGATGATGACCTTGTGCCTGAAATGAGGGACTGCTGCTTCAGGTGACATTCTTCGACTCCATAAGAAGGGTTTCATGGAAGACCAATGAAGAACTTGAAGAAATACTTCGATGCAGATTGCACAACACACGAAGATACACCGATGGAGTAGAATAGAAACTCGAAACATCCAAAATAGAAATAGAAGAGACCACCATTAGTTATCTTTCATCGTACCAACGATATAGTAATAACACATTGATCATACCAAATTGTGGTATGACCATACTAGTTTGTCTGTGTTTGAACCATGTTGCTTGATGCTTGTTAGAATGTTGTTTGTAAGATGATTTGGCTTGATCTGCTGTGTTGAGGGTAGGAATCTTCTTTAGAATATTTCTATCTATTCTCATCTATATCCAACCCAGTCAGTGTCTTCTCGACAAACCGTCATGAGGACAACCTTAGCAAAACCGACCTTGATGTTTCCTATCAAGATGAAGAAGCGAAGAGTGTGAGATACACAAAACCCTAGTTAGGGATCGATAGAAATGTTTTCAAAACAGTTCAATAATGGGGATTGAAACATTGATTCAATTCTCCATGGAATATTTTTTTATCAAACTGTGAGGTTGATCAAGAGTTAGAATACGAGATATACCAAACTGAATACAAGGTAATGATTGGGTGCGACATGGATTGGCCCCCATGACGACTACTCATATTGTTTGCTCTTGTTATGAGGAATGGTAAATCTAGAGAGACATACCTACAAGAGAGACGTCGCTGATAAGCCTGAACCATATGGGTGAATAGATATTATGCCCTCATAGTAGGCAAGTGTTGCCAAATGTAGGACTATGGTGAGTTTTAAGACCCAACCACTAGTTGAAGAGTAGAAGAAGATTGCCGAAGACACCAACCAGAAGTATGATGAAGGATGCCATGAAGTCCCCTCATCTTGGTCTCCTGATAGGCCCAAAGAGTTACCCCTTTCTATCAAAACTAGTTCAACAGCCAACCCATATGGTTTAGAAACCCATGTATGAGGAAACCTACTCAAGTCACCGTGAAGAGTTTTATTGTTCACTATATGTGAATAAACAACCCCTACAGGATGTCCGAAGCCATAGAATTATAAAGAGATGACCCAATACCAAGTCATACCTAGGATGACCCCAGCATAAACCCAAGACCTAGTACAGCTACAAAAGTTTCTTTCAAGGGTGGTAGCCACCCCAACATATCCCAAACCCATCTTTCTTTCTAGCCTTTCACGAATCTCGAGGACGAGATTCCTTTTAAGGGTGGTAGTCTGTCACATCCCAAAATTTTACTAATTTTTGGAATGTCAAATAAAAATAAAATTTTATGCTTGATGGCTGGCTTGATTGATATTCGCGAAGAATTTAAAACTTTTGGTGGTTATTAAAAAAAAAGTATTTTCTAAAATAAATTATACGTAAACATTTGGTTTTAAATTATTTCAAAGTTTTAATATTTTGAAACCATAAAGATTTTATTTGACTTAGCAACGTATTGCCCAAGTAGCCATATAGGCCAAAGTGCATAAACCATTTAATATTTGTATTTAATTGGACAATAAAATATATTTTGATGTCCTAATAGTTTACTTTAAGTTTTACATTTTTTTATAGATTTTGTTTTAATCAATTTGAAAACCCAAAACAAAAGTTATAAAAGAAATCAGGTAAAAAAAGAAAGGAAAGAAAAAAGTGACGACCCAAGTGGGCCTACCAACAAAATCAGCCCACCCAGGGCTGCCTTCTATTTTTATTCCTTTCCCTTATTTATTCCTGGGCCTCATGTCCTTTCTGGCCCATTCCTTTCGCAGCCCACCCGAGCGAGCGCTCGTGTCCTCCTTCTTCCTCGTGCTCACGTACGGGTTGTACGTTAAAACCTCCATAGTCAGTCAAACCTTCCTTCTATTTTCCTCTAAATCTTAGCCACAGTTTTCTCCCGACTTCAACACGATATTTACTCAGTATTAAATGGGGAATTCATTCAAACAATTAAAACCCCATTTACATTCCTTAATCTTCAAAGCTGTCCAGGTACACCGAATGCCGAATGTTGGCATAAGCCTCCCGACATCCCTCCTCAGGCCATAACAAATCAAATCGGGATGCACATTGCGTGTTCCATATCTTTTTCTTCCACTTTGCTTCCGAAAGTTTGTACGGAGATGCTCCGTACAACCCACGCCGGCCCTGCCATGATCAGCCCCAAAATTCGAGTTCATTGCAAGATGCCGTCGCCCTTAGTGGTCATCTCAACCATACCTCTAACCAGGAGACTCTCCTCGACGCTGTGTACATCCATGACATGGTGCTGCATCCTAACCTCGTTGTTGGCCGCGTCGCTGCCGCTCCGATCGCTCACGGTGGTTCCGTCGGCTGCGGCGATGCCATGGTCTAATTCTGGAGGTACAAGGGAAACGAGGCCCCATAATTGTGCTCATATTATTCCTGTATGCCTTGGATATCCTATCATGCCTTCTCCTTGTTCAGTTTCGCAGCTGGAGGTCGCCTACGACGAGCACCCGACGCGACCGCTGCTCTGTACGTCCGCCACCGTCTAGTAGCTTTGCCAAAGGAGTCAAAGAGTACCGTATCGTATTCAGCGTGAAGAGAGGAGAGACGTAAGCTCTTAGTTCTTCTCCGGTGAGCTGCTCGTATTCTTTCTACTCTTTTCCCTTTTCATTCTGACCCTGTACGACCAACTAAAGGTGCCACCAAGTTTCAGTATGAGACAGTTTGTTCATTAGTTATACTTGGCGATCAGTTTTGTTCTCGTTTCAGCAAACTCCGACTGAGACCATCGCCAACACGCGCAGCTTCCGGGCGACGAAATCCTTTCTTTTTTTAGATGACCAAATCCTCTTGAGCACCGGTGAGCTAGACCTTCGCCTTATTTCTTTTCCTGTCCAAAAGGGTATGCCTCCATAAAATCACATGATAGTGCTGTTGAGGTTAATATATATAATTTCGCAAAAAAAAAAAAAAAAAGGTTAATATATAAAAAAATATGTCACGTATATATGCAAGTGATCGATCGGGTTAGACTCTCGAGTTTTGTACTAGCTCATCTCATAACTTTGAAATTCCATAACAATAAACTTAGAGCTTCGTTTTAGATGTTAGTTTTTGCGTTGATTTTGTAATACAATTCTCTACAACTTTTATGTAGAAAGTTTTCCATCCGAGCAACTTGTTCGGACAACTTTTTAGACATCACTAAATTTTAAACGCGTATTGTAAAATTCATATCTTGAGTTCTACACGTCGGTTTTCGACAAACTTTATACCGTTGGAATCAGTAAAATGCCTAGATCATTCTGGACATTTTGCATGTCGGATTCACACACATTGTTTTCGCGGTATTTCTGTGGTCCGCAATATAGTTCTTCCACTATGCAAATCATTTAGACACATTCATCTTGTTCCATGATCATATCTCTCCAAAAAATATTTATCCTACTACATATTATTCAAATAACATCTAAGTTATTTGAGTAAAGGGTGGCATGTCCTATCTTAGATTTTCACCTTGCTCCGGTAAGGTCGAGAAACCCTACTACATATCCCATGTGTTAAACCCTTGTTATCCATTAGGAATCCGTGAACCAAATCCCGACATCTATCTTGCAAGCCAAACCTCATGCCACACCTTAGTACCATAGAGCGTTTGCCAAATTGTTTTTCTGGATTGTATTATGTTGTTATGAAGTGTGTGTTTATGTTGTGTTACCTTTATTTTTTATAGCTTGTACGGAGAGCTGCGTGTTTTTGTTGAGAGAAGTGAAGAACTCTTCATCTACCAAAAAGGCAAGTGACACACACCAAATGTCCCAGTTTTTAATTCTTGCACAGTAGTGTTTTTATAGTAGACATGTCTAGGGTTTATGCTTTTTGCCTGCTGTTAAATCCTAGTAGTTTAGCTACACCACTCCTAGACTCCCTTTGTCGCCATTAAATTTAGTTGTTACCTGCTATGCCATGGAAAAAGGTTTTGATAGAGGTTAAGGAAAAACAACTAAGTTTAATGAATTACCTGGGTGAATGGTGGAGTTATGGAGAGGGTGACTGTATCAGGGGGCAAGACCCTGGTGCTAGTGCACACTTGCGGAAAGTCACCCAGGCTTAAAGAGATTGTAGACAAATCTTGCTCATTAGCTTCACGTACAACCACATGCTACTATGGCTCTGGCTTGACAAAGTATGTTGTATGAACCCGGATCCTAGGGGCCAGGTGGTGGTAGAGGGATACTGTAGGTGGGGGCGTGGCCCTTAGGGAATGGTTCGGGCGATTACACACAGAAGGTCTCGGCCACGGTCTGCACCTGTCCTTTGAGCAAAATGTGCATCGAGGTAGAAGGATTGACCTGGCCATGTGGGTAAAGGTGTACAACCTCTCGAGAGTGTAAATCTAAGTACTTAGCCGTGTCCCCGGTTATGGACAACTTGAGCGAACTGACAAGTCTTTGTTCGAAGATCTCCTCATCCCAATTTCTTAAATAAAATTTGATGGGTGAACAAGGGTAGGAAGGTACATTGGGGCTTTACCAATGTTACTGTTAATTGGTACATTGGGGTTTTACCAATGTTACTATTAATTAGATTGAAAGAAAATGTTTTGATAAATGATAGGGAAAAATTGGCTTTATGCAAAATGAACCTGAGCTCTACCTGCCAGATGTGCACGTAGGTGTAGGATGCCTTTAGTGTCCACCAAAGTGTCATCTTGCCAATACAATTCAAATGTATTGACCATTCGTGGCTGTAACTTTTCATGTTGCAGATGTTTTAAAAGACGAGTGAGTTACGATGGTTAGGGTTACGAGTCTATCCTCAACATGCTCGCCTGTGGCACATGAAGACGAAGGACTCCATGCTGTCTATGTTGTTCATACTCTGATGTTATGCTAGCCTTGTGCTATGCAAATTGTAATGCTTTATGTAAATTCTGGATCATACGATGTAATAAAGACCTTTGTTTCTTGGTATTACATCTTGTACTGTGTGTGCTAGCGATTGATCCAGGGACTAGCACAGATACGCACAGAGATCGGCACCCTTTAAAAGGTGAGGTCGCTACAGCGACATTATTTGATGCCCTGAAATGTACTTGCAAAACATACCGGAGGTGATCTCCTTTTGGTGAAGTGAGCACCACACCGGCACCTAGACCCTCTTTGAGTTTGGATCCATCAAAGTGCATTTTCCAGTATTCTATCCTCTGATCTGGCGGTTTGTATTGCATCTCCGCCCAATCAACGAGGAAATCAGCCAAAGCCTGTGATTTTATGGCATCCCTTCTTTCGTACACTGGTACATATGGTGATATCTGGATTGCCCATTTTGCAATCCTTCCGCTAGCGTCCTTGTTGCACATGATATCGGAGATTGGTGCTTCACTCACCACCTTCATAGGATGCTCTTCAAAGTAGTGCTTGAGTTTTGTGGCGGCCATGTACACGCCATAAGTCATCTTTTGGAAATGAGGGTAGTTTTGTTTTGAGAGGGAGAGCACCTCGCTCAGGTAGTATACCGGCCTCTGGACGGTTTTTCCTTCCTCTTCTCTTTCAACCACAACCTACGCTCACAACCCGGTTTGTTGCTGCTATGTATAATAGCATAGGCTCTCTTTCTAGAGGTGAAGCCAGTATAGGTGCTGTGGCCAGCATTGTTTTCAGTTCTTTAAACTGCCTGAGGGGTCCAGACGAACTTGTCGGATTTTTTCATTAGAGCATAGAGTGGCAGAGCTTTTTCTCCCAACCTGCTCACGAATCGGCTTAGCGATGCCAAGCTACCGGTAAATTTTTGCACATCTTTTAGCTCTCGTGGGATAGTCATTCTTTCTATTGCCCGGATTTTTACCGGATTGACTTCAATGCCCCGGCTTGACACAAGGAAACCGAGCAACTTGCCGGCAGGGACACCGAAAGTGCATTTTGCCGGATTAAGCTTCATCCGGAACCGTCTTAGGTTATCGAATGTTTGCCGGATGTCATCAATTAAGGTGTTCTTTACCTTAGTTTTTATCACAATGTCGTCTACATAGACTTGCACATTCTTTCCAATTTGATCAAACAAGCATTTTTGCATACAGCGCTGGTACGTTGCACCAGCGTTGCGCAAACCAAAAGGCATAGTGACATAGCAATAAGCCCCGTGCGGGGTAATGAACGCAGTTTTTATTTGATCTTCCTTTTTCAAGGGAATTTGGTGGAAACCGGAATATGCATCCAGGAAGGACAACAACTCACACCCAGCAGTTGAATCAATCACTTGATCGATCCGTGGCAAAGGAAAAGGGTCTCTTGGGCAAGCCTTGTTTAGGTTGGTGTAGTCGATGCACATGCGCCACACCTTCGGAGCTTTTGCCTCCAGGTTCTCATCTTTTTTCTTTTCAACCATTACCGGATTGGCCAGCCACTCTGTGTGCGTGACCTCCACAATGAATCCGGCAACAAGCAGTTTGGTTACTTCTTCTCCTATGATTTTCCTCCTATCTTCAGCGAACCGGCGCAAGGGTTGCCGCACCGGCTTGGCGTCTTTCCGGACATTCAAGGAGTGCTCAGCCAGCTCCCTCGGAACACCCACCAAGTCATCAGTTGACCAGGCAAAGATATTCCGATTCTCACGGAGGAAGCCGACGAGCGCGCTTTCCTATGCCTGATCGAGTCCGGCACCGATGCGAACGGTGCGCTCTGGGTAAGCCGGATCCAGCACAATGTCCTTTGTTTCATTTGTCGGCTTGAATGCCGGTGAGCCCAAGCTTCCACTCATTGCCGCTAAGCTCAACTGTGAGGATTGAGCCAGCGCAACCGCAGTTTGCATTCTTCTTTTTCCTCCACGATCACCGATTCCGCTAGGTTTGATCCGGCATGCATTCCATGAGACTTATAGTTCCCCACCACAGTTAGGGGTCCACGAGGTGCCGGCATCTTCATTTTGAGGTAAGCTGTGTGAGTGGTAGCCATGAAAGCTGCCAACGCTGGTCTTCCCAGCAACGCATGATAAGGACTATCTAGGTCAACCACCTCAAACTCAACATTTTCAACCCGGCAATTGTCACGTCCTCCAAATGCTACGTCCACCCGAACTTTTTCTACCGGAGCACAGGATAAGCCCGGAACGATTCCGTGGAACGTCGTACGCGTGGGCTGAAGCATGTTTTCTGTTATGCCCAGCGTATGCATGGTGTGCTTGTACATGATGTTTATGCTGCTGCCGTTGTCTATCAGCACCTTGCTGAATTTTACTCGAGTTTGCGGCCCTTTCATGATTGGGTCCACAACTAGAGCATATCCACCCGGATTCGGCATGATCTTGGGATGATCTTTAAATGACCAGGTAATTTCCTGATCTGACCACAGCATGTATCTGGGAACTGCCGGCATCACAGCATTGACCTCCATGGAGCGGCGGTGCACACTTTGCCTGTCTGTTGGCTCAGTGACAAAGACAACACATCACATATGCGGGCCCTCGTAAACATTCCGGCCTAAAGGTGCCGGTGGAGGTGGTTGATCATCGTTTTGCTCCACCCGGTTAACTTGCTGGTACTGCTGCCTATTTGGCTGCTGCTGTACCGGTAAAGCATTTGCTCCGGTGAGTGGTGGTGGTGGTGATAGTTGTTGCTGACGCAGCATATCTTGTGATGGTGGCAATACTGTTGAGCACCCTTGTGCTTGCGCGTCCTTTACTGCTCCCTTTTGCATCAAGTACTTGGTCCAAGAACAATCTTTCGTCAAGTGGTTTGACGGGTGATCTGGGTTTGGTGTGTGCCACCGGCAAGGTTGATCCATGGCGGCTTCCATGGTGTATTTTACGGGTTCCTGCCAATTCTTTTTCTGGCCCCAGGGCTTCTTTTCGACCCACTGCTTTTTTGGACCCGCCCATGGCTGCGATCCGGTTTTTTGCCTTTGGCTGCCGCCGGCATCATAATTTTCTTGCACGGCTGCAACGTGCTGCGGAGCGTACCTTCGATCCGGGAAATCTTCCCTTCTCTTGTTGTTCCGGTTGTCCCGGTATTGTTCCTGTCGCTGCTCCGGCTCAGCTTGTTCTGCTGGTTGCAATGGGTCTCCCAATGCATAGCTGTCCGCCACACGTATCATCTCTGCCAAGGTTGCTGGCATGCTTCTCTGCAGCTTTTGCCACAGCGGTGATCCTCTCCGGCATCCTTGACTGAACCAAGCAATTGCTTGTGCTTCAATCACTCCTTCACACGTGTTTCTTGTTGAGTTCCACCGGGTAAGATAATCTCTGTCTGTCTCACCGGCACGTTGCTGGCATAAAGCGAGCTGCTGGGGCCGGTTTGGCCTCTTGTAAGTGCTACTGAAGTTGTTCACGAAGGCTTCCTCAAAATCCAGCCATCCGTTGATGCTTCCTGCCGGCAAGTTGTTAAGCCAAATCCGTGCAGGGCCTACCAGGTAGGACGGTATGATTCTCACCGCCCAACGCCGGTTTACTCCACCACCAGCTACATAAACAGCTGTGACATAGTCCGCCAGCCAATCTTCCGGCTTGGTCGTGCCATCATACGTTTTTGTGTCTCGAGGCAGCTGGAAATTGCGTACCGGTGGCTCCTCTCCCATGATTCTTGGGCCAAAACATTTAGGGCCAGGAGGACCCTCAGACTCGATCATTTCAGAAAGATGTACTCTGTCCAGCCTGTGCCTCGCATCCTGTCTGGCAAACATCTTTCCCCTGTGCGATCTCCCAAGGGGTTCCGGTAGACTCTTGTTCGCTCTACCACGGAATCTCCTCTCCGTATCTTTCGGTTCCGCGGCTCTTGCCTGCCGGTACCTTGGTGGTGGCATCTCCTCATACGCTGCCCTTGCTCGATAATTTTGCCCGGTCTCATGTCTACCAGCATGATTGTTTCCGGCATAGCCTCCTCTCGGCGTAGCCTCGTTCGCCCTTGGCTTTTTCTCCGGCATCATGTTGCCCGGCTTATTGTTTTCCCAAGAACCGGATCGTACACGTCATCCGCGTGCGTTCATCTCTTTTTCTTCTTGTCCGGATGGGGGACGATGCCTGCCCATGAGACTTGCTTCCGGCATTCTTTGTTGAACGCGCGGATTTTGAGGCCGCGGCCTTGTTCAGCTTAGCCAGTTGCTCAGCATTCTGCTGCTCAATAGTTTCTAGCAGCTCTCTAACACGCTCTTGCTGTTTTGCCAAAGCATCTCCGGAAAGCGATTCACACAGCTCTACTGCAGCTTTAGCAGCTTTTATAGTTTTATCCGGGCTGCTGTACTTAGGTTTTTCCACGATGCTAACAGATGCAGAGGTACTTTTGCCGGCAAGAATTTCTTTGCGCAAATCCTGATCTAGGTTGCGAGCTTTTAGCCGGTTCTCCGGTATCCTAGCAGCATGCGCGCTAACAGAAGCAAAGCCATGGGCAGCGTTATACTCACGTAGGGTTAGGTTCAGCTCGCGCTGCGCCCGGATGATGTCCTTGCCGCTCTCGAGCACCTTCTGGCGCTGCGCCTCCAGCTCCGCCTGAGCCACTGCCGGGTCGATGTTCTGCGCGATGGGGGTGGCGAGGACGTTCATCGCCGCTTGGAGCGGTGTTTCCGGTGGCGCGGATGATGCTCCCGCTGCGCCTGCGTCGCGCTCCAGCGGTGGCTTGGCCGCACGGGTCGAAGCCGCACGACCAGCACCTTCACCCACAGCTTCTTTTCCTGCACCAACCACGCCGGTCATCATTACCTCGACGCTGCCGGCGGCGCGGCCAGCACAGAGCCATCTTGGCGGGTCCGGTGCCACCAGCACCGGCGAGAGGCGCTGGCGCACAGGGACGGTGCCGAAGTAGACGTGGTGGCTGCCAAACTCGATGATGCGGCCGTTCTTGGGGAAGATGCCGCCGTTGGCGAAGCAGCCCGTGTTGTCGTTGATGAAGTCCATGGCGTAGATGCGCTGCACGAGCGCGGACACCGTACGCTCGCCGGAGATCTCGAGGATGCCCGCCCGAATGTGAACTCCTTCAAGCGCCACTTCATGCCCCACGGTGGGCGCCAACTGTCGTCGTGGCGAACGAGCAGATGCCATAGGATGGCTTAGATTGGGGCCGAATGGACGCTAGAGGATTCGGGGGAGGGTTTGCGACTAGATGGGATGAACTTCCGGATGCTTTCCTCAAGAACACAACCAAAGGCCGGTATGCAAGAAGAGAGACAAGAGGAAGAACTCTTTACTAGATCGCTAGCTTCATTGATCTCAACATGGTTACAGGTGCTTGAATACAAGTTCTATCGTCTAATCTCCTCTGTGGACACGCGCCTGTATGAGGCAGTACCCCCTCTCCTTATATAGGGGAGAGGGTGGCTTACAGAACAAGGAACCCTAATGGCATCTTTGACTGGACAAACTACTTTACAAAGCTACTTTAATCATAGATGACGCCGGAGTCTTCTTTAATCAGGGACGCTGACGTCCTCCGGCTTCTTTCAGCGTCATCCCTCTCTTTGGCGCCAGGGCTCTGATTAAAGCCGCTTTGCTTAGCTCATCCTTGTCTTCTTGCTCTGAAGAGAATCTTTGACCAGTCCTGCCGACAGGCCCTTCTCTCCGGTATCTTCTTTTACCGGGTTCCGGCATACCCCCTTGGGGATACCGGCTTAGCTTCACTTAGCCCAAACTCTTATCTTCACTTTCCGGTAAGAATATTAAACCGGTATCTTGATGGCTCAAACCATCCGGTTTGGCATGCCTTTGGCATACCGGGGGTTATCCCCCCAACAAAGGAAGACGGTGTAGAGTCTTATAATGTTTACAATATGTCTTTTATGTAAGTTTTGCTGCACCGGTTCATCCTTGTGTTTGTTTCAAATAACCTTGCTAGCCTAAACCTTGTATCGAGAGGGAATACTTCTCATGCATCCAAAATCCTTGAGCCAACCACTATGCCATTTGTGTCCACCATACCTACCTACTACATGGTATTTCTCCGCCATTCCAAAGTAAATTGCTTGAGTGCTACCTTTAAATTTCCATCATTCGCCTTTGCAATATATAGCTCATGGGACAAAATAGCCTTAAAAACTATTGTGGTATTGAATATGTACTTATGCACTTTATCTCTTATTAAGTTGCTTGTTGTGCGATAACCATGTTTTCTGGGGACGCCATCAACTTTTTACCTTTGTTGAATATCATGTGAGTTGCTATGCATGTTCGTCTTGTCTGAAGTAAGGGCGGTTTTCACAATCAAATGGTTTGAGTATGCATACTGTTAGAGAAGAACATTGGGCCGCTAACTAAAGCCATGAATCATGGTGGAAGTTTCAGTTTGGACATAAAACCTCAATCTCTTATGAGAATATTATTGTTGTTGAATGCTTAAGCATTAAAAGAGGAGTCCATTATCTGTTGTCTATGTTGTCCCGGTATGGGTGTCTAAGTTGAAGAATGATCAAAAGCGAGAAATCCAATGCGAACTTTCTCCTTAGACCCTTGTACAAGCGGCATAGAGGTACCCCTTTGTGACACTTGGTTGAAACATATGTTATGCAATGATAATCCGTGTTAATCCAAGCTAATTAGGACAAGGTGCGGGCACTACTAGTATACTATGCATGAGGCTTGCAACTTGTAAGATATAATTTACATGATACATATGCTTTATTACTACCGTTGACAAAATTGTTCCATGTTTTCAAAATAAAAGCTCTAGCACAAATATAGCAATCGATGCTTTCCTCTTTGAAGGGCCATTCTTTTACCTTTTATGTTGAGTCAGTTCACCTATTTCTCTCCACCTCAAGAAGCAAACACTTGTGTGAACTGTGCATTGATTCCTACATACTTGCATATTGCACTTGTTATATTACTTTGCATTGACAACTATCCATGAGATATACATGTTATAAGTTGAAAGCAACCACTGAAACTTAATCTTCCTTTGTGTTGCTTCAACACCTTTACTTTGATTTATTGCTTTATGAGTTAACTCTTATGCAAGACTTATTGATGCTTGTCTTGAAGTACTATTCATGAAAAGTCTTTGCTTTATGATTCAGTTGTTTACTCATGTCATTACCATTATTTTGATCGTTGCATTCATTACATATGCTTACAATAGTATGATCAAGGTTATGATGGCATGTCACCAGAAATTATCTTTGTTATCGTTTACCTGCTCGGGACGAGCAGGAACTAAGCTTGGGGATGCTGATACGTCTCCGACGTATCGATAATTTCTTATGTTCCATGCCACATTATTGATGATATCTACATGTTTTATGCATACTTTATGTCATTATTATGCGTTTTCCGGAACTAACCTATTGACGAGATGCCGAAGGGCCGTTGCTTTTCTGCTGTTTTTGGTTTCAGAAATCCTAGTAAGGAAATATTCTCGGAATTGGACGAAATCAACGCCCAGATCTTAGAATCCCCGGAGCTTCCAGAACACCCGAGAGTCGCCGAGAGGGGCCACGGGGGCCACACATGGTGGCGGCGCAGCCCGAGGGGGCGCGCGCCCTAGTGTCCGGTGGCCCTGACCCCTTCCGACGCTGCCCTTCCGCCTACTTAAGGTCTCCGTCGCGAAACCCTATTACGTTCGACGAAACCAGAGAAAACCTTCCGAGCCGCCGCCATCGCGAAGCCAAGATCCTGGGGACAGGAGTCTCTGTTCGGCACGCCGCCGGGACGGGGAAGTGCCCCGGAAGGCTTCTCCATCGACACCACCGGCATCTTCATCAACGCTGCTGTCTCCATGAGGAGGCGTAGTTCTCCATCGAGGCTCGGGGCTGTACCGGTAGCTATGTGGTTCATCTCTCCTATGTACTTCAATACAATAATCTCATGAGCTGCCTTACATGATTGAGATTCATATGATGATGCTTGTAATCTAGATGTCATTATGCTAGTCAAGTGGATTTTACTTATGTGATCTCCGGAGACTCCTTGTCCCACGTGTGTAAAGTGTGTGCACCGTGTGGGTCTCTTAGGCTATATTTCACAGAATACTTATTCACTGTTATGGATGGCATAGTGAAGTGCTTATTTATATCCCTTTATGATTGCAATGTGTTTTGTATCACAATTTATCTGTGTGCTACTCTAGTGATGTTATTAAAGTAGTTTATTCCTCCTGCACGGTGTAATGGTGACAGTGTGTGCATCGTGTAGTACTTGGCGTAGGCTATGATTGTGATCTCTTGTAGATTATGAAGTTAACTATTGCTATGATAGTATTGATGTGATCTATTCCTCCTTTCGTAGTGTGAAGGTGACAGTGTGCATGCTATGTTAGTACTTGGTTTGGTTATGTTGATCTGTTATGCACTCTAAGGTTATTTAAATATGAACATTGAATATTGTGGAGCTTGTTAACTCCGGCATTGAGGGTTCGTGTAATCCTACACATTAGTGGTGTTCATCATCCAACAAGAGGGTGTAGAGTCTAGCATCTATCTATTTATTCTGTTATGTGATCAATGTTGAGAGTGTCCTCTAGTGAAAGTATGATCCCTAGGCCTTGTTCCTAAATATTGCTATCGCTGCTTGTTTACTGTTCTACATGTTTACTTCTGCAATATTAGTACCATCCTGCACGCCAAAGCACTTTTCTGGCGCCGTTACTACTATTCATGCATACCACTTGTATTTCACTATCTCTTCGCCGAACTAGTGCACCTATTAGGTGTGTTGGGGACACAAGAGACTTCTTGCTTTGTGGTTGCAGGGTTGCATGAGAGGGATATCTTTGACCTCTTCCTCCCCGAGTTCGATAAACCTTGGGTGATCCACTTAAGGGAAACTTGCTGCTGTTCTACAAACCTCTGCTCTTGGAGGCCCAAAACGCTACAAGAAGATAGGCCGGGGCCAACCGGTCCCGGAATTGATCAAGGATATCTACACAAACAACCAGTGTCCTCCGGTAAGCTCTGTTTCTTTCGTTACTTCAAACTTCACAAGTTTTTGGATGTTGACTTTAACTTATATTCATATTCCCTCCAGCTCGATACTTTGGCGGAGGAAAACTTTCGCACCATTCTTCGTGTCCCTGTCAGCGGCGACGCGGCGGAGGAGGTTCCGGACGACGAAGAGGAGGAAGAGGAACAGGCACCCCGCAAGGCGGCCCCTCGACCTTCGAAGCGTCCCCGCGCCAAAGCTTCCGGCTCAGAAGCCGGAGCCAGCGGCGAGGCCTCCGCCAAAAAGCCCAAGACCATAAAGCCACCTCCGCTGAACTCGAAGAAAGCGGAGCGTGAACGTCTGAAAATGCTTTCAACAGCTGGCAAACGCTCGCGCCCCATCATCCCCGGCGCCCCGTAAGTTTCCGAGTATGGTGCATCTCTATTTTGATGAAGTTATTTATCATGTGAACCCCTTCGCTTGCTTGCAGGAATCCAAGTACCGCCGCCACCCGGACCACCAGCCAAGAGCCCATTACCAAGTACATGAAAAAGTCTCCGGCTGTTGGTCCCCCTACTCCAGCTCCGCCAAGCACATCTCACACTGCTCCTCAGCCGTCCCCCCTGAAGCTGATCAATCTCCCCCTCCTGCCGCTAACACTCCACCGGAAATAGTTCCGATTAGCAGCGAAAAGGTGGGCGGAGAAGATCCTAAGGCCAAAGGCCCTGCCCAAGATGAAGCAGAAGTACAAGGCCAAGGAGAAGCTGAGGTCACTTCTTCCGAGAGAGCCGGAGCCGGTGCTGGCGATGTCGTCGTATTTCCGAAGAACTTTGGAGATCCGACTGACCTCACTTCCACCCCCAAGGCATATGCGACTAAGTTTTTCAACAAACTTACTGAGGCGGAGAAATGGGAGCTTGAACAAGACTTGCTCAACGCCATGCTGAACAACGCCTGGGGGAAACCTGATGTCGCCACATCGGATATTCAGGACTTCAAGAAGGACGTCGGCCAGTTCTTCGACAAACTCATCTGCAAGCAAAAGGTACTCCCCAGTAGCCCCCAAGCATGTAGGCGGAAACTTAAATACTAGTTAGCGCTTAAATGCTTAGACAAAGATTACTTCTGGAAAGATTTTTAAATTGAAGCAGTAGCCCCCAAGCATTATGGCGGAAAGGTTCCGGCAATAATGCTTCGAAGGAACCCACTGTTACAGGCGGAATTTTTACTCCTGCTCTGTCTATATTTTACAGGAACAGCAGGCGCTGCATTATGAGCTGCACAAGAACATTGCCCTTCAGCGCCGCGTTACCCTGAGTCAAGCGGAAAATATCCGGACTCTGAAAATGCAGAACTGAACAAACAACTGGCGGACGCCCAAGGTTGGTTTCCGCCCTTTTCTCGTCATTAATTCACGTTCCGACTTTGAACTTGTTTTTGACTTATGTTATTATAGGCGCATCCTCTTCCCTTGTCACAGCCTCCTCGGAACTTGAGAACCTGCGCTCCTCGTACCAAGGATTGGAGACGAAACTAATGGAGGCGGAACAAAAAAGGGAGCAGGCCGAGAAACAGCTGGCGGAGAAAAACTCCGAACTAACCAGGGAGAAGGGCGAATTTTTGTTGAAGAGAAATGCTGACAGCGAGACCATCAAGAGGCAGCATAGAGAACTCAATGGGCTCCGGAAATATATGGAGACCGCAGAACGTCATTGGGACTTGCTCAACGAAACATCCTGGGTACTATACCGGAACCTTATCTAGATGTCTGTTTTTTTGTGCTCAATCTGCATACTTATATCTGATTATCTCGTGCAGAGCCGCTTGGATACCCGGAAAAACGTCGGAATTTGTTCCCCCGAGACGACCTTCTTCAACTTGCAGGCGACGATTGCAAAGATCTCATCTCCGCCTCCCGGAAGATATGCCACAACTTATCCATCAAGAGGAGTCGCACTTGCAACGTTCGCAAACTTGTTAAAAAGATGGACGTTCTTCCGGAGCTGGTGACGGATCTACAAGCATCATCAGCCCGAGGCGCAGCTGCGATGACCTTAACTATGTGCTTAGCGCATAACTCGGAGCTTGATCTTGACCAGGTAACCACAGGTGTTCCTCCGGATGCAGATGCTACGCTCCTGGATGCAGTGAGCGGCTACGACACCCGCATCGCGCGCAGGATCCGGCATGAAGAATTCTACGACAAGGTCGTTCTTCCTGCGGACGAGCCCTTGGAAGCCGAACTTCAAAAGGAGCGCGACGCGGAGGCGCGACCTGCGGAATCCGGAACCCAGTTTACCTGGACCAGCTCCAAGGATGCTCCCCAAGAGGAACCCAAGGACAGCGCTGCAACTTCGGAGGAGGAGGAAGAAAGTGATGAGGACGTGTCGTCTCCGGCCAAGGACGCCGAGGAAGGGGACCCAAAAGGCAAAACCTCTCCGGCTAAGGAGGAGTGAAAACTTTGTTCCTGCGGGAAAAACAATGCATCATTTTGGCCCCAGCGAGGGTTTGTAATATAACTTAAATTCTTAAGTAGCTAGGAACGAAACACTTATGCATGGGCGGAAAAACTTATCCTGCTATCCACTATATTATTTGCATGTTTCGTTTTGTTGGAAAGCAAGTGCTGATATCTATGTTTTCCGGCTTACTCGCTTGACCTTCCGCGAGCCGGAAGACCTTTAGCCGGAAACGCTCGCCAGCGGCGACGAAGCCCAATGGCAATCCGTCAATAACCGCGGAAACAAGCCCCCAGCCAAGGTGCCGGAAATCGCTACTAGGAATCCACGAATTCGCAACAGAAAAAATTTCCATCAGAAAACTTAAGCTTACGTCCTAAAGGACGATTTTGAAAATCACAACTTTCATACACGCCTAGGCGGAAAGATCCAGCTCTGCGGTTTTAGTCGGAAAACATACACGATCCAAAAATGAAAAATTAAAGGAGGTAAAAGACTCAAAGAGTGAACCAAAAGCTTTATTTCATTGATCATGTATAATTATTACAATGTATGTAATTCTATGCTAAGTGTGGAAAGGACGTAGCTGTGCAATGTTCCAGGGACGCTCTGTCTCGTCGTAGATGTCATCCGGATCCTCCCTCTTGCGTTTCCGACGCCAGTTAGCAGGTCTATCCTTTAGCTCTCGGAAATCGACAAGGTAGTACGATCCATTGTGAAGCACTTTGCTAACGACGAAGGGTCCTTCCCATGGAGATTGCAACTTGTGATCTTTCACCTGGCGAAGGCGGAGAACCAGATCTCCGGCCATGAACGAGCGATTCCGGACTCGACGGCTATGATAGCGTCGGAGCTTCTGCTGGTAGATGGTGGAGCGTTGGTCTGCTAAGTTCCGAGCTTCTTCGATCAGGTCCACAGATAGCTGTCTGGCCTCGTCAGCAGTTTCTTCATCATAGGCGGAAACACGCGGTGAATCGTGGATGATATCGGAGGGGAGCACAGCTTCGGATCCGTATACCAGGAAGAACGGAGTGAATCTGTTGACCTGTTGGGGTAGTTCGTAAACTCCACAGACGTAGTCTACCTCCTCAGCCCAAGCTCCCCTGCGGCGCAGCAGTTCTTCAAGGCGTGGCTTTATTCCGGATAAGAGGAGTCCATTGGCTCTTTCGACCTGACCATTGGACTGTGGATGAGCCACTGATGCCAAGTCTAGTCGGATCCCAACGTCATGGCAGTAATCCTTCAATTCTCCTTGGGCGAAGTTTGTGCCATTATCTGTGATTATGCTGTGCGGGATGCCGAATCTCGTCACGAGACTGCAGACAAATTTAAGTGCCGTAGCACCATCGTCTTTTCTCACTGGCTTTGCCTCGATCCATTTACTGAATTTATCAATAGCGACCAGGAGGTACTCAAAACCGCCAGGAGATGATTTCTTTAACTTACCAACCATATCGAGCCCCCAGACCGCGAACGGTCAGGTGATAGGGATGGTCTTCAGCTCTTGGGCTGGAGCATTTGGTTGAGTGGCATAGTACTGACAACCTCGGCAGGTTTTTACCAACTTGTCAGCATCTTCTTTAGCTGTGAGCCAGTAAAATCCAAGCCGAAAAGCTTTGGCAACGAGGGACCTGGGAGCGGCGTGATGCCCGCAATCCCCTGCGTGGATCTCTTAGGATTTCAATGCCATCTTGATTGGAGACGCATTTGAGGAATACTCCCGTTGCGCTTCGTTTGTAGAGCTGTCCATCAACGATTGTGTAGGATCTTGCTCGTCTGATGATCTGTCGTGTCAACACCCGGATTTTTAAGTCCAGATGCCTATTATGCCATTCCTCGCAATCCCAGGAATATTGTTTTTGCGAGACATAATAGATTGATATCACAACACATCATTCATTACAACACATAATCGTCTTACAAATAAAGGATCACATGATCCAGTCTCATTACAATAATAGAAATTCTATTAATCCATTACATAACACATAGCGGAAGCGAAGTAACGTAGTAGTAGTCCATTTATTCCACAGGCAACTGTTGACGTCAGGAGTGATCCTAGTTGTCGTAGACATCCTGATGTCCTTCTTCCGGGTTCTGGTACTCCTTTTCATAGTCTGGCTGACATGGGCATACCCTTCGGATACCCATTATTAGTATACCTGGCTCGGCCCAATATGGAGAAGACCAAATATGGAGAAGGCCCAACAAGGCAACCCGAAGAAGTAGTCGACTAGGACTCTTGTAAAACCCTAGGCTGGTTGCATATATAAAGCTAGCCAGGGCACCCGAAAGGGGGGCCAAGAGATAAACATAGAGATAGACAACATAACTACGCCGATGGCGGCATCCTGTAAAGATACTTGTGTTCATATAGTGGATTGCTAGCAGCACGTAGGGATCCTCCACCGAGGGGACCCGAAGCTGGGTACGTCGTGTGCCTAATCTCGCCCCCGGAATCTCCATCGTCGCTCTTCCCGAAACCCTAGTCTACAATACGTAGGCATTGCCGAGGTATTCCCTCGTCAATTGGCGCCGTCTGTGGGAATTGCGGCGACTGGATTTTGTAATCCGGGCGGGATCCGTCAAGTTGGTCATCAACATCAATCGCAGGTTCATCCGTCTCGAGGCGCTCAAGCTTCATCTAAAAATCGTGTGTCGCGAGGTCTCGCTGTTTCCGGTTGCAGCTTTAGTACATGAGGGATAACAGCAGGCGCACAACTGGCAATTAGCAGATCGGGAAGCACATGCTCTGCCGGATATTGATCAGCCGGTGTACTTTCTACTCATGCGCTCAAGTTCCAAGGAGAGAAAACAACCTATTGCATGTGACCGTGACCAGCATGCATTGTGAAGCTAGTTAAACTGTGGAGACGAGGAAGTCTGCTAAAATCGGGAGACGAGGAAGTCTACTTCATCGACTCGTTCGACTCGTGTTTTCCGTGTTGTGGATCAGCCGATGCTTCACAAGCAACAAGATCCGATCGTTGTATTCTCTCCAAAAGCTAAGTATTCCTATTGTTGTTTCCTACACGTAGTTCCAGTTAGTATTTGGTCTTTGATTAGACAACTCTTAATCTAAACAACACACGATCTGATCTCTAGCAAGAAAATTTATTGTGTAGAAAATACAAATAAATATTGGCTCCAAAATTTTTTGCGAGAAATTTCAGATTTATTTGCAAACGACGACTCTCCCGAACTTGTCCGTCGCGGATTTGCCAGCACGAACCTGCTAGTGCGCACTTCGCCATCCAACATAAAGATTATCAGATCGGAACAAGCTTCAACTGCTTTGCCATGCACAATCGCCACGCTCGGGGGCTCGTCTGTCTGCTGTAAACCCGACAACACGCACTCGCCTCGCCCGGGGCTCGCCCGCCGCGAACTCGACGATTCTCTCCTCCATGCCGACTACTTCCACCTTGTCGAATAATTTCGGCTAAATGGCGTACGGCTCCGCTGCATCGGTTGCGTCTACTTCTTCGACTGCGTCTGCCAGACAACCTACTTCCACGTCGACTCCGTCACACCTGATCAAAAAAGCTAAGTGTTCCTTTCCCGAGTGTTAATTATTATTTACTTTCGCCACACCCGAATACTCGGGGGCTGCGCCATTGCATTATTACAACAAATTCATCCAAACACTGGGGGCTGCGCCATTACTTCGTTACCACAAATATACTTGGTTACTTGGTGAATTTCTTTTCTTCGGCTCTGGATATATCTTCTCCGGCTCAGTGAAATTATTTTCTTCGGCTCAGTGGAATTATTTTCTTCGACTTAGTGGATTTATCTTCTTCGGCTCAGTGGATTTATTCTCTCTGGATTACTGGATTGGTTTTCTTTGGGTTATTATTGGTTCACTTATACAATATTACCCGACGCGTTTCCGGGTCAATGGATTCATCTTCTATGGTTATTACTGGAACTATTTTCTTCGGCTCAATGGATTCATCCTCTATGATATCAACGGATTCATCTTTTATGGTTATTACTGGATTCTTCGGATCAATGGATTCATCCTCTATGATATCGGCGGATTCATCTTCAATATATGATGGTGTAATCTTTAATATGGATTCATCTCAAGTACTTCATCTCGGACTTCATCTTCAGTATTTCATCCTTAATGGCCTTCTTTCGGCGACACGGATAATACTCGGGGGCTCGACAACGACTTTGCCCCGAGTAACAACTGTGACACGGCGTCTAAGCAACAATCATGACATCACCCCAGCAGCGCTCGGGGGCTCGGCTATTTCTTCATCAAACAATTTGGCGGCATTTATTTTCGTTAATTCGGTGGTTTCTACTTTGGCTCAACTTTTTTGCTGCACTCGAAGACTTCATCGCGCCGACTCCGTCGTGCCCAATAAGCTAAGTGTTCCTTTGATTTGCATAATCGCCGCACCCGACACTCGGGGGCTGCGCCATACTTCTTCACTTTACATCTCAGGTCGACAGAAAGAATAATTGCGCCTACAAAAAAGACTTCAAGGATGAACCCGACAAAATTGTCTTCAAGGATGAACCCGACGAAATCTTCTTCAGGGAGGAACCCGACGAAATCAAAAGAGAACTCGACGAAATCTTTTTCAGGGAGGAACCCGATGAAATCAAAAGAGAACCCGACGAAATCTTTTTCAGGGAGGACCCGAAGAAATTGTCCTCAAGGAGGTCCCGAAAAATTATCTTCAAGGAGGTCCCGAAAAATTATCTTCAAGGAGGTCTCGAAGAATTATCTTCAAAGAGGACCCGAAGAATTGTCCTCAAAGAGGACCCGAAGAAATTTTCCTGAAGGAGGAACTCGACGAAATTTTCATCAAGGAGGAACCAAAAAAAAAAAAAAAAGGTGGACAAATCTTCGGGTTCATTGACTCGTCATATTGTTCCAAGCAAGAGCATCGGTGATGTACCCGACAATATAGAAGAACCAATATATTCGGCTGTCTTATCAAGCCCGAGAGAAAAATAGAAGAACCCGCAAAATGGGTCATTGCATCAGCCGAACAAGGCACTTGACAAAATATTCTCAGAGCGCCAAAGTCGCGAATAATTCTGAATGCCGCAAAACTCTGCGAAGGTAAGACCCGGGTCCGTCCTGTGTGGCGTGGCATCGCCAAAGACTGCGCTCTGCTACTTTTTTCCACATCAACAGATGTGAAGAAATATCCCAGCGGACGCGCTGTGGACCCGATAAAACATGACTGGGGCTCGACGGTGCAATTGGAGCTACTCCGGCTAAATTGGGATGGGGGAAGTGGTCGAGGAGCTCAAGGAGAAGGAGGGGAGGCCGATGGTGTGCTCGGTTAGCTCGGGGAGGGTCTCTATTTATAGATGGGGAGGTGACCGGCGGGTGCTGTGAGAGAGCGTCGACGGCGACGGCGTTCGAGGGCGTGAAGGGGCAAGGTAGGGGGCGCGCTATGTAGCTGTGATCATGGCGAGGACGACGCGCGTGAAGGGACAGCAGAGGGAGGACGAGAACGTGCATGCGACGCTCGAGTGCCTGCAGTACGGGCGCGGCAGTTCTTGCATCATGGCGACGGCGACGTTTCCTCCGCGAGCTGGAGAGCATGTCTACGGGGTAGAGGTGAGGGTGGTGGTCCTTGATGCAGGCGTAGGGATGCAGGGGTGGGCTGAGGCGACTGCACGCGTGCGTGCTCTGGCGCGTCCAGGAGGTGCTCGTGCGCGCTCACCGCGTGGCCTGGCACGGTTCTGGCGTGTCTGGGCGCGAGGTGTTCCGGACAATGTCGTGCGAGCCTTTAGCTAGGAATGGTACTGGCGTGAGTAGGAGAGTGTAGGCGACTCATTTGACATGGTGAGAGGGAGAGATGAGGGCCAGAGAGAAATGGAGTGAGTGTGGCCGGCATGGGTACGGCATGGTTGCAAAAGTGATCATGTCTCCCCTTTAAACAGAGCAAATGGGCTGGGATGATGCAGAAGAGGTACATGAAGGTTGATGATCACAAAGTTAAAGTGGTGGAGGCTAAAAACCAGTGTGTAAAGAGGTGTATTACAAAACCAGAATCATGCCTGCAAGGTGCTCGACACAATGGCCGCATGAAACTTCTTTTCAAAATTTGAAATTCTTTTTGGTGAAACTCATTTATATATTTAATGTGATAGAATGGTGGCGGTGGTGTTCATTTTGGTGAAGATTTGTGAGATTCCAAAATGGGGGTTATCTTCTCTTTATTTCAAAGTCCTCTCATGTCAAATCTATTCTGGTCAACCTGTTCAAAGTTAGCACTAGTGGTCAACATAAAAGTTGTTCACCTTGACATGGTCTTGGATGACATGGCAAGAGTTGGTCAAGTTTAGTTTAAGAAAAGTCAAAACCAGAGGGGTAAAGTGGTGAAGATTTTATAAAATGGCCAAATGACCATTATCATATGTAGGTTGAATTTGAATTCATTTTTGATTCAATTTGGGTTTCTTTGATTCAAATGGGTGTGTTATTGATATATAAGTGTTTTACAAACAATGGCACAAGCCAAAGTGGCCTTGAGTGAAGATTTGCAAAATTGGCTAAATGTGTATGTGAGTGAAAAATGGGATTTTCTCCATATTTGATTTCTCTCTTTTTGATTTGATTTTTCTTGACTCAAAAGTGATTCTTATTAGTTTAGCAACATTTCAAGCCATTGAAACCATTCCAAATGGTCTAGTTCAAAGATTTGCAAAAATGGCCATTACACATAAGAGGTGATATGTCAAATTTCATTATTCTTGTAAATTGTTCCCCTTGCTTTACTTAGGCATGGGTTAGGGTCAATTTGGTGCTATATTAGGTTTAGAGATGGTTTCACATCATTTGGTCAAGGTTTGAAGTCATAGGTCAAGGTTTGGTGAAAAGGCTATGTGTCACATATGTCTTGATGCATATGTTGTATTTGATTTTCAATTTGACTTGGATTGACCCAATTGGTGTTGTTGAGTGTTGAAATGGTATAGAGGAGTGATCCAACCATTCACAACATGTCTTAGGGTCAAGATTCTTAAATTCACAAATTTGCTATTTTACTCTCATATGCCTCTATGACATTTTTAGTTTCTTTTTATTTTCTTTGGTTTCATTTTGGATTTGGTTTGAGAAGTACTAGATAAGGTGTAAGAAGGTTTTCCAAACCTCTAAACAAAGTAGAAAGGCCTAGGGTAAAGATTTACAAAAATAGCCATAGGCACATAGGCCTTTTTCTTATTTAATTTAATTTCCTTTTATTTTATTTAAACTTGGGTGATGAAAAGAGGGGTGAGGTTTTAGGGTTTAAGATTATTTAAAAAACTAATAACAAGCAATCATGGCAATAGCACAAGAATTAAGCAAGATCACTAGGCCTCAAACTTAATTCAATAAAAGTTTTTGTTGGTTCCAAAATTTGGAACTAGGGAAATTCATTTGTTTTGTTTTGAAATTTTTGGGATGTTACAGTCGTGCGAGGACCTCGTCCTCCGGCAACTTCTGATCAATGAGGTAGTCCAGGAAAGGCTGCGTCCAAGCCGGAATGATAGACATCACTTCCTTTGCCGGAGACACTGCCACCTATGGATTTTCCGGGTTAGCGCCCTGAACTGAGGGTATCCGTAGGTGCTCCAGGAAAATGCCGGGCGGAATTTGTTTCCTGCCGATCCGAGCTTGGATAGCATATCGCCGCTGCGTTATCGTCTCTCTCGACGTACTTGACTTCGTATCCGAGGAAGCACTTGGCGATCTCGTCAACCTCGTCTCTATAGGCCGCCATGACGGAGTTTCTGGCGTTCCAGGTTCCGGCTACTTGTTGTGCCACCAGGTCGGAATCTCCGCAGCATATGATGTGCTTGATCCCAATTTCCTTAGCGATGTGCAGACCGTGTAGTAGAGCCTCGTATTCCGCCATATTGTTTGTAGCTTCGAAGTGAATCTGCAGAACGTACTGCAGTTCTTCTCCGGTAGGGGACTTCGGGTGACTCCGCTCCTGAGCCTTGGTGCTGCTTGGATCCATCGAAGTGCATGACCCATGTTTCTGGTTCCGGCTCCAGGTTAGCATCCGGAGCTTCTGTCCAATCTGCTACGAAATCTGCCAAGACTTGGGATTTGACCGCAGTCCTAGGCTTGTAAGCGATGTCGAAGGCGGATAACTCGATGCCCCATTTTGCCGTACGTCCTGTTGCGTCAGCGTTGTTGAGAATCGTTGACAGCGGAGCCTTGCTCACGACTGTTACTGGGTGCTCTTGGAAGTAGTGTCTCAGCTTCCGGCTGCCTAGGAACACTCCATAAGCTAGCTTCTGAAAGTGAGGGTATCTTTGCTTTGACTCCGTCAGTACCTCGCTAATGTAATAGACTGGTCTTTGGACGTCATACTCATGACCTTCTTCCTTTCGCTCCACCACGATGACGAGACTGATGACTTTGTTGGTAGCTGCCAGGTAAAGGAGCATTGGCTCTGACTCTACTGGGGCCGCCAAGATAGGTGGGGAGGTGAGTATTTCCTTCAACCCCTGAAGTGCTGCGTCAGCTGCGTCGTCCCAGACGAATTTGTCTGTTTTCTTCAGCAGCTTGTACAAAGGTAGCGCCTGATACGTCTCCGACGTATCGATAATTTCTTATGTTCCATGCCACATTATTAATGTTATCTACATGTTTTATGCACACTTTATGTCATATTCGTGCATTTTCTGGAACTAACCTATTAACAAGATGCCGAAGTGCCTGTTCTGCTGTTTTTGGTTTCAGAAATCCTAGTAAGGAAATATTCTCGGAATTGGACGAAATCAAAGCCCAGGGGCCTATTTTTCCACGAAGCTTCCAAGTCCGAAGACGAGACGAAGAGGGGCCACGGGGTGGCCAAACCCTAGGCGGCGCGGCCCCACCCCGGCCGCGCCGGCCTATGGTGTGGGCCCCCGTGCCGCCTCTTGACTTGCCCTTCCGCCTACTTAAAGCCTCCGTGACGAAACCCCCGCACCGAGAGCCACGATACGGAAAACCTTCCGAGACGCCGCCAACGCCGATCCCATCTCGGGGGATCCAGAGATCGCCTCCGGCACCCTGCCGGAGAGGGGAATCATCTCCCGGAGGACTCTACGCCGCCATGGTCGCCTCCGGAGTGATGTGTGAGTAGTCTACCCCTGGACTATGGGTCCATAGCAGTAGCTAGATGGTTGTCTTCTCCCCATTGTGCTATCATTGTCGGATCTTGTGAGCTGCCTAACATGATCAAGATCATCTATCTGTAATTCTATATGTTGCGTTTGTTGGGATCCGATGAATAGAGAATACTTGTTATGTTGATTATCAAAGTTATATCTACGTGTTGTTTATGATCTTGCATGCTCTCCGTTGCTAGTAGATGCTCTGGCCAAGTAGATGCTTGTAACTCCAAGAGGGAGTACTTATGCTCGATAGTGGGTTCATGCCTGCATTGACACCTGGGACAGTGACAGAAAGTTCTAAGGTTGTGTTGTGCTGTTGCCACTAGGGATAAAACATTGATGCTATGTCTAAGGATGTAGTTGTTGATTACATTACGCACCATACTTAATGCAATTGTCTGTTGCTTTGCAACTTAATACTGGAGGGGGTTCGGATGATAACCTGAAGGTGGACTTTTTAGGCATAGATGCAGTTGGATGGCGGTCTATGTACTTTGTCGTAATGCCCAATTAAATCTCACTATACTCATCATGATATGTATGTGCATTGTCATGCTCTCTTTATTTTTCAATTGCCCAACTGTAATTTGTTCACCCAACATGCTGTTTGTCTTATGGGAGAGACACCTCTAGTGAACTGTGGACCCCGGTCCAATTCTCTTTGCTGCAATACTTGTTCTACTGTTTTCTCGCAAACAATCATCTTCCACACAATACGGTTAATCCTTTGTTACAGCAAGCCGGTGAGATTGACAACCTCACTGTTTCGTTGGGGCAAGGTTGTGTTGTGCAGGTTCCACGTTGGCGCCGGAATCCCTGGTGTTGCGCCGCACTACATCCCGCCGCCATCAACCTTCAACGTGCTTCTTGACTCCTACTGGTCCGATTAAACCTTGGTTTCTTACTGAGGGAAACTTGCCTGTGCGCATCACATCTTCCTCTTGGGGTTCCCAACGGACGTGCCAACCACACGCATCAAGCAAATTTCGGCGCCGTTGCCGGGGAGATCAAGACACGCTGCAAGGGGAGTCTCCACTTCTCAATCTCTTTACTTTGTTTTTGTCTTGCTTAGTTTTATTTACTACTTTGTTTGCTGCACTAAATCAAAATACAAAAAAATTAGTTGCTAGTTTTACTTTATTTGCTATCTTGTTTGCTATATCAAAAACACAAAAAAATTAGTTTACTTGCATTTACTTTATCTAGTTTGCTTTATTTACTACTACTAAAATGAGTAATCCTGAAGTTGAAGTTCGTACGTTTAAGCAACGAGGGGGAGAATGTTTGAGAGATGCTTGGTATAGAATTAGTGATGCCCATAATAGATGCACTAAGAAACACTCCACCATTATTTTACTCAGGAACTTTTATGTTGGTATCTCTAGCTGGAATAGATATGTTCTTGATAGTCTCGCAAAAGGTGACTTCTTAAGTACTCCTGCATTAGAAGCTAGTTGCATTATTGAGAGTTTATTTGGAATACCCCCTGTTGATAAAGTTAAAACTGAAATCTCTCTTGAAGATGTTATGAAAAAATTGGAAACCATAGAGAAAAATTCTCCAAGTATTGAAGCTAAATTGGAAATATTACTTGATAAAACTGATGAACTTGATAAATCCTTAGGAGGAATTGATGAAAGAATTAGTGTCCTAGGAACTAGTGCTGTCCATGATGATCAAATCAATAGGATTGACGAACTTGAAAAAGCTATGGGAACCTTGGGTTCAACATTTTCTTCTCTTAAATATAAGGAGAAAGCTTACGTGGGTAAGGAGCAAAAGTTTATGTATGTCTCTAAAGTGCCTAGACCAAAGAAGTATTATTATAGGCCTAAAATTGACAAAGCCCTTAGTACCACTATGGATGGGGGAGCTTATGATAACGATGCACCATCTCTTGATAATACTTGATACACACTTTCTGCGCCTAGCTGAAAGGCGTTAAAGAAAAGCGCTTATGGGAGACAACCCATGTTTTACCTACAGTACTTTGTTTTTATTTTGTGTCTTGGAAGTTGTTTACTACTGTAGCAACCTCTCCTTATCTTAGTTTTGTGTTTTGTTGTGCCAAGTTAAGCCGTTGATAGAAAAGTAAGTACTAGATTTGGATTACTGCACAGTTCCAGATTTCTTTGCTGTCACGAATCTGGGTCCACCTCCCTGTAGGTAGCTCAGAAAATTAAGCCAATTTACGTGCATGATCCTCAGATATGTACGCAACTTTCATTCAATTTGAGCATTTTCATTTGAGCAAGTCTGGTGCCATTTTAAAATTCGTCAATACGAACTGTTCTGTTTTGACAGATTCTGCCTTTTATTTCGCATTGCCTCTTTTGCTATGTTGGATGAATTTATTTGATCCACTAATGTCCAGTAGCATTATGCAATGTCCAGAAGTGTTAAGAATGATTGTGTCACCTCTGAATATGATAATTTATATTATGCACTAACCCTCTAATGAGTTGTTTCGAGTTTGGTGTGGAGGAAGTTTTCAAGGATCAAGAGAGGAGTATGATGCAACATGATCAAGGAGAGTGAAAGCTCTAAGCTTGGGGATGCCCCGGTGGTTCACCCCTGCATATATTAAGAAGACTCAAGCGTCTAAGCTTGGGGATGCCCAAGGCATCCCTTCTTCATCGACAACATTATCGGGTTCCTCCCCGAAACTATATTTTTATTCCATCACATCTTATGTGCTTTTTTCTTGGAGCGTCGGTTTGTTTTTGTTTTTGTTTTGTTTGAATAAAATGGATCCTAGCATTCACTTTATGGGAGAGAGACACGCTCCGCTGTAGCATATGGACAAGTATGTCCTTGGTTTCTACTCATAGTATTCATGGCGAAGTTTCTCCTTCGTTAAATTGTTATATGGTTGGAATTGGAAAATGATACATGTAGTAATTGCTATTAATGTCTTGGGTAATGTGATACTTGGCAATTGTTGTGCTCATGATTAAGCTCTTGCATCATATGCTTTGCACCAATTAATGAAGAAATACATAGAGCATGCTAAAATTTGGTTTGCATATTTGGTTTCTCTAAGGTCTAGATAATTTCTAGTATTGAGTTTGAACAACAAGGAAGACGTGTAGAGTCTTATAATGTTTTCAATATGTCTTTTATGTGAGTTTTGCTGCACCGGTTCATCCTTGTGTTTGTTTCAAATAAGCCTTGCTAGCCTAAACCTTGTATCGAGAGGGAATACTTCTCATGCATCCAAATACTTGAGCCAACCACTATGCCATTTGTGTCCACCATACCTACCTACTACATGGTATTTTCCGCCATTTCAAAGTAAATTGCTTGAGTGCTACCTTTAAAATTCCATCATTCACCTTTGCAATATATAGCTCATGGGACAAATAGCTTAAAAACTATTGTGGTATTGAATATGTAATTATGCACTTTATCTCTTATTAAGTTGCTTGTTGTGCGATAACCATGTTCACTGGGGACGCCATCAACTATTCATTGTTGAATTTCATGTGAGTTGCTATGCATGTCCGTCTTGTCTGAAGTAAGAGCGATCTACCACCTTATGGTTAAGCATGCATATTGTTAGAGAAGAACATTGGGCCGCTAACTAAAGCCATGATCCATGGTGGAAGTTTCAGTTTTGGACATATATCCTCAATCTCAAATGAGAAAATTATTAATTGTTGTTACATGCTTATGCATAAAAGAGGAGTCCATTATCTGTTGTCTATGTTGTCCCGGTATGGATGTCTAAGTTGAAGAATAATCAATAGCGAGAAATCCAATGCGAGCTTTCTCCTTAGACCTTTGTACAGGCGGCATAGAGGTACCCCTTTGTGACACTTGGTAAAAACATGTGCATTGTGATGATCCGGTAGTCCAAGCTAATTAGGACAAGGTGCGGGCACTATTAGTACACTATGCATGAGGCTTGCAACTTATAAGATATAATTTACATGATGCATATGCTTTATTACTACCGTTGACAAAATTGTTTCATGTTTTCAAAATCAAAGCTCTAGCACAAATATAGCAATCGATGCTTTTCCTCTATGGAGGACCATTCTTTTACTTTCAATGTTGAGTCAGTTCACCTATTTCTCTCCACCTCAAGAAGCAAACACTTGTGTGAACTGTGCATTGATTCCTACATACTTGCTTATTGCACTTATTATATTACTCTATGTTGACAATATCCATGAGATATACATGTTAAAATTGAAAGCAACCGCTGAAACTTAATCTTCTTTTGTGTTGCTTCAATACCTTTACTTTGAATTATTGCTTTATGAGTTAACTCTTATGCAAGACTTATTGATGCTTGTCTTGAAGTGCTATTCATGAAAAGTCTTTGCTTTATGATTCACTTGTTTACTCATGTCATATACATTGTTTTGATCGCTGCATTCACTACATATGCTTTACAAATAGTATGATCAAGATTATGATGGCATGTCACTTCAGAAATTATCCGTGTTATCGTTTTACCTGCTCGGGACGAGCAGAACTAAGCTTGGGGATGCTGATACGTCTCGACGTATCGATAATTTCTTATGTTCCATGCCATATTATTGATGTTATCTACATGTTTTATGCACACTTTATGTCATATTTGCATTTTGGAACTAACCTATTAACAAGATGCCGAAGTGCCAGTTTTCTGCTGTTTTTGGTTTCAGAAATCCTAGTAAGGAAATATTCTCGGAATTGGACGAAATCAAAGCCCAGGGCCTATTTTTCCACGAAGCTTCCGAAGTCCGAAGACGAGACGAAGAGGGGCCACGGGGTGGCCAAACCCTAGGGTGGCGTGGCCCCCCGGCCGCGCCGCCTATGGTGTGGGCCCCCGCCTCTTGACTTGCCCTTCCGCCTACTTAAAGCCTCCGTGACGAAACCCCACCGAGAGCCACGATACGGAAAACCTTCCGAGACGCCGCCAACGCCGATCCCATCTCGGGGGATCCAGAGATCGCCTCCGCACCCTGCCGGAGAGGGGAATCATCTCTCGGAGGACTCTACGCCGCCATGGTCGCCTCCGGAGTGATGTGTGAGTAGTCTACCCCTGGACTATGGGTCCATAGCAGTAGCTAGATGGTTGTCTTCTCCCCATTGTGCTATCATTGTCGGATCTTGTGAGCTGCCTAACATGATCAAGATCATCTATCTGTAATTCTATATGTTGTGTTTGTTGGGATCCGATGAATAGAGAATACTTGTTATGTTGATTATCAAAGTTATATCTACGTGTTGTTTATGATCTTGCATGCTCTCCGTTGCTAGTAGATGCTCTGGCCAAGTAGATGCTTGTAACTCCAAGAGGGAGTACTTATGCTCGATAGTGGGTTCATGCCTCGCATTGACACTGGGACAGTGAAAGTTCTAAGGTTGTGTTGTGTCTGTTGCCACTAGGGATAAAACATTGATGCTATGTCTAAGGATGTAGTTGTTGATTACATTACGCACCATACTTAATGCAATTGTTTGTTGCTTTGCAACTTAATACTGGAGGGGGTTCGGATGATAACCTGAAGGTGGACTTTTTAGGCATAGATGCAGTTGGATGGCGGTCTATGTACTTTGTCGTAATGCCCAATTAAATCTCACTATACTCATCATGATATGTATGTGCATTGTCATGCTCTCTTTATTTGTCAATTGCCCAACTGTAATTTGTTCACCCAACATGCTGTTTGTCTTATGGGAGAGACACCTCTAGTGAACTGTGGACCCCGGTCCAATTCTCTTTACTGAAATACAATCTACTGCAATACTTGTTCTACTGTTTTCTGCAAACAATCATCTTCCACACAATACGGTTAATCCTTTGTTACAGCAAGCCGGTGAGATTGACAACCTCACTATTTCGTTGGGGCAAAGTACTTTGGTTGTGTTGTGCAGTTCCACGTTGGCGCCGGAATCCCTGGTGTTGCGCCGCACTACATCCCGCCGCCATCAACCTTCAACGTGCTTCTTGACTCCTACTGGTCCGATTAAACCTTGGTTTCTTACTGAGGGAAACTTGCCGCTGTGCGCATCACACCTTCCTCTTGGGGTTCCCAACGGACGTGCCAACCACACGCATCAGCGCCTTCTCGCCAAGACGACTAACAAACCTACTGATTGCTGCGACGCAACCAGTTAGTCGTTGCACATCTTTGAGACAAGTTGGCCGTTTGATACACAGGATTGCCTTGATTTTTTCCGGGTTAACCTCAATGCCTCTGTGAGAGACTATGAAGCCAAGGAGTTTTCCGGCTGGCACGCCAAAGACGCACTTCAGCGGATTCAACATCATCTTGTACCGACGGAGATTGTCGAAGGTTTCTGTGAGGTCGCTGATCAAGTCGGATCCTTTCCGGGTCATGACCGCGATGTCGTCGACGTAGGCGTGCACATTCCAGCCAATTTGGTCCTTCAGGCACCGCTGCATCGTACGTTGGTAGGTGGCACCTGCATTTTTCAAACCAAAGGGCATGGTGACATAGCAGTAAGTGCCGAAGGGGGTGATGAACGAAGTCGCCTTTTGGTCAGACTCCTTCATCCGGATCTGATGATACCCGGAATATGCATCAAGAAAACACAGAAGTTCCGCCCCCGCCGTCGAATCAATGACTTGGTCAATGCACGGCAAGGGGAACGGATCCTTCGGACAATGCTTGTTCAAGCCGGAGTAATCGATGCACATTCTTAGTATTTCAGTGTTCTTTTTGGGTACAAGGACGGGATTTGCGACCCAATCAGTATGGATAACTTCTATTACAAAACCTGCCTCTAGTAACTTAGCTAGCTCCATTCCTATGGCGCGGCGCTTCTTATCTCCAAAGCGTCGCATAGCTTGCTTCACCGGTTTAGCCCCCGGATTTATGTTGAGGTAGTGCTCGGCGAGTTCCCTAGGTACTCCGGACATGTCAGAAGGTTGCCATGCGAAGATATCCATGTTAGCGCGGAGGAACTCGACGAGCGTGTCTTCCTATTTGGGGTCCATGTTGGCTCCGACTGAAACCTGCTTGGAGCCGTCGCCTACGATGAGGTCGTGCTTCTTGGTTTCTATCGCGGCCTTGAAGGAGGTCTTCTGTTCGGAGATCTGCTTCTTGGTGGTCTGCATCTCAGTCGGATCCACCGCGGCTCTGTAGCCTTGCAGCTCCTCTCCAGATATCACAGACTCTGCGAAGGCGGCTTCGCCTAACTCGCATTCATGAGCCTTCTTGTAGTCTCCGGATATGGTAATCATACCTTTTGGACCCGGAATCTTGAGCTTGTTGTAGATGTAGCATGCTCTAGCGTGAAACTTGTGATAGGTGGGCCTGCCGAAGATGACGTGGTAGGAGCTCTTGAAGGGCACGACCTCAAACGTGATCATCTCTTGGCGGAAGTTATTTGCATCGCCGAATGCCACGGGAAGTCTGATGCTGCCCAGGGAATTTGCCTTTTTACCCGGAACCACACCATGAAACCTGGTGGTGCTTTAACTGTTCCTTGGTAAGGTTCATCCGCTCCAGAGTTTCCAGGTACATGATATTCAAGCTAGCTCTGCCATCCATGAGGCACTTGGAGAAATCATACCCGTCGATGCGGGGACTTACAACCAAGGCGTAGCACTCTTTCGGAATGACAGTAGGATGATCCTTTCTATCAAACGTACACGGAGTTTCCGACCACCTGACATACTGCGGCACAGCGGGAACTGTGGCGTTCAGGATCCGGAGAGCTGATTTGCTTGCACGGACTGTTGGAGTTCCAAGGAAAGTGTGGTATGCGCCCGCACTCTTTTTATCGAAGGGGTTGGGTTTAGCTGCGGATCCGGCTTTGGGATCCGGCGAAGCGTCATCCTCGTCCATCGCCTCGGAACTGTCTTCCTCCTTGTCCTTGTCCTTGTTCTTGCCCTTGCCTCCTTTGCCGCGTGGGCGGTGCTTCCGGGCTCGTTTGTATCCTGCTTCCGGGTCAGATTTTAGATCATTGACTTGCAGTTGCGGTTGGTGTGAGTGGACTTCCCTGTAGCCGGATCCAGGTGGGCCAGGCAAGGCATGTCTCTGTACTCTTCATAAGTTTGGGGGCGCGGGTTCCGGCAGCGGTGACCTCATCGCCACGCTGCTGGCCCCTTCCAGCTCCGCCACCGCGGCCGCGGCCTCTTCCGCCTCCTTGGCCTCCGCGCTGGAAGGCCATGGCGATCAAGTCGGATCCGCCACTCTTTTGGTCATCGGGGGTTTTCCGCTTGGTGCCGCTGCTGCGCCGTTGTCACGGTTCTTCTTTTGTGGTGCAGGGGGATTGCTGTGGCTGCTAGATCTCCGCCTGCGTCGTCATCGGCGGCAGTATGATCACTGGCGATGGTGATCATGTCATCCAAAGTCAGCTTATTTGCATTGACCAAGCAGGTCAGCTTGTGCCGCAGCAGTCCTCCTCGCTGCAAGCCACCAATGAAGGCGTGCATTGCTGTGCGGTTATCAACGTTCTCGCACTCGTTTCTGCATGCCAACCATCGGGTGAGGAAATTCCTCGATGTTTCACCCTTCTTCTGGATACATGCCTGTAGGTCGCTTGTTGTGGCAGGTCTCTTGTAGGTGCCCCTGAAGTGTTTCTCGAAGGCGTTCTTCAGGTCAAACCAGCAAAAGATGGAGTTCTTCTCGAGGTCGCTGAGCCAGATCCGGGCTGGACCTACAAGGTACAACTGAAGCATGCGGCAGGCAATATTAGGGGTTCCTCCGGCAAAGGTTACAACATTATAGTAATCCTCAATCCAGGTATCCGGCCTTTCCGTGCCATCATAATTCTTCAGGTTTCCGGGTAGCTTGAGGTTCATCCTTGGCTTTGGTTCCTCTCGAATCATCCTGCCAAAACATTTTGGGCCAATGTAGTCAGATCTGTACTCATTGAGGCGTTCTCGGGCATCACGTGGGCTGCCGCCCGGGGTTTTTGAGCGAGAACGAGATCTTCGGCCACCGCCTCCGCCTCCACCTCCGCCACTAGGTGGTGGTGAGGGAGATCTGCGAGGGGGCCTGTAAGATTTTTTGCTTCCTCCCTCTGATTCCCGGCGATCTTCCCGTGGCTCGCTCCGGCTCCGGTGGCTACCTTCACCTTGGTGATAGTCTCCTCCGTCGTTCCGGCTTCGGCGGGGCTCCGGCTCACGCTCCGCGTTCCGGCTCCTCCTGGGTTCAGGATCACGGTCGTTGTTCCGGCTCCTTCTGGGCTCGAACTCACGATTGTTGTTCTGGTTCCGCGGCTCCGGCGTACGCTCCCTGGCCCTTGGCGGTGGCATGTTGTCGCGGATGTTGATTCCACCGGCCCCATGGGGCCTGGTGTTTCCGGCTGGACTGCGGCGGCGAGGCGGTGGGGGACGCGGGTACCCGTTAGGCGGAGGTGACGGGTTCCGGTACTTGTTCCTACCAGCGTACATTGCATCCTTCCCCTTCTTTGGATCTGATGGGGGTGTCTTTGATGGTACGGGGATCGGATTTGGGTGCTCCCTTGCTTTTCTTCTGCGCTCCGTGGATCCGGTGCGCGATTCATCATCAGGATGTCGATTGATATGGGCGTCCTTCTGCGCGGTGGATACACAGTGATCCGGATTGGATTCCAATCTGCGTGAAGTATCTTCCTTACTCTGCTGCTGCACTGCCAAAGCAACGAGCTTGCGGACGTAGCTAATATCAATTTCATCGTCCTTCTTTTTCAGGATTTCCGCCGCTTTTGCATGTTATCCTTTGGAGTTGCGAGCGGCTGCTGTTCGACAGGGGTTGCGAAGTTGATCCTGCGGGGAGGGATTGCTTCTCTGATGATTCTATCAGCCTCCGCCTGTGCGTAGGTCATTTTCACCTCCCACTCTTTTCTCATACTCTTGACTTGCTCGAGTGTTGCGGTGATTTCGCGATCCTGTCTTTCAAAGCGATCCATGATATGTGCAGCTTCCGCCCTCTCATCCATTATTGCAGCTGCAGTGTTGGCGAACTTCTTGGCCGTGGCCAGCATCTCCTTTCTTGTGGCCTCTAAAGCCTCCGGATCTGCGGCGTCGCCAGGGGTTATGGGTTTGTTGAGGACGTCGGACTGTGCGACTAAATCCATGCGTGCTTGCGCGACTATCTCTTCTGGGGACAGGACGTCGTCGTACGGACGCTCCCGATCTAACGGAGATCCTGCATTGGACGGTCCTGGGTCGGAGGTGGTATCTTCATCTTCCTGTTCCTGCTGTTCCAGCGGTGCCACGGTTGCGAGAACCTGCATAGGCTGGGCGGAATCGACGTCAGGTTGCTCACCGCCTCCGAGTTCCTCCAGCTTTCGGTTGAATTCTTCCGTGTCCATGGAGGAGGAATCCTCGGAAGTTGGGCTCAGGTTGCCGAAGATTGATTCTTCACCCGGGGCATCGCTTTCTTCGACAGCCTCCTGCTGATCCGAAGCGTCGCCGTTTTCCGGGGCCACGACCTGCACGGGGCCAGCTCCGACTTCTTGAGGGGCGGCTTCTGCGGTATGGGCTATGAAGTGCACGAAGTGACACCTTTGCTTTTCTAACACTTGGGAGACCCAGGCGGATCTGCATTGGTCTTCCACCGTTATTTCTTGCTCAGGGGCGGATTGGGTGGGCTTTGATTTTTCCAGATCTAAGGCGGAATCTTCCTTAGGAAGTTCCTGTGACTCAGATCGGATCTTCGCAATCGCGTCCGCTGCGGCGGTCGCGCGGCGTTACTTACTGTGGCGTTCCCATCGGAATTGACGGTTTCGCCAATGAAGATGTGGATGCCGCCTATTGGGACGATGGAGAGCTTGACGGGAGCAGTCTTAGCTGGAATCCAGCACTCGTCCGGAGGGACGATCGGAAAGTTTCCGGCGTAAAGAACACGCCCCACCGCGATCGTGTCGTTGTAGCTTCCCATGGCGGAACCCTCCCGGTGCTGGCCCCACGGTGGGCACCAACTGTCGTTGCCTATTCGACGGTTCCCCGGAGGAGGGATCCTCACGAGGGGGAAAAGAAGTAGGGGCCATAGGGCGGAGTGCACACGGGACGGTGGTACGCGAGTTACCCAGCTTCGGAACACCTGCACGAGGACAGGGCCTACTGCTGCTTGTCTGGAATTATCTGGCGCTTGCGCGTTGTTACAATGGTTGTGGTTGTGCCTCTAGGGCTCACGGGATCCGGCTTATATAGGTGCTCGGATCTAGGGTTTACATGGAGAGTCCTAGCCGGAATACAAGTTGCCTAACTACGGTACAATATCTTGCCGTGTACGTCAAGGATCCGCCTTCCTTCTTGGCCGCGCTGGATCCGGATACTTTATGGGCCTCCACGGATCCGGCCTCTTCGTAGGTCGGTTGAGATCCGGCTCCTCGTTCCTGTGCTGGACTTCATCCTTCATGATCAACAGCAACTGGGCCGCCCGATGGGCCACACGCCACCATCACCGTCTGTGGGCCACCCTGGCTTGCCGGATCCAGACCATGTCGTTGATATACCCATAAAGTATACCCACAACAATTAGCTTCTTATAATGAGATAAGTCTTTGGAGTCAATCTTGTGTTGATTTGATTCTTTGATATAATTTGGACAACCATTGTCTCTTGGTTTATTTGGTGTTTTGTCCAAATTGTATTTTCCTTTGGTTCTTGAAAGTATTGTGCATGCATATTTAATATATGTATATCTTATGGCATGTGTCACTTTCTTTGATCCAATATATAGGGTAAACTCCATCAAATCCTAATTTGGCTAAGATGTGCATGAAATTCAATTTCATATCTATATGCACATAGAATTGTGGAGTTTGTCCTATATGTTGTAGTGTGTCTAACTACTTCGGACCCAATTAGTTTGGGGACCATTTTGTACTTACCTTTGTGTTAGGTACAATGGATATGCATTGAATGCTTGTCTCACTCTTGGAAAGAAGTGGTGACTCAATGGTAACTTGAGGCAAGCTAGGATGGTCAACGAACACATATCTACTACATCCACACCAATGCTATCTTGGTAACAAGTATCTTCTCATGCATACTTTTCTTGTATCCAACCTTATGGTTGCATCTTGGCATGAATCTCTTGATTTGCAAATGTTGTGCTTCTTGCAAAAGTCTTAATGAAACCTCTTTATTGTGAATGTGAGTAATTTGAGATGAGTGCATTTGTTGGGAAGTATTTTAAATCATGCTCATGATTCATCCATCCCAACTATGCCTATCTAGCAATTTTATTGCATATCAATTCCTCAAGGCTCTCACATGTGCAATATAGATGAAAGTGCAAATTTAGTTACTTCTTTTGGTATCCCCGTTTGTGATACTTGTTACCTTTCTCAAATGCATCCCAACTATCTTCTATCCCTTGTTGATATTTGTGATGTATTTTAGTTGTTTGTGGTTGAAGTTCATGAATGTACAATAAGATAAAATTGAGCCTTTGGCCATGCTATTAAGCAAAAAAATTATTGGTATATTGCATGACTTCGTCTTGGATATCATACTATTTTTCTTGCGTATCTATTTTATGTGTGCATGTTTCTTTGTGGATAAATATCTTTGTGATATTGCCCACTTAGAGAAACTTATACACATAAGAGATGATACATATCCTTTTGATATCTTATTTATTTATTGCGTGTTGATTGGTCATGCTAAGCAATATAATTCATTGAAGACTATGATGATGCTTTTTGCTCATCCTTGTAATAGTCTTATAATATGCTTTATCATGCCTTTCACATATCTTCTTGGTTGAGCCTTTTTATTATGGTGCCTCTTACTTGTTGCTCAACTATTTGTTTGTTGCAAGTGTTTAGCTTACTTTTCTATCTATGATCTATTACAAATGTTTGTGTTTTAAATGAGGGAGTGAGGATTCCATGTTATGCATATTGTATTCAAATGCAACATTTTATTTTATGCATGTACCTTGGGGAGCTTCCTCATTTGATTTAGAACACTATCTTGTGGTGATCATTAGAGTTTGATTCACTTGGTATCTTTTGTTTTTGAATGATATTATGGGAGTGATGATTCCATGTTTGTGCACTTTATACTCCAATGCAAATTGTCTAGTTTTGTGCACAAACCTTGGGGAGCTTCCTCATATTATTTAGAGCAATCTTCTTGATCTTATCATAATATCTATCTTTCTTTTGGTATCTTCCTTGTGGTTCATTTGGTTGCTTACTTCATTTGTTGAAGCTTCTTGACTTTGTTATCTTTTTGCAATCTTTGATCCTATCTATAGTGTGATTCCTTCCGAATATTCATCATTGGATATGTGCATTTGATTTCACTCAAATTATGAGAAATGCACACGCTATGGAGGAACTCTCACTATATTGGCCTTCTAAATTTTTCACCCATTTCGGCAATTGGTGCCAATGGGGGAGAAGTTTGGAGGGTTTAAGGGAATTTGGTTATGTCTTTGCTTTGTGCTTAAGCATGTGCCTTTATTGCATTGCATCTTGTTGCTTTGCATAGTTGAATATTTAGAGGAAACTCCACTAGGCTTTGAATGCCAATATATGCAATGAAAGTCAAGATCATTCACACATGCATATATTATGGGGGAGTTTGCTCTATATATTCAACTTATTTGTTACTTAAATTCCTTATATAAACCCTCTCAAAGAGATTGTCATCAATTACCAAAATGGGGGAGATTGAAAGTGCATGGAGCCCCCATGTGTGGTTTTGGTAATTAATGGCAATCCCTATGGACTAATGTTTGCATTGAGTTATATTTGTAGGAGTTGTCCATAGGCAATTCTTGAACCATTTGTTGGCTTCAAGGTTGCAATAAGAAGAAATTGATGAAGGATATCAAGTGTCAAGTATGTCTTGAAGATGAAGATGAAGATGAATTGAGCCCTCAAGTTACTTCAAGACATCAATATGATGAAGAATGAAGAATGAAGTGCAAGTTCAAGATGAGCCAACTCGAAGAGTTCATAAGCTTGAAGCTTGCCATGGAGAAATGAAGTGCAAGTTCAAGATGAGCCATCTCGAAGAGGTCCTTTGCTTGAGTCTTGCCATCCATATGGTGATCATGGATATGTGAAGATGCGCCGAAGAAGAAGCTCTCCCATGGTGGATTATGGGGGAGCAATCCACATGGTGGTCATGGTTATGTGAAGATGCGCCGAAGAAGAAGCTCTCCCATGGTGGATTATGGGGGAGCAATCCACAAGACTTCGTCAAGCAAACACAAGCAAGAAAGGCGTTCCATCTTGTTGAGGTCAAGATCGTCGTCATCGAGCTCAAGTGGAATGCGCAAGTATAAGGTTTGCTCTTGATAGGGTTTCTTTCTCACCGGTCTCATAGTGTAGTTGGAGACCGGTTTATAGTTTAGTTTCCGTACTATCAAGAGGGCCCTCGAGTGAGTAACTCGATCATATCGTTCGGAGAGAGCTCAAACCTTTGCATCCTTGCATCATATTTCTTGGTTGTTATTTGGACCTTATCCATGTGATGTTTTAGAGCTTGTGCTTATTCTCATGACAAGCTCTAGTTCATCGAAAACGGATTTCGCATAGATCACTTGTTGCGTTTTCGAGTTTGGTTCATCATCTTTCTTGGTTGTTATTTGGACCTTATCCATGTGATGTTTTAGAGCTTGTGCTTATTCTCATGACAAGCTCTAGTTCATCGAAAATGGATTTCGCATAGATCACTTGTTGCGTTTTCGAGTTTGGTTCATCATCTTTCTTGGTTGTTATTTGGATCTTATCCATGTGATGATTTAGATCTTGTGCTTATTCTCATGACAAGCTCTAGTTCATCTAGAATGGTTTTTGCACGGGCAACTTGTTGCATTTTCGAGATTGGAGGTTTTACCGGTATGTCTTTTTAGATAGGTCAAACCTTTCATCATTTGTTTCTATCCTCCCTTGTTGGACTATGATGGTTTCCTGCATGATCTTGTAGAGCTTGTTCCTAGCTTCAAAACAAGCCCAAGATCATCAAAATCGGAGTCCGGATGCTAAAGTTATGCCCGTTTTAGTTTTGGTGTTTCTGCAGTTGCCAGGCCGGATTTTTCGGGCCGGATTATCCGGGCCGGATATTTCGGAAATATCCGGGGCCCTTGAAATCGGCTAAGGACCAGAAGAAAAGCAGCTCTGGACAGGGGCCGGACATTTGGCCGGTTTTTTACCAGGTTTTGTCCCTGAGGCCGGATTATCCGGGGGGGGGGGATTATCCGGCCCTTACTTAGGCCGGATTATCCGGCCCTGGTTTTGCCCAACGGCTCGATTTTCTTGTGGGGTATAAATACCCCCTTCTTCCTCCTTGGGCTGGGGCTTCTCTCACTCTCTCTCTCTCCTCCATTGTTGAACTAGAGAAGCTTGCACTATCTCTCAATCCCTCCATGATTCTTGCCCCCATTTGAGGGAAAAGAGAGAGGAGATCTAGATCTACATTTCTACCAATCAAATCCATCTCTTTGTGAGTGGAACTCTCTAGATCTTGATCTTGGTGTTCTTTGTGAATTCCTTTGTTCTTCCTCTCTTATTCCCCCAATAGCTTTTGTAGCTTTGTTGGAATTTGAGAGAGAAGGACTTGAGCATCTTTGTGGTGTTCTTGCCATTGCATTTGGTGCATCGGTTTCGAGTTCTCCACGGTGATTCGTGGAGGTGAAAGCAAGAAAGTTGTTACTCTTGGGTTCTTGGAACCCTATACGGATTCTAGGCCTTTGTGGCGGTTTGTTGGGAGCCTCCAATTAAGTTGTGGATGTGTGCCCCAATCTTTGTGTAAGGCCCGGTTTCCGCCTCGAAGGAAATCCCTTAGTGGAACCGTGACCTAGGCCTTTGTGGCGAGGGTCACCGGAGATTTAGGTGAGGCGCCTTCGTGGCGTTCGGTGTGTGGTGTGAGTACCGCATCTTGGGGTGAGGCCTTTGTGGCGTTGGTGTGCATCGAGCAACCACACCTCAAGGTGAGCCTCTTGTGGTGTTCGGGAGCACTAAGCAACCGCACCTCTCCACCGGAGATTAGCACTCGCAAGAGTGTGAACTCCGGGATAAATCATCGTCTCCCGCGTGCCTCGGTTATCTCTATACCCGAGCTCTTTACTTATGCACTTTACCTTGTGATAGCCATCGTGCTTGAAGTTATATATATCTTGCTATCACATACTTGCTTGTATTGCTTAGCTTAAGTTGTTGGTGCACATAGGTGAACCTTTGCTTAGAATAAGTTGTTGGTGCACATAGGTGAACCATAGTATATAGGCTTTGGGCTTGACAAAGTAAACACTAGTTTTATTCCGCATTTGTTAAGCCCATCTCGTAAAAGTTTTAAACCGCCTATTCACCCCCCTCTAGGCGACATCCGTGTCCTTTCAAAGGGTTTTTTGTGTTCGGGTTTAGCATGTTGTGATTGTTATGCGAAAGATTAAGCTGAGTCGCGCTAGTTTGTTCAGACGCAAGAGGAGTGGGAGGACTTGAAGAACGAAGTTGCTATGCTCAAGAATCTGCAGAGAACACAAGCACAAGTGATGAGGGCTAAGAAACAGGAATGGGAGGCAGAAAAATGGCTTTGGAGGCTGAGAATAGAAAGCTAGAGTATGACATATACAATCTGCTTCAAGTGAACTTAATTTGCAATCAAGGACAAACTCAAGAGGATCAGGGCTACTTGTGACGAGTGATGAATGTGTTCTAGATGTACTGTAGGAGAATTTGTAATGTGGCCAAAGTTGTAATGTACCCTAAGTACCACTCGTAATGTACTCAATTTGAAGTGCTACTTGTGTTGTTTCTTGATTGAAATAGGCCAATGATTATAACTTGGGATCATAGTATGAGAAGATGATTGATCAGAATCTATGGCATGACTTAACATGACGTACCATGCCATTGGTTCTAGTCAAACATCTCCTCCATATGTCATCATTGTATGAGGCATCTGATACCCTGCTTTGCATGTTTCTGCTTCTTCAGTTATGCATTGGCCAATGATTCAACTATGGCACAATGGAAGGGAGGGTGCTGCCCTTAAACTTAGTCATGTGTACCATATTACTGGCACACTAGACTTAGTTTGTGGACAGTCTCTTTGCCTGTCGTGTGATCCTACATATGAGGCCTCGTCTGGGTTTGTCTAGTGCATTGGCCAATGATTCAACAAAGGCACAATGGAAGACAAGGTGCTGCCTTCAAACTTAGTAGTGTGTGCCATACTCGTTGCACACTAGACTTAGTTTGGGGACAGTCCCTCTGCCTGCCATGTGACCAAATGTATGAGACCTCATTTGTGTTGGCCAATGATTCAACAAAGGCACAATGGAAGGCTAGGTGGTGGCCTCAAACTTAGTCATGTGTGCCACAGTCGTTGCACACTACACTTAGTTTGTGGCCACTCCCTATGTCTGCCGTGTGAGGAAATGTATGGGGCCTTACTAATGTTATCAATGTTCGTTTTCATCTAAACTACATGTGAGCAGGCACACCTCTAATGGCATGTGTTCTTCTGGCACACTGAGAAAATCATGCTTGGGTCACCTGCTGAGGTTCCCGGCGAGGGACCGGCAAAGAAGCGTCGTGGAAGGCCGGCTAAGGTCGGCCACTTCCACGAGGAGGCAGGGACGGACCACTTCCTCTGCATCATCTTCAAGCCCACTGATACGTCTCCGATGTATCGATAATTTCTTATGTTCCATGCCACATTATTGATGATATCTACATGTTTTATGCATACTTTATGTCATATTTATGCGTTTTCGAACTAACCTATTGACGAGATGCCGAAGGGCCGCTGTTTTCTGCTGTTTTTGGTTTCAGAAATCCTAGTAAGGAAATATTCTCGGAATCGGACGAAATCAACGCCCAAGATCTTAGGATTGCATGAAGCTTCCAGAACACCGGGAGCCGCCAGAGGGGGCCACAGGCCCACCAAACAGTAGGCCGGCGCGGCCAAGGGGGGCCCGCGCCCCCTGTTGTGTCGTCGCCTCGTTGACCTTCTGACGCCGCCTCTTCGCCTATATAAAGGTCCCTGACCTAAAACACGATACGGGAAAAGCCACGTACGAGAAACCTTCCGAGCCGCCGCCATCGCGAAGCCAAGATCCGGGGGACAGGAGTCTGTTCCGGCACGCCGCCGGGATGGGGAAGTGCCCCGGAAGGCTTCTCCATCAACACCACCGCCATCTTCATCAACGCTGCTGTCTCCCATGAGGAGGGAGTAGTTCTCCATCGAGGCTCGGGGCTGTACCGGTAGCTATGTGGTTCATCTCTCTCCTATGTACTTCAATACAATAATATCATGAGCTGCCTTACATGATTGAGATTCATATGATGATGCTTGTAATCTAGATGTCATTATGCTAGTCAAGTGGATTTTACTTATGTGATCTCCGGAGACTCCTTGTCCCACGTGTGTAAAGGTGACAGTGTGTGCACCGTGTGGGTCTCTTAGGCTATATTTCACAGAATACTTATTCACTGTTATGAATGGCATAGTGAAGTGCTTATTTATATCCCTTTATGATTGCAATGTGTTTTGTATCACAATTTATCTGTGTGCTACTCTAGTGATGTTATTAAAGTAGTTTATTCCTCCTGCACGGTGTAATGGTGACAGTGTGTGCATCGTGTAGTACTTGGCGTAGGCTATGATTGTGATCTCTTGTAGATTATGAAGTTAACTATTGCTATGATAGTATTGATGTGATCTATTCCTCCTTTCGTAGTGTGAAGGTGACAGTGTGCATGCTATGTTAGTACTTGGTTTGGTTATGTTGATCTGTTATGCACTCTAAGGTTATTTAAATATGAACATTGAATATTGTGGAGCTTGTTAACTCCGGCATTGAGGGTTCGTGTAATCCTACACAGTTAGTGGTGTTCATCATCCAACAAGAGGGTGTAGAGTCTAGCATCTATCTATTTATTCTGTTATGTGATCAATGTTGAGAGTGTCCACTAGTGAAAGTATGATCCCTAGGCCTTGTTCCTTAATACTGCTATCGCTGCTTGTTTACTGTTTTACTGCATTTATACTGCCTGCAATATTACTACCATCAACTGCACGCCAGCAAGCACTTTTCTGGCGCCGTACTACTGCTCATATTCATTCATACCACTTGTATTTCACTATCTCTTCGCCGAACTAGTGCACCTATTAGGTGTGTTGGGGACACAAGAGACTTCTTGCTTTGTGATTGCAGGGTTGCATGAGAGGGATATCTTTGACCTCTTCCTCCCCGAGTTCGATAAACCTTGGGTGATCCACTTAAGGGAAACTTGCTGCTGTTCTACAAACCTCTGCTCTTGGAGGCCCAACACTGTCTACAAGAATAGAAGCACCCGTAGACATCAAGCACTTTTCTGGCGCCGTTGCCGGGAGGTAAGGTAAAAGGTATTCACATCCTCCGACTACTAAGCTATTTCCTAGTCTTGTTGCCGGTGTGTGAGTGCTCGAAGCTATTTCCTTTAGATCCTGCAATTGCATCTTTTTGTTTCTTGTTTACACTAGTTAGGCATAATGGACAACAATGAGCTTCTTATTCTATTTCCTGATTTAAGACATGGATGGTTTGATGCGAAAATTAAAAAACCTATGGAACATATTAGTATGAACGCTTTGAACACCATTGTTGCTAATGATATGGAAAATTCTAAGCTTGGGGAAGCTGGCTTTGATGAGCATGATATTTTTAGTCCCCCAAGCATTGAGGAGAAAATTTACTTTGATGATACTTTGCCTCCTATTTATGATGATTATAATGATATTGGTCTTTTAGTACCACCTGTTATGGAGGATAAATTTGATTATGATTACAATATGCCTCCTATATTTGATAATGAGAATAATAATGATAGCTACTTTGTTGAATTTGCTCCCACTACAACTAATAAAATTGATTATGCTTATGTGGAGAGTAATGATACTTTTATGCATGTGAATAAGAATGATTTATGTGATACTTATATTGTTGAGTTTGTTCATGATGCCTCTGAAAATTATTATGAGAGAGGAAAATATGGTTGTAGAAATTTTCATGTTACTAAAACACCTCTCTATATGCTGAAATTTTTGAAGTTACTCGTGTTTTATCCTCTTATGCTTGTCACTTTGTTCTTCATGAATTCATTTGTGTACAAGATTCCTTTTCATAGGAAGCATGTTAGGCTTAAATTTGTTTTGAATTTGCCTCTTGATGCTCTCTTTTGCTTCAAATACTATTTCTTGCGAGTGCATCATTAAAACTGCTGAGCCCATCTTAATGGCTATAAAGAAAGCACTTCTTGGGAGATAACCCATGTGTTTATTTTGCTACAGTACTTTTGTTTTATATTTGTGTCTTGGAAGTTGTTACTACTGTAGCAACCTCTCCTTATCTTATTTTATTGCATTGTTGTGCCAAGTAAAGTCTTTGATAGCAAGGTTCATACTAGATTTGGATTACTGCGCAGAAACAGATTTCTATCTGTCACGAATCTGGGCAGAATTCTCTGTAGGTAACTCAGAAAAATCTGCCAATTTACGTGCGTGGTCCTAAGATATGTACGCAACTTTCATTAAATTTGAGCTTTTTCATCTGAGCAAGTCTGGTGCCACTTTAAAATTCGTCTTTACAGACTGTTCTGTTTTGACAGATTCTGCCTTTTATTTCGCATTGCCTCTTTTGCTATGTTGGATGGATTTCTTTGTTCCATTGACTTCCAGTAGCTTTGGGCAATGTCCAGAAGTGTTAAGAATGATTGTGTCACCTCTGAACATGTGAATTTTTTATTATGCACTAACCCTCTAATGAGTTTGTTTTAAGTTTGGTGTGGAGGAAGTTTTCAAGGGTCAAGAGAGGAGGATGATATACTATGATCAAGAAGAGTGAAAAGTCTAAGCTTGGGGATGCCCCGTGGTTCATCCCTGCATATTTCAAGAAGACCCAAGCATCTAAGCTTGGGGATGCCCAAGGCATCCCCTTCTTCATCGACAACTTATCAGGTTTCTTCGCTTGAAACTATATTTTTATTCGGTCACATCTTATGTACTTTACTTGGAGCGTCTGTTTGCTTTTTTTTTGTTTTGTTTGAATAAATTTCTTATGTGGGAGAGACACGCTCCGCTGGTTCATATGAACACATGTGTTCTTAGTTTTTAATGTTCATGGCGAAGGTTGAAACTGCTTCGTTAATTGTTATATGGTTGGAAACGGGAAATGCTACATGTAGTAATTGGTATGATGTCTTGAATAACTTGATACTTGGCAATTGTTGTGCTCATGATTAAGCTCTTGCATCATATACTTTGCACCTATTAGTGAAGAAATACATAGAGCTTGTTAAAATTTGGTTTGCATGAGTGGTCTCTCTAGAGTCTAGATATTTTCTGGTAAAGGTGTTTGAACAACAAGGAAGACAATGTATAGTCTTATAATGCTTGCAATATGTTCTTATGTGAGTTTTGCTGTACCAGTTCATGCTTGTGTTTGTTTCAAATAACCTTGCTAGCCTAAGCCTTGTATTGAGAGGGACTTCTCGTGCATCCAAATCTTTGAGCCAAACACTATGCCACTTGTGTCCACCATACCTACCTACTGCATGGTATTTCTCCACCATTCCAAAGTAAATTTCTTGAGTGCTACCTTTAAATTTCTATTCTTTATCTTTGCAATATATAGCTCATGGGACAAATAGCCTAAAAACTATTGTGGTATTGAATATGTACTTATGCACTTTATCTCTTATTAAGTTGCTTGTTGTGCGATAACCATGTTTCTGGGGACGCCATCAACACTTTGTTGAATATCATGTGAGTTGCTATGCATGTCCGTCTTGTCTGAAGTAAGGGAGATTTACCACTAGTTGAATGGTTAGAGCATGCATACTGTTAGAGAAGAACATTGGGCCGCTAACTAAAGCCATGAATCATGGTGGAAGTTTCAGTTTTGGACATATATCCTCAATCTCATATGAGAACATTAATTGTTGCTAAATGCTTATGCATTAAAGAGGAGTCCATTATCTGTTGTCTATGTTGTCCCGGTATGGATGTCTAAGTTGAGAATAATCAAAAGCGAGAAATCCAAATGCGAGCTTTCTCCTTAGACCTTTGTACAGGCGGCATAGAGGTACGCCTTTGTGACACTTGGTTAAAACATGTGTATTGCGATGACAATCCCGGTAATTCAAGCTAATTAGGACAAGGTGCGGGCACTATTAGTATACTATGCATGAGGCTTGCAACTTGTAAGATATATTTTACATGATACATATGCTTTATTACTACCGTTGACAAAATTGTTTCTTGTTTTCAAAACCAAAGCTCTAGCACAAATATAGCAATCAATGCTTCCTCTGCGAAGGGCCTTTCTTTTACTTTTATGTTGAGTCAGTTCACCTATTTCTCTCCACATCAAGAAGCAAACACTTGTGTGAACTGTGCATTGATTCCTACATACTTGCATATTGCACTTGTTATATTACTTTACATTGACAATATCCATGAGATATACATGTTATAAGTTGAAAGCAACCGCTGAAACTCAATCTTCCTTTGTGTTGCTTCAATACCTTTACTTTGATTTATTGCTTTATGAGTTAACTCTTATGCAAGACTTATTGATGCTTGTCTTGAAAGTACTATTCATGAAAAGTCTTTGCTTTATGATTCATTTGTTTACTCATGTCATTACCATTGTTTTGATCGCTGCATTCATTACATATGCTTACAATAGTATGATCAAGGTTATGATGGCATGTCACTCCAGAAATTATCTTTGTTATCGTTTACCTGCTCGGGACGAGCAGAACTAAGCTTGGGATGCTGATACGTCTCCGACGTATCGATAATTTCTTATGTTCCATGCCACATTATTGATGATATCTACATGTTTTATGCATACTTTATGTCATATTTATGCGTTTTTCGGAACTAACCTATTGACGAGATGCCGAAGGGCCGGTTGCTGTTTTTGGTTTCGAAATCCTAGTAAGGAAATATTCTCGGAATCGGAATCAACGCCCAGCATCTTAGGATTGCATGAAGCTTGCGTAACACCCGAGAGCCGCGGAGGGGGCCACAGCCCACCAAACGAGGCCGGCGCGGCCGGGGGCCCGCGCCCCTGTTGTGTTGTCGCCCGTTGACCTTCTGACGCCGCCTCTTCGCCTATATAAAGGTCCCTGACCTAAAACACGATACGGGAAAAGCCACGGTACGAGAAACCTTCCAGAGCCGCCGCCATCGCGAAGCCAAGATCTGGGGGACAAGAGTCTCTGTTCCGGCACGCCGCCGGACGGGGAAGTGCCCCCGAAGGCTTCTCCATCAACACCACCGCCATCTTCATCAACGCTGCTGTCTCCCATGAGGAGGGAGTAGTTCTCCATCGAGGCTCGGGCTGTACCGGTAGCTATGTGGTTCATCTCTCTCATATGTACTTCAATACAATAATCTCATGAGCTGCCTTACATGATTGAGATTCATATGATGATGCTTGTAATCTAGATGTCATTATGCTAGTCAAGTGGATTTTACTTATGTGATCTCCGGAGACTCCTTGTCCCACGTGCGTAAAGGTGACAGTGTGTGCACCGTGTGGGTCTCTTAGGCTATATTTCACAGAATACTTATTCACTTTTATGAATGGCATAGTGAAGTGCTTATTTATATCCCTTTATGATTGCAATGTGTTTTGTATCACAATTTATCTGTGTGCTACTCTAGTGATGTTATTAAAGTAGTTTATTCCTCCTGCACGGTGTAATGGTGACAGTGTGTGCATCGTGTAGTACTTGGCGTAGGCTATGATTGTGATCTCTTGTAGATTATGAAGTTAACTATTGCTATGATAGTATTGATGTGATCTATTCCTCCTTTCGTAGTGTGAAGGTGACAGTGTGCATGCTATGTTAGTACTTGGTTTGGTTATGTTGATCTGTTATGCACTCTAAGGTTATTTAAATATGAACATTGAATATTGTGGAGCTTGTTAACTCCGGCATTGAGGGTTCGTGCAATCCTACACAGTTAGTGGTGTTCATCATCCAACAAGAGGGTGTAGAGTCTAGCATCTATCTATTTATTCTGTTATGTGATCAATGTTGAGAGTGTCCACTAGTGAAAGTATGATCCCTAGGCCTTGTTCCTAAATACTGCTATCGCTGCTTGTTTACTGTTTTACTGCATTTTACTTCCGCAATATTACTACCATCAACCGCACGCCAGCAAGCACTTTTCTGGCGCCGTACTACTGCTCATATTCATTCATACCACTTGTATTTCACTATCTCTTCGCCGAACTAGTGCACCTATTAGGTGTGTTGGGGACACAAGAGACTTCTTGCTTTGTGATTGCAGGGTTGCATGAGAGGGATATCTTTGACCTCTTCCTCCCTGATTTCGATAAACCTTGGGTGATCCACTTAAGGGAAACTTGCTGCTGTTCTACAAACCTCTGCTCTTGGAGGCCCAACACTGTCTACAAGAATAGAAGCACCCGTAGACATCACCCACCTTCGGCCAGCTCATGATCCCTAAAGCTTTTGTCAAGTGGTTCGGAGAAATTCCTTCCAACATCATCGTCACCACCAACACTGGATGCAACTGGAGGATGACTACGAGGAGAGAAGGCAATGACGCATTCATCGACCAGGGATGGACGGCCTTCGCCGTCGCCCATCAGCTCAAGGTAGGCCAGTTCCTCACCTTCAGGAAGGTGTCCTCCTTCGAGTACAGTGTGGTCATCTTCGACCACACCTGCACTGAGGTGGTGAGCAGGTGCCCGTACCATGGCGATGACACCAGGTGTGTCGTCTCCGAGCATCATGTCTGAAGCTAACCTGGTACCATGTCGTGTCTAGTTGTTGTTCGTGTCTAGTGTGTTGAATTATGATCCTGTCTGCCGTGTCCAGAACTATGATCGTGTCTGCAAAATGGTGTGTCGTGAACTTGTGTCGTCTATGATCACTGCTAAGTTCTCTGTCGTCTATGATTGTGTTCTTATTTGCCTCGGAAGAGGTAAGTTGAACCGTATTATGGGTTGCAACCAAACAGTACTAGCGCCGCTCTGGGCTGCTACAAGGCCTGAAAACCGACCTACCAAACGTGCAGAGCCCAAATCTCCACGGGGTTAAAAAATCTTTGTGCAGACCACCAAACAACGTGGCTTTTATGGCCCATGGCCCGTCTTGAACGCGCAGCGAGCTTCTTTCCACTGCGCTAGTGGTGCAGGAATTAGCTGCAGGCTATCAAACGTGCCCGTGGTGGGTGCTCGGCAATGTACACGAAATGAGGAGGTGCCACCTTCGTATAAGTGCAAGATGTCCATCCTAACTATAGTTTCCAATAGAACCAAACTTTCCAAGTATGAAATCCAAGCACCAATACAAAGATAGACCAAACCAGATCCTAGGCAAATTAAATTGAACCTGGATGCTTTTTTTCACGAAGATTCTTGTTCAGGTGCTACGGGAGCAGCTTCTACTAAATATCTCCCTCATGTGTCTACAGTTGCGATGGCAGAAGCTTTGGCAATGAGAGAGGGACTATACCTTGTAAACAGAATGGGATGCAATAATGTTATAGCTGAATCCAATTCTACGGAAATAGCCGAGGCTTGCTTAGGGGAGCAAATGTGGTTGTCTGGATCTTCCTATATTCACCGATTGTATTGATGGTATATTCAATTGGTAATGTGCTCACGAATTAGTGGACTTCAAGCATTGGGAAGCGAATCAGGCAGCTCACGAATTAGCTAGAGTTTGTTTTAGTGATAATAATTCTTGTAATTGGATCGACGAGCTCCCTATTTTTTTCTAAGCAAACTCTTAAACGATGTAATAATTATTAGTAATTAATAAATTTCGCAGCAAAGTCCTGCTGCTTTCCAAAAAAAAAGTTGTGAATAATAGTTTTTTTAGATGAAGCTGTGACTAATAGTTGTGATCGTGAAGAAAAGAACCTGCAATTCGTTCGCAAAAAAAAAGAACCTGCACGAGAAAGGGAGAGGAACTAGTGGGTCCTACTGTCAGCCGGAACGGGCACGAAAGGCATGAAGAGAAGGCGAGGGACGGGCACGCAACGCAACACGCGGCAAGCCCGCTTCTTATCTTCCCCCCTGCTCTTTTCGGACAAAACCCTAATCGCCGGATCAGGCGCCTAGCCTTGCGCCAAGCTAATCGCCGGATCAGGCGCATGGATCCAGAAAACATCGGGGGCCTCAATTTCCCTTTCGTCCATGTTCACGGCGATGAGACCAATGCCGGCCACTTCGTTCTGCGCAGGGCCGTCCCGAAATTCTGCGCGAGCTATAATACCCAGCCGCCACCGCCAGGGTATGAACACCGCCGTCGCTCTAGGATCAGTTTTGGTTGAAATGCATTTGTTCTTTGGTCTACTAATAGATGGATACAAGGCTCTTCCGGTCTCGTCGAGATCGAGCTGTTTTGTGCACCGATAGGTGCATCCTTTGGGGTTTATGTTTTCCCATCTGGTCGAATCCTAGTTTTTTTTTCCCTGTAGATAGATGGGCACTTCGAGATTTCTCCAACGGAATTTGCTATTATTTCAGTCTGGATTGAATTAGAGTACTACAATTTTTGTAATGAAAGTCTTTTTTTTTCCACATCAACTTTTCATAGCACCGAGAGATGGGGCTCTTCTGGTATAGCCGAGATTGAACTGGTCTGTCCACCGAAAGATGGGGTTCCTGCATCCTTTGGGGTTTAGGATATCTGATCTTGCTGAATCCTCGTTGTTTTGCCTGTAGATAGAAGGGCGTTTTAGGATTTCTTGTATAAAATCTAATATATTTCAGTCTGTAAATTTTGTAACCCAAAAGCACCATGTGTACTTCTTCAATCTATTAGTATTTCCTTTGTTCCACATCAACTTGCCATAGCAACAAAGAATTCAGATTACTTACATATACATATAGATGAACTCTTCTTTCAACTCATCGACCATGCCCTTTCTATTCCAGGTGTGAGGAGAAGGCACAACATGTGCCTGACCCATCGACAGCATACAACCAACAACAAAATGTGTTGTCCTCTAACCTGATGCCTCCTGGCATGCCAACATATGGGGGATCCTTCTCTGCCGCTTACTCGCCCTCTTCGTGCCATCAGTTGCCACCATGGCTCCGCCCGCCAAGTTTTCTGTACCCTGAGGACGTGCTCGGCCGCCCCTTGTCCTGTCTCTAGGGCCGCCTTTTCAGCACCGGAAACAGTATGGGTGGGGAATTGACTTCTACATCAGGGTCGACCGTGTGGGGTGCTATGTGATGACCCAGCGTACCACTGCATGGTGTAGTACACAAGTCGTTGACATAACACAAGTGAAACACCGTTCCACTCATATTACATCTCTCAGAGTGGTACAACAGAAACATATGCGAGTCCAAGGTATGTCTATAGAAGTACACATGAACTGTTTACATAAGATCAACACAACCTCCTACTTTACAGTGAGGTAAAACTTCAAATTAAGCTCCAGAAGAACGACTCGTAGTCTATCTTATTGTTAACTCAAGATTATGAGCTACTTGGCTTGCTATAGAAATCTAGCTACTTAGGTGCTATGATTTGGGAAAGGTTCCCTTCTATTACTAGTCTAGGTTTCCATTATAACTGATGCAGAAGTTGACTTCATTGACTTCTTTGAATGGATTCTTCATCTTGTTGCAGTTGACTCCTTTGTCTTCGAGTTCCACGGTAGTTTCTCCTTCGGTGCATTGCTCTAAGAAGGGGGTTCAAACGAGATAGAATGAGTACGAGCGTACTCAGCAAGTTCATATTAGGAAATATGTGTATCATGCACTAGCTACAGCCATAGACCAGAAAGTCATAGGCCAATGCAAGTTTTCATAAACATTTCTTCAAAAGGTTTATTTTATTCTGAAAACTATGCCCGTCGGTCTTCACAGTTGACCAGAACTTCGTGGAGTTCCTTTCCTGCCGCGTTCAGTTCCTTCCCGAACAGGGAGTGACAGTCACAATTCAGTATCCTCTGCAGAGGTGCGTTACTTTTCCCATAAGAGAACTTATCCTTGATACCAACCGGGTGATCGTTCCCGTCCACACTTCCTTGGTGTGGGGCCAGGTGTAAGGTCCAAGCCAATCACTGCCTTCTCCGCGACCCTGCAAACCCACCCTTTTGTCCGACCGTACACCTCCAGTAGACTTCCCCCGATAATACGGCTTTACTCATGGTGTACTCCGGACAATCCCTCATAGATCGAAGAGATTAACATCACTAATGGATGGGGATTTAAAAGGATTTCCCAACCTATTGCGGCAGTGCCTCCAGCACCCCACCGTCTCTCCGATCCGTTGGCGTGCAGAAGGGAAAAGATACAGCTGACTTCCCAGAGCCATTATAGATCTTATGGTCAACGCGATATGTACGGCGCTAGAATCACTGGACGGCATTGGTAATTAATCCTAGGGTGATATAACCCATGCAATGGAACCTCCACCATATCAACACATACCATGGTTCCATTGCCCACCACATAGTCATATTCATAATTGTAAAATAATACTTTGCTTTTCAATGCATGAGTGATAAGTATAGTACTTTGCATATAGTTTGATAAAAATAATCAAATGACATGAGCAAGCGATGAACTTGCCTTTCTTGACTGCAAGATTATGCAGGCAAAAGCTTCGATACGTGAGAACTCCAAATGCTGAAATACCATCATCGTCCGGTAAGGACAATGTTTAAAGAACTGGCAAAAATGCTATAATGCATAGTATGAGATGCAATCGTCCCGAGCGTAACCTAACCTCGATGATTTAAGATGTATGAGTTGTAAAGATTTCTTTAGGGTTGGTTGCACTTTTACAATGGTTCTCAAACAAGGTTCTTATTAGGGTTTGGTTATATTAGTATCATAATCAAGTGATATAAGACATCATAACAATCATACACATAAGAATATGGTGGAATAATATGTAAAGAACAGTTGTCAATTTTAAGTTCTACAGGACATGGTTGATGATTACTTATATTATACTTCAAAAGAATAACTTTTGAAGAACAGGTTAGTTAAGAAATAATGAGTATTTCAAAGAAGGATAGGGCTTCTAAGGTTTGATTGACATTTGTACTTCAAAAGAATAACTTTTGAAGAACAGGTTAAACAAGAATATGAACTACTATATATAGAAGCTATGGCTTTCTAGGGTTTACTATTGGATTCATTTAGTTCACTAATAGGAACTAGTTGGATTGTTAAATAGAATTGGTCTATACATAACAAGTATTAACAATTTATTACTATGGTTGATTATGGTATAATATCAAAGAATGATGGTCAAAGTGTTGCTATAAGTTAGGGTTTACTATGGCTTCACATTTGTTTCACTAAGTAATGCTTAATGGCTTCTAAACTAGATGGTTTCTTATTTCTTTAACAGGGTTTAGTTGGATAGGAGCATGTGATGTGATTTGCTACACAAGGTTGGTATTAGGGTTTATTATTATGGTGCTACTAAATTATGATGGTTGAGGTTGATCCTAATGGTATGGTATATATAATTGATGATCAATGGTGCTAACATGTGATAACAAGCTAGGGTTTATATCTAGGTGATACTAGTGAATCATATAGGTTTTAATTAAGAATAAGAACATGAAATGATAATCTCATGTGACTTGGTTTATGCTAATGGATCATGATTAAGCATTAATTGGCTACTTATCAAGGTTCTACAATTAAAGTTGAAGTTCACATGATCAGATGTGATAAGCAACTAGGGTTTTAGAGTTACTATTAATTTAGGTTGATCACATGAAATAATGGGATCCAAGTCTTACTAAATTGAAACTAGGGTTTCTAACTATGGTACAACTTCTAAAATTATAATTGATAAATAGAGTTGTGGTTACTAATTACTTTGAATTAAAATTAGTAATGGTTTAACATTTTATTAATTTTCCACAAGAATTAATAATTAGATAATTCTTATTTAGGTTTAATTAAGAATCAGGGTTTAATAATTGTTATTAGATTTAAAATAATTAACTTGTTAACTAAAGATGTTTAATTAAATAAGTTTTGAATCACCAAAATCACATTGGCCTTTAATAATTTTCTTGAGTGATTATTATTTAAAGAAAATAGAAAATAGTAATTTGCAAACTAGGGTTTATTAATTACCACTAATAATTAAGTTACTGCAATTATGGTAACTAAAATTAATCTTAACATTTTACTTAGTTACTGAATAGTTAAAATTTAATTTTGGAACTTAATTATTTATTGAATTCAATTTGCATTTTAAATAAATGAAATGGCATATTTAATAAGGTTAAAAATAAGTGAATTTTTATTTTGACACACATTTTTGTTTTATATTTTATTCAAATAGAGTTTATTTTTTTGAACATTTTGATATATTATTTATAATTTTCTGAGTTGAAATGGATTTTATACAATTTTGCAAAGTTTCAGCATTTTCTGGAATTTGAAATTAAATAGAAATACTAAACATACCGATTCAGTTTTAACTAATGTCACTGACTGGTGGGCCATTGACTGGGTCAGTTGCCACGCGGGCAAAGACCAGTCAACGACGCCAGGGAGACCCCACATGCCACGTTGGCATCATCGGCGGTTAAACGCCGGCGGCCAGAACGTGGTGGCGCAGCCGATTCAGGGCTCCCCTGGATGCGCGGTGAAGTGCATCTGAACGAGCACAACAAGGTGAAGCTACTGGTGGTGGTCGTTTCCGCGGGGAATCACCGGAGCGTCGCCGGCGATGGGTACCGCGGCGGTGATCTCCGGTGAGATAGCTAACTCGGGCTACCGCTAACCAAATGAGGCAAATAAGAGGTCAATCGATGCGTCTGCTCACCCTGGTGCTGATGGTGTGGTCGGCGGTGTCGATTGGCGATGGAGATGAGCTCGATTTCGCCATTACCGGCGAGGTACTGAGAAAGGGAACGATCAAATTTGTCCAGCTCCGAGCTCCCCTTGACGTGTGCTTGCTCCCAGATGACCTATGCGCCGAGGCGCACCTCCTCGACCCTGCGCCGGAGACCGGGGTGGCCTGTACCGTCGAGTTCGTCCTCGACTCCGGCGAAGTGCTACGGATGATTGTGGGATATTGAGAGGGATAGAGAGGGAATGGATAAGCTTTGAAGGATTAGGGTTCCGTGGCGGAGCTGCTCGTATATTTATAGCCCTATGTAAGCTCTACAGCGGCGGCATGGCGACGGAGACGGCCGGGATGTGGCGGTGTGTGTGGTGCACGATTTGGGCACGAATCGGAATGCACTGAAGATAAGACGGACGCGAGATCGACAGGGTGCAGTTCTGGAGGGTTTGGCGACGTCCGGGCCGAGGTTATCCGCGACGAGGACGTGGCCAGGGCTCGTCTCTGCGCTGTCGTCCCCGGAGAGGAAGACGACGACGACGTCTCTCCTTTGCACGAATTTTAAAGACACCGAAACGGTATCTGGACTGGTTCTGCGCGAGAATGGGCCGATGGTGGGCTGCTGCGTTGGGCTGCGGGGTCCAGGTAAGCCAGGTGAGCTTTCCCTCCATTTCTTTTTCAAATTTCTGTTTTCTATTTTTATTTTCTATTTGATATTTCTATTTGAATTCAGATCTGATTTCTATTTTGTTTTGCAGGTTCAAAACTATTTGAATATCCATATCACTTCTTGATAATACTCACTGCATAATTCTTTTGTTTAAACAACTATTGAATTTTAATTAGAGTGACACTTTGTGAGGTTTAATAAAATGGAAATGGTTAAAATATTGATCTCCATTCTTTTATAATTTAGGAACCATTTCTGTTTAAATGGTTTGAAACTTTACCACATGTGCATGGTGAACATATTATTAGGGTTAACAATATGTATTGTAATATAATTATGGCTAGAGTTTAAATTAAATGATAATGAGAATGAGATGAATTCATCATTTTATGTGAAGGATTATTTCTTAGGGTTTAAGAAGATGATTGGATTCAACTCTATATTCTCTACTCTTGCTTAGCAACTACTACTTGAATTATTTAAAGTAGATCCTAAGCTAATTATGGTTGACTCACTTGTTAAAGTGTTGGTTTAATTATGACACAATATTCCATTTGGGGCAACTCCACAAGGTGATTGGAAATCAAAGTGGAATTGGTTATTGGTTTCACTCTACTCACCAAATGGAATCTAGTCTAAAGGTATATAGGCTTGGTTTATACTTGTGATCCATGATACACAAGTTAGGACTTATGATTTTATGTGGAGTGGATCCCATATGAAATGGTTTAGGGTTTTGCATATTCTTCACTAAATTGAACATAAACAGGCATGAGGCATGGCAGGGTTCTACTTATAATCCAAAGGAATACTTGGATTGGTATTTAAAGGTGGTCTAGGGTTTTAGTAGTGATCACCAATGTGATACACCACTAGGTTTAGGGTGTGAGCAATAGTTAGGTTATGTTTAATTGACTAGGATTATTCCTCTACACAAGGCATGAGTATTGGTCTGGATTAACTACTATTGATATATTTATCATTTCATGTGAAGAATGAGATCTATGGATCACATATATATGTTTAACTTATCATGTTAATTTATAAAGTAAAATCATGCATTAGACATGATCCACTTATTCCTCACTAGTCTCTCTTCTTTAATACTTCTCTCAACACACTCACTTAGATTTCTTAGGGTTTATGATCATCACCCAATTTGTAATGATCAAAGTATTGGCCTCATAATAATTCATTAGTAAATCATGGTTCTCTCTCCAAGATCAAGTATAAGTCCATATACTTGAGTATACCTCTTTAGGTTGAGCTCTTCTGAATAGGTAGGGTTCCTCTAGGGTCTATGATCATTACCAAGTTGTAATGATCACAACACTTGCCTTTATATAATTACTAGAGGAATAGGTTCTTGCTTACCATCAAGTGTTAGCTAGGTCAAATAGGGTTTAATACTTTACTTATACTTATTATAACCTTGGTTAGTATCAACAATTACCTCCCTTGGACAAGGTTTAAATATTTAGCTAGGTTCTATTTAATGGATGATATAAGCATATTGATGATTCTCTCCTTTCTCTAAGGTTTAATGGAATGAGTTGGGAAATAAGATTGGAATGGTCAAGGTTAATGAAGAATGAATATGAATTCTCTTGACATGGATTCAAGTATTGTGATGGAAAAGATATACCATGTGACTCATGGTAGAAATGTTTATTTAGTAAAAGACATCAATAAGATAAGTAAAGAATAGTGTCTTACTTAATTGTGTTCTTTGATTTATGGTTGAATAATTATTCCTGTGTTGTTGTAAGGAATGGCATGTTGAGATCCTTTATAAGATCTTGTAGTTGATCCTTACTTAAGGTGTTGTTTGTTGTAATTCTATTACTATTTGATCTAGCCCATAGATCAAATCATCTCTACCCAAAACAAGGTTTTAGCAAAGATCACAGTGAAGTTTATAGCGCTTGACTTGATGATCTACTTCAATTCCAGCAAGTCAAGTGAAACTTCAGTTACTGTGGTAAGTTTTATGTGAAGCGCGAAAATTCCCCGGATTTTCTATGCATGAATGCAATGCACACTTTGGTGTTCTCTCATTTTATTGCCTCTAAACCTGGGATATTACCCCCTTAACTGAACTTCGTCCCGAAGTTCGAACGCTCTCATGTTTCGGAATGTTGAAATGTCTTAAACAGATCACCATCCTTCAACTCCATGGTGATCACATTAGATATAATTGATTATATCCCTTGTCCAGATTCTTCCGGAAGTCTTCTGATGTCTGGCACTGATATTTTCTTCTATTCTATGATTTCTTCCAGCACTCTAAGCTTATAGGCTTACTCTCCAAAGATTCTTGGATTAGGACATCTTATTGTGTTAATGGACTTTACTAATGGTTGTGGTGACATCTTCCTGTTTGGGTACTCAAAGCTTGGTTCTACCAGCTGCGGTAATCCAGCTGCGGTGTAATATGACACTACGATTTACCAGCTGCGATACTCAAACCTTAATTCTAAAAGATTCATTTAAAGCAGGGTATTGTTTTCCCTTACTACCATAACGAAAGTAATGGTACTTCGTAAGGTGTTTACAATAGGCATGGTCCTGGTTGTTTAGTCATACGAATGGATTAGACTCATTTAGTCCATCCCATCATGGCTTCTAGTTTATACTAGTTATCTTCCTTTTGGTTTCTTTAGGTTCCATGAAAGGAATCTTTCTAATAATCATTAGTTTTGGTATGATCAAACTCCTTCGTATAGTATCTTCTTAGGCTTTGATTGTTCTCCGATATCTTCTTCCTCCAACTTCATTATCGAAGACTTACTTAAGTTCTCTTGGTTTCGAGTAATTACAATTACCCACTCAAGTTAAGGTCCAACCCTTACTTCCTCGAGATATGAACCTCGACTTCTGGTCTGACATCCTCCTGAGAGTACTTTTATATGGGTAGTTCCCAACAACCTTATAAAAATAAGATCGGACTTCCTCTCGGTTCAGACCTTCTTCTCCATCTATCACACTACCAATAATATCTTAATACTTTTCCTTCAGCCTTCCTCTCCCCCTTGGAGTTTACTAATGATCTTCCAACTTCCTTTCTTCTAATCATTAAACTCCAAGGTTAGGTAGTTGGTTTAAGTCTGGTTTATATTTTGTACCTTTCTAAAGTCTCACGAAGAATTCTTTGCGGTGTATCCACACAGTTGTGGGTATCCATTATGAATCCTCCGACTAAATAGGTACCAACCACGAGATACCAGCTGCGAAATACTAGCTGCGGAATTCCCCTTCCTTTTTAGAGTAAAGAAATGTCCCAGCTGTGGGCTATCTGGTACCAGCTGCAAACTACCTAGTACCAGATGTGGCTTATTGGATACCAGCTGTGGCTATGTTATGGTTCTAGTCAATATCTACCTACCAGCTGTGGCTACTTTTATAGTTTTAGTTAAGATATACCTCACTTCACATACTTTCTCTTCATGACTATCCTATATCAGCTGCGGTCTTATTATGCCGACTGCGACTTCACTTGTCTATTTTCCTTCTTTTAGGGTTTGTTTTGCAAGAAAATCACTTGTGGATACTATGAGAATAGTATTTTAAGTGACTTCACTTGCATTCCCTTCTTCCATAGTGAATATGGCTCCACTTCTACTACTCCATATTCACTATTTTTCTCACTTTCATGATACTTCCATGTTGAAGTACTCCTTGATTGAGGATAAAAGTGAGTTTTGATTGGTCCTTCCTTCAGATTGTTGTGGTTGCTTCCCACAATTTTACTTCCTTCTTCAAGTGAACCTTCATCTTGTCTTCAAATCTTCAGAATTCGTCACTTCCTTACACGAATACCTTTACCCTCTAGACCTATAACATCAAGTAAGAGCTTGATATTGCAACATGCATTTGCATATCAAAGTCAAACTTCATGTATGGATCTAGTCAATCAATGAAAATCCAATAAAATCCAAGAAAATTCAGCTTTGTGTTCATAATACACATCCTTATATGCCTGAATATAATAATTGGATAAGACATCCCTAAACATCAGGTTCAGATGTGTAGTATATAACACCACATCAGATAGGTTTAGGTCATGATACTTAGCATGAATACGTGAACTTCTACTATTTGTCTCAACATTTGTCTAAATTGCACATTTGCAATGAGACAATCTTGAAACAAAATGGCTTGGGATAGTTGAAATTAACCTAGTTTTCTTTGGAAGTACTAACAGAATAGTATACCATATCTATGTGCTATTGAGGACTACTTCCTATAATACAATTAGTTCTAACATGTTTACTCTAAACACATGATTGTTTATAATATACCACCTATAACTCTAGGGTTTCTCTATGTGATATGCTCTAAATAAACCTTCTTTAAATTAAGGACTATGGTTCTATCATTCTTGACACAGTTATTAGGATTTTAAGGCCTAAGCTTTCGAACTATTCCTTAAATCCTACTCCTCATCATACTTTTGTTATCATACTTATGATGTTCTACTCCATCATACCATGATTCTCAAGTGAATCATATATGAGTACCTAGTTTATTATTGAAAGTAGACTCATGTAACTCCTATCACTCTTCCTTACCTCCTATGATTGACTCATCATAGGTATATACTACCTTATATAACTTATATTCCTCACTTAACATCATTCATCTTAGTGTTTTTTTAATGACTCTTACTTAACAATACTTATATTGGTATACTTCTTCCAATAGGATATCTTCCTTATGGTTGTATCCTTTCTTTGGACTACCATGTATTGTATACCAACTGTGGTCTACTACCACCCAATTATCTTAAGCTTCAATGGTGTTCTAATTATTTGGAATGAAGCAAGATAACTAACTAACTTCACTTAAGAAAATAGATAAGAAATATTGACTCAAGTGTGTCAGGATTATTCTCAAGTGAATACCCATCTCAAGTCAAAATAATAGTTGGTTTAAATAAGACAACTTCCTATAGACACTACCAAACCTATAGGTCTCCTTTAAAGGGTTTTAATCCTAGGGTCAAAGCATTTGCTCTGATACCACTGTGATGACCCAGCGTACCACTGCATGGTGTAGTACACAAGTCGTTGACATAACACAAGTGAAACACCGTTCCACTCATATTACATCTCTCAGAGTGGTACAACAGAAACATATGCGAGTCCAAGGTATGCCTATAGAAGTACACACGAACTGTTTACATAAGATCAACACAACCTCCTACTTTACAGTGAGGTAAAACTTCAAATTAAGCTCCAGAAGAACGACTCGTAGTCTATCTTATTGTTAACTCAAGATTATGAGCTACTTGGCTTGCTATAGAAATCTAGCTACTTAGGTGCTATGATTTGGGAAAGGTTCCCTTCTATTACTAGTCTAGGTTTCCATTATAACTGATGCAGAAGTTGACTTCATTGACTTCTTTGAATGGATTCTTCATCTTGTTGCAGTTGACTCCTTTGTCTTCGAGTTCCACTGTAGTTTCTCCTTCGGTGCATTGCTCTAAGAAGGGGTTCAAACGAGATAGAATGAGTACGAGCGTACTCAGCAAGTTCATATTAGGAAATATGTGTATCATGCACTAGCTACAGCCATAGACCAGAAAGTCATAGGCCAATGCAAGTTTTCATAAACATTTCTTCAAAAGGTTTATTTTATTCGAAAACTATGCCCGCGCTTCACAGTTGACCAACTTCGTGAGTTCCTTTCTGCCCGCGTTCAGTTCCTTCGGAACGAGTGACATCACAATTCAGTATCCTCTGCAGAGGTGCGTTACTTTTCCCATAAGAGAACTTATCCTTGATACCAACCAGGTGCGCTTCCCGTCCACACTTCCTTGGTGTGGGGCAGGTGTAAGGTCCAAGCCAATCACTGCCTTCTCCGCGACCCGCAAACCCACCCTTTTGTCCGACCGTACACCTCCAGTAGACTTCCCCGATAATACGGCTTTACTCATGGTGTACTCCGGACAATCCCTCATAGATCGAAGAGATTAACATCACTAATGGATGGGGATTTAAAAGGATTTCCCAACCTATTGCGGCAGTGCCTCCAGCACCCCACCGTCTCTCCGATCCGGCGTGCAGGGAAAAGATACAGCTGACTTCCCCAGAGCCATTATAGATCTTATGGTCAACGCGATATGTACGGCGCTAGAATCATTGGACGGCATTGGTAATTAATCCTAGGGTGATATAACCCATGCAATGGAACCTCCACCATATCAACACATACCATGGTTCCATTGCCCACCACATAGTCATATTCATAATTGTAAAATAATACTTTGCTTTTCAATGCATGAGTGATAAGTATAGTACTTTGCATATAGTTTGATAAAAATAATCAAATGACATGAGCAAGCGATGAACTTGCCTTTCTTGACTGCAAGATTATGCAGGCAAAAGCTTCGATACGTGAGAACTCCAAATGTTGAAATACCATCATCGTCCGGTAAGGACAATGTTTAAAGAACTGGCAAAAATGCTATAATGCATAGTATGAGATGCAATCGTCCCGAGCGTAACCTAACCTCGATGATTTAAGATGTATGCGTTGTAAAGATTTCTTTAGGGTTGGTTGCACTTTTACAATGGTTCTCAAACAAGGTTCTTATTAGGGTTTGGTTATATTAGTATCATAATCAAGTGATATAAGACATCATAACAATCATACACATAAGAATATGGTGGAATAATATGTAAGGAACAGTTGTCAATTTTAAGTTCTACAGGACATGGTTGATGATTACTTATATTATACTTCAAAAGAATAACTTTTGAAGAACAGGTTAGTTAAGAAATAATGAGTATTTCAAAGAAGGATAGGGCTTCTAAGGTTTGATTGACATTTGTATTTCAAAAGAATAACTTTTGAAGAACAGGTTAAACAAGAATATGAACTACTATATATAGAAGCTATGGCTTTCTAGGGTTTACTATTGGATTCATTTAGTTCACTAATAGGAACTAGTTGGATTGTTAAATAGAATTGGTCTATACATAACAAGTATTAACAATTTATTACTATGGTTGATTATGGTATCATATCAAAGAATGATGGTCAAAGTGTTGCTATAAGTTAGGGTTTACTATGGCTTCACATTTGTTTCACTAAGTAATGCTTAATGGCTTCTAAACTAGATGGTTTCTTATTTCTTTAACAGGGTTTAGTTGGATAGGAGCATGTGATGTGATTTGCTACACAAGGTTGGTATTAGGGTTTATTATTATGGTGCTACTAAATTATGATGGTTGAGGTTGATCCTAATGGTATGGTATATATAATTGATGATCAATGGTGCTAACATGTGATAACAAGCTAGGGTTTATATCTAGGTGATACTAGTGAATCATATAGGTTTTAATTAAGAATAAGAACATGAAATGATAATCTCATGTGACTTGGTTTATGCTAATGGATCATGATTAAGCATTAATTGGCTACTTATCAAGGTTCTACAATTAAAGTTGAAGTTCACATGATCAGATGTGATAAGCAACTAGGGTTTTAGAGTTACTATTAATTTAGGTTGATCACATGAAATAATGGGATCCAAGTCTTACTAAATTGAAACTAGGGTTTCTAACTATGGTACAACTTCTAAAATTATAATTGATAAATAGAGTTGTGGTTACTAATTACTTTGAATTAAAATTAGTAATGGTTTAACATTTTATTAATTTTCCACAAGAATTAATAATTAGATAATTCTTATTTAGGTTTAATTAAGAATCAGGGTTTAATAATTGTTATTAGATTTAAAATAATTAACTTGTTAACTAAAGATGTTTAATTAAATAAGTTTTGAATCACCAAAATCACATTGGCCTTTAATAATTTTCTTGAGTGATTATTATTTAAAGAAAATAGAAAATAGTAATTTGCAAACTAGGGTTTATTAATTACCACTAATAATTAAGTTACTGCAATTATGGTAACTAGAATTAATCTTAACCTTTTACTTAGTTACTGAATAGTTAAAATTTAATTTTTGGAACTTAATTATTTATTGAATTCAATTTGCATTTTAAATAAATGAAATGGCATATTTAATAAGGTTAAAAATAAGTGAATTTTTATTTTGACACACATTTTTGTTTTATATTTTATTCAAATAGAGTTTATTTTTGTGAACATTTTGATATATTATTTATAATTTTCTGAGTTGAAATGGATTTTATACAATTTTGCAAAGTTTCAGCATTTTCTGGAATTTGAAATTAAATAGAAATACTAAACATACCGATTCAGTTTTAACTAATGTCACTGACCAGTGGGGCCATTGACTGGGTCAGTTGCCACGCGGGCAAAGACCAGTCAACGACGCCAGGGAGACCCCACATGCCACGTTGGCATCATCGGCGGTTAAACGCCGGCGGCCAGAACGTGGTGGCGCAGCCGATTCAGGGCTCCCCTGGATGCGCGGTGAAGTGCATCTGAACGAGCACAACAAGGTGAAGCTACTGGTGGTGGTCGTTTCCGCGGGGAATCACCGGAGCGTCGCCGGCGATGGGTACCGCGGCGGTGATCTCCGGTGAGATAGCTAACTCGGGCTACCGCTAACCAAATGAGGCAAATAAGAGGTCAATCGATGCGTCTGCTCACCCTGGTGCTGATGGTGTGGTCGGCGGTGTCGATTGGCGAGGGAGATGAGCTCGATTTCGCCATTACCGGCGAGGTACTGAGAAAGGGAACGATCAAATTTGTCCAGCTCCGAGCTCCCCTTGACGTGTGCTTGCTCCCAAATGACCTATGCGCCGAGGCGCACCTCCTCGACCCTGCGCCGGAGACCGGGGTGGCCTGTACCGTCGAGTTCGTCCTCGACTCCGGCGAAGTGCTACGGATGATTGTGGGATATTGAGAGGGATAGAGAGGGAATGGATAAGCTTTGAAGGATTAGGGTTCCGTGGCGGAGCTGCTCGTATATTTATAGCCCTATGTAAGCTCTACAGCGGCGGCATGGCGACGGAGACGGCCGGGATGTGGCGGTGTGTGTGGTGCACGATTTGGGCACGAATCGGAATGCACTGAAGATAAGACGGACGCGAGATCGACAGGGTGCAGTTCTGGAGGGTTTGGCGACGTCCGGGCCGAGGTTATCCGCGACGAGGACGTGGCCAGGGCTCGTCTCTGCGCTGTCGTCCCCGGAGAGGAAGACGACGACGACGTCTCTCCTTTGCACGAATTTTAAAGACACCGAAACGGTATCTGGACTGGTTCTGCGCGAGAATGGGCCGATGGTGGGCTGCTGCGTTGGGCTGCGGGGTCCAGGTAAGCCAGGTGAGCTTTCCCTCCATTTCTTTTTCAAATTTCTGTTTTCTATTTTTATTTTCTATTTGATATTTCTATTTGAATTCAGATCTGATTTCTATTTTGTTTTGCAGGTTCAAAACTATTTGAATATCCATATCACTTCTTGATAATACTCACTGCATAATTCTTTTGTTTAAACAACTATTGAATTTTAATTAGAGTGACACTTTGTGAGGTTTAATAAAATGGAAATGGTTAAAATATTGATCTCCATTCTTTTATAATTTAGGAACCATTTCTGTTTAAATGGTTTGAAACTTTACCACATGTGCATGGTGAACATATTATTAGGGTTAACAATATGTATTGTAATATAATTATGGCTAGAGTTTAAATTAAATGATAATGAGAATGAGATGAATTCATCATTTTATGTGAAGGATTATTTCTTAGGGTTTAAGAAGATGATTGGATTCAACTCTATATTCTCTACTCTTGCTTAGCAACTACTACTTGAATTATTTAAAGTAGATCCTAAGCTAATTATGGTTGACTCACTTGTTAAAGTGTTGGTTTAATTATGACACAATATTCCATTTGGGGCAACTCCACAAGGTGATTGGAAATCAAAGTGGAATTGGTTATTGGTTTCACTCTACTCACCAAATGGAATCTAGTCTAAAGGTATATAGGCTTGGTTTATACTTGTGATCCATGATACACAAGTTAGGACTTATGATTTTATGTGGAGTGGATCCCATATGAAATGGTTTAGGGTTTTGCATATTCTTCACTAAATTGAACATAAACAGGCATGAGGCATGGCAGGGTTCTACTTATAATCCAAAGGAATACTTGGATTGGTATTTAAAGGTGGTCTAGGGTTTTAGTAGTGATCACCAATGTGATACACCACTAGGTTTAGGGTGTGAGCAATAGTTAGGTTATGTTTAATTGACTAGGATTATTCCTCTACACAAGGCATGAGTATTGGTCTGGATTAACTACTATTGATATATTTATCATTTCATGTGAAGAATGAGATCTATGGATCACATATATATGTTTAACTTATCATGTTAATTTATAAAGTAAAATCATGCATTAGACATGATCCACTTATTCCTCACTAGTCTCTCTTCTTTAATACTTCTCTCAACACACTCACTTAGATTTCTTAGGGTTTATGATCATCACCCAATTTGTAATGATCAAAGTATTGGCCTCATAATAATTCATTAGTAAATCATGGTTCTCTCTCCAAGATCAAGTATAAGTCCATATACTTGAGTATACCTCTTTAGGTTGAGCTCTTCTGAATAGGTAGGGTTCCTCTAGGGTCTATGATCATTACCAAGTTGTAATGATCACAACACTTGCCTTTATATAATTACTAGAGGAATAGGTTCTTGCTTACCATCAAGTGTTAGCTAGGTCAAATAGGGTTTAATACTTTACTTATACTTATTATAACCTTGGTTAGTATCAACAATTACCTCCCTTGGACAAGGTTTAAATATTTAGCTAGGTTCTATTTAATGGATGATATAAGCATATTGATGATTCTCTCCTTTCTCTAAGGTTTAATGGAATGAGTTGGGAAATAAGATTGGAATGGTCAAGGTTAATGAAGAATGAATATGAATTCTCTTGACATGGATTCAAGTATTGTGATGGAAAAGATATACCATGTGACTCATGGTAGAAATGTTTATTTAGTAAAAGACATCAATAAGATAAGTAAAGAATAGTGTCTTACTTAATTGTGTTCTTTGATTTATGGTTGAATAATTATTCCTGTGTTGTTGTAAGGAATGGCATGTTGAGATCCTTTATAAGATCTTGTAGTTGATCCTTACTTAAGGTGTTGTTTGTTGTAATTCTATTACTATTTGATCTAGCCCATAGATCAAATCATCTCTACCCAAAACAAGGTTTTAGCAAAGATCACAGTGAAGTTTATAGCGCTTGACTTGATGATCTACTTCAATTCCAGCAAGTCAAGTGAAACTTCAGTTACTGTGGTAAGTTTTATTTGAAAGCGCGAAAATTCCCCGGATTTTCTATGCATGAATGCAATGCACACTTTGGTGTTCTCTCATTTTATTGCCTCTAAACCTGGGATATTACATGCTACCACACTTATCCTCATATTGGTGGGCCATATGATGGACTACAAGAAGCAGAAAACGCTATTGAGCGCTATCTTGATGATCGTCGGCATCTAGAAATGTATAGTTTATCAACTTCCTTTCTAGAGCTTCAGCCACCCTGTTTATCTGAATTAGTGAATTCTAGCTTGTACACTTGGTTAGATTCAAATAAGAGTTCTTCCTATTACTTCGTTTTTCCACAACTTCTGTGAAGTGTCGCTCACTGAATCTTTTAATGTTAAATAGGTCTGCCAAGGATAATATTTCTTCTCTGGATATGGTTGTACATCATTATCTTTACCTGCCTAATGGCATGAGGATGCGCTCGAGAATGGAACCAGATGAAGAAATCAGTGATAACCAACGCCAATTGGTTAATGATGTGGTGGACAATTATTTGGGTCAGCACTAATGAGCAGAGACAATGTATCTTGTTTTCCTATTTATGGAGTTTGCCTAGATTACTTTGTTGCGAGAATTTGGTTAAAAATCCTTGTTTTCGTTAAACCTATTAATTTGTTTTTTACTTATTTATAACTTATTTGCTCTAGCTAGTATGATTTTTCCTATTATACATAGAACATTTACGAACATAAGGGTACGTGCACGTTCTAAGACTGCATCCTCTATGTTATAGTCTAAAAGTGTAACTTGCTCTAAATTAGATTTTAATTGAATTAGAATTTATGTTCATTATTGTAGTATTTTTTTCAAACAACGACACGAATACTTTTGTGAATTAAACCTATTTTCCTTGTATCTAAAATAACAACACATAAACTTTACATTCCTTCATCCATTAATAAGTATCTTAGATGGGTTATAGTGTATATTTATGTTCTCACAACTACTTTACTGTCTTACACATATTGTTAGAAATCTATCGGCCATACTTGTCTAATAAATATCTTGAAAAGTTTTCTAGAGTTAATAATGATTACCGGAGCAAAGTTGTAAAAGCGACTAGTGGATCAATTATATAGTTGTGAGTCACACTACAACACGATAGGTGGGTTCCGACATCAACTGCATAGTACCCCGTATGGTATATGCTGGTGCATTATTGTATAATATACTCTGAACCTCATACCCATATGATATAATTGTAAATGTATGGTATAAACCGTATAATGAAGCTCATAGCACAAAAATATACAATTGATAACAACAGAAGGACAAAGCACACAATATATAATACACATAGTTTATACATGAAATACTTCGCCGTACCCCATGATACGTCTCCGACGTATCGATAATTTCTTATGTTCCATGCCACATTATTGATGTTATCTACATGTTTTATGCACACTTTATGTCATATTCGTGCATTTTCTGGAACTAACCTATTAACAAGATGCTGAAGTGCCATGTTTTCTGCTGTTTTTGGTTTCAGAAATCCTAGTAAGGAAATATTCTCGGAATTGGACGAAATCAACGCCCAGGGGCCTATTTTTCCACGAAGCTTCCAGAAGTCCGAATACGAAACGAAGAGGGGCCACGAGGCAGCGAGCATGGGCGGCGCGGCCCCTGCCCCGGCCGCACGGCCCTATGGTCTGGGCCCTCGCGCCGCCTCTTGACCTACCCTTCCGCCTACTTAAAGCCTCCGTGACGAAACCCCCTACCGAGAGCCACGATACGGAAAACCTTCCAGAGACGCCGCCAACGCCGATCCCATCTCGGGGGATCCAGATATCGCCTCCGGCACCCTGCCGGAGAAGGGAATCATCTCCCGAGGACTCTACGCCGCCATGGTCGCCTCCGGTGTGATGTGTGAGTAGTCTACCCCTGGACTATGGGTCCATAGCAGTAGCTAGATGGTTGTCTTCTCCCCATTGTGCTATCATTGTCGGATCTTGTGAGCTGCCTAACATGATCAAGATCATCTATCTGTAATTCTATATGTTGCGTTTGTTGGGATCCGATGAATAGAGAATACTTGTTATGTTGATTATCAAAGTTATATCTATGTGTTGTTTATGATCTTGCATGCTCTCCGTTACTAGTAGATGCTCTGGCCAAGTAGATGCTTGTAACTCCAAGAGGGAGTATTTATGCTCGATAGTGGGTTCATGCCTGCATTGACACCTGGGACAGTGACAGAAAGTTCTAAGGTTGTGTTGTGCTGTTGCCACTAGGGATAAAACATTGATGCTATGTCTAAGGATGTAGTTGTTGATTACATTACGCACCATACTTAATGCAATTGTCTGTTGCTTTGCAACTTAATACCGGAGGGGGTTCGGATGATAACCTGAAGGTGGACTTTTTAGGCATAGATGCATGGATGGCGGTCTATGTACTTTGTCGTAATGCCCAATTAAATCTCACTATACTCATCATGATATGTATGTGCATGGTCATGCCCTCTTTATTTGTCAATTGCCCAACTGTAATTTGTTCACCCAACATGTTGTTTGTCTTATGGGAGAGACACTTCTAGTGAACTGTGGACCCCGGTCCAATTCTCTTTACTGAAATACAATCCACTGCAATACTGTTTTACTGTTTTCTGCAAACAATCATCTTCCACACAATACGGTTAATCCTTTGTTACAGCAAGCCGGTGAGATTGACAACCTCACTGTTTCGTTGGGGCAAAGTACTTTGGTTGTGTTGTGCAGTTCCACGTTGGCGCCGGAATCCCTGGTGTTGCGTCGCACTACATCCCGCCGCCATCAACCTTCAACGTGCTTCTTGGCTCCTCCTGGTTCGATAAACCTTGGTTTCTTTCGAGGGAAAACTTGCTGCTGTGCGCATCATACCTTCCTCTTGGGGTTCCCAACGAACGTGTGAGTTACACGCCATCAAGCTAGATTTCTGGCGCCGTTGCCGGGGAGATCAAGACACGCTGCAAGGGGAGTCTCCACTTCTCAATCTCTTTACTTTGTTTTTGTCTTGCTTAGTTTTATTTACTACTTTGTTTGCTGCACTAAATCAAAATACAAAAAAAAATTAGTTGCTAGTTTTACTTTATTTGCTATCTTGTTTGCTATATCGAAACACAAAAAAATTAGTTACTTGCATTTACTTTATCTAGTTTGCTTTATTTATTGTCTTGCACTCTATATTAAAAATACAAAAAATTAGTTACTTTTGTTACCATGTCTAGCTCTGAACCTGTTACTTCTTCGCCTGAAGAATTAGTCTTCACTTTTAAACAAGGGGATGAGGAGAGTTTTAAGGATGCTTGGTCTAGAATTTTTACTTCTTATCGTAAAACTGAACCTCAAATGACTCTAAGTTTGCTCCTTAGTAATTTTTATTTTGGTCTTATGGTTCACTATAGATATGCTTTGGATACTTTAGTGGGAGGAGATTTCCTTCATTGCAATGGGGATCAAGCTTTTAATGCCATAAAGAAGTTGGTTGCATCACATGATTCAGCTAATAACTTTGATTCAGCCCTCACTAGCATATATAGTAGATTAAACAATCTCGAGATAAGTACATCTCGCTTGGATGATAACTATTGCCACGTTCGTAATCGTCTTGAACAAGTTTTAGTGAACTCTAAACTCTCATTGTGGGATCCTGCTGTTAAAATTGTTATCGGTGATCGAACTCTTCATGCCTACTGTGATATTATGTATGAATTTTGCCTTATGCCTGAAAGCATTTATAAATCTTTGAAACTTTGGGGAGTCGATGAAGGAGGAGAAGAAATAACTCTCATTGATAACTCTATTATAATTCCTAAGGGAATAGCCGCAGGTGTGCATACAACCATTCTTGGAAGAACAATATCCATTGATTATCTTGTTATTGAAACAGGAAAAATCATACTCGGGAGATCCCTGCTGAAACTATTGGGAGCAGTCATTGATGTGGGAGAAGGCACTCTGAAATTCACCTCTATACCAGGGGGAAATCATATATTTCCTAAACCAAAGGGAAAGAAAAACAATAAGAAAGGTAAGGGTAAAGCCCAAGGTAAGGTTGACACACCATCTCTTGATAATACTTGATACACACTTTCTGCGCCTAGCTGAAAGGCGTTAAAGAAAAGCGCTTATGGGAGACAACCCATGTTTTTACCTACAGTACTTTGTTTTTATTTTGTGTCTTGGAAGTTGTTTACTACTGTAGCAACCTCTCCTTATCTTAGTTTAGTGTTTTGTTGTGCCAAGTAAAGCCGTTGATAGAAAAGTAAGTACTAGATTTGGATTACTGCACAGTTCCAGATTTCTTTGCTGTCACGAATCTGGGTCCACCTCCCTGTAGGGAGCTCAGAAAATTAAGCCAATTTACGTGCATGATCCTCAGATATGTACGCAACTTTCATTCAATTTGAGAATTTTCATTTGAGCAAGTCTGGTGCCATTTTAAAATTCGTCAATACGAACTGTTCTGTTTTGACAGATTCTGCCTTTTATTTCGTATTGCCTCTTTTGCTATGTTGGATGAATTTCTTTAATCCACTAATGTCCAGTAGCATTATGCAATGTCCAGAAGTGTTAAGAATGATTGTGTCACCTCTGAATATGTTAATTTTTATTGTGCACTAACCCTCTAATGAGTTGTTTCGAGTTTGGTGTGGAAGAAGTTTTCAAGGATCAAGAGAGGAGTATGATGCAACATGATCAAAGAGAGTGAAAGCTCTAAGCTTGGGGATGCCCCGGTGGTTCACCCCTGCATATATTAAGAAGACTCAAGCGTCTAAGCTTGGGGATGCCCAAGGCATCCCTTCTTCATCGACAACATTATCAGGTTCCTCCCCTGAAACTATATTTTTATTCCATCACATCTTATGTGCTTTTGCTTGGAGCGTCGGTTTGTTTTTGTTTTTTTGTTTTGTTTGAATAAAATGGATCCTAGCATTCACCTTGTGGGAGAGAGACACGCTCCGCTGTAGCATATGGACAAGTATGTCCTTGGTTTCTACTCATAGTATTCATGGCAAAGTTTCTTCTTCGTTAAATTGTTATATGGTTGGAATTGGAAAATGATACATGTAGTAATTGCTATTAATGTCTTGGGTAATGTGATACTTGGCAATTGTTGTGCTCATGATTAAGCTCTTGCATCATATGCTTTGCACCCATTAATGAAGAAATACATAGAGCATGCTAAAATTTGGTTTGCATATTTGGTTTCTCTAAGGTCTAGATAATTTCTAGTATTGAGTTTGAACAACAAGGAAGATGGTGTAGAGTCTTATAATGTTTTCAATATGTCTTTTATGTGAGTTTTGCTGCACCGGTTCATCCTTGTGTTTGTTTCAAATAAGCCTTGCTAGCCTAAACCTTGTATCGAGAGGGATTACTTCTCATGCATCCAAAATACTTGAGCCAACCACTATGCCATTTGTGTCCACCATACCTACCTACTACATGGTATTTTCCGCCATTCCAAAGTAAATTGCTTGAGTGCTACCTTTAAAATTCCATCATTCACCTTTGCAATATATAGCTCATGGGACAAATAGCTTAAAAACTATTGTGGTATTGAATATGTAATTATGCACTTTATCTCTTAATAAGTTGCTTGTTGTGCGATAACCATGTTCACTGGGGACGCCATCAACTATTCATTGTTGAATTTCATGTGAGTTGCTATGCATGTCCGTCTTGTCTGAAGTAAGAGCGATCTACCACCCTATGGTTAAGCATGCATATTGTTAGAGAAGAACATTGGGCCGCTAACTAAAGCCATGATCCATGGTGGAAGTTTCAGTTTTGGACATATATCCTCAATCTCGATGAGAAAATTATTAATTGTTGTTACATGCTTATGCATAAAAGAGGAGTCCATTATCTGTTGTCTATGTTGTCCCGGTATGGATGTCTAAGTTGAAGAATAATCAATAGCGAGAAATCCAATGCGAGCTTTCTCCTTAGACCTTTGTACAGGCGGCATAGAGGTACCCCTTTGTGACACTTGGTCAAAACATGTGCATTGTGATGATCCGGTAGTCCAAGCTAATTAGGACAAGGTGCGGGCACTATTAGTACACTATGCATGAGGCTTGCAACTTGTAAGATATAATTTACATGATACATATGCTTTATTACTACCGTTGACAAAATTGTTTCATGTTTTCAAAATCAAAGCTCTAGCACAAATATAGCAATCGATGCTTTTCCTCTATGGAGGACCATTCTTTTACTTTCAATGTTGAGTCAGTTCACCTATTTCTCTCCACCTCAAGAAGCAAACACTTGTGTGAACTGTGCATTGATTCCTACATACTTGCTTATTGCACTTATTATATTACTCTATGTTGACAATATCCATGAGATATACATGTTACAAGTTGAAAGCAACCGCTGAAACTTAATCTTCTTTTGTGTTGCTTCAATGCCTTTACTTTGAATTATTGCTTTATGAGTTAACTCTTATGCAAGACTTAATTGATGCTTGTCTTGAAGTGCTATTCATGAAAAGTCTTTGCTTTATGATTCACTTGTTTACTCATGTCATATACATTGTTTTGATCGCTGCATTCACTACATATGCTTTACAAATAGTATGATCAAGATTATGATGGCATGCTGTGTTATCGTTTTACCTGCTCGGGACGAGCAGAACTAAGCTTGGGGATGCTGATACGTCTCCGACGTATCGATAATTTCTTATGTTCTATGCCACATTATTGATGTTATCTACATGTTTTATGCACACTTTATGTCATATTCGTGCATTTTCTGGAACTAACCTATTAACAAGATGCCGAAGTGCCAGTTGCTATTTTCTGCTATTTTTGGTTTCAGAAATCCTAGTAAGGAAATATTCTCGAATTGGACGAAATCAACGCCCAGGGGCCTATTTTTCCACGAAGCTTCCAAGTCCGAAGACGAAACGAAGAGGGGCCACAAGGCAGCCGAGCATAGGCGGCGCGGCCCCTGCCCGGCCGCGCGGCCCTATGGTCGGCCCCTCGCTCCGCCTCTTGACCTACCCTTCCGCCTACTTAAAGCCTCCGTGACGAAACCCCCCGCCGAGAGCCACGATACGGAAAACCTTCCAGAGACGCCGCCAACGCCGATCCCATCTCGGGGATCCAGAGATCGCTCCCGCACCCTGCGGGAGAGGGAATCATCTCCGGAGGACTCTACGCCGCCATGGTCGCCTCCGGTGTGATGTGTGAGTAGTCTACCCTGGACTATGGGTCCATAGCAGTAGCTAGATGGTTGTCTTCTCCCATTGTGCTATCATTGTCGGATCTTGTGAGCTGCCTAACATGATCAAGATCATCTATCTGTAATTCTATATGTTGCGTTTGTTGGGATCCGATGAATAGAGAATACTTGTTATGTTGATTATCAAAGTTATATCTATGTGTTGTTTATGATCTTGCATGCTCTCCGTTACTAGTAGATGCTCTGGCCAAGTAGATGCTTGTAACTCCAAGAGGGAGTATTTATGCTCGATAGTGGGTTCATGCCTTCATTGACACCTGGGAAAGTTCTAAGGTTGTGTGTTGTGTTGTTGCCACTAGGGATAAAACATTGATGCTATGTCTAAGGATGTAGTTGTTGATTACATTACGCACCATACTTAATGCAATTGTCTGTTGCTTTGCAACTTACTGGAGGGGGTTCGGATGATAACCTGAAGGTGGACTTTTTAGGCATAGATGCAGTTGGATGGCGGTCTATGTACTTTGTCGTAATGCCCAATTAAATCTCACTATACTCATCATGATATGTATGTGCATGGTCATGCCCTCTTTATTTGTCAATTGCCCAACTGTAATTTGTTCACCCAACATGCTGTTTGTCTTATGGGAGAGACACTTCTAGTGAACTGTGGACCCCGGTCCAATTCTCTTTCCGAAATACAATCCACTGCATCTTGTTTACGTTTTCTGCAAACAATCATCTTCCACACAATACGGTTAATCTTTTGTTACAGCAAGCCGGTGAGATTGACAACCTCACTGTTTCGTTGGGGCAAAGTACTTTGGTTGTGTTGTGCAGTTCCACGTTGGCGCCGGAATCCCTGGTGTTGCGCCGCACTACATCCCGCCGCCATCAACCTTCAACGTGCTTCTTTGCTCCTCCTGGTTCGATAAACCTTGGTTTCTTTCTGAGGGAAAACTTGCTGCTGTACGCATCATACCTTCCTCTTGGGGTTCCCAACGAACGTGTGAGTTACACGCCATCACCCCACTCTCAAATTCACATACATCTACCAAATATTGAAGAAACCAACTAAATTCATACTCACTAGCTGATTCAGATTTTATGCACTTTCAAGTCTAAATAGTCCTCCTTTGTTTCAAAATCGTCCTTCATGCAGATTGTGCTGGTCACGTCGTAGTCTGCCCAGTTGGATATCAAAACTATAATACGGTCATTTTTCATGCTTCACACGAAATTCTCCAATGGTCTGATTGCCACAAGGACATATGTAACTTTGATCATGCCGTTGTCTTCACAAGTGTTAGCCATGAGAAATGTGCGGGCAAAAAGGCATGCTAAGTACTACATAGGAAGAAAGAAACAATTACTGGTTGTAATTGTTAAGCTTCATGCACTAGCCACTTGAACCAAAAGTCCAAACTGATGGAAAGAGCTAGGCAATCTACTTGTACACGTCAACACCCCCTCTCACGTGTGACGGGAAGTCGAGAAGACAAGTCAACACGTGTAGAGAGGCAAAGAGGCAGCGGAAGGCCGGGACCACACGACAGGAGGCTGCGGGGAGAGGAGATAATTTTTAGAATAAATTGGGAAAGCCAGGATTTGAACTCAAGACCTGGGGCTCTGATACCATGTTAAGCTTCATGCACTAACCACTTGAACCAAAAGTCCGAACTGATGGAAAGGGCTAGGCAATCTACTTGTACACATCAACAGTAATAATTACGAACAATAATATTCTGAAAGCAGCAACATGATTGGAATTCAAAGGAATTGAGGATACCATCTTTCTTTTGACGACGATGATCTTAATCATGGTGCAAACGTAGTAAGAGATCTGGGGCTTATATGTTCTGATTATGCACCTTAGATTTGTCCTTCTTGATCCAATCATGTTGGCAACATTGCCAAACCTACAACAAAGGTCATATTTATCTGCAGATCACGAATATGGAAATGAAAAATACTTTCGCTAGTTCCAACAAAATTCTTCTAATACGCTCTATTCACAAGCGAAAGTATTTTTCAGTTGCAACTAGAGAAAGTTTCAATTGCAATCTTATTTGCGAATGGAGAAAGTCTTAGTTGCAACCCACTTGCAACAGAGACTTCCTCCCTAGTTGCAACTGGCGATAGCCTCAGTTGTCAACTTGGTAGTCTCAATTGCAACCCCAGTTGCTACTGGAGAAAGTCTCAGTTATAACCTCACTTGCAACAGAGAAAGTCACAGTTGCAACCCTACTTGTAATTGGAGAAATTCTTAGCTGCAACCCCACTTGCAACCGAGACTTTCTCCCCAGTTGCAACCCCACTTGCAACTAGAGATAGTCTTAGTTGCAACCCCTCTTGCAACTAGAGGTAATCAACGTTACAACCTCACTTGCAACTAGGACATGAAAATAGATATTCGGAGTTATCATGGATTCCAAACTATTTCTCTTTTAGTTGCAACTCCACTTGCAATTGGGCAACAACTATCACTTGCGACCCTATTTGCAACTAGGACAAAAATAGAAATTCAGGGTTAGCACAGATTTCGGAGTATTTCTCTCTCAGTTGCAAGTCCACTTACAACTGTGCAACAACGGTCAGTTGCGGCGACAGTTGCAACCAGGACAAAGAAAAATTCAGGGTTAGCACAGATTCCGATGCATTTCTCTCTAAGTTGCAGCTCCACTTGCAACTAGACAACAAATATCAGTTGCGACCCCACTTGCAATTGGGACAAAAATAGAAATTCAGGGTTAGCATGGATTCCGAAGCATTTCTCTCTCAGTTCCAACTACACTTGCATCTGAGCAACAAATATCATTTGCGACCCCACTTGCACCTGGGACAAAAATAGAAATTAAGGGATAGCTCTAATTTCAAAGCATTACTCTCTGAGTTGCAACTCCACTTGCAACTCGGCAACAAAGGTCAGTTGTGACCCCACTTGCAACTGAGACAAAGAGAAATTTAGGATTAGCACGGATTCCAAACCATTTCTCTCTCTTCCAACCCCACTCGCAACTAGGCAACAAAGGTCAGTTGTGACTCCACTTGAAACTGAGAGAAAAATAGAAATACGTGGTTAGCACGGATTCTGGATCATTTCTTTCTCCGTAGCAACTCCAATTGCACCTAGGTAACAGAGGTCCGTTGTGACCCCACTTGCAACTGGAACAAAGAAAAATTGATATGAAAAAAACAAATGTCTGATAAAAATCTAAATTTTCCATCCCTACAATTTTTTTTTCTTAGCTCAAAATACAACACAATTTCTACCAAAAATTTGCACGAGTATTCAGAACATGTGTATGTATTCATAGAATAAAATTTATAATTTTTTAAACACACAAATATAATTTTTAAATATTAAAAAAACCAGGAGCACTGGCACCCGGACGCAACAAATCTGCTATCCATGTCACCAAGCTACTCCTTGTTTTCAGCTTCTAGTGCACAGCTCATAGGTCCCGGAAGCTAGCCAAAAAGAATGACAAGCTTGTGCCCATCTTTATCGGTAGCAACTATCAACTCTTGTTGGTAGGAAAAAAAATGAGCTCAGATTCTCATCCTGCTAGTGCATCATGCTTGTCCACTATCTTTGTATGTGCTTCTAGGGACAACTCAGATGCTTCTTATGACCAAGAGTTTTTTAGGCTAAAATCCTAGGCAGCCCTTGAAAATTGGAGTGAAAAATGTTTTTCCTTTTCTAAAATGGCAGAAGGAGTAGCATTCTTCACCATTGCCTTTACTATTTGAATTTTTTGCTGTTTTGGGTACTCTGGTAGTAGTTAGACAATGGAGTTTCTTAATGAAAAGAGACTTCCCCAAGTATTCTTCACCATTGCCTTTACTATTTGATTAAAGGTCAGTACTGTCATAAAGTAATCGACATGGATACATTGCTAAATTCGCACTTTGTATTTCCTACCATTTTTCTCTGTTTATATATAATCCATATGACTGTAGAGAACCATCTTGATTGAATAGCTCTGGCTCTTTTTGTTTACTGGTGAAAGTGTTTCGTAGTTGGGCTGGTGTTCAAGGCTGTCCTGTCCGAGAAACCTTGTTCTCCTGTAAATTGTGAGCGCACCCTCGAGGCTGATTAGTTAAAGCCGCATGCCCGCATGTGAAGCCATGATTTGGAATGCACGGGTGTATTGCTTGCTGTAATCATCTCTGTTGTACAAGAATCAGGCCTATGTACACATCATTCGATTCAGCATTCCACAGTCGTAAGTACCATCATATACACAATAAGCAAGGTAAACCTTAAAAAAAATTATAAGTATGTTCATGCCACAAGGACAGTATACCACCGACTATCATTACAATCCAAGTGACAGACTCTACTTCATGTCATGTGGGCAAGCAAACGGCAGCTGCACATGTTATTTTCAAGTGTTCATCAACACAACTGTAAAAGAAAATCCATCGCAAGTAAAATAAAGATAGCAGCAAATGACATTGCTTTTGCAAGAACTAGCGAAAATTCGTGGCAAACAAAGATTGTCTGTCACTGGCCGGCACCAGAAACGAAATTTGGGAGCATCCAAAGGCTCTCGAGTTTACTGCAATGGACACTGAATTCTGGCGGATAAAGTGGAGAACCAAATTGGATCCACTCGGTTTTTTCGTGCACTGGCTGACCAAGTTCAACTGCAGTCCAAGGATCATCAGAATCTTCAAGTTGCCTTGCAACGTAAATGCAGTTACTTTTTCCTCCCCATCTTTCAGGTCTCCAGCAAGAAAATGTGGGATTCCTCCTATCTAGGCTAATGAAGAGAGCATGATTTTCCAACTTATCCATCTCCACCAATTGAGCTGGTTCAACTGAAAGGTCGAAGCGGAAGACATGAAAGGTGCCAGACAGGTCAGACATGCCTTTCGATTGGCCAAAATTAACCGCGAGGGAAACAACGAGAATCATGTCACCACAGACCACCAACCACGGCCGTACCACACCACCTATTATAGCCATGTTCCACTCAACGTGTACCCTCTGCGTGCTGAGCTGAGGTCCAAAGTGTATGACGAAGACACTCGCAAGACTGTCTACAGCAAAAATGTCACCTTTGAAAAACACGATCTGCTCAAGGCGTTCACCATCAAGACCAAGATGCTGCTCTGACCAAGAGTCTGTTCCAATCTGCCACTGGTACATGGTTCTTTTCGTGAAAAGAAGTAGGTGCAAGTTAGATGAATTGTGTGGAGCCATGAGGGTGCCACAGTAGATTGATAATTGGCTTCTAGACGGGAGTATGGGAGGCTTCACCTCAGTGCCAGTGTACACATTGACAAGAAGGCTGTGGCCCTGATGAAAGAAAATAAGATACCCACATGAGGATCCCATATAGAGCATCTGATTATGAGTATTTTGGGGCACTGAACATTGAAGGGTAAGGTCTCTCTTGGCAGGATCACTAATTTTCCATTTGCAATCAGATAAAAGCATGTACTGAGCACGACCATTATGTTGCCGAGGAGAGAAATAAACATCTGACTTGAGGTGGAGAGGTGGGAAGCTGAACGTATGTACAGAGGCGAAGGAAGAGACCGCAGCACGCCAAGAACGGCAGGTTCCAACGAAACCAATGAAGTCATGGAATGAGCCAAAGAGAAGAGTGATTTCGTGAAGCAAGCTGTCCACGAGATCTGCCCAAACGTGAGGTCCAGGCGGGGGTGAGGAACTAGAGCCAGAGGTGTGACAGGTTTTGTCAGAGGACATCTTCACAACTGCAACTTCTCTGCCGGACAGAAAATCCAAGAGTAATAGATTAGAACTAATAATACAATATAATAAAGACATAAGCATAACTAATAAACGGTTAGAAATGCGGTCGGCTTTAAGGCCTTAACCGAACAGGAATGCAAACTAGGACATCTATTTCGGCAAACTGTAATTACTCGTAGAACAAGATGTATATCAACATAGTGAAAGCATCAACCTGAAGAAGCTACAGGCAGAAGGACCACCAACATATAGTTTTTTTTTCCTACAATTGCATATAAGTGAAACTTTTGCTCTTGTTGGTGTGTTCAAATAACAATTGCATATTTCCTAATTATACAACAAGTGCACATTTCCAAATCATGATAAAGGATTTCTTTGTCCTCAAAACAAATAATACTATTTACATGATGCAAATATCACATCATTAACATTGATATTTTAGACAACTTGTACGTGACCAGCCTGTATAAGGGATTGTGATGTTATCAAGCAACTAAGCAAACAATAAAGCCAAGACTCAATCAAATGCTATTTAACATCACTTTTGCCCGGAGGGAGGTTGACTTGGTTGCTACAGAGATGTGAACCGAGGGTGTTCACAGCAGCGCGATGAGCATGAGCAAGATCGAACTTGCGCGCATTAGCCTGATACTAACTTCGACTCCAACCTATCCTGAGTGGGATGGCACTAATACAGTTCCATCGGAGTAGGATGTGCACAAATTCTATAGGAGCAATTTGGCCACTATTATTGCAGTATTACTTCCAACCCTAATTTCAGCTATGGGAACACAATTCATCAGAGTCTCATCAACATTTCGCTTGACTTGGCTGCATCACTGAACCAAGTGAGCGTAGCGCAAGGGCAGCAGCATGGTAATAATCAGGAGAAGACCAAAGCTTGTGATTGATGCATGGTAGGTGGTTGATTCCAGTTTTCATCCACCGCATGCACTCAATTAACCCTAGTAAAAAAAAGGTTGGGGTCTTACAGCTTGGGTGAGCGTGCTGACCTGGGACTGAGAGTGCCAGGTGCTAGGAACGAGGATTCGGCGGCCTTCGCTTTTCGGCCGAGGCGGAGGCGGCGGCGCTGGCGGCCTCCGGCCATGGGCGCACCACGCTGCGCGCGTTGCCTGGAGGCGTCAGCGAGGAAGAGGAGGCGGCGGCGGCGGCGCTCGTCGACAACTATCAAGGGCTGGAACAAAGGCTTGAATTTTGTTTCCTTAGCGAAGAAGGAAGCCCTGAAAGCTTGAACTAGTCCGTTCAACTCAGGGCCCAATAAGAGATATGACGGCCCAACAAGTGCTACACTGCATCTATGTCTGACTGTTTTCTGGGCCGGTCCAGTTGGCACTCCGGGTACGTTTCTTCGGATTCCAGCGAGGATACCAGGCAAGAGTATCTCCAACATGCCCTAAAAATATTTTTTATTAACCGCGGGTGATGAAAATTGGCGCTCTAGCAGACGCGATAAAACCCAGCGTGCAGTATAATTTTTCAGCGCACTCAATATTGAGGTAAAGAGCGCAGCATATTTGGCACAAATGTTCCAATCGCGTGGCAAAAACGTAGAGAATCACGCGAAATGGATCCGCCTCTCTCGTATTTTTCTTTACAATGGGTATGGGGATGGAAGGGGGTTTGGTGTTCACCCAATCCCCTCAAATACCCTTTCCAAAAAATACACTAGTATGATGGAGAGTTTTTTATTTAGGCAAAAAATGTGGGGATAGGAGGGGATATCTCGGAATTATTTGGTTCAAAACCGGAGAAGTAAACGGACTAGTGAGGATTTTTCGGGATACAAAATAATCCCCTCCCATCCCCATAAATACTCTAAAAGTAAACAAGGCCTAACCCAATTCCGCCAGCATGGATGGAGTCGCGTTGCCGCCCACATCTAATCTAGGGACGAAGCTAGAAAATGTCGCTGGTGTCAGCTCTATATCCTTTGTATTACACTGGTGTCATACTCTATAAATATAGCTTAGTTAATACTAATTACTGAAGGTTTCAGTACTTTTCATTGACCCCAGTGCATATAAGGCTGAATTCTAATCTCGCGGCTGTCGTAGGAAAACCTAGCGGTGCGCAACCTCTTCGTCGCGCCTCAGGCGAGCGCGGCTGCCGGAAGTGGACCTGGGACGGTGGCAAGTAAGAAATCGGCGGCAAAGCGCCCGTTTGCTACTGCGCTGGCGGCCGCGACAGGCAAATAAAAGGAGCTCGCCGCGAAGAAGATGAAAGTGACCAACGTGTTGGCTGCTGCATCAACGACCGCTCAATTGCAGCCTCCACCTCCGGGCATGCAGGCGCCATTGCAACCTAAAACAGGCGCGCCATCGGTTGCGCATGCCGAAAGGTAAAACAAAATCTTTTTATGTTGTATTGTTCATGATTAAACATGTTTGAGGTAGAGGAATAACATTTATTTTTCATATTCATCATGCTATGTAGTATGATGAGACATATTTGTCATGCATGAATGTTGCGTCAAACTTGCAAGCATATGTGTCACAAGAATTTTCAACGCATGAGGTCAATGGTGAATTTGAAGTGGGTGAGGAGGGTGAGATATTGGTCGATACACCATGGAGGAAGATGTTTTACTTTGCAGATCACATGGTGCAAGGTGGGCATGGATCTGATCACTAGCATGAATCAAACAAGAGATACATATTTGGTTAGAATTAAGAAGATGTATTTAGAATTAAGAAGATGTATGACAAAAATTGCAAGAGGGGATGTGAGCGCATCGATAGATCTCTTCACTCTCGTTGGTCCATGATGCGCGTGAGACACACGTCCGTTGAACCCCAAGAGGAAGATGTGATGTGCACAGCAGTAAGTTTTCCCTCAGAAAGAAACCAAGGTTTATCGAACCAGTAGGAGCCAAGAAGCACGTTGAAGGTTGTTGGTGGCGGAGTGTAGTGCGGCGCAACACCAGGAATTCCGGCGCCAACGTGGAACCCGCACAACACAATCACAGTGTAGGGATTCGTAGCATAGAAAACAAAAAAATTCCTACCGCGAGAACGCAATCCAAGCCAAGAAGCAATCTAGAAGATGGGAGCAACGAGGGGATGAACGAGACTAACCCTTGAAGATTTCCAAAGCCTACAAGAGGAGGCTCTCGTTGCTGCGGTAGACGATCACTTGCCGCTTTCAAAAGCGCGTAGAAGATCTTGACGGTGCCACAATCGGGCAGCACCTCCGTACTCGGTCACACGTACGGTGTTGATGACGACGTCCTTCTCCCCGTTCCAGCGGGCAGCGGAAGTAGTAGATCCTCCTCGGAATCCCGGCAGCACGACGGCGTGGTGGCGGTGGTGGTGGAGAACTCCGGCAGGGCTTCGCCTATGCGCTGCGGGAGTATTATGTGGAGGAGGAGAGGCTAGGGTTTGGGGAGAGGGGTGGCTAGGGCGCCGGCCATGGGCAGCCCTAGGTGGTGCGGCCAAGAGTGGCTGCCCCTCCCTCTCCTCCTCATTATATAGGTGGAAATCCCCAAGAGTTGTAGTCCAAGTCTTCGAATAAGACCCCAACAACAAAACCTCCCATAGGTGGGAAACCTACTCAAGGGGGAGTCCTACCCAAGGTGGGACTCCCACCTTTAGGTGGGGTGGCCGGCCACCTATGGTGGAGTCCACCTGGGACTCCACCCTTTAGGGTTTGGCTGGCCATGCAAGGTGGAGTCCCTTGGGACTCCACTTTCCATGGTGATTTTCTTCCGGACTTTTCTAGAACCTTCTAGAACCTGCCATAAATGCACCAGATCATTTCCAAACTTGGAATATGACTTCCTATATATGAATCTTATTCTCCGGACCATTCCGGACCTCCTCGTGATGTCCTGGATCCCATCCGAGACTTCGAACAAAACTTCAAACTCCATTCCTTATTCCATATCTACTTAAACGACATCAAACCTTAAGTGTGTCACCCTACGGTTTGCGAACTATGTAGACATGGTCGAGATCTCTCTCCGACCAATAACCAATAGCGGGATCTGGAGATCCATAATGGCTCCCACATATTCAACGATGACTTAGTGATCGAATGAACCATTCACATACGATACCAATTCCCTTTGTCACGCGATATTTTACTTGTCCGAGGTTTGATCATCGGTATCACTCTATACCTTGTTCAACCTCGTCTCCTGACAAGTACTCTTTACTCGTACCGTGGTATGTGGTCTCTTATGAACTTATTCATATGTTTGCAAGACATTAGACGACATTTCACCGAGAGGGCCCAGAGTATATCTATCCGTCATCGGGATGGACAAATCCCATGTTGATCCATATGCCTCAACTCATACTTTCCGGATACTTAATCCCACCTTTATAACCACCCATTTACGCTGGCGTTTGATGTAATCAAAGTACCTTTCCAGCATAAGTGATTTATATGATCTCATGGTCATAAGGACTAGGTAACTATGTATCGAAAGCTTATAGCAAATAACTTAATGACGTGATCTTATGCTACGCTTAATTGGGTGTGTCCATTACATCATTCATATAATGATATAACCTTGTTATTAATAACATCCAATGTTCATGATTATGAAACTAATCATCTATTAATCAACAAGCTAGTTAAGAGGCTTACTAGGGACTCATTGTTGTTTACATAACACACATGTATCAATGTTTCGGTTAATACAATTATAGCATGGTATATAAACATTTATCATAAACATAAAGATATATAATAACCACTTTTATTATTGCCTCTTGGGCATATCTCCAACAGTCTCCCACTTGCACTAGAGTCAATAATCTAGATTACATTGTAATGTACCTAACACCCATGGCATTCTGGTGTTGGTCATACTTTGCCCTAGGGAGAGCTTTAGTCAACGGTTCTGACACACTCAGAAACGTATGTATTTTGCAATTCATTTGCGTCTTTACGCATCACTCATTTTCCAAATGAGTCGGCATTAAATATGTTTGGTCTTCTGGTGGAACCTTAATTCCGCGGTCTGAAATATGTCACTAATATTGTCATACACAATATAGCTTCAAAGTTCTGACACTATCGGAACTACACCAAGTTCTCAAAGAACCTCTTGACTTAACATCCTCAGTCATTGTCAAAACAACGACATATTCTGCCTTCGTTTGTAGAATCCGTCACAACATTTAGAACTCTTCTAAATCTAGCATTGTGCTACCTTTTAAACAACACTTAGCCTAATTTTGAGATTGAAATTTTATTTTTATATGTGACAAAACCAATATCGGTGCAACACCTTACAGCGATTTGTTTGTCATTTCTCCATACAAAACTATTTATATATCCTTGGTTCTTCTAAAGTACACAGGGATATTCTTACTGTTTGTCCAATGATTATCACATGAATCATTCTGGTATATGCTCCTAACATTTTAGAGCACAAGACATCTGATTGTGTACATATTAATTGTGATCTAAATCACTCATGTGTTTTTACTCATTGAGTGTCAGATACACTCAAGTTTTGTTAAAACTTCACATGACAAGAACATTTTCTTAATATTTCTATATTGAACTACTTCAATATCCTTTCTATGTACTTTGACTTAAACTTATTATGTGTTTCAATCTATCTTCATAGATCTTGACACTAAATATGTTTCAGTCCATATCCTTTCATTGAAGTTTAATTCTCAATGAAACCTTTTTAATCAATTATATAATTACATTATTTATAATCAACGATATGTCACCTACATAAAGTATTACAAATATGTCTCAGCGCTCCCACTTAATTTCTTGCAAATGCAAGCCTCTTCATCGTCTCTGATGAAATCATAACTCTTTGATCATTTCATCCGGTGAAGATTCCAACTCCGCAATACTCACTTCATCCAATTGAAGTTTGTATTCCTATCTAGTATTCTACGGACTAGCAAAACTCTTGGTTGTATCTTGTATACACCTTTAATACACACTTCTGTTAAGTAATATATTTTGCCATCCTACTAACATATCTCATAAAAGAAATATGTAGTGATTACTAGAATAATCCACATAGACTATAAGCATTGCTACGGAAGATCTAATCTTATCGTAGTCAACTCTTTGAACTTTGTCGTAAACAACTTTTCGACAAGCCTAGCTTCTTTAAGGACATTTCATCCAAGTCTATCAATTTCATAGATTTATTTACTTTCAAAAAGTATTCATCTATCTTGGATTTCATGGCGTATAGCCATTTTAACGGAGTCAGGGCCCATCATAACTTCTTTGTTTGTAGTTGATTTATCATTGTTCAAAATCAATCCTTTGTTCACAAATCATTTATTTGATCACAAAGTAAACCATACCTACAAGGTTCAATATGTACTTTGATCTCCATGACTAAAACACTTTGTAGTCATGAGAGCTATGATCATCGTGACCGCTTCCGGAACCAATTCCAATGTTGCGCTACTCTGATCATTATGCTCAGGTTCATAAACCTTATCAAGTTCTATTGTCCTTCCACTCAAATACTTCGCTAGAAAACAATTTCTTGGAAATAAGTAAGAAACATTGACAAACACTTTTGTCTTTGTCTCCATAGTGGAAAGAATTCCCAATCAATTCTTTGGGATAACCAACAAAGACATTCATCCGATTTTGGTTGTAAACTTATTTACTTTATGCTATGCATTCCAAAATTTAAGAAAGGACTATTAGGGTTCATACCCATGCCATAACTCGTATGGTGTCATTTCAACGGATCATGATGATGCTCTATTCAGTGTAAAAGCGGTAGTCTCTAAAGCATAATCCACAAAAATATAATGGCATCAATATTTTATCTCATCATTGATCCAACAAGGTTTGGATACGTTTCTCGGATACTTCATCATCACTATGATACTCCAAGAAACGTGAGTTGTAGAACAACTTCATAACTCTCTTAGATGTTCGCTAAAATTCGTAATTCAAATATTTCCACTATGATCCAATCATAGATATTTGACTTTTCTATTATGATGATTTCCACTTCATGCTGAAATTTATTTGAATCTATTCAAATGTTTCAAACTTCTTCCTTATCGAATATATCCACATATATATACTCAATTCATTGTTGGAAGTTTTCATGAAGTAGAAGAATCTCCCGCACACAACTATGCCCAGTGAACCACATATATCATCATGTATGTTTCCACTAAGTTAGTTGCCCGTTCAACTCTTGGCCTATGAACGGTATTTTAGTCATTCTCTTTTAGAAAAAATTTGCAAGCGCCAAATGATTCAAAAATCGAATGACTCCAAAAATCCATTTGCATGGTGTTCCTTCATGCGTTCCTTTCTAACATGACCTAAATGGCGGTTCCACAAATAAGTGGAATTCAAATCATTTGCCTTATGGCATTTTAGCGTCAGTGTTATGTATGTGTGTTTCACCATTAAGATTTATAATAACTTATCCATCGTACATGGAGTAATGTCATAATTTGAACAACTCATTGTTTTCATTTGACCAGAGCAAAATAACAATTATTAAGTTCTTTATTATAAATTCTAAGGGCTAGATAGGATGCCAACGACGAACATAATAACACTTTATTTTTGTTCCAGAAGTGCATTCCTATCATATTCCTTGTCAGTCACTTAGGCCATTGTATTCTTGTATTGCGTTGTTTTGTATGACATTTCATACCAACCAATATGGTACTAATACCCAAGAATTTCATTGTGTGACCAAACTAGGAATACAACCATAACATGTATATCATGTATATACACCTGAGCTAGACTTTCTAGTCTTTTCTTTTCTTTCTGCCAAAATATCTTTTGTAGTTTCTCTTTTAGCTTTCCTCATTATTCAGAAAATACTTCACCTTCAATAACTTCTAGGTTTGTTGGTCAAATACCAATAACCTTGAGGTTCTTACTTTGAAGTTGATCATCATATGACAAGTGTTTCAGATTTCACTATTAGTAACTTTGTAATATGATGAACATTTTCACTCATAATTTTATCCATCATATCATGACGACTTTTCGAGACCATGTCTGTACATGCTAGGCTCGTAAAGTTTAACCTCAGTATTCGCATGTGCAAATCTGGCTTGCACCCGTTGTATGCACACGTAGAATCTATAACACCCGATCATCACGTGATACTTCGAAACGACGAGTCTTAGAAACGGTGCATACTAAGGACGATCACTTCATGGATATGCGAATATCGTTAGTGCCCCAATAGTTGGAGGATTGGGACGCCTTGCGTCTTCAACCTTCCTACATTCCCATAAAACTTATGAGTTTATGTAGTCTCACCAAATTATATTCTATCATCTTGCAATAAGGTCTTAGATATCACATATATCTCATACCTTGATTATTTCTGAAAACAAAATTTTCAGCTCCTTACTTTTCAAATAGATTTGAACTTCAAGTTTCACGGAGACAAGATAACTTTAGGTACTAATTGAAACCATAGCTCTTTGAATCAACAATGTGAGGTTTACTAAAAGTTTGCAATAGGACTTAATCATTTCTTGATTCTTTAACAATACGGTACCAGTCCGTAAAGTTTCTTGTCAGATTTTAACAGTATTTCTATCTCAATTACAAGACTAGCGCTTGGTAGAAAACGGATGCCAATACTACAAATTAATTCAAAATACTACTCAGACTATGTTTATGATAATTAGTTCATATTTTAATCTAATTACTAATGAACTCCCACTTAATACAACATCCCTCATAGTTGTTAAGTGGTACACGATCCACATCCACTACACCAAAACCGATCATCACGTGAGATGATGTAGCTTCAATGGTGAACATCAACATGTTGATCATATCATCCATATGACTCGTGTTCAACCTTTCGGTTTCCGTTGTCCCGAGGCCATGTCCGTACATGCTAGGCTCGTCAAGCAAACCCAAGTATTCCGCGTGTGCAACATGGCTTACACCCGTTGTATGTGAACGTTGAGTCTATCACATCCGATCATCACGAGATGCTTCGAAACGACGAACGGTGCATACGAGGGGAGAACACTTTATTATCTTGATATTAATGTGAGGGATCATCTTATAATGCTACCGTCGCGATCTAAGCAAAATAAGATGCATAAAGGATTAACATCACATGCAATTCATATGTGATATGATATGGCCCTTTAGTCTTTGCGCCTTCGATCTTCATCTCCAAAGCACGGACATGATCTCCATCATCAACGGGCATGATCTCCATCATCGTCGGCGTAGCGTCAAGGTCCATGGTGCCGTCTTCATGATTGTTCACCTCATGTAGCAACTATTACAACTACTTTGAAATACTACTCAACATGAAATTTAAAGACAACCATAAGGCTCCTGCCGGTTGCCACAATACAATAATGATCATCTCATACATATTCATCATCACATCATGGCCATATCACATCACCAAACCCTGCAAAAACAAGTTAGACGCCTCTAATTTGGTTTGCATATTTTACGTGGTTTAGGGTTTTCGAGTAAGATCTAATCTACCTACGAACATGAACCACAACGGTGATACTAGTGTTGTCAATAGAAAGAGTAAATTGAATCTTCACTATGGTGGGAGAGACAGACACCCGCAAAGCCACTTATGCAATACAAGTTGCATGTCGAACGTGGAGCAAGTCTCATGAACGCGGTCATGTAAAGTTAGCCCGAGCCGCTTCATCCCACCATGCCACAAAGATGCAAAGTACTCGAACTAAAGAAAACATGAGCATCAACGCCCACAAAACAATTGTGTTCTACTCGTGCAACCATCTATGCATAGACACGGCTCTGATACCACTGTAGGGATTCGTAGCATAGAAAACAAAAAATTCCTACCGCGAGAACGCAATCCAAGCCAAGAAGCAATCTAGAAGATGGGAGCAACGAGGGGATGAACGAGACTAACCCTTGAAGATTTCAAAGCCTACAAGAGGAGGCTCTCGTTGCTGCGGTAGACGATCACTTGCCGCTTTCAAAAGCGCGTAGAAGATCTTGACGGTGCCACAATCGGGCAGCACCTCCGTACTCGGTCACACATACGGTGTTGATGACGATGTCCTTCTCCCCGTTCCAGCGGGCAGCGGAAGTAGTAGATCCTCCTCGGAATCCCGGCAGCACGACGGCGTGGTGGCGGTGGTGGTGGAGAACTCCGGCAGGGCTTCGCCTATGCGCTGCGGGAGTATTATGTGGAGGAGGAGAGGCTAGGGTTTGGGGAGAGGGGGTGGCTAGGGCGCCGGCCATGGGCAGCCCTAGGTGGTGCGGCCAAGAGTGGCTGCCCCCTCCCTCTCCTCCTCATTATATAGGTGGAAATCCCCAAGAGTTGTAGTCCAAGTCTTCGAATAAGACCCCAACAACAAAACCTCCCATAGGTGGGAAACCTACTCAAGGGGGGAGTCCTACCCAAGGTGGGACTCCCACCTTTCCCTTAGGTGGGGTGGCCGGCCACCTATGGTGGAGTCCACCTAGGACTTCACCCTTTAGGGTTTGGCTGGCCATGCAAGGTGGAGTCCCTTCGGGACTCCACTTTCCATGGTGATTTCTTCCGGACTTTTCTAGAACCTTCTAGAACCTGCCATAAATGCACCGGATCATTTCCAAACTTGGAATATGACTTCCTATATATGAATCTTATTCTCCGGACCATTCCGGACCTCCTCGTGATGTCCTGGATCCCATCCGAGACTTCGAACAAAACTTCAAACTCCATTCCTTATTCCATATCTACTTAAACGACATCAAACCTTAAGTGTGTCACCCTACGGTTCGCGAACTATGTAGACATGGTCGAGATCTCTCTCCGACCAATAACCAATAGCGGGATCTGGAGATCCATAATGGCTCCCACATATTCAACGATGACTTAGTGATCGAATGAACCATTCACATACGATACCAATTCCCTTTGTCACGCGATATTTTACTTGTCCGAGGTTTGATCATCGGTATCACTCTATACCTTGTTCAACCTCGTCTCCTGACAAGTACTCTTTACTCGTACCGTGGTATGTGGTCTCTTATGAACTTATTCATATGCTTGCAAGACATTAGACAACATTTCCACCGAGAGGGCCCAGAGTATATCTATCCGTCATCGGGATGGACAAATCCCACGTTGATCCATATGCCTCAACTCATACTTTTCGGATACTTAATCCCACCTTTATAACCACCCATTTACGCAGTGGCGTTTGATGTAATCAAAGTACCTTTCCAGCATAAGTGATTTATATGATCTCATGGTCATAAGGACTAGGTAACTATGTATCGAAAGCTTATAGCAAATAACTTAATGACGTGATCTTATGCTACGCTTAATTGGGTGTGTCCATTACATCATTCATATAATGATATAACCTTGTTATTAATAACATCCAATGTTCATGATTATGAAACTAATCATCTATTAATCAACAAGCTAGTTAAGAGGCTTACTAGGGACTCATTGTTGTTTACATAACACACATGTATCAATGTTTCGGTTAATACAATTATAGCATGGTATATAAACATTTATCATAAACATAAAGATATATAATAACCACTTTTATTATTGCCTCTTGGGCATATCTCCAACACACGGTACTTTGCCCCAACGTAACAGTGAGGTTGTCAATCTCACCGGCTTGCTGTAAACAAAGGATTAGATGTATACTGTGGATGATGATGTTTGTTTGCGAAGAAGAACAGAAAGAACAATTGCAGTAGATTGTATTTCAGTTGTAAAGAATAGGACCGGGGTCCACAGTTCACTAGTGGTGTCTCTCCCATAAGATAAACAGATGTTGGGTGAACAAATTACAGTTGGGCAATTGACAAATAAAGAAGGCATAACAATGCACATACATATATCATGATGAGTACTATGAGATTTAATCAGGGCATTACGACAAAGTACATGCTATCCAGCATGCATCTATGCCTAAAAAGTCCACTTTCAGGTTATCATCCGAACCCCTTCCGGTATTAAGTTGCAAGCAACAGACAATTGCATTAAGTATGGTGCGTAATGTAATCAACACAAATATCCTTAGACAAAGCATCGATGTTTTATCCGTAGTGGCAACAGCACATCCACAACCTTAGAACTTTCTGTCACTGTCCCAGATTTAATGGAGGCATGAACCCACTATCGAGCATAAATACTCCCTCTTGGAGTTACAAGTATCAACTTGGCCAGAGCCTCTACTAGCAACGGAGAGCATGCAAGAACATAAATAACATATATGATAGATTGATAATCAACTTGATATAGTATTCAATATTCATCGGATCCGAACAAACACAACATGTAGCATTACAAATAGATGATCTTGACCATGATAGGCAGCTCACACGATCTAACATGATAGCACAATGAGGAGAAGACAGCCATCTAGCTACTGCTATGGACCCATAGTCCAGGGGTGACTACTCACACATCGACCCGGAGGCGATCATGGCGATAAAGAGACCTCCGGGAGATGATTCCCCTCTCCGGCAGGGTGCCGGAGGCGATCTCCTGAATCCCCCGAGATGGGATTGGCGGCGGCGTCTCGGAAGGTTTTCCGTATCGTGGCTCTCGGTACTGGGGTTTTCGCGACGAAGACCATATGTAGGCGGAAGGGCAGGTCAGGGGGCGTCACGAGGGGCCCACACAGTAGGCCGGCGTGGCCAGGGCTTGGGCTGCGCCGCCCTGTTGTGTGGCCACCTCGTGGCCCCACTTTCCTCTTCGGACTACGGAAGCTTCGTGGAAAAATAGGCCCTGGGCGTTGATTTCGTCCAATTCCGAGAATATTTCCTTACTAGGATTTCTGAAACCAAAAACAGCAGAAACAACAACTGGCTCTTCGGCATCTCGTCAATAGGTTAGTGCCGGAAAATGCATAATAATGACATATAATGTGTATAAAACATGTGAGTATCATCATAAAAGTAGCATGGAACATAAGAAATTATAGATACGTTTGGGACGTATCAAGCATCCCCAAGCTTAGTTCCTACTCGCCCTCGAGTAGGTAAACGATAACAAAGATAATTTCTGAAGTGACATGCTATCATAATCTTGATCATACTATTGTAAGCATATGAGATGAATGCAGCGATTCGAAGCAATGATGAAGATAATGAGTAAACAAATGAATCATATAGCAAAGACTTTTCATGAATAATACTTTCAAGACAAGCATCAATAAGACTTGCATAAGAGTTACTCATAAAGCAATAAATTCAAAGTATAGGCATTGAAGCAACACAAAGGAAGATATAAGTTTCAGCGGTTGCTTTCAACTTCAACATATATATCTCATGGATAATTGTCAACACAAAGTAATATAACAAGTGCCATAGGTAAACATGTAAGAATCAATGCACACAGTTGACACAAGTGTTTGCTTCTGAGATAGAAAGAATAGGTAAACTGACTCAACAATAAAGTAGAAGATAGGCCCTTCGCAGAGGGAAGCATGGATTACTATATTTGTGCTAGAGCTTTTCATTTTGAAAACAAGAAACAATTTTGTCAACGGTAGTAATAAATCATATGTGTTATGTATAAGATATCCTATAAGTTGCAAGCCTCATGCATAGTATACTAATAGTGCTCGCACCTTGTCCTAATTAGCTTGGATTAACACGGATTATCATTGCATAGCATATGTTTCAGCCAAGTGTCACAAAGGGGTACCTCTATGCCGCTTGTACAAAGGTCTAAGGAGAAAGCTCGCATTGGATTTCTCGCTTTTGATTATTCTCAACTTAGACATCCATACCGGGACAACATAGACAACAGATAATGGACTCCTCTTTAATGCATAAGCATTCAACAACAGTTAATATTCTCATAAGAGATTGAGGATTTGTGTCCAAACTGAAACTTCCACCATGAATCATGGCTTTAGTTAGCGGCCCAATGTTCTCTAACAGTATGCATACTCAAACCATTTGATCATGAAAATCGCCCTTACTTCAGACAAGACGAACATGCATAGCAACTCACATGATATTCAACAAAGGTAAAAGTTGATGGCATCCGCAGAAACATGGTTACCGCTCAACAAGCAACTTGTTAAGAAATAAGACACATAAGTACATATTCTTCACCACAATAGTTTTTAAGGCTATTTGTCCCATGAGCTATATATTGTAAAGGCAAAGAATAGAAATTTAAAGGTAGCACTCAAGTAATATACTTTGGAATGGCGGAGAAATACCACGTGGTAGGTAGGTATGGTGGACACAAATGGCATAGTATTTGGCTCAAGGATTTGGATGCACGAGAAGAATTCCTCTCAATACAAGGCTAGGCTAGCAAGGTTGTTTGAAGCAAACTCAAGTATAAAAGGTGCAGCAAAGCTCACATATGAACATATTGTAACTATTATAAGACTTTACATTGTCTCCTTGTTGTTCAAACACCTTAACCAGAAAATATCTAGACTCTAGAGACCAATCATGCAAACCAAATTTTAACAAGCTCTATGTAGTTATTCATTAATAGGTACAAGGTACATGATGCAAGAGCTTAAACATGATCTATATGAGCACAACAATTACCAAGTATCACATTATTCAAGACATTATACCATTTACCACATGCGGCATTTTCCGTTTCCAACCATATAGCAATGAATGAATAGTGCAACTTTCGCAATGAACATCTATTATATACTAAAAGCAAAATGTAGAGCTTTTAAAATAGAGACACCACCTTAATCCACATCATCCTAATTATTTTGACGGTTGGATCTAAATTTTATGGTTAGGATTTAATAGGAATGTAATAGTTACGTAACTATATAATCATGTTTGACACGTTCCTATGTACCGATTAGGAACGGAAACTATCGCACCATATATCAGAAACAAAAAAAAAACTCTGGTGCACCAAGACGTGGCAGCGGACACAAAAAATTTAGCACGTTATTGCTATGAAACCCATACTATATTTGGTATCTCCTTCCTTAAACAAAAGAACGTCTCTTCATGCTAGCAATTTTAGCTTGACGCCATTAATCAGTGAGGGGCCACACATACACCATTAATCAGATTTTTTTTCCAATTCGCTCCACACAACTGTCGTCGCTTACCCGCCGGATCAGGTCTTCAACGCAGTCTCTTGGAGGTGCTTATAGGGGTAGGCTGTGCGTGCGGGTGTTCATAGGGATGAACGTGTGCGCGTATTTGTGAGCGTCTTTGATTGTACTGTGTTTCGTACAAATAAAATGTCGCCGCTTGCTCGACCAGCATCCGCGCAACGTCTGCTAGGAGCATCCGATGCAATTAGGATCAAGTATTGACATGAACTCCATGCATTAAGTTACGGCCATCAACTCAAGATAGATATATACCCTGCAAAAAACAACTCAAGATAGATATATGGATTGCAAGACATGCCTACAAACACGGGCAAATTTGAATTAATGGTTGTTGTAATCAAAACAAAGTCAGCTACGTAATTATAATTTGATGGTGTTCCTGCGGCGCGTACTAATTTTTGCTCAAGGATTTAATCATGCAGGTAATTTCTGCACTCTTTGCCTACATGCATAAACATTGGACGATAAAGAAAATTGTGTTGAAGAAGTCTGACGTCAACCAGATCGAGATTAATGATATAAAATTTCGCACACTTATTGTGAAGTTGATGTCTATTATAAATTATTTTTTCCAAGCAACATATATGGCAGTTAATCTGTTGCTTTCGTAAATCACTGCATGCAAAATAGTGGGCCGCCATGGAGGTTAGCTTTTCAATCTAAACCAGCCGTTTGACCACTCTACAAAGTATTTTTTTGCACCGTAGATGTGATTTAACACCGTTAAATGATTAAACAGACCGACCGACCCGCACATCCTCTATTTTCTGCCCACCGACACTCTCATCCACGGGTCAAGGCAAAAGGACATCCTCATCCACGGGTCAAGGGAAAAGGACACCCTCATCCATCCCACACGCAACTTCTTTAGCACCGCCCGGCCCAACTCCTGCCCGCCTCCTCCTCAGCGTGTATGTCCGCATAGGGCAGAGTGCCGAGAAATCACGCCATTGTGGTGTGGTTCGTTAGGAGGATCCACCTCCCCGCCAGCCACTTGAAGACGATGGTGTGGGGCAACATGGGAATCTAGGAGATACGGAAGAGCCCCTCCGCCGGATGATTCCACTCCGACAGCTCCTTCCCAGGCCCCCAAGTCATGCCGCCGGAGGAGAATATGTCATGGTGGCACGATGGTCGTTTCGGTGGTGGATTCAAGAAGTTGGTCAGTGCATTGGTCGATAGGTGGTGGATTCCTTGGTCGACCAGGTAGACACCAGTGTTGTTAGCAGCAGAGTAAGGCGACGAACACCGGCATAGAGACCATGAAACATCTAACTTGAGTAGGCGGTGGAGCGTAAAGCCAGAGAAAGTCGATGGGAATCTAGGATCACCACTGATGGGTGGACTTGGCGGCGTCGGTGCGGGAGTTATGGCGGGGAGCTCCTTGCCAGTTCGTGGCCGAGGTAAACCGGAAGAAGGAGCAGCGGATTCCGCCGACTAGGAGGAAGGGTTTTTGGGGTGGTCTTAGTGTTCGGTGGTGGGGAGAAACAAGGGGAAATGAGAAGGATAGGTAGGGGCATGGGCGATGTGGTCTATATGCTGGAAGTGGAAATTTTTCTTTTATTACTGGGATAGTGGAATGATGGGCTCATAGAAGCCCTATGGTACCTATTCATACTTTAATCGCATTTGAAACACTTTTGTCATGCTAAAGATGATACCCTCGCAATGCGAGGGCCACCTTGCTAGTTAAAGATAAAGCTAAGAACACATGTGTTCATACGAAACAACGGAGCGTGTCTCTCTCCCACATAAACAATGCTAGGATCCGATCTTATTCAAACAAAACAAAAATAAAAACAAACAGACGCTCCAAGTAAAGCACATAAGATGTGACGGAATAAAAATATAGTTTCACTAGAGGTGACCTGATAAGTTGTCGATGAAGAAGGGATGCCTTGGGCATCCCCAAGCTTAGACGCTTAAGTCTTCTTAAAATATGCAGGGATGAACCACGGGGGCATCCCCAAGCTTAAACTCTTCACTCTTCTTGATCATATTGTATCATCCTCCTCTCTTGACCCTTGAAAACTTCCTCCACACCAAACTCAAAACAAACTCATTAGAGGGTTAGTGCATAATTCATATATTCAGAGGTGACATAATCATTATTAACACTTCAGGACATTGCACAAAGCTACTGAAAGTTAATGGAACAAAGAAATCCATCAAACATAGCAAAACAGGCAATGCGAAATAAAAGGCAGAATCTGTCAAAACAGAACAGTCCGTAAAGACGAATTTTTTAGAGGCACCAGACTTGCTCAGATGAAAATGCCCAAATTGAATGAAAGTTGCGTACATATCTGAGGATCACGCACGTAAATTGGAAGATTTTTCTGAGTTACCTACAGAGAACCATACCCAAATTCGTGACAGCAAGAAATCTGTTTCTGCGCAGTAATCCAAATCTAGTATTGACTTTACTATCAAAGACTTTACTTGGCACAAAAATGCAATAAAATAAAGATAAGAAGAGGTTGCTACAGTAATAACAACTTCCAAGACTCAAATATAAAACAAAGTGCAGAAGTAAAATAATGGGTTGTCTCCCATAAGCGCTTTTCTTTAACGCCTTTCAGCTAGGCGCAGAAAGTGTGAATCAAGTAACATCAAGAGAAGAAGCATTGACATCAAAAAAAAATTCACAAACAAAACTTGTTGCAGAGGGTACCTTAGATGCTCCATTATCTAAATTTCCCATAGTGGTACTAAGGGTTTTATCAATTTTAGGCTTATAATAATTCTTTGGCTTAGGCACCTTAGAAACATACATGAATTTTTGCTCCTTTCCCACATAAGCTTTCTCCTTAAATTTAAGAGAAGAAAAGGTTGAACCCAATGTTCCCATAGCTTCTTCAAGTTTACTAATTCTATGGGTTTGATTATCATGGATAGCACAAGTTTCTAAAGTAGCAATTCTTTCATTAATTCCTCCTAGGGATTTATCAAGTTTATCAGTATTATCAAGTAATATTCCCAATTTAGTCTCAACACTTGGAAGATTTTTCTCTATGGCTTCCAACTTTTTCATGACATCCTCAAGAGAGATTTCAATTTTAGTTTCATTAACAGGTGGTATTCCAACTAGACTCTCAATGATGCAACTAGCTTCTAAAGCAGGAGTACCTAGGAAATTACCCCCGAAAGAGTATCAAGAACATACCTATTCCAGCTAGATATACCAACATAAAAGTTCCTAAGTAGGATAATAGTGGAGTGTTTCTTAGTGCACCTATGATGGGCATCACTAATTCTATACCAAGCATCTTTAAAGCTTTCTCCACCTTGTTGCTTAAACGAACGAACTTCAACTTCAGGATTACTCATTTTAGCAGTAGTAAATAAAGCAAACTAGATAAAGTAAATGCAAGTAACTAATTTTTTGTGTTTTTAATATAGAGAACAAGACAGTAAATAAAGTAAAACTAGCAACTAATTTTTTTGTGTTTTGTTTTAGTGCAGCAAACAAAGTAGTAAATAAAATAAAGCAAGACAAAAACAAAGTAAAGAGATTGGAAGTGGGAGACTCCCCTTGCAGCATGTCTTGATGCGCGTGAGACACACGTCCATTGGGAACCCCAAGAGGAAGGTGTGATGTGCACAGCAGTAAGTTTTCCCTCAGAAAGAAACCAAGGTTTATCGAACCAGTAGGAGCCAAGAAGCACGTTGAAGGTTGTTGGTGGCGGAGTGTAGTGCGGCACAACACCAGGGATTCCGGCGCCAACGTGGAACCTGCACAACACAATCACAGTACTTTGCCCCAACGTAATGATGTCTACGGGTGCTTCTATTCTTGTAGACAGTGTTGGGCCTCCAAGAGCAGAGGTTTGTAGAACAGCAGCAAGTTTCCCTTAAGTGGATCACCCAAGGTTTATCGAACTCAGGGAGGAAGAGGTCAAAGATATCCCTCTAAAGCAACCCCTGCAATCACGATACAAGAAGTCTCTTGTGTCCCAACACACCTAATACACTTGTGAGATGTATAGGTGCACTAGTTCGGCGAAGAGATAGTGAAATACAAGTGGTATGAATGAATATGAGCAGTAGTAACGGCGCCAGAAAAGTGCTTGCTGGCGTGCAGTTGATGGTAGTAATATTGCAGGAAGTAAACATGCAGTAGAACAGTAAACAAGCGGTGTTTGCAGTATGGAAACAAGGCCTAGGGATCATACTTTCACTAGTGGACACTCTCAACATTGATCACATAAATAAATAAGTTCTCTTCCTTTGTGCTACATATACTCTTGTTTGATAATGAACACCATTCGTTGTGTAGGGCTACAAGAGCTCCCTCAAGCCGGAGTTAACAAGCGCCACAACATTCGGCATTCATATTTAAGTAACCTTTAGAGCATAATAGATCTTTGCAATTTAAACCGAGTACTAACATAGCATACACACTGTCACCTTTACACTATGAAGGGGGAATAAATCACATCAATACTATCATAGTAATAATTAACTCCATAACCTACAAGAGATTATGATCATAACCTACGCCAAGTACTACACGATGCACACACTGTCACCATTACACCGTGAAGGAGGAATAGAATACTTTAATAACATCACAAGAGTAGCACATAGACTAATAGTGATACAAAGCTCATATGAATCTCAATCATGTAAGGCAGCTCATGAGATCATTGTATTGAAGTACATGGGAGAGAGATTAACCACATAGCTACCGGTACAGCCCTTAGCCTCGATGGAGAACTACTCCCTCCTCATGGGAGACAGCAGCGTTGATGAAGATGGCGGTGGTGTCGATGGAGAAGCCTTCCGGGGCACTTCCCGTCCCGGCGGCGTGCCGGAACAGAGACTCGTGTCCCCTAGATCTTGGCTTCGCGATGGCGGCGGCTCTGGAAGGTTTCTCATACCGTGGCTTTTTCGTATCGAAGATTTAGGTCAGGGACCTTTAAATAGGTGAAGAGGCGGAGTCGGAAGGGCGACGAGGCGGTGACACAATAGGGGGCGCGGCCCAGGCCCTGGCCGCGCCACCCTGTCATCTGGTGGCCCTGTGGCCCCCCTCTGGTTCCTCTCGGGTGTTCTGGAAGCTTCGTGGAAAAATAGGATGCTGGGCATTGATTTCGTCCAATTCAGAATATTTCCTTACTAGGATTTCGAAACCAAAAGCAAGAAAGGAACTGGCACTTCGGCATCTCGTCAATAGGTTAGTTCCGGAAAACGCATAATAATGACATAAAGTGTGAACAAAACATGTAGGTATTGTCATAAAACTAGCATGGAACATAAGAAATTATAGATACGTTTGAGATGTATCAAGCATCCCCAAGCTTAGTTTCTACTCGCCCTCGAGTAGGTAAACGATAACAATGATAATTTCTTAAGTGACATGCTACCAACATAATCTTGATCAACATTATTGTAAAGCATATGAGATGAATGCAGCGATTCAAAGCAATGATGAAGACAATGAGTAAACAACTGAATCATATCAAAGACTTTTCATGAATAGTACTTTCAAGACAAGTATCAATAAGACTTGCATAACAGTTAACTCATAAGCAATAAATTCTTAGTAGAAGGCATTGAAGCAACACAAAGGATGATTAAGTTTCAGCAATTGCTTTCAACTTGTAACATGTATATCTCATGGATAATTGTCAACATAAAGCAATATAACAAGTGCAATAGGTAAACATGTAAGAATCAATGCACACAGTTGACACAAGTGTTTGCTTCTAAGATAGAAATAAGTGGGTAAACGGACTCAACATAAAGTAAAAGATAGGCCCTTCGCAGAGGGAAACATGGATTACTATTTTTGTGCTAGAGATTTTATTTTGAAAACATAGAAGCAATTTTGTCAACGGTAGTAATAAAGCATATGCGTTATGTATAAGATATCCTATAAGTTACAAGCCTCATGCATAGAATACCAATAGTGCTCGCACCTTGTCCTAATTAGCTTGGATTAACATGGATTATCATTGCATAGCATATGTTTCAACCAAGTGTCACAAAGGGGTACCTCTATGCCGCCTGTACAAAGGTCTAAGGAGAAAGTTCGCATTGTATTTCTCGCTTTTTGATTATTCTCAACTTAGACATCCATACCGGGACAACATAGACAACAGATAATGGACTCCTCTTTAATGCATAAGCATTCAACAATAGATAATATTCTCATAAGAGATTGAGGATTGGTGTCCAAACTGAAACTTCCACCATGATTCATGGCTTTAGTTAGCGGCCCAATGTTCTTCTCTAACAATATGCATACTTGATACGTCTCCGACGTATCGATAATTTCTTATGTTCCATGCCACATTATTGATGATATCTACATGTTTTATGCACACTTTATGTCATATTCGTGCATTTTCTGGAACTAACCTATTAACAAGATGCCGAAGTGCCGGTTGCTGTTTTCTGCTGTTTTTGGTTTCAGAAATCCTAGTAACGAAATATTCTCGGAATTGGACGAAATCAACGCCCAGGTTCCTATTTTGCTCGGAAGCATCCAGAACACACGAGAACCGCGGAGGAGGGCACAGGCCCACCAAACCCTAGGCCGGCGCGGCCAGGGGGCCGCGCCCCCTATAGTGTGGGCACCCCTTCGACCCCCGACGCCGCCTCTTCCGCCTATTTAAAGCCTCCGTCGCGAAAACCCGATACGATCGACGAAACCCACGAGAAACCTTCCGAGCCGCCGCCATCGCGAAGCCAAGATGGGGGACAGGAGTCTCTGTCCGGCATGCCGGAACGGGGAAGTGCCCCGGAAGGCTTCTCCATCGACACCGCTGCCATCTCCACCGCCATCTTCATCACCGCTGCTGCTCCCATGAGGAGGGAGTAGTTCTCCATCGAGGCTCGGGGCTGTACCGGTAGCTATGTGGTTCATCTCTCTCCTATGTACTTCAATACAATAATCTCATGAGCTGCCTTACATGATTGAGATTCATATGATGATGCTTGTAATCTAGATGTCGTTATGCTAGTCAAGTGAATTTTACTTATGTGATCTCCGGAGACTCCTTGTCCCACGTGTGTAAAGGTGACAGTGTGTGCACCGTGTGGGTCTCTTAGGCTATATTTCACAGAATACTTATTCACTGTTATGAATGGCATAGTGAAGTGCTTATTTATATCTCTTTATTATTGCAATGTGTTTTGTATCACAATTTATCTATGTGCTACTCTAGTGATGTTATTAAAGTAGTTTTATTCCTCCTGCACGGTGTAATGGTGACAGTGTGTGCATCCGTGTTAGTACTTGGCGTAGGCTATGATTATGATCTCTTGTAGATTATGAAGTTAACTATTGCTATGATGGTATTGATGTGATCTATTCCTCCTACATAGTGTGAAGGTGACAGTGTGCATGCTATGTTAGTACTTGGTTTAGTCGTATTGATCTTTCATGCACTCTAAGGTTATTTAAATATGAACATTGAATTGTGGAGCTTGTTAACTCCGACATTGAGGGTTCGTGTAATCCTACGCAATGGTGTTCATCATCCAACAAGAGTGTAGAGTATGCATTTATCTATTCTGTTATGTGATCAAAGTTGAGAGTGTCCACTAGTGAAAGTATGATCCCTAGGCCTTGTCCCTAAATACGCTATCGCTGCTTGTTTCTGTTTTTTGCATTACTACGCTGCGTTACTACGCTTGTTTACTGTCCTGGGCAAAGCATTTTTCTGGTGCCGTTGCCACTGCTCATATATATTCATACCACGTGTTTCACTATCTCTTCGCCGAACTAGTGCACCTTTTAGGTGTGTTGGGGACACAAGAGACTTCTTGCTTTGTGGTTGCAGGGTTGCATGAGAGGGATATCTTTGACCTCTTCCTCCCTGAGTTCGATAAACCTTGGGTGATCCACTTAAGGGAAAACTTCTGCTGTTCTACAAACCTCTGCTCTTGGAGGCCCAACACTGTCTACAGGAAAAGGAGGGTGCGTAGACATCAAGCTATTTTCTGGCGCCGTTGCCGGGAGGAAAGGTAAAAGGTACTCACACTCCGGATCTCGGCTACTAAGCTATTTTGGCGCATTGTAAGTACTCGAAGCTATTTCCTTTAGATCCTGCAATTGCATCTTTTTGTTTCTTGTTTACACTAGTTTGGCATAATGGACAAGAATGAGCTTCTTATGCTATTTCCTGATTTAAAACATGGATTGTTTGATGCGAAAATTAAAAAACCTATGGAATCTTATTTGCATGCTGGTAGTAATATTAGTATGAACGCTTTGAACACCATTGTTGATAATGATATAGAAAGTTCTAAGCTTGGGGAAGCTGGTTTTCATGATCTTTTTAGTCCCCCAAGCATTGAGGAGAAAATTTACTTTGATGATACTTTGCCTCCTATTTATGATGATTATAATGATAGAAGTCTTTTGTTGCCACCTGTTATGGAGGATGAATTTGATTATGATTACAATATGCCTCCTATATTTGATGATGAGAATAATAATGATAGCTACTTTGTTGAATTTGCTCCCACTACAACTAATAAAATTGATTATGCCTATGTGGAGAGTAATAATTTTATGCATGAGACTCATGATAATAATGCTTTATGTGATAGTTATATTGTTGAGTTTGCTCATGTTGCTACTGAAAGTTATTATGAGAGAGGAAAATATGGTTGTAGAAATTTTTATGTTACTAAAACACCTCTCTATGTGCTGAAATTTTTGAAGCTATACTTGTTTTATCTTCCTATGCTTGTTACTTTGCTCTTCATGAACTTGTTTATTTACAAGATTCCTATGCATAGGAAGCATGTTAGACTTAAATGTGTTTTGAATTTGCCTCTTGATGCTCTCTTTTGCTTCAAATACTATTTCTTGCGAGTGCATCATTAAAACTGCTGAGCCCATCTTAATGGCTATAAAGAAAGAACTTCTTGGGAGATAACCCATGTGTTATTTTGCTACAGTACTTTGTTTTATATTTGTGTCTTGGAAGTTGTTTACTACTGTAGCAACCTCTCCTTATCTTAGTTTTGTGTTTTGTTGTGCCAAGTGAAGCCTCTAATCGAAGGTTGATACTAGATTTGGATTTCTGCAGAAACAGATTTCTATCTGTCACGAATCTGGGCTGTTTTCTCTGTAGGTAACTCAGAAAAATATGCCAATTTACGTGCGTGTTCCTCAGATATGTACGCAACTTTCATTAGTTTTGAGTTTTCTGATCTGAGCAACGGAAGTATTTATTAAAAATTCGTCTTTACGGACTGTTCTGTTTTGACAGATTCTGCCTTTTATTTCGCATTGCTTCTTTCGCTGTGTTGGGTGGATTTCTTTGTTCCATTACCTTCCAGTAGCTTTGAGCAATGTCCAGAAGTGTTAAGAATGATTGTGTCACCTCTGAACATGTGAGTTTTTGATTATGTACTAACCCCTCTAATGAAGTTTATGAGAAGTTTGGTGTGAAGGAAGTTTTCAAGGGTCAAGAGAGGAGGATGATATACTATGATCAAGAAGAGTGAAAGCTCTAAGCTTGGGGATGCCCAGGTGGTTCACCCCTGCATATATCAAGAATACTCAAGCGTCTAAGCTTGGGGATGCCCAAGGCATCCCCTTCTTCATCGATAACATTATCAGGTTCCTCCCTGAAACTATATTTTTATTCCATCACATCTTATGTGCTTTTCTTGGAGCGTCGGTTTGTTTTTGTTTTTTGTTTTGTTTGAATAAAACGGATCCTAGCATTCACTTTGTGTGGGAGAGAGACACGCTCCGCTGTAGCATATGGACAAATATGTCCTTAGGCTTTACTCATAATATTCATGGCGAAGTTTCTTCTTCGTTAAATTGTTATATGGTTGGAATTGGAAAATGATACATGTAGTAATTGCTATAAATGTCTTAGATAATGTGATACTTGGCAATTGTTGTGCTCATGTTTAAGCTCTTGCATCATATACTTTGCACCTATTAATGAAGAAATACATAGAGCATGCTAAAATTTGGTTTGCATATTTGGTCTCTCTAAGGTCTAGATAATTTCTAGTATTGAGTTTGAACAACAAGGAAGACGGTGTAGAGTCTTATAATGTTTTCAATATGTCTTTTATGTGAGTTTTGCTGCACTGGTTCATCCTTGTGTTTGTTTCAAATAGCTTTGCTAGCCTAAGCCTTGTATCGAGAGGGAATACTTCTCATGCATCCAAAATACTTGAGCCAACCACTATGCCATTTGTGTCCACCATACCTACCTACTACATGGTATTTCTCCGCCATTCCAAAGTAAATTGCTTGAGTGCTACCTTTAAATTTCCATTCTTCACCTTTACAATATATAGCTCATGGGACAAATAGCTTGAAAACTATTGTGGTATTGAATATGTACTTATGCACTTTATCTCTTATTAAGTTGCCTGTTGTGCGATAACCATGTTTCTGGGGACGCCACCAACTATTCTTTGTTGAATATCATGTGAGTTGCTATGCATGTCCGTCTTGTCTGAAGTAAGAGAGATCTACCACCTTATGGTTAAGCATGCATATTGTTAGAGAAGAACATTGGGCCGCTAACTAAAGCCATGATTCATGGTGGAAGTTTCAGTTTTGGACATATATCCTCAATCTCATATGAGAAAATTATTAATTGTTGTTACATGCTTATGCATAAAAGAGGAGTCCATTATCTGTTGTCTATGTTGTCCCGGTATGGATGTCTAAGTTGAGAATAATCAATAGCGAGAAATCCGATGTGAGCTTTCTCCTTAGACCTTTGTACAGGCGGCATAGAGGTACCCCTTTGTGACACTTGGTTAAAACATGTGCATTGCGATGATCCGGTAGTCCAAGCTAATTAGGACAAGGTGCGGGCACTATTAGTATACTATGCATGAGGCTTGCAACTTGTAAGATATAATTTACATGATACATATGCTTTATTACTACCGTTGACAAAATTGTTTCATGTTTTCAAAACCAAAGCTCTAGCACAAATATAGCAATCGATGCTTTCCTCTTTGAAGGACCATTTTTTTACTTTTATGTTGAGTCAGTTCACCTATTTCTCTCCATCTCAAGAAGCAAACACTTGTGTGAACTGTGCATTGATTCCTACATACTTGCATATTGCATTTGTTATATTACTCTATGTTGACAACTATCCATGAGATATACTTGTTACAAGTTGAAAGCAACCGCTGAAACTTCATCTTCCTTTGTGTTGCTTCAATGCCTTTACTTTGAATTATTGCTTTATGAGTTAACTCTTATGCAAGACTTATTGATGCTTGTATTGAAGTACTATTCATGAAAAGTCTTTGCTATATGATTTACTTGTTTACTCATGTCATATACATTGTTTTGATCGCTGCATTCACTACATATGCTTTACAAATAGTATGATCAAGATTATGATGGCATGTCACTCCAGAAATTATCTTTGTTATCGTTTACCTGCTCGGGACGAGCAGAACTAAGCTTGGGGATGCTGATACGTCTCCGACGTATCGATAATTTCTTATGTTCCATGCCACATTATTGATGATATCTACATGTTTTATGCACACTTTATGTCATATTCGTGCATTTTGGAACTAACCTATTAACAAGATGCCGAAGTGCCAGTTCCTGTTTTCTGCTGTTTTTGGTTTCAGAAATCCTAGTAACGAAATATTCTCGATTGGACGAAATCAACGCCCGGTTCCTATTTTGCCGGAAGCATCCAGAACACACGAGAACCGCCAGAGAGGGGGCACAGGCCCACCAAACCCTAGGCCGGCGCGGCCAGGGGGGCCCGCGCCCCCCTATAGTGTGGGCACCCCTTCGACCTCCTGACGCCGCCTCTTCCGCCTATTTAAAGCCTCCGTCGCGAAAACCCTGATACGATCGACGAAACCCACAGAAACCTTCCAGAGCCGCCGCCATCGCGAAGCCAAGATGGGGGGGTCTCTGTTTCGGCACGCCGCCGGAACGGGGAAGTGCCCCGGAAGGCTTCTCCATCGACACCGCTGCCATCTCCACCGCCATCTTCATCACCGCTGCTGCTCCCATGAGGAGGAAGTAGTTCTCCATCGAGGCTTGGGGCTGTACCGGTAGCTATGTGGTTCATCTCTCTCCTATGTACTTCAATACAATAATCTCATGAGCTGCCTTACATGATTGAGATTCATATGATGATGCTTGTAATCTAGATGTCGTTATGCTAGTCAAGTGAATTTTACTTATGTGATCTCCGGAGACTCCTTGTCCCACGTGTGTAAAGGTGACAGTGTGTGCACCGTGTGGGTCTCTTAGGCTATATTTCACAGAATACTTATTCACTGTTATGAATGGCATAGTGAAGTGCTTATTTATATCTCTTTATGATTGCAATGTGTTTTGTATCACAATTTATCTATGTGCTACTCTAGTGATGTTATTAAAGTAGTTTTATTCCTCCTGCACGGTGTAATGGTGACAGTGTGTGCATCCGTGTTAGTACTTGGCGTAGGCTATGATTATGATCTCTTGTAGATTATGAAGTTAACTATTGCTATGATGGTATTGATGTGATCTATTCCTCCTACATAGTGTGAAGGTGACAGTGTGCATGCTATGTTAGTACTTGGTTTAGTCGTATTGATCTTTCATGCACTCTAAGGTTATTTAAATATGAACATTGAAATGTGGAGCTTGTTAACTTCGGCATTGAGGGTTCGTGTAATCCTACGCAATGGTGTTCATCATCCAACAAGAGTGTAGAGTATGCATTTATCTATTCTGTTATGTGATCAAAGTTGAGAGTGTCCACTAGTGAAAGTATGATCCCTAGGCCTTGTCCCTAAATACTGCTATCGCTGCTTGTTTACTGTTTTCTGCATTACTACGCTGCGTTACTACGCTTGTTTACTGTCTGGGCAAAGCATTTTTCTGCGTTGCCACTGCTCATATATATTCATACCACCGTATTTCACTATCTCTTCGCCGAACTAGTGCACCTTTTAGGTGTGTTGGGGACACAAGAGACTTCTTGCTTTGTGGTTGCAGGGTTGCATGAGAGGGATATCTTTGACCTCTTCCTCCCTGAGTTCGATAAACCTTGGGTGATCCACTTAAGGGAAAACTTGCTGCTGTTCTACAAACCTCTGCTCTTGGAGGCCCAACACTGTCTACAGGAAAAGGAGGGGGGCGTAGACATCAATACTCAAACCATTTGATCATGAAAATTGCCCTTACTTCAGACAAGACGAACATGCATAGCAACTCACATGATATTCAACAAAGGTGTAAACGTTGATGGCGTCCCCAGAAACATGGTTACCGCTCAACAAGCAACTTATAAGAAATAAGATACATAGCAACATATTCAATACCACAATAGTTTTTAAGCTATTTTCCCATGAGCTATATATTGCAAAGATAAAGAATGAAATTTTAAAGGTAGCACTCAAGTAATTTACTTTGGAATGGCAGAGAAATACCATGTAGTAGGTAGGTATGGTGGACACAAATGGCATAGTTTTTGGCTCAAGGATTTGGATGCACGAGAAGAATTCCTCTCAATACAAGGCTAGGCTAGCAAGGTTGTTTGAAGCAAACTCAAGTATAAAACGGTGCAGCAAGACTCACATATGAACATATTGTAAGCATTATAAGACTTTACATCATCTTCCTTGTTGTTCAAACACCTTAACTAGAAAATATCTAGACTCTAGAGACCAATCATGCAAACCAAATTTTAACAAGCTCTATGTAGTTCTTCATTAATAGGTGCAAAGTACATGATGCAAGAGCTTAAACATGATCTATATGAGCACAACAATTGCCAAGTATCAAATTATTCAAGACAATATACCAATTACCACATGCAGCATTTTCTGTTTCCAACCATATAGCAATTAACGAAGCAGTTTCAACCTTCGCCATGAACACTAAAGATAAAACTAAGAACACATGTGTTCATATGAACAAGCGGAGCGTGTCTCTCTCCCACACAAGTATGAATTTATTCAAACAAAACAAAAACAAACAGACGCTCCAAGTAAAGTACATAAGATGTGACCGAATAAAAATATAGTTTCAAGAGAAGAAACCTGATAAGTTGTCGATGAAGAAGGGGATGCCTTTTGCATCCCCAAGCTTAGACGCTTGGGTCTTCTTGAAATATGCAGGGATGAACCACGGGGCATCCCCAAGCTTAGACTTTTCACTCTTCTTGATCATAGTATATCATCCTCCTCTCTTGACCCTTGAAAACTTCCTCCACACCAAACTCGAAACAAACTCATTAGAGGGTTAGTGCATAATAAAAAATTCACATGTTCAGAGGTAACACAATCATTCTTAACACTTCTGGACATTGCCCAAAGCTACTGGAAGTCAATGGAACAAAGAAATCCATCCAACACAGCAAAAGAGGCAATGCAAAATAAAAGGCAGAATCTGTCAAAACAGAACAGTCCGTAAAGACGAATTTTTTAGAGGCACTGGACTTGCTCAGATGAAAATTCTCAAATTGAATGAAAGTTGCGTACATATCTGAGGATCACGCACGTAAATTGGCAGATTTTTCTGAGTTACCTACAGAGAACCCTGCCCAAATTCGTGACAGCAAGAAATCTGTTTCTGCGCAGTAATCCAAATCTAGTATGAACCTTGCTATCAAAGACTTTACTTGGCACAACAATGCAATAAAATAAGATAAGGAGAGGTTGCTACAGTAGTAACAACTTCCAAGACTCAAATATAAAACAAAATTACTGTAGTAAAATAAAAACATGGGTTATCTCCCAAGAAGTGGTTTCTTTATAGCCATTAAGATGGGCTTAGTAATTTCAATGATGCACTCCCAAGAAATAAGAGTTGAAGCAAAAGAGAGCATCAAGAAGCAAATTCAAAACACATTTAAGTCTAACATGCTTCCTATGCATAGGAATCTTGTAAATAAACAAGTTCATGAAGAGAAAAGTAACAAGCATAGGAAGATAAAACCAGTGTAACTTCAAAAAATTCAGCATATAGAGAGGTGTTTTAGTAACATGAAAATTTCTACAACCATATTTTCCTCTCTCATAATAACTTTCAGAGGCATCATGAACAAACTCAACAATATAAGTATCACATAAAGCATTCTTATTCACATGCATAAAAGTATCATTACTCTCCACATAAGCATAATCAATTTTATTAGTTGTAGTGGGAGCAAATTCAACAAAGTAGCTATGATTATTATTCTCATCATAAAATATAGGAGGCATAGTATCATCATAATAAACTTTATCCTCCATAGTAGGCGGCACCAAAAGACCACTATTATTATAATCATCATATATGGGAGGCATATCATAATCAACATAAACTTTCTCCTCAATACCCGGAGGACTAAAGAGATCATTTTCATCAAAACCGACTTCCCCAAGCTTAGAATTTTCCATAGCATTAGCAACAATGGTGTTCAAAGCATTCATACTAATAACATTCCCATTAGCATGCATATAAAGTTCCATGGGTTTTTTAATTCTCTCTTCAAACACATCATGTCCTAATTCAAGATAAAGTTCATAAAGATCTCTCATTGTGTTGTTGTTTTCCATTAAGCCTAACTAGTGTTTAACAAGAAACAAAAAGATGCAATTGCGGGATCTAAAGGAAATAGCTTCGAGCACACACACAACGGCAACAGAAAAGTACTTAGTTACCTGGGACCGGAGTATGAATGCCTTTTACCTTTCCTCCCCGGCAACGGCGCCAGAAAAGTGCTTGATGTCTACGGGTGCTTCTATTCTTGTAGGCAGTGTTGGGCCTCCAAGAGCAGAGGTTTGTAGAACAGCAGCAAGTTTCCCTTAAGTGGATCACCCAAGGTTTATCGAACTCAGGGAGGAAGAGGTCAAAGATATCCCTCTCAAGCAACCCCAATCACGATACAAGAAGTCTCTTGTGTCCCCAACACACCTAATACACTTGTCGATGTATAGGTGCACTAGTTCGGCGAAGAGATAGTGAAATACAAGTGGTATGAATGAATATGAGCAGTAGTACGGCGCGAAAAGTTACGGCGTGCGTTGATCGTAGTAATATTGCAGAAGTAAACATGCGTAGAACTAAACAAGCGGTGTTTGCAGTATTGGAAACAAGGCCTAGGGATCATACTTTCACTAGTGGACACTCTCAACATTGATCACATAAATAAATAAGTTCTCTTCCTTTGTGCTACATATACTCTTGTTTGATAATGAACACCATTCGTTGTGTAGGGCTACAAGAGCTCCCTCAAGCCGGAGCTAACAAGCGCCACAACATTCGGCATTCATATTTAAGTAACCTTTAGAGCATAATAGATCTTTGCAATTTAAACCAAGTACTAACATAGCATACACACTGTCACCTTTACACTATGAAGGGGGAATAAATCACATCAATACTATCATAGTAATAATTAACTCCATAACCTACAAGAGATTATGATCATAACCTACGCCAAGTACTACACGATGCACACACTGTCACCATTACACCGTGAAGGAGGAATAGAATACTTTAATAACATCACAAGAGTAGCACATAGACTAATAGTGATACAAAGCTCATATGAATCTCAATCATGTAAGACAGCTCATGAGATCATTGTATTGAAGTACATGGGAGAGAGATTAACCACATAGCTACCGGTACAGCCCTTAACCTCGATGGAGAACTACTCCCTCCTCATGGGAGACAGCAGCGTTGATGAAGATGGCGGTGGTGTCGATGGAGAAGCCTTCGGGGGCACCCCGTCCCGGCGGCGTGCTGGAATAGAGACTCCTGTCCCCGGATCTTGGCTTCGCGATGGCGGTGGCTCTGGATGGTTTCTTGTACCGTGGCTTTTTCGTATCGAAGATTTAGGTCAGGGACCTTTAAATAGGCGAAGAGGCGGAGTCGGAAGGCTGACGAGGCGGTGACACAATAGGGGGGCGCGGCCGTGCCCCGGCCGCGCCACCTGTCATCTGGTGGCCCTGTGGCCCCCCTCTGGTTCCTCTCGGGTGTTCTGGAAGCTTCGTGGAAAAATAGGATGCTGGGCATTGATTTCGTCCAATTCCGAGAATATTTCCTTACTAGGATTTCTGAAACCAAAAACAGCAGAAAACAGGAACTGGCACTTCGGCATCTCGTCAATAGGTTAGTTCCGGAAAACGCATAATAATGACATAAAGTGTGAACAAAACATGTAGGTATTGTCATAAAACTAGCATGGAACATAAGAAATTATAGATACGTTTGAGACGTATCACGTAACAGTGAGGTTGTCAATCTCACCGGCTTGCTGTAAACAAAGGATTAGATGTATAGTGTGGATGATGATGTTTGTTTGCGAAGAACAGTAAAGAACAATTGTAGATTGTATTTCAGATGTAAAGAATAGGACCGGGGTCCACAGTTCACTAGTGGTGTCTCTACCATAAGATAAACAGATGTTGGGTGAACAAATTACAGTTGGGAAATTGACAAATAAAGAAGGCATAACAATGCACATACATATATCATGATGAGTACTATGAGATTTAATCAGGGCATTACGACAAAGTACATAGACCGCTATCCAGCATGCATCTATGCCTAAAAAGTCCACTTTCAGGTTATCATCCGAACCCCTTCCGGTATTAAGTTGCAAGTAACAGACAATTCCATTAAGTATGGTGCGTAATGTAATCAACACAATATCCTTAGACAAAGCATCGATGTTTTATCCCTAGTGGCAACAGCACATCCACAACCTTAGAACTTTCTGTCACTGTCCCAGATTTAATGGAGGCATGAACCCACTATCGAGCATAAATACTCCCTCTTGGAGTCACAAGTATCAACTTGGCCAGAGCCTCTACTAGCAACGGAGAGCATGCAAGAACATAAACAACATATATGATATATTGATAATCAACTTGACATAGTATTCAATATTCATCGGATCCCAACAAACACAACATGTAGCATTACAAATAGATGATCTTGACCATGATAGGCAGCTCACAAGATCTAACATGATAGCACAATGAGGAGAAGACAGCCATCTAGCTACTGCTATGGACCCATAGTCCAGGGGTGACTACTCACACATCGACCTGGAGGCGATCATGGCGATAAAGAGACCTCCGGGAGATGATTCCCCACTCTGGCACGGTGCCGGAGGCGATCTCCTGAATCCCCGAGATGGGATTGGCGGCAGCGGTGTCTCTGGAAGGTTTTCTGTATCGTGGCTCTCGGTACTGGGGGTTTCGCGACGAAGACTATATGTAGGCGGAAGGGCAGTGTCAACACCCGGATTTTTAAGTCCAGATGCCTATTATGCCATTCATCGCAATCCAGGAATATTGTTTTTGCGAGACATAATAGATTGATATCACAACACATCATTCATTACAACACATAATTGTCTTACATAGAGGGATCACATGATCCAGTCTTAATACATCATAGTGGATCTAGAGATCCTATTACAAAACACATAGCGGAAGCGAAGTAGCGGTCTTGGTTCATCTGTTCCACAGGCAACTGTTGACGTCAGGAGTGATCCTAGTTGTCGTAGACGTCCTGCTGTCCATCTTCCTCGTACTGTTGTTCCTCTTCATAGTCTGGCCATTTGAATAGCCAGGGACAAAGCCATGAGTACTTTAAAGTACTCGCAAACTAATACTAGTGTAAGCACTATCAATTTTAGTAATGGGGTGCTAAGCTCTAAGTTTATTTGCATAAAGCCAATTTTAGTTCACAAACATTTAGTAAAGCCTCTTCATTTGCTAATTAACTCAAGTGGGAACATTAGTGTCATTCCCACAACTCTGTTGTGATTCAAGTCAAATTCACCATTCACCTTTCAAGTTCAAGTCACAAGTCACCCTTCACATGTCACATTTTTGAAAAGTTCTGATGACGGAACAGTATGGCCTTTCCAACCGTCCATAACCGTGGACGCGGCTATTCGAATAGTTCTACACTCTGCAGAGGTCGTACACTTGTGCCACAACATTTGCAATAATCCGTCAGGGTTAACTGGCCCTGATTTATCACACTCCGTGTGCGGACTACCAACCATAACCTTTCACTTACATACCCTAGTATAGGCACCTCTCCCCATGAGCTTGGCCTCCCAGTGAAGACAGACAGTCAGCCTGGGAACTGCACAGGGCTTGGGCCGGACATTCACCTCATTTCACGTCATTTCACATCATTTCATATTTCTTTGGAGGCAGCCCTTGGCATAACCCCGATGATGCTTGTTTAGAGGGAACCCATACTAAGATACATAAACTTCCAGTTAAGCCCTACCCATATCAGGTATTGTGGGGGTACTTGTAAAATTGGAATGGTATCGCATCCGAACCCAACCATCAGTTTTTGTAAAGTTCACCATTTCATTCACAGTCATATTCACCTTCAAAATCTTTCAATAGAATGACTCATCATTCCAAGGTTTTCAAAGTCATGTCATTTCACAAGTTCCCATCTAGAGTAGTCAATTTTGTTTGTTAGCACTAGCAACTAGTCATGAGGGGTGCTAACTAGCTTATAGCTTTCTAGGCTAAGTTTGATGCTCTTGTTCTACTCTATATCTAGACCAAGTGAATCATGAATCAAAAAGTAAACTTTGATAAACAAAATCCAAAGTTTGTAAGATAGAAACTTGGGATAGGATCATTAAGCATAAATTAAAATGTGGTGGTGCCTTGCTCTTGTAGAGCTTTGCACTTAGCAAGAATATTAGCTTGCCTTGGTTGGTGTTGTGATCAAAGTTCTCTTCTTCTTCCTCTTGGTAGAAAACCTCCTCCTCTTGATAGTCTCCGGTACTAGCGTCTATAAACGAATACGAGGATAACAATCACCAATCAATACTAGACTAATGTCACACAAATTTTTACGGAAGCCTATTATAGTCATCCATACATCCCAGGAAATTGTTGTTGCGAGGCATAATAGTTAAGTATCACAGTCATCATTCATTACAAACCATAATGTCTTACAAATTGGAATCACATGATCCATATTACACAAATAGTTGATCTAATGATCAACGAACAAACACAAGTTCATAGCGGAAGCGTAAGATACAAGGACTCTCTAGTCCACAGGCCAACGCTTGACGTTAGAAGCTCCTAGTTGTGGTAGACGTCCTGCTGATCGTCATCCTCGTACTGCTGCTCGGCTTCATATTCTGGCCATTTGAATAGCCAGGGACAAAGCCGTGAGTACTTTAAGTACTCGCAATCTAACACTAAAGTAAGTACTAGCATTGCTATAAAAATGGTTCTAAGCTCTAAGTTTATTTGCATAAAGCCAATTTTATTTGATAAACATTGTAGTAAACAACTCCTCCTGTGCTAACTAACTCAAGTGGGAACATTAGTGTCATTCCCACAACTCAGTTGTGATTCAAAGTCAAAGTCACCGTTCAAGTTCAAGTTCAAAAACACCAGTCACATAGATATAAATTCTGATGACGGAAACAGAATGGCCTTTCCAATTGTCCATATCCGCGGACGCGGCTATTCGAATAGTTCTACACTCTGCAGAGGTTGCACACTTGTGCCACAACATTTGATTACATCCGTCAGGGATAACCCCGAATAATCGTAACTCAGTACGCGGATCATCAACCGTTAACCTTTCACTTACACACCCTAGTATAGGCACCTCTCCCCATGAGCTTGGCCTCCGGTGAAAACCAACTGTTAACCTGGGAACTGCACAGGGCTTGGCCGTACAATTCACCTCAATTCACATCATTTCTCAACAACAGAGGCAGCCTCAAGCATAACCCCTATGATGTGTGTTCAGAGGGAACCCATACTAAGACACATAAATTTCCAGCTAAGCCCTACCCATAATCAGGTATTGTGGGGGTACTTAATATTGGTAAGGTATCGCATCCAACTCAATCATCAGTTTTTAGCCAAAATCACCAAGTCAATTCATGTCATATTCACCTTCAAAATCTTTCAATGGAAATGACTCATCATTCCAAGGTTTTCACCATCATCATTTCATCAACACTTGTTCCCATCTAGAGTAGTCATTTTTAATTTAGCACTAGCAACTATGTATGAGGGGTGCTAAGTATTTGCTTTGCTTCTAGGCTAAGTTTGATACTCTTGTACTAACCCAATACTAACCAGATAAATCATAAACCAAAAAGTACTTTGATAAAGCAAAGGTAAATAAAGCTGGTAAAGTAAAACTGGGAAATAGGATCATAAGCATAAAGTAAATGGGGCAATGCCTTGCTCATGGTGAGCTTTGCACTTTGCAAGAGTATTATCTTGCCTTGGTTGGGAAACTGGTCAAAGTGGTCTTCTTCTTCTTGGAAGTAGACCTCCTCCTCCTCCTGGTACTCCTCGGTACTAGCGTCTAAAATACGAATACGGAGTACACAATCATCACACCAAACTAAATTACTAAACTAGGCACAAACATGGTTCACACATTTAAACTAGCATCACTATTTACTATTAAGTTGGTGGATGTGTTTTTCTTATTATTTAAGAAAAATAATTTCCTCTCATACTAGTCTTAATGTTACTTTGAATTATTCAGAGAAATAATTTCCTCTCATTATCTTTTTAAGATTTAATTTCTCTTATGCATAATATGTGACCTAGGTTGACCCAAGTCAACCTCTTCACACTTATCATTTGGAGAAAAAGATTTAAATGAGATGAGCACCTCATACAATTTAATTCTAGCATATCAAAGATTTAATATCACCAACAATTCCTATGGGACCTAAATGACCAGAGTCTCCACTTCATTTGGAATTGGTGGTGACAAGATTTAAATGAGAGAAACTCCCTCATAGGATTTCTTAATAGTTTTGGACAATACCTTTGACTAGGAATAGCCATAAAGGCATTTAAAGCAACTAAGCCATGATCATTCAAAGTAGGCATGGCATATTTTTGTAGAAACAATTAGTATAAGTGAAATGTGAATTATTGGAGGTGGAATTAACTGAAAAGTATTTATGGTTGATTTTTAAGAATTATTATAAGGCAGAAAAGTCCCTGCCTTGTTTATTTTGTCATTTTAATTCTACAATAGATCTAGGGTTCTATCTAGTGGCATTGTGTAGATAATTTCCTAAGGTTTCCAAAAATATAAAGTTTGTAAAATTTGGCCCAGTAGATTTGTCCCTATTGAATTTCAAAGTTTGCAACAGATTAGGGTATTTTGCAAATTTCCAGATTTGAATTCAAATCATGGGCTCGCGGGAAATAACTGGGCTGCAGAGAGAATGGGAAAATGGGCCGGCCCAGTACTGCGTCCTGCGCAGCGGGCCGCCTGACAGTGTGGGGACCACATGTCAGTGTGTTTAAACACACCGAATCGGTACGAGGGAGGTGGACCGTAGGATTAGAATCGGATCGGACGCAGGAGACGTCGTCGTCTCCGGCGAGAAGGGCGAGTGGCGGCGACAGCAGGGTCGGCGGCTCACCGGCGGCGGCGAGGGTCGCGGCGCGGTGAGGACGTTGGCGAGGTAGAGGAAGCAGCCTGTAGCGTTGCGTCTCCAATGGCGGCCTCTGCTCGGCGACTCCGTGTACTGGCGGCGGCGTCGATCTTGCGATTGGAGCAGTGGGGTGGCTAGCTGGTGAAATTGAGCGGTCGAGGAGAGCTGTGAGGATGAGTGGAAGCGATTGGTGTGCTCGGATTGAGAAGAGGCGTCCTCCTTTTATAGCTGCGCGGTGGCGTGGGGCGGGCGGCGGTCGTCGACGGCGTCGTCGTTCCAGGGGCGCCAAGGGGCAAGTGATGGGCGCGGCGTGTTGCTGGTGCACTGGCGAGGGTGACGAGCGTGATCGTGGCTCCGCAGAGGCTCTGTGGCGCTGGCGCGCTTGATGGGAGTGCTCGGGCCATGGCGGGCAGGCGTGGACGTGGTCGTCACTGCGGCGTTCCCGCGGCCCGTGCGCGTGTCCAGGCGCTTCAGCGAGTCGTCGTGCGTCGACTGGCGCTGAGAGGAAGGGTCGAGGGGACGCAGGGCCGTGGGCGTCGTCACGCCCAGGCGTGTCCAGGGTTGGCGCCATGCGCGCTCTGGCGCGGCATGGACGCGTTCTGGGCGCCACTGGGCGCGCGTGTGCTGACGCGTGCGAGCTCGGTCTCGGTCAAGGGATGGCATGAGCGTGTCCAGGGAGGTGAGAGGGAGCCAGTGGACATGACGGTGCAGGCCAGAGGTGACCAGAGGAGATGGCATGAGGTGGACATGCCATGCCACGGCATGGCATGGTTTGGTTGATTAAATCAAACAATGGCCAGTGCAAGTGGTGGAACTGATGTTGTGAAGTGAGAGGAGGGTCCAGGGGTTGCTGTGGTGGCTTAGGTTGGACTTGGTCCTCTCCAATTTTCAGTATGGGCAACAATTATACCCTGCCTGCCAAGTGTTTGTGGAAATGCCCGAAAGAAAATAATTTTTGAATTTTGCAAATCTTTTTGGTGGGTTGTAATCATATATTAAATGGAGCATTTTGGTGGTGGTGGTGGTCAAAATGGAATTGAGATGCAAAATCACATTTTGCATATGATCTTACATATGTGAGTTTGTTCCAACTTTGCTTGCTTCTCATTTGAAATTGGTGATGAATTTGGGGTGGTGGCTTTGGGCAAAGTTGAAGTGCTTGATGTTGTCTTGGATGAGGTGAAAAGGTTTGACCAAGTGTAGAAGTGAAAAGTAAAAATCCAGGGGCTCAAAGTGGGCATCAGGGTAAAAATGGCACATGTGACCATAATCACATGTGAGCTCCATTTTGATTCAAAATTGATTTGAATTGAGTTGGCTTAATTTCAAAGGTGTTAATAAGTGTTTAGTAACCTTTTACAAGTAGTGGTGCAAACCAAATTGGCCTAGATCAAAGATTTGTAAAAATGGCATAGGCCTTATGTGAGTGTGAAGTGGATTTTTAGAATTCCTTTTCTATTTTATTTTTATTTGGCTAAGGGTGATCAAGTGATCATTGCTAGGGTTTTAGAATGGGAGTAACACATAAACAAGCATCATGGCAAAGGCACACTCAAACAAATTAATAAGGTGAGCTAATATGCATAGTCCTATATGATGAGAAAAGTTTTTGTTGGCTCTAAATTTTGGATTCTTGAACTCTCTCTCTTGTTCATTTTATTGAAACTTGGGATGTTACAAACCCTTCCCCCTTACAAAAGATCTCGTCCCGAGATCTAGAGAAAACTAGGTACTAAAGAGATCTGGGTATTCCTTCTTCATGTCTTCCTCGCGTTCCCAAGTTGCTTCTTCTTCGGTGTGATTACTCCATTGTATCTTCAGGAACTTGATACTCCTGGTGCGGGTGGTCCTGAATGCTTCTTCAAGGATGCGAATCGGTACTTCGCGGTAGGTTAGGTCCTTGTTGATATCAATGGCTCTGTGGTCGATGTTCTTGAATACTTCGGTCTTTTCCGGCACTTCTAGGCACTTCCGAAGCAGTGAGATGTGAAACACATTGTGTACGGCGGACATCTCTTCCGGCAGTTCCAGCTGATATGAGACTTCTCCTCGGCGACTCAGAATTTTGAATGGTCCGACATATCTGGGGGCGAGCTTTCCTTTGAGTTGGAATCTCTGCATTCCTTTGAGGGGTGAGACTTTGAGATACACAAAGTCTCCGATCTCGAACGTCATCTCTCGGCGTCTCTTGTCGGCGTAGCTCTTCTGTCTTGACTGGGCGGTCTTGAGGTACTCGCGGATCTTGTGCACCTTCTCTTCGGCTTCACGGAGAACATCGGGGCCGAAGACTTGACTATCTCCGACTTCCGACCAGTTCAGGGGGGTACGGCATTTCCTTCCGTACAGGGCTTCAAAGGGGGCCATCTGTAAGCTGGCTTGGTAGCTATTGTTGTAGGAGAATTCTGCATATGGTAGCAGTCTTCCCATTTGGATCCGTACTCTAGCACACAGGCTCTTAACATATCTTCTAGTATCTGGTTGACTCTCTCGGTCTGTCCGTCAGTCTGTGGGTGGTAGGCTGTGCTGAAATTCAGACGGGTTCCTAGTCCTTCATGCACTTTCTGCCAGAATCTTGAGGTGAATTGTGATCCTCTATCTGACACAATTGACTTCGGTGTTCCGTGCAGGCTGACTATTCTGGAGATGTATAACTCAGCTAGCTTTGGGCCTTGGTAGGTGGTCTTGACAGGGATGAAATGTGCAACCTTGGTCAACCTATCGATGACTACCCAAATGGAGTCATTTCCTCGGCTAGATTTGGGCAATCCTGTGATAAAGTCCATACCGACAGAATCCCATTTCCACTCAGGAATCTGTAAAGGTTGCAACAGTCCTGCGGGTCGTTGATGTTCTGCTTTGACTCGCTGACAGATATCACACTTGGCGATGTAGCTTCCTATCTCTCGCTTCATTCCGTGCCACCAGAATTGTTCCTTCAGGTCTTGGTACATCTTGGTTCCTCCGGGATGAATGGAATACAGGGTATCATGAGCTTCCTTCAGAATGACTTGCTTCAACTCTGAATCTGACGGTACACACAGGCGTTCGTTGTACCAAAGAACTCCTTCTTCATCTACGGTGAATCCTGGTGCCTTTCCTGCAGCTATCTGACTCTTTATTCCGTCAATGCTGGCATTTCCCTTCTGGGCTTCTTTTATCTGGCTCATCAAAGTGGGTTGGAGCTCAATGCTGGCGAGGAATCCTTCGCTCACTAGCTCTAGTCTGAATTGTTCAAACTCTTGGTACAGGCTTGGTTGCTCTATTGCGATCATGGAGTTCAACTGACACGGCAGTCTGCTCAAAGCATCCGCTACCACATTGGCCTTGCCGGGGTGGTAGTGAATTTCCATGTCGTAATCCTTGATTAATTCAATCCATCTGCGCTGTCTCATGTTCAGCTCCTTCTGGGTGAAAATGTACTTCAGGCTCTTGTGATCTGAATATATCTCGCATCGATTACCCATGAGGTAATGACGCCAAACCTTCAGGGCTAACACTACGGCTGCTAACTCCAAGTCATGAGTTGGGTAGTTCTGTTCATGTTGCTTCAGTTGCCTTGATAGGTAAGATATCACTTTGCCTTCTTGCATCAACACACATCCAAGACCAGTCTTGGATGCATCACAATAGACATCAAATGGCTTGGTGACATCGGGCATGATCAATATTGGGGCTGTGGTTAATCTGAGCTTGAGTAGCTGAAAGCTTTCTTCACATTTGTCATTCCAGTCAAATTTCCGGTCCTTCTTCAGCAGTTGAGTCATTGGTCTTGCGATGCTTGAAAATCCTTCAACGAATCGGCGGTAATATCCCGCTAATCCCAGAAATGCTCGGACTTCAGTCTGGGTGGTTGGGGCTTTCCATTCCTCAACAGTTTTGATTTTTGCGGGATCTAGCAATTCCTCCTGCAGACAAGATATGTCCCAGGAATCCTACTTCTCTCAACCAAAACTCACATTTGCTAAACTTGGCGTACAACTGATGCTGCCTAAGGGTTTCTAGAACCACTTCCAAATGTTGCTCATGTTCTTCTTCTGATTTGGAGTAGATAAGGATGTCGTCGATGAAGACAACGACAAACTTATCCAGGAATTCCATAAAGATCTTATTCATGAGATTCATGAAGTAAGCGGGGCATTGGTCAGTCCAAAGGACATGACATTGTACTCATACAGTCCATATCTGGTGGTGAAGGCAGTCTTTGGAATATCTGTTGCTCGGATCTTCAGTTGATGGTAACCTGTCCTCAGATCAATCTTTGAGAATACTTGGGCACCGGTTAGCTGGTCAAACAGATCTTCTATCTTCGGCAGGGGATATTTGTTCTTGATGGTGACATCGTTAAGCTTACGATAATCCGTAACCAAACGAGTGGCACCGTCCTTTTTATCCACAAACAAAACTGGTGATCTCCAAGGCGACGCACTTGGTCGAATCAGACCTTTGTACAGCATATCATCCAGTTGTTTCTTCAGTTCCATTAACTCTGCGGGGTTCATGCTATAGGCTCTCTGGGCTATAGGTCCTGTTCCGGGATTAACTCGATGATGAACTCGATATCCCGATCCGGGGGCATACCGGGTAGATCATCCGGAAACACATCAGGGTATCGACAGACGACCCTGATTTGATCCAGAGTTGGCTTGGCTACACTTTGGTTGCAGGTAAATTTTCTGGGTAGTTTTTCAGATAAGTGTTCTATTATTATTCCGGTGCTACTTGTCATGGTGATGGCCTTCTTGGCGCAGTCTATCAATCCATGATGTTTCGCCATCCAATCCATACCCAGGACTACTTCCAATCCTTTTGTTCCCAGAACAATCAAGTTTGCATAAAAGTCTATTTCATGGATTCTGATGGGTACATCTTTGCAAAATTTTCTAGCTTTAGTTGTTGATCCAGGTATTTGAACTACCATGACATGTTTCAAGCTGATTGGTTGAATCTTACTAGTGCACACAAAATCTTCTGTAACGAACGAATGCGATGCTCCAGAATCAAACAACACTCTTGCTGGTATTGAGTTAACAGAGAACATACCCAGCACCACGTCAGGTGCTTCCTGGGCTTCCTCAGCATTCATGTGGTAGAGGCGACCTCCGCGGTTGTGCGGGTTGTTGGGGGCGAACTTCTTGCCGGTGGAGACACGGCGTTGCTGCTGAGCTGGTGGTGCGGGGTTGCCTGCGAGCTTGGCGAGCCTCTTGGGACACTCATTGGAGTAATGCCCCACTACACCACACTCATAGCAAGTGATGGTGGTCTTGTCTTGCTTGTTCGCGACGGGGATTGCATTGCTCCCGGTCCTTGGTGCGGTGTTGGTGTTGTTGTTGCTGTTGTTGTTGTTGGGGGCTCTCGGCGGAGCGCGGTTGAAGTTGTTGTTGGTGTTGTAGTTGCTGTTGTTGTGGTGGCCTCCTGGCCTGGGGTTTCCTCCACTCCGGTTCTGATAAACCGGACGTGACATCTGTGCATTGGGCTTGTTGGTCCTGAAGCCTCCGCCTGAGTTGGGGCGATACCTTGGGGCATTGCTAGGCCCACTCTGATTCATCATGCGGCGCTTGCGGTTCTCGCTGGCTTGGTGCAGTTTGCCTTCCATCTGGATGGCGGAGTCAACAAGGGCTTCGAGGTCGGCAAAGGGGATGTTGATCAACACAGTCTGCATCTCATCATGCAGTCCGTTCAGGAACCTTTCCTTCCTCTTCTCGTAGTGTCGGTCTCATCCGGGGCATACCTTGACAGTGTGAGAAACTTGTCGCGGTATTCCACCACGGACATCCGGCCTTGCTTCAGTTCACGGAACTCATCTCTCATTTTCTTTATCAGACCCGGGGGCACATGGTACTTGCTGAACTTGAGCTTGAAATCAGTCCAAGTGATAAACTGTCCCGCGTTCATGGCACGGGTGCTTGTCCACCAAGCTCTTGCTGGTCCTGCTAAGTAGTGCGTGGCAAACAGCACTTTCTCATTCTCTTCCACTCCAGCTACTTCTAGATTGTTCTCCATAGTTTGGAGCCAATCATCTGCATCAAGTGGTTCCTCAGTCTTGCTGAAAACTGGCGGGTTGGTATTCTGGAAGTTCTTGAGCTTTGATCCTGGGTGATCATGGTGGCCTTGATTGTTGTTGGCAAGCTGTTGAAGTGCTGCAATGTTGGCTTGCCTTTCAGCTCTTTCTGCTTCTCTATCTTCCAGCATAACTTGCAACATCTGCATCATGGCGTCTTGATTTGTGTTGCGAGTTGGAGGGGCCATCTGAGCATTGAGATTGATCATGAGATAAGAGGGAAATTTTCTATGGCTTGTTTTGTGTTTAAGTTCAAAAGCTTAAAACTTGAAGTCTTTTCATGATGATACAAACATACATTCATTCATAACAAACAACACACATTACAAGCTAACACACTAAGGGTTTTAAGAACCCTTCTTCTCCAAGCTACGATACATGGGGCGGGATACAACTCACACCTACGATAGTGCATAAGTGAACTACTCCTCATCCTCATCAACATCGATGGGGGTGTGGTCATCATCTTCGTCGTCCAGGAAGTCGTAGTCTTCCCCCTCGGTGTTCTCATCCTCCTCGAAGTCGTTGTCGTCACTCAGGTAGTTGCTTCCTCCCTGAATGTCTTCTCCATCTTCCTCCATCTTCTTCATCTGCTCCTCCTGGGCCTTGACAGTGGCCTCGAGTGCTGCTATCTTCGCGCGGAGGCGAGTGATGGTGGCATCCCTCTTCGCCCGCTGCTGGCGGAGGGTCCTGCGGTCGTTGGCGAGCATCTTGATGGCGTCTCCTTGCTCGATGATGCGGGCGTGAGTCTGGTTGGCGTACTCACGGGAGTGGTCGAGATCCTGCTGAGTGTGGTACAGCATGAAGTCGAGATGCTCCACATGGTGCTTCAGCTCCGGGTGGGATGACATGTCCATGGGCTCTCCAGCAGAGTTACGCCTCGCGAGGTGGGAAAAGCGAGGGTGCTTGAGTGCCTCCCCGCTCATCCCGCACAAGCGTGCGAGTCCCTCCTGAAGGGCGCGGGCAAGTCCGTCCAGCCAGTTGCTCTCCATGAAGGAGAAGAGGATCCTCTCAGAAGTGGGAGGCTCCATCTTGCCCCTCAAGTCCGCAGTGATGATCCACTGCAGTTCGCCTCCTGGCTGGTTCGCGATCTGGGCTCCGTGGAACTCCGGGTGCGGGCGACCAAGGTGGTCGGACAGGGCGTTGAGGTCGTGCTCGAAGATCAAGCTTCCCCCATTCCCAAGCTGGTAAAACTTCGTGTTCACGGGCTCCATCTGAAAGTGAAGTAAAGGATTAAGTTAGAGAAGTGAACAAGTGTGGCAAAATTTTAGTTATATTTCTAAGGAAGAGCATGACTTCTTGTTTTTCCAAAGAACTCAAAGAGAAGACAAAGACTTAAATTTTCAGAAATACTTCATTCCTTTTTGAAACTCAATTTTTCAGAATGTCCATTTCTAACTAGGGTCTCCTAAGGTCAAACAATGGCTCTGATACCAACTTGTGAACACCCGGATTTTAAAGTCCGGATGCCTATTATGTCATACATCGCAATCCCAGGAAATTGTTGTTGCGAGGCATAATAGTTAAGTATCACAATCATCATTCATTACAAACCATAATGTCTTACAAATTGGAATCACATGATCCATATTACACAAATAGTTGATCTAATGATCAACGAACAAACACAAGTTCATAGCGGAAGCGTAAGATACAAGGACTCTCTAGTCCACAGGCCAACGCTTGACGTTAGAAGCTCCTAGTTGTGGTAGACGTCCTGCTGATCGTCATCCTCGTACTGCTGCTCGGCTTCATATTCTAGCCATTTGAATAGCCAGGGACAAAGCCGTGAGTACTTTAAGTACTCGCAATCTAACACTAAAGTAAGTACTAGCATTGCTATAAAAATGGTTCTAAGCTCTAAGTTTATTTGCATAAAGCCAATTTTATTTGATAAACATTGTAGTAAACAACTCTCTGTGCTAACTAACTCAAGTGGGAACATTAGTGTCATTCCCACAACTCAGTTGTGATTCAAAGTCAAAGTCACCGTTCAAGTTCAAGTTCAAAAACACCAGTCACATAGATATAAATTCTGATGACGGAAACAATGGCCTTTCCAATCGTCCATATCCGCGGACGCGGCTATTCGAATAGTTCTACACTCTGCAGAGGTTGCACACTTGTGCCACAACATTTGATTACATCCGTCAGGGATAACCCCGAATAATCGTAACTCAGTACGCGGATCATCAACCGTTAACCTTTCACTTACACACCCTAGTATAGGCACCTCTCCCCATGAGCTTGGCCTCCCGGTGAAAACCAACTGTTAACCCGAGAACTGCACAGGGCTTGGCCATACAATTCACCTCAATTCACATCATTTCTCAACAACGGAGGCAGCCTCAAGCATAACCCCTATGATGTGTGTTCAGAGGGAACCCATACTAAGACACATAAATTTCCAGCTAAGCCCTACCCATAATCAGGTATTGTGGGGGTACTTAATATTGGTAAGGTATCGCATCCAACTCAATCATCAGTTTTTGGCCCAAAATCACCAAGTCAAAAACATGTCATATTCACCTTCAAAATCTTTCAATGGAAATGACTCATCATTCCAAGGTTTTCACCATCATCATTTCATCAACACTTGTTCCCATCTAGAGTAGTCATGTTGAATTTAGCACTAGCAACTATGTATGAGGGGTGCTAAGTATTTGCTTTGCTTCTAGGCTAAGTTTGATACTCTTGTACTAACCCAATACTAACCAGATAAATCATAAACCAAAAAGTACTTTGATAAAGCAAAGGTAAATAAAGCTGGTAAAGTAAAACTGGGAAGTAGGATCATAAGCATAAAGTAAATGGGGCAATGCCTTGCTCATGGTGAGCTTTGCACTTTGCAAGAGTATTATCTTGCCTTGGTTGGGAAACTGGTCAAAGTGGTCTTCTTCTTCTTGGAAGTAGACCTCCTCCTCCTCCTGGTACTCCTCGGTACTAGCGTCTAAAATACGAATACGGAGTACACAATCATCACACCAAACTAAATTACTAAACTAGGCACAAACATGGTTCACACATTTAAACTAGCATCACAAAATAATATTAAGTTGGTGGATGTGTTTTTCTTATTATTTAAGAAAAATAATTTCCTCTCATATTAGTCTTAATGTTACTTTGAATTATTCAGAGAAATAAATTCCTCTCATTATCTTTTTAAGATTTAATTTCTCTTATGCATAACATGTGACCTAGGTTGACCCAAGTCAACCTCTTCACACTTATCATTTGGAGAAAAAAATTTAAATGAGATGAGCACCTCATACAATTTAATTCTAGCATATCAAAGATTTAATATCACCAACAATTCCTATGGGACCTAAATGACCAGAGTCTCCACTTCATTTGGAATTGGTGGTGACAAGATTTAAATGAGAGAAACTCCCTCATAGGATTTCTTAATAGTTTTGGACAATACCTTTGACTAGGAATAGCCATAAAGGCATTTAAAGCAACTAAGCCATGATCGTTCAAAGTAGGCATGGCATATTTTTGTAGAAACAATTAGTATAAGTGAAATGTGAATTATTGGAGGTGGACTTTACTGAAAAGTATTTATGGTTGATTTTTAAGAATTATTATAAGGCAGAAAAGTCCCTACCTTGTTTATTTTGTCATTTTAATTCTACAATAGATCTAGGGTTCTATCCAGTGGCATTGTGTAGATAATTTCCTAAGGTTTCCAAAAATATAAAGTTTGTAAAATTTGGCCTAGTAGATTTGTCCCTATTGAATTTCAAAGTTTGCAACAGATTAGGGTATTTTGCAAATTTCCAGATTTGAATTCAAATCATGGGCTCGCGCGGGAAATAACTGGGCTGCAGAGAGAATGGGAAAATGGGCCGGCCCAGTACTGCGTCCAGCGCAGCGGGCCGCCTGACAGTGTGGGGACCACACGTCAGTGTGTTTAAACACACCGAATCGGTACGAGGGAGGTGGACCGTAGGATTAGAATCGGATCGGACGAACGACAGACGTCGTCGTCTCCGGCGAGAAGGGCGAGTACTGGCGGCGACGGCAGGGGGTCGACGGCTCACCGGCGGCGCGGCGAGGGTCGGCGAAGCGCGGCGAGGACGTTGGCGAGGTAGAGGAAGCAGCCTGTAGCAGTTGCGTCTCCAATGGCGGCCTCCTGCTCCGGCGACTCCGTGTACTGGCGGCGGCGTCGATCTTGCGATTGGAGCAGTGGGGTGGCTAGCTGGTGAAATTGAGCGGTCGAGGAGAGCTGTGAGGATGAGTGGAAGCGATTGGTGTGCTCGGATTGAGAAGAAGTCCTCCTTTTATAGCTGCGCGAGGTGGCAGTGGGGCGGAGCGGCAGTCATCGACGGCGTCGTCGTTCCAAGGGCGCCAAGGGGCAAGGGATGGGCGCGGCGTGTTGCTGGTGCACTGGCGACGGTGACGAGCGTGATCGTGGCTCCGCAGAGGCTCTGTGGCGCTGGCGCGCTTGATGGGAGTGCTCGGGCCATGGCGGACAGGCGTCGTCGTGGTCGTCACGGCTGACGTTCCCGCGGCCCCGTGCGCGTGTCCAGGCGATGCAGGGAGCCGTCGTGCGTCGACTGGCGCTGAGAGGAGGGTGGAGGGGACGCAGGGCCGTGGGCGTCGTCACGCCCTGGCGTGTCCAGGGTTGGCGCCATGCGCGCTCTGGCGCGGCATGGACGCGTTCTGGGCGCCTGCGCGCGTGTGCTGACGCGTGCGAGCTCGGTCTCGGTCAAGGGATGGCATGAGCTTGTCCAGGGAGGTGAGAGGGAGCCAGTGGACATGACGGTGCAGGCCAGAGGTGACCAGGTGAGGAGATGGCATGAGGGTGGCATGCCATGCCACGACATGGCATGGTTTGGTTGATTAAATCAAACCATGGTCAGTGCAAGTGGTGGAACTGATGTTGTGAAGTGAGAGGAGGGTCCAGGGGTTGCTGTGATGGCTTAGGTTGGACTTGGTCTTCTCACATTTTCAGTATGGGCAACATTCTTCACCCTGCCTGCCAAGTGTTTGTGGAAATGCCCGAAAGAAAATAATTTTTGAATTTTGCAAATCTTTTTGGTGGGTTGTAATCATATATTAAATGGAGCATTTTGGTGGTGGTGGTGGTCAAAATGGAATTGAGATGCAAAATCACATTTTGCATATGATCTTACATATGTGAGTTTGTTCCAACTTTGCTTGCTTCTCATTTGAAATTGGTGATGAATTTGGGGTGGTGGCTTTGGGCAAAGTTGAAGTGCTTGATGTTGTCTTGGATGAGGTGAAAAGGTTTGACCAAGTGTAGAAGTGAAAAGTAAAAATCCAGGGGCTCAAAGTGGGCATCAGGGTAAAAATGGCACATGTGACCATAATCACATGTGAGCTCCATTTTGATTCAAAATTGATTTGAATTGAGTTGGCTTAATTTCAAAGGTGTTAATAAGTGTTTAGTAACCTTTTACAAGTAGTGGTGCAAACCAAATTGGCCTAGATCAAAGATTTGTAGAAATGGCATAGGCCTTATGTGAGTGTGAAGTGGATTTTTAGAATTCCTTTTCTATTTTATTTTTACTTGGCTAAGGGTGATCAAGTGATCATGGCTAGGGTTTTAGAATGAGAGTAACACATAAACAAGCATCATGGCAAAAGCACACTCAAATAAATTAATAAGGTGAGCTAATATGCATAGTCCTATATGATGAGAAAAAGTTTTTGTTGGCTCTAAATTTTGGATTCTTGAACTCTCTCTCTTGTTCATTTTATTGAAACTTGGGATGTTACAACTAATCACACAAATGTTTCACACAAGCTATTCTAGCATCACCACATTATTAACATGTTGGTTGACTTTGTTTTCTTTTTAAAAAAAATAATATCCTCTCATTACAAATATTGATTAGGGTTTCTATTTATTTCTTTGGAGTTTAAGATTTAATTTCCTCATATGATAATATATGAGCTCATGTTGACCAAGGTCAACACTTCATACTCATCATTTGGGAAAATGATTTAAATGAGGAGATGCACCTCATGCAATTTAATACCAAAATAGTAATGATTTAATATCATCAAATAATTCAATATGAGAGTTGATAGACCATGGTCTCTACCTCATGTAGAATTACTTGAGACAAAGATTTAAATGAGAGGGATACCTCTCATATGATTTAATAATTAGTTGGAACAATTTAAATGCTACTATGGCAATGATTTAATATTCTCAAATAAAAACATAAGAGGTCATGAAGACATGTGTCATCAACTCATATTGAATCACTTGAAATAATGACTTAAATGAGATGCTACACCTCATATAATTTAAATACTATTTTTGAAATAGTTTAAATGAGCTAGAAATGGCCACATAGACACTATTTGAATCTAGCCCATGATCATATACAGTACCCCTATCATATTTTTGCATAAACAATTAGAGTATTTGAAATATGAATTATGAGAATTTGAATCACCTCAAAATTCATTATGGTTGATTTTATATAATTATTCTAAGGCAGAAAAGTCCCTGCCTTGTTTATTTTGCTACTTTAATTCTACAACAGATATTGGTTTAAATCCAGTAGCATTGGATAGAGATTTTGATAAGCTTTCCAAATATATAAAATTTGTAAATTTTGGCCAAGTAGATTTGGAGAAAATTAAATTTGAAGTTGGCACCAGAATTGTATATTTCATCTATTTTGGATTTTTGAATTTGAAACGTGGGCTGGCGGGAAATAAACGGGCTGTGCCAATGCGAGAGGAGAATGGGCCGGCCCAGCTTCGTAGCGGGCCAGCTGACAAGGTGGGGGCCACCTGTCTGTGGGTCTTAACTAGCGAATCGGTACGGGGAGATGCTGGCCGTGCGATTAGACGATGGATCGAGGGCCCAGAGGGGTCGTCGTCTCCGGTGAGACGGAAGCTTACGGGAGGCGGAGGTAGGGGGTCGGAGCGGTCGTCGGAGCTCCGGCGATCGTCGGAGTGGTGCGCCGCAACGTTGGGGTAGATGAGGAAGCTCCGTGAAGCAGTGGCGTCGTCAGGGGCGGCCTCCTTCTCCGGCGAGCTTCGGCTACTGGTGGCGGCGATGAGCTTGCAATTGGAGGAGTACGGTGGCTAATCGAGCGTGGTGAGGTGATGAGGAGAGGCTGTGAGACGAGGGGAAGCGGATGGCGTGCTCAATTTGAGAGGAGGAGTCCTCCTTTTATAGCAGAGGGAGGTGGCCGTGGAGCTCGGCTAGGGTCGCCGTCGTCGTCGTCGGTCCAGGGCTGCGAAGAGGCAAGGCATGGGCGCATCTGGTTGCTGGCATCCTGGCGAATCTGACGCGCGGGATCGTGGCGCAGACGAGGCTCTGTAGCGATGGTGTGCTTGATGGGAGCTTGCAGGTCAGGGTGGAGTCGCGTCGACGATGACGTTGGCCATGGCATTCCCGCGGTCAAACCACCGTGTCTGCGAGCTTGCTGGTCGTCTGGCGCGTCTACTGGCGAGAGATGGAGAGCGGAGGTGACGCGAGGGCTCCGGGCGGTGGCGTGGCGCGCCAGAGTTGGTGCCATGCGCGCTCTGGCGAGGACATGGGCGTGTCTGGGCGCCACTGGGCACGGCGATTTCTGCCCGTTGCGGTGCGAGTCTTGGTCGTGGCTTGGTCTGGTCAGGCTCAGGTGAGTGAGAGGAGAGTGATTGACATGGTGAGGGCAGGCTGGAGTGGAGAGGTGAGGCGATGGCATGAGCTGGCCATGCCATGCCATGGCATGGTCTTGCTCTGGTTGTTTTGGTCAAGCAGAGGTGAAGGCAAGTGGTTTTACAGGTGCTGCAGGGTAGAGAGGGTCTCCAGAAGCTCAGTGGAGCTCAGGCTTGGACTTGGTCCTCTCCCATTTTCAGTATGGGCACAAATAGATACCCTGCCTAAAAGGTGTTTGAAGAAATGCCCGAAAGAAAATAATTTTTGAATTTTGCAAATATTTTTGGTGGGTTGTAATCATATATTAAGAGAAATATATTGGTGGTGGTGGTGGTCAAAAAGGAGTTGAATTGCAAAATCACATTTTGCATAGGATCTTAATTTTGATTCAAAGTCTCAACTTGGCTTGCTTCTCATTTGAATTTGAGACAGAGTTTGGGGTGATGGTTTTGGGCAAAGTTGTTCTCCTTGATGGTGTCTTGGATGAGGTGCAAAGAGTTGGTCAAGGTTGGTTTAGGAAAAGTCAAAACCAGGGGTGTAAAGTGGGTAACATTTTATAAAAGGGTCACATGACCAATATCATATGTGAGTTGAATTTGAATTCCTCTTTGATTTGAATTGGGTTTCTTTGATTCAAAAGGGTGTGTTATTGATATATAAGTGTTTTACAAACAATGGCACAAGCCAAAGTGGCCTTGGTTGAAGATTTGCAAAAATGGCTAAAAGTGTATGTGAGTGAAAATGGGATTTTCTCCCTATTTGATTTCTCTCTTTTTGATTTGATTTTTCTTTACTCCAAAGTGATTCTTATTAGTTTAGGAACATTTCCAAACCATTGAAACCATTCCAAAAGGTCTAGCTCAAAGATTTGCAAAAATGGCCATAACACATAAGAGGTGATGTGTCAATTTTTCTTATTTTTGTAATTTGTTCCCCTTGCTTTACTTGGGCAAGGTTGAGGGTCAATTTAGTGTGAGATTTGGTTTAGCGATGGTTTCACACCATTTGGTCAAGGTAGGAGTGCATAGGACAAGAATTGGTGAAATGGCTATGTGTCACATATGCCTCTATGCATATGTTGCATTTGATTTTTAATTTGATTTTTCTTGGCCCAATTGATGTTGTTGAGTGTTGAAATGGTATATAGTAGTGATCCAACCATTCACCACAAGTCTTAGGGTCTAGATCCTCAATTTCACAAATTTGCATTTTACTCTCATATGCCTCTATGGCATTTTTAGTTTCTTTTTATTTTCTTTGGTTTCAACTTGGAAATGGTTTGAGAAGTACTAGATAAGGTTTATGAAGGTTTTCCAATCCTCTAAATAAAGTGGAAAGGCCTAGGGTAAAGTTTTACAAAAATAGCCATAGGCACATATGCCTTTTCTTATTTAAATTCTTTTTATTTTATTTTAACTTGGATGGTAAAAAGGAATGTGAGGTTTATGGTTTAAGAGTATTTCAAATACTAGTTAAACAAGCAATCATGGCAATAGCACAAGATTTAAACAAGATCTATATGTATCAATCTTATTTTAATAAAAGTTTTTGTTGGTTCCAAAATTTGGAACTAGGGAAATTCATTTTGTTTGTTTTGAAATTTTTGGGATGTTACAAACCCTTCCCCTTAAACAAATCTCGTCCCGAGATTTTAAGAAAAGTTAGGTTCCTAAGAAAGATTGAGCAGTGAGATTAACAGGAACATACTTGGCATGGCCTGGGGTGCTTCCTGGGCTTCATTGGCAGTCATGTGGTAGAAACGACCGTTGTTGTTGTTCTGGTTCCTTCTTCCTGCAAAGCGGCGCTGTTGCTGAGCAGGTGCTGCGGTATTGGCGGCAATCTTGGCAAGCTTCTTGGGGCACTCGTTGGAGTAGTGACCCACCACTCCACATTCATAGTAGTTGACGGTGGACTTGTCTTTGGGGTTGACGGGAACAGCGTTACTCCCAGTCACGGGGCAGTATTGGGGTGGTTGTTGTTGCCATTGGGGTGGTTGTTGTTGCCATTGGGGTGGTTGTTGTTGTTGGTGGTGGTGTTGTTGTTGTTGTTGTTGTTGTTGTTGTTGTTGTTGTTGTTGTTGTTGTTGTTGTTGGTGTTGCGGTTGTTGTTGTTATTTGTGTTGCTTGGGCGGTAATTCTGAGCTGGGGGCTTGTTGTATCTTGAGGCAAATCCTCCAGTTGAGTTGTTGCGGTACTTCTGGGCGTGGTTGGGTCCATTCTGGTTCATCATCCTTCTCTTGCGGTTCTCATTGGCTTGGTGCAGTTTCCCTTCCATCTGGATGGCTGAGTCCACCAGGGCTTCTAGGTCAGCAAAGGGAATGTTGACCAGCACAGTCTGCATTTCGTCGTGCAGTCCGTTCAGGAATCTCTCCTTCCTCTTCTCATTGGTGTCGGTTTCGTCGGGGGCATACCTTGACAAGGTGAGGAACCTGTCGCGGTATTCTACCACCGACATTCTGCCTTGCTTGAGTTCACGGAACTCGTCTCTCATCTTCTTGATCAGTCCTTGGGGCACGTGATACTTGCTAAATTTCAGCTTGAAGTCTTCCCAGTTCATCATCTGTCCCGCATTCATTGCGCGGGCGCTGGTCCACCAGGCTCGTGCAGGTCCTGACAGGTAGTGGGTGGCGAACAGCACTTTCTCTGTGGCTTCAACTTGTACAACCTCGAGGTTGTTCTCCATTGTCTGGAGCCAGTCAGCATCGAGGGGTTCTTCGGTCTTGCTGAAAATAGGTGGGTTGGTGTTTTGAAAGTTCTTCAGTTTTGACCCAGGGTGGTCGTGGTTTCCATGGCCGTTGTTGTTCTGAGCAATCTGCTGCAGTGCAGTGATGTTGGCTTGGCGTTCAGCTCTCTCGGCTTCTCGGTCGGCCATCATCAGCTCTAGCATCTGCATCATGTCGTCTTGGTTGGCGTTGCGGGTTGGTGGGGCCATCTGAATATTGAGGTAGATGATAAGATAAGAGGGAAATTTCTATGGTTTGTTTGATTTAAAGTTCAAAACTTGAAAACTGGAGTAGTGTTGAGGGGGTAGAAACCAACAACACTTTTTCATTCATACCAAACATCACACATTACAAATCTAACACACCGTTGGTTTGAAGAACCATTCATTCGCTCTACGATACAGGGGATCCTGATACAACTCACACCTACTTAAGTGCTGGAGTGATACTACTCTTCCGGGTGGATTCTTCGTCTTCACGGGTGATGTGCTTGGCGAGAGGCGAGGGCGTTGTCCAAATCCCTGCGGGTTTTGTACAGCCTGAAGTCCTGGTGTGCTACATAGTGGTTCATCTCCGTGTGTGGTGGCATGGTCATCGATCTTCCCATGGAGTCATGTCTTGGGTAGTAGATGAAGCGAGTGTTCCGGATCTTGTTCTCATTTTGTCCACACAGACGGGCAATGGCTTCTTGCATAGCTCTGACTAGTCCTTCCTTCCAGGTGTTTCCCGTTACAGAAAACCATATGGTTTCCCATATCGGGGCTCCATGCTTTCTTCGTAGATCTGTAGAAACTTCCCACCGGGGGGTCCTCCCAACTGATTTTTGAGGGGTGTTCCGAAGAACTCGGGATACGGGCGTCCTAGATATTCCACTAGTTGCTTCAAATCCTTTTCGAACATCAGTTCTCCTCCATGACCAAGCTGATAGCACTCCCATTTGTACTCCATCTATGAACAAGGAGGAGGAGTAAGTTAGAGAAGTAGTCTAGTGTGCAAAATTTTATGTAGGATGGCAAGGAAAAGTAGAGCATGAATTTCTTATTTTGAAAAAGATCTCAAGGATAAGAGTGAGAATAAGTTTTTCATAAATATTCACTTCTTTGGTTTTGAAACTAAGTTTTGCAGACGTCCATTCTAACTAGGGTCTCCTAAGGTCAAACAATGGCTCTGATACCAACTTTGTCAACACCCGGATTTTTAAGTCCAGATGCCTATTATGCCATTCATCGCAATCCCATATTGTTTTTGCGAGACATAATAGATTGATATCACAACACATCATTCATTACAACGTCATCGTGGTGAAGACAGATGCCATGGGATGGCTTAAGTTGGGGCCGAGTTGGACGCTAGAGGATTCGGGGGAGGGTTTTGGATCAGGTAGGATGAACTTCCGGGTGCTTTCCTCAAGAACTTGGCCAAGGCCAGAGGTAGAAGAAGAGAGACACAAGGATGAACTCCGTTCTAGATCTTCTCTATTCCATGAACAACAAGGTTACAAGAGGTATCTTCGTACATACATGCGTGCCCGTGAAGAGGGCTGCCCCCTCTCCTTATATAGGGGAGAGGGTGGCTTACAGGGAAGAAACCCTAATGGCATCTTTGAACAGACAAACTACTTTACAAAGCTACTTTACAAAGCTACTTTAATCATAGGTGACGCCGGTATCTTCTTTAATCAGGGAGGCTGATGTCCTCCGGTTGCTTTGGGCGTCACCCTCGTCTTTTACGTCATGGCTTCGTTTAAAGCCACTTTGCTTAGGTCATGCTTGTCCTCTAGCTCCCGAGGGAATCTGTGACCAGTCCTGCCGACGTGCTACAGTGCACTTCTTACCGGCAGTCCGGTGTCTTCTTAGCCCATACCGGTATACCTACCTTTGGGGATACCGGTACAGATTTACTTAGCCAATCGCTTAACTTCGTTCTCCGGAATGAACCTCAAACCGGTATCTTGATGGCTCAAACCATCCGGTTTGGCATGCCTTTGGCATACCGGGGGTCATCCCCCCAACATTAGTCCCCGAAGCTGGTATAGTCCGGTGGACCTCATCCGGCGGGCCATACCAGGTTCCTATCTCACAAGGTACCGGTTTGATCTTTTCGGCACTTTGTTCGAAGATGCCGGCCTCTTTGCCTTAGCCTCTTTCTATTATCTTCCGGATTCTTCCGGTATCTCATGTCATACTCACATCTTTCTTTCTTTGCAAAGTATTTCCGGTGTCTCTTCCTCCGGTATCATTAAATGTGCCACACCGGATCCTTCTGGCCATTCCGGATCCGTGCAGCGACTGTGTGGCCTCTTAATTTCTGCGCGTGTATATTCACGCCACGTGGCGGCCCACGAGACGAACCGCCGCGGCCCGATGGTTTTCGGCCCACTAACTCCTTCTCCTATATAAGGGCGGAGCGGTTCCACTCCATCCTCTTCTTCGCACTTGCCCCCATTTCCAGAGTACTTCGAGCTCTTCGCCTCGTGCAACCTCGTCGCCGCCGGTCGCTGCCAGAGCCCTGCTTCCGATGAACTCGCGCCGTAGCTCTCGCTGCGCCGAAGATCTTCGCCGCGGAGAGATCTACCGGCGCTTCTTTGCCGCCGCTGCTTCGAGCTTTCATCGGCGGCTTTCACCCTTCACCGTCGCCAGCCTCCGTCGGCCTTCGCGAGCTCACCGTTACTCCGGCGACCTTCTCCTTAAGCGTCTCCTCCGCCCCAGGTCAGGTTCGATTCGCATTCACCCCTCTTTTCTTTTCCTTTCAGATCTTGGGCCGGTAGAATATTTACTTCCTCTTTTCTTTTGCTTTTCTTCTTACTCGTAGATCTTCACGCGAGGGTAGTTCTTGGGAAAACTGTTTTTCGAGTAGATACCGGCGTTTCTCAGATCCATATGTCTAGAGAGGAGTCTCTCTCCGCTTCGTCCTCCAGTAACCAAGAGAGTAGAGCTTCCGACGGGCTAAGCGCAGATCTCGCCCAGATGGAAATCGACGCTGGCAAAGATCAAGAAGCCGGCAGTTCTAGCCACGCCCCCGGAAAAGATCTTTCCGGTATCACACGCGGAGCCTGGAGGGGCTCCGACGTTACGCAACACGAGATCGATTGGCTCCGCCGGTCTAGGAGGATACCGGAGGGAGTATCCTGCCGGCTCCTTTGAGCGTGGCTTCGGCCTTCCCGCCTCCGACTTCTTCCGCCAGGTCCTGGATTTTTATCAACTCCAGCCTCACCATCTTCCCGGCAACACCGTTTTCTACCTTTTTTGCTATGCCACTTTCATGGAGGCCTACATCGGCATCCGCCCCACCCGCGAGACTTTTGCTCGCTTTTTCTCTCTTCGGATCAATTCGGTCCAGGGCAAGGACATTCCTAAGCCCAAACCCCCCGTTCAATGCGGGTCTTGTATCATCGGCTCCCGCCAAGGGAGCCCCTTTTTTAAGTTCTCCGGCCTCGAGTCCTGCCGGTTATGGCAAACAACGTTCTTTTACGTGAAGAACGACGGCGCCGCGGATCTCATCAACCTACCGGCTTTCAACCCGGCGCCGCCCACCAAGGTCAACTGGGGCTACTTCCCTGGGACGAATCACATTGAGACGAACCGGGTCGTACGCTTCATGGAGAAGCTAATGAGGGAGACCAACATCTGTTCTGACGACATCATCCGCGCTTTCATCTCACGCCGGGTGCTTCCCCTTAAGCGCCGGGCTCATAAGATGAGCGAGATGTACGGTCCCGGCGATCCCACCAAGATCACCGGCCTCCCCTAAGTAAAGCAGATGTAGTCCTCAAAGCTAAACAAATCTGCCAAACGAACATGCCGGATGACTGGGAGTGGGGCTTCGTGCCTCTTAGCTCCACCAACCCTCCAACCGATGAAGTAAGAGATTGCCACCCGGGCTGCTCTACCGGTAACTTTTATGCTGCAGCTGACTGACTTTCTTTTTGTTTTCAGGCCAAGGACCGCTTCCCTCGCATCGAATCGGATAAGCGAGGCCCTTGCCGGAAGCGCCCGCTGGACAAGGTTGACCCAGATCCTTACGTCCCTTGGACGGATCTCAAGATGGGCCGCACGCACACCTCGCGCCCCGGTAATGTTTCGTCTGAGGCTTCCGGCTCCGTCGATGATCTTACTGTGCTTGAGGTAGTTTTCTTTTCCGGTCTCTCATGCTTTACTGTTATTCTCCCTCTGTAGATGCTTCCTCAACTGGCCCCCAACCACAGGTCCACGAGCGTGGCTCCTCTTCAGGCCGAGGTTGGCCAGGAATTCCTGGACAAGCTCGCCTCCGGGAGCAGGAAGAACAAGGCCCCGGCACCAGATGCCGGTTCAAGCCAGGCTCCTCCAGCCAAACGCCCCCGGACGGAAATCCTTGGAGGCAAGGAAGTAGGCAAGAGGCGCTACAAAGGGAAGACATGCCTGTCTCTTCCGGGTGAGTTTTTGTTTTTCTACTTGCTTTGTTTCACAAACTTTTCCTTCCGGTTGCTTTTTCTTATCTTTTCTTTCTTTCTTTTTAGCCCTGCGCTCGCTCTCCAAGGGCGCTACCGGTACGATGCCGGGGAGCTCCGAGGGAACGGCCAGGACCTCGTCCCCTCCTCGTTCAAGCCCGGTACACCTAGGTACCGGCAGCCCTTCTGCCTCCCCTTTGGGAGGCACTCCAAGTGCGGGGCGCGCGGCCCCTACAACTTCTGCGGAGGAGGATCTTGTCCCTCCTCCAAACACACAAGATACCGGCGCCAGCAACATCGGTGCCGACAGGAAGCCGGGCGGGCGGAACCTCAAGTTCCTCCCGTCCTGAAAGAAGAAGAAGAAGAAGAGCTCATGCTCTTCCTCCAAGGCCGTGCCGGACTCCTCCGCACCGGCAAGCTCAACGCCGCCGCCAGAAGCTCCTGTTCTTGAGCCAACCGGGGCTACGCCGACGCCGCCGCCAGAAGCTCCTGTTCCTGAGCCAGCTGGGGCCACGCCAACACCGCCGCCAGAAGCTTCTACCGCCAAGCCCACTAGGGACGCGCCGATGCCGCCGCCAGCCCAAGGACCCTCTGCGGCCAAGCCAACGCCGCCGCCAGAAGGCGCCAAGCTTCGCGTGTCTGAGCCCTTCAAGGGGAAAGGCACGGCTTCCGGCCCGCAGTCCTTGGTGCTGCACGCCGGCCCCGCCGCTGTCGTGGCTGGAGAGAGAGCTACCGGCCTCCTTGGCCGGATTACGGAGCTGAAGCGCGAGGGCAAGGAGCTGGGGCACCTGCTTGATTACGCTGAGAAGTGGAATCAGGCGGATGTGTCCGCAGCTACGCGCGGCCTGGGCAAGGACCGGCTTCCTGCTGTTGACCCGGCCGGCCCCCGGTGCACTGAAGAACACTTCATGCGACTCAAGCGCGCAGTGAAGGAGTTCGACAATGCGTGGCATGACGCCACCAGCAATGTGGTGGTAAGTTTCACCAACTTTGTTGTAACTTTTCTGCTGATGCCGGTTTTGTTCTTTCCGGATTCATACATATCCTCCCAGTCCCCGAGTTTTGGGTTTAGAGCGCAGCTCTGAGCGCGAAACTTTTTTCAAATTTCTCGAAACCGGCAGCTTTCTCATAGTTACTTCATTTTGAACAGAGCACCGCGGACGCCCGGAAGCAGCTCTTCGAGGAGCTTCTTTGGGAGCACCGGGACCTTGCCGAGGCCCACAGCCACTGCCAAGGTTTGTTTCCTTTGGGCATCCGGCTTCTTTCTTATGCAAAGATTTTGCTTCTTAGTACTTATGAATTTTTCCCTAACAGCCATTCCGGAAGCCTCCCTTGAGGCCCTCAAGACCCAGGTTGGCAATCTCCAAGGTACTGTTCTTTCTCCGGTTGCATTGTCTTTCCGTGCTTTACCGGTTAGATTTTTGTTCAAACTTCTTTTTCCTGGTTCCAGCTGAAAAGGAACAGCTCATCCGGGATCACCAGAAGGCCCTGGACGCCCAGAAGACTATCTCCAGGGAGCTCAAGGACCAGGCTATCCAGGCCGCGGTCCGGCATGAGCAAGAGCTGAAGGGTGCCAAGGCAGCAGCCGAGGCCAGGCTGGCGGAGGTTGTGGATGATTCCGCCAACTCCACTGCGGTGCTGAGGGCAGAGCTGGAGGAAATGGGCAAGTTCCGGAAGGCTGCCGAAGACCAGGTCGCCCGCTTAACCGCGGAGCAGAAGGAGTACGATGAGCTGGTCACGCGAACCGATGCCCTCGCTCTCCGTAAGTGTTTCTTCTTTTCTTTTCCGGCTTTCGCTTACAAGCTTATATTTTCCGGTAGCATGTCCTTATCCTCTTTCTTTGCTTCGTAGGGCTCTTTCCGGACTCCCAGCCCATGCGCAGAAAAAGGTGGCTGAGCGCCGGGTTGCGCAGCAATTCCGGAATCTGGATGCGGCTTGGGATCCTTATGATCACCTGGTTGCACTTTCTGCCCGGATCACCCACATGCGCGCGGTGGACCGGAACCTCGCGGATCTGCCTGACTTGGCGATCCATCTCTTCAAGGTGCTTTGGCCTGAAGAGCAGGTACCGGCAAGCCTAACGTTCACCTCCGACTGATTGAAGGGTGCCGGAAGGAGAATCCGGGAGTGGCAGTGCTCCGCCGCTCGTGCCGGAGCCGATACCGCGCTGCGCGTCGCGTGCTCCTGGTACCCGGACTTGGACTTGGATGCTCTTCAAGGCGTGCGCGAAAACGCTCCTACCGATACGGATCCGATCCTTACCGCGAAGCGGCAGGATCGCGCCTATCGGCTTGCTGAGTACGCGCCGGCTCGCACCTTCATCCCCCCTCCTTCGGGCGTCAAGGACTACCTCAGCGATGAGGAGGAAGAAGAGGAAGATGAAGGTGCCGGAGATGTGCTCCCGGAAGCTGGCGACGCGCCCCCAGAAGCTCCAGAGGCCAATGCTGCTCCCCCTGAAGCCCCCGCTGTTTAAACACTTGCTGTAAAAAATTTACCTGCTCCTGCTTACTTCAGAACAAAGTTCGTTAAATTCTACCCCGGTATGCCGGGATTTATGATGTAAGATAAAACTTATCATTTTGGTTGTGGTACAACTTTTATGCCGGTGTCTTGCATACCGGTATCTTATTAAGTTATGTTGGTTTGTTAACTTAGCATGTTGCCTTTGTTATTTGTCTTTATCTTGCACTGTGAAGATTCCGGAATCATTTCCGCATCCAATTTGATGCACACTTGGTTCTTTCCCTTTGCCTCTGCCTACCTCTTTTGGGTGTTTTGGCGTATGAGTTACAAAGTTCTTTTGCCAAGCGAACACTTCCTTGAACTTAGGTAAGATTCGAAATTTTTCACAAAAAACCGGTAAAACCGGGGTTAGTTAAGCTTTTCCGGATTGTCCGTTCCCACTTCCTCTTTTCGCAGTTCACGTGCTTAATTCCTACCGGTTTATCTTGCTTGCCATGAAGCCGGTTTGCGGACAGCAGAAGACTCCGGTAGGTTTAGCACGTTACTAAACCGGAAAGAAAAATGTTCAACAAGCAACCGGTAAACGGGAAAAAAATAAATATATTTCATGCAAGTTTGATAGGAGTAGTCCGCGAGAAACATTCGAGGTGCCGGATTCTATTATTCATAGCATGAGGTACAAAAAAGGAACTTCTTACAGTACAACTTGCGGAGTAAAACCCACGGCGACAGCAACATGGTCCGGGAGGCTCCGGTACTGCGGCTGGCCTGGTCCCTCCGAGCGACGGCCCGCAAAGACTCGGCACACGTCCGATGCTGGTGCAGGGCGTGCCACCCTATACCTGGTCAGGAAGGTGATGGATGTGCCTCGCTTAGTTTCCTGCATGGCATACACGTAAACATTAAATACGAGCCTCGATCGGCTCTCAGGTTGTCTTGTGAATCGGCTCAAAGAGCCGATCCACCCATGATCCGTACGAGGTGTACGAATATATGGTGGTCCTGCTTGATCAATATAAAGCTAAAACGACCTACTACGATTTAGGGTTTTCACCACATAATCGGAACATCCTACTCGTGATTGAGCCCGGCGGCCACGCACGGTGATCATAAACCGACCCTAGACAAGGCCTAAAAACCAACACGAAGTTGATCCCCGAACATCCTGTCTAGGGCTAGCTACACCCTACGCGCCACCGGATCCTTCAACCCGTTTGTAAGGCCTAACTATGAGATATTAAACTAATCCTTGAAGAACAAGGAGCAATCATAACGGATCGGATCTACTAAATAATGATCAAGCGGGGTGCCGCCCTTACACCTAAGATAGGTGTAAGGCGGCTAGACGTCTAAGGGTTGCACGACGACAGCATATGATACGATGAACAATGCTAACCCTAACACATCTAAGATAACTACGTTGCTCGCCATCAACAAGGCTTCAGCACGAGCAACGCATGAACAGCGAATAAACGTGTACTGCCTAGATCGCAAGATGCGATCTAGGCATGATGCTTACCCGGAAGAAACCCTCGAGACAAGGGAGTTGGCGATGCGCCTAGATTGGTTTGTGGTGAACGTGATTGTTGTTTATTTCATAAACCCTAGATACATATTTATAGTCCGTAGACTTTCTAACGTGGGAATAATCCCAACCGGGCACGAGCCAAACTCTATCTAATCGACACGTATCCTACTATATTACAGATACACGGGCAAACTAGCCCAAACTTTGCATATAAGGCCGATTCATGTATTCCTTCCATGTATATTCTTCAAGCCCATCTCCAATCGCGCCCACCTCGATCCGGTCAAATTCTGTGATAACACATGCCCCCCGGTTTTGGAAATGACAATTCCAAAATCATTCTGCTTTTCCTTCGTCGGGTCATGTCGTGGCGGAGCAGAACCGTCGCAGTATCCTTCATCATGATGCCGTGCCTCCTCAACTTCTTTGCAAGATTTGATAGCTTTAACATCACTCCCTCGGAAACCGTAATGGCATTAAATCTCCACTATACCCCCTTTATTTAACTGTGCCGAACGGTTCGCCACTTCATCCCCTTGCTCTGTTCCGGCCATCGGCACCTAAAAAACCCTCTTTCCCTGTAGCAATGTCTTCCTCTTCCTCCATCTCCTCAGGCCTCTCTTTCCAATCTTCCTCCTCGAGCGAGCAGGAGTGGAACTTTGATCACGTGCCAGATGGCCCACCCGAAGCACTCGTCGGGTCAGATGGTGACTTACCTCTGACCGATGGGGAGGATGACCTCGAGTTCCTCATCGAAGGGGAGCTGAAGAGCGAAAGACGACCTCCACTCCTGGGCGAACTCCACCTCTCTCCGACGAGGAGGAGGAAGAAGAAGAAGCAGAGGAAGAAGAGGAAGAGGAGGAGGATGATTCCTCCTCCTCCGCTGGGTATCCGTCGGTGAAGCGCTTCCGCGCTTGGGCGGACAGCGAGGACGATGATGATGACGAGGAAGAAGAGGCTCCGGCCGAGGGCTGGGGCAGCAGCGACGAGGAACTCTCGGAGCAGCGCGACGGCAGCTTCGATGCGACGACGAGGCCAGCGAGGATTAGTAATGTAGGACTAGTAGTTCCTGAGCAATCGGCTCTTCTTTTGTTCTTCCTTTCTTGAGCAATCGGCTCTTCATTGTAAAAAACCCTCTTATTTATGAAGAAGAAATTTCTCAGCTGATTCTGTCCTTTTACCAAATTTGCCGATTGCTAAAATAAGTCAACAAATTAAGAGCCGATGGCAGCGCATCGGACCTTGCCATGAAACGCGAGCAAAGCCAACTCTATTGTCTATCCAAATGGTAATCTGTGACTTGTCCGCAAGAGCAAAACCCAAATCCCCAAAACGCCGCTTGAACAGATCCAACCCACGGCCATATGAACCTCAGATGTCAATCGCGCAGGTTCGCAACTGCAATGGATCCATGGGCAACACCATCCAATGCCCACGCTATGGTTTCCAGCCTGAAGGTGATCCTTAACGCTCCTTGCTGTCCGAACATAGCGCCTTGCTCTATCTTTTCGCAGCAACAGAAACGGCCCGACCCTGTAGATGATGACGGCTTCCCTTTCAGGCTCCTTTCAGCAGCTCTAGTAGTCTTCTTCTGCAACAACTCACCGCTTTCGAAGAAGGTTATGATGCAGGGTTCAGCCGATGACACTCCAATCGGCTTCCACAAACAGAGTGTCTACCAAATCAGCTGCCCCGAGCCTCGATTAGCGAGAACAGTGGCGAGGACACACAGTTCAGTCCAAGGGCCTTGAACTCAGGCAATTGAGACAGCCACCATGCAGAGGTCCTAGCCATTCCTACGAGCGTAGCTGAGAAGGTGGCCAACTTAGCCAAGCCGACGGTAGATACACCGGAGCCGATCACCTTTTCTTCCATTGAAAGCCGATATTGCAGACGAAACACCAACGGCCTAATGAGCAAAGGGTTGGAGGTTGGCCTTGAGGCTGAACTGAAGACCGACTTGGTCGAAATCCGTGTCTTGAACACGCAGCTGGTAGATCTTGTGTAATTTGTACTAGAGTCGATGTCTGTGCATCGGCTTTGTTTTTAGTTCTAAAGTCGATGTCCGTGCATCGGCTGTACATCGAGAATTTTTTTACTGGCCGATTTTTCTATCGGCCCCCAATATTTCACTGCACATGTATCACACATGTTCATCTGATTAGGTGCCCCCGAGCCGAATCTGCCAGGTAACTGCGGATATCGGCTCTGTAGTTAGCCAAGGCACTGTATTTGAACGTCGGCTCCGTTAGGACTAATGTGGACTTTCTCCAGCTCATCAGCCGACGTAAAACCGCTGCCCATTAGATCGACGTTGAACATAGGCAGAACGTATGGTGAGGATAATTTTGGCCGATTGCTGGAATCGGCCTCCATGTTGATTGCATCGCTCAATGAAGGTTTTGCAATGTTCCTCCATAGATCTTTGGGGCCGATCCCAAGGATCGGCATCGCCACGTTTGTCCACAGGTTTGTTCTTACTATACAGGGGCCGGTGGATAAGACCAGCCTAACCCCGTCCTTCGTCACGTCGATGCGCTCGCAGTCGTCCAAATTGATGCCTGAGAGTGGCTCTTGGCCTGTTGTCTCCCAAACGTTCATGCCAGCCGTTGAAATCTCGGCCGAATCATCTGCATGGACGACCTCGACTTCATCTCCATCCCACTGTATTAAGCATTGGTGCATCGTGGATGGAATGCAACAGTTGGCGTGGATCCAATCACTTCCTAGCAGGGACAACATAGGTGCTCTTGCTATCGACAATAAAGAACGTCGTAGGGATGGTTTTCCTCCCTACGGTCAGATCACGTTCAGAACACCTTGTGCGTCAGATGCTTGGTCGTTGAAATCGCTCAGTGTCACGTTGGTCTTGATCAGATCCGAGCTAGAGCGTCCCAACCGACGTAGCATGGAGTATGGCATAATGTTGACTGCCGCTCCGGTGTCCACCAGCATCTTGTTGACAGGCTGCCCATTGATATAACCTCGTAAGTACGGGGCCTTCAGATGCCTGTAGCTTCTTTCTCGTGGCTTCTCAAAGATAACCGGCCGGGGCCGCAGTCAAGTTGTGCCACGGGTGCTTCGTCTAATCCTGGAGCACTAAACTCCGTCGGAAGGATGAACACCATGTTTGTGCCAGCCGATGTTTCATCATCGGCTTTCTTTTGTCTGGGGCGCCACTCTTTCCTTTGTGGCCGACCTTCTTCGTCCAGGGTTCGCTGAATTTTAGCGGCCAGATCAGGCCGCGCCTTCCTCAACGTGTGCAGGTATAACCTTTCGGCTTCCTCCAAACCACGTAGTCGCTGAACCCTACGCTTTTGGGAACGGCTGAGTCCATCAGGGCACCACCTTGGTCGGTGGTACTTATCTTCTTCTTCTTCATCATCGTCTTCCAAATCCTCGAGATCTTCCACCCGAGAGGACTCAGCGTGCTTGTTCCGAGGCGGGAGAGGCCCTAGACGTTTGAACACGGACACGTTAGCTGCATCCTTCTTCTTCTGTCTACATTGGGCGGTTGCCGATTGTAGGCATCAAGCTAATCTGAATCCCAGCAGTGTCGAAGAAGGGACAGTCCAGTGCATATCCTCGTCGTCGTGCTCTCTTGACTTTTCCTTGGCGTGGCGCTCATATCTCTCCTCGTCGCGATCATGCCGACGATGTCTCCTGGCGTCCCTAGCCGGGCAGTCTCTTTCATCATCGTCGTTGGGTCGTCGGCGTTGGTCATATTGACTCACATACTTGTTGAGGAGGTGATCAGAGAGAGGTCGCTGATATCTCACATTCCTCACTTCTCCCTCTGTGATGTAGTGCTTGCCATCGTGACGGAGCCGATCGCGTGGAGCGGCCTCCTCTGTGTCCTTGCTATGAGAGCAGCTGCCCTCGTCTCCGTCCTTACCAGAGTGGTGTCCAGGTCCTACCATGTTGATGTTGAACGAGAATCTGGCTGGCACCCTCCAGGGTAAGTGCACTCCACCATGTTAACGGCGGGGAAGGGTGTGTGTCGACTTCATGCGTACTGGTTGAAAATCAGACGCCCTTGTTCTATCGCCATTTGGACCTGCTGCCCACACCCTGCGGTCGTTGGTGGCATGGGTGAACGTGTTATGCCACTTGCGGTATGGCTTTTCAGCTCCTGCGCCGTGGGGATCTTGTGGCCTTCGGGTACCTTTAGCTGCTTCTCTTTAAGTAAGAGGTCGAAAATCTGCTCAGCTTTGGTAACGTCGAAGTCAAACCCTCTTGGAGGACCTTGTGGCTTAACCCACTTGCAGGACACGGGGCTTGCCCTCCGAGTCCATTCAGCCACTGCTACCTCTTGATCTCCGCAGAGCCTTCGTCTTCATCTTCCTCAACCAGGACCACCGCACGCTTGAATTTATCCTGGTATACATCTGGGTGGCGCTGTTCATGCACCATGTGCGCCAGTGAAGGGTAGTCTGCTTGGGAGGCCACGTCCTTGATCGGTGATGCGAGACCCACCACCGCCAACTCGGCTGCTTCTTTTTCAGTCACACGAGCCGAATAGCATCGGTTCCTAACGGTCTGAAGCGCTGGACGTATTCGACACTGTTTCTCCGCTTGTCGTACTTGTGCTAAATCGGCAATACCAGCCTCGAAGCCTACGAGTGATACGCATGTGGAACTGCTCTTCCAACTCTTCAAGTCCGGATTGAGTGCGGTGGCGCGATGTGTACCACCCGGCCGATCCTGTGGACTGTGCGAAGAACCTCACACGCAGCTCATCGATCTTTGAGATCGTGCCCAGTGTGCCAAATATCGGCTCACATGCTCGATGGAGCTGGAACCATCTGATCCATTAAACTTGGAGAAATCGGGGAGCCGATATTTGGGTGGTAGCGGGATCAACTCGTACTCGTTGGGGTACGGCTTGGAATAGCCGATTGTCCTCTTTTCGGCACCATGCGGCTTGGTCTCTCAGGATTGTATTGATCGATCGGTCTTCATTTGCAGAGTCGAACTACGAAGATTCGCGGAGTGGCATACTTAGCCAGCCATGCTTGCTTTTCGGCTCTGAGCCAACTGCGGGAGCTGAGCTCTGGAGGTTTGTCGGAGTGGCATACTTAGCTAGCCACGTCGCTTCTCAAGATCTGTTCCTGAGTTCCTCCTGCTTGTTAAGTCCTGTGTTGCCGTCTGGTTTTGTGAGTGCCCGATTCAGTCCGCACGTATGTGCACGTGTATCCGTGAGGGATCTCCTTAGGCGCCTCATGCAAGAACTGGTAGTCACTAGGGTCACCACCGATCTTGTAGGCCGACGTATGCGGTGGGTCGGCGCCACGGTGCTGCCAACGCGAATGGCAGCGGTGGGCGGGACTGGAGTGGCATCTCTCCCTGGTAAGTCCCTAGAGCTGGTCCTGACGGAGAGTACTGATGCCTCATGATTCCTGGATCACCGAAGAGCGACACGCTCCAAAGTGTTCACCTGGCTCTCGGAATGGCGGTGAATGAGCTACCATGAAGTTAATCTCCTGACGCAGAGACCTGGTGCGTTCTTACGACGGCGGACAGGTCCACTCCATCGAGCGCGCCTTCAGGTGAGAACCCTTTCCCGATGCCATGTGGCGGGTTCGTGAAAGAGCCGATGAGGTCGGCTTCGAGGATTGCTTTGACCTCGTCATACTTCTTCTTGAGCTCCTCGGTCAGATCCTCGTACGTGACTGGGGTGCCTTCCGCCATCTCAGATGTAGATGGCGATGCGGTTGATGTCGAAGACTGTCCCACCGGTCGTGCCAGAATGTGTTGCGGTCAGAAACCCACCGGCGAGCGCGACGGGCAACACAGTAGAGCCGGGAGGCTCCCGGGACTGCGGCTGGCCCTGGTCCCTCCGAGCGACGGCCCGCAAATACTCGGCACGCACGTCGGATCTTGGTGGGCGTGCCACCTGACCTATACTGGTCGGAAGGTGATGGATGTGCCTCGCTTAGTTTCCTGCATGGCATACACGTAAACATTAAATACGAGCCTCGATCGGCTCTCGGGTTGTCCTGTGAATCGGCTCAAAGAGCCGATCCACCCATGATCCGTACGAGGTGTACGAATATATGGTGGTCCTGCTTGATCAATATAAAGCTAAAACGACCTACTACGATTTAGGGTTTTCACCACATAATCGGAACATCCTACTCGTGATTGAGCCTGGCGGCCATGCACAGTGATCGTAAACCGACCCTAGATAAGGCCAACACAACAGTTGATTCCCGGAACATCCTGTCTAGGGCTAGCAAACTACACCCTACGCGCCACTGGATCCTTCAACCCGTTTGTAAGGCCTAACTATGCAGATATTAAACTAATCCTTGAAGAACAAGGAGCAATCATAACGGATCGGATCTACTAAATAATGATCAAGCGGGGTGCCATGCCCACACCTAAGATAGGTGTAAGGGCGGCTAGACGTCTAAGGGTTGCACGGACAGCATATGATACAATGAACAATGCTAACCCTAACACATCTAAGATAACTACGTTGCTCGCCATCAACAAAGCTTCGCACGAGCAACGCATGAACAGCGAATAAACGTGTACTTGCCTAGATCGCAAGATGCGATCTAGGCAGCATGATGCTTACCCGGAAGAAACCCTCGAGACAAAGGGAGTTGGCGATGCGCCTAGATTGGTTTGTGGTGAATGTGATTGTTGTTTATTTCATAAACCCTAGATACATATTTATAGTCCGTAGACTTTCTAACGTGGGAATAATCCCAACCGGGCACGAGCCAAACTCTATCTAATCGACACGTATCCTACTATATTACAGATACACGGGCAAACTAGCCCAAACTTTGCATATAAGGCGATTCATGTATTCCTTCCATGTATATTCTTCAAGCCCATCTCCAATCGCGGCCCACCTCTGATCCGGTCAAATTCTGGTGATAACAACAACTTCATGAGTAGAAAGGGCGCAACAATGCTATGTTCCATGGACGCTTGGTCTCATCTCCGGATTTGTCCGCCTTTCCTTCTTTCCATTCCTGTGCGTCAATCAGGTAGTAGGCATCATTGTGCAGAGCTTTGCTTACAATGAATGGCCCCTCCCAAGGAGGTGAGAGCTTGTGCCGGCCTTCAGTGCGTTGCACTAAGCGTAACACCAAGTCTCCTTCCCGGAAAACTCTCGGGTTAACCTTCCGGCTGTGATAGCGTCTGAGGTTTTGCTGGTAAATGGCTGTTCTTGCCACTGCCAGTTCTCTTGCTTCTTCCAGCAAGTCCACATCGTTTTCTCGGGCCTCTTTTACCTCTTTTTCAGTATAGAGTTGCACCCTTGGTGAGTCATGGAGAATGTCGGTTGGTATTACCGCTTCTGCTTCGTAAACCATGAAGAATGGAGTGTATCCGGTAGACCGGTTTGGAGTCATTCTTATGCTCCACAGTACTGACGGTAGCTCATCGAGCCAACAGCCCGGTGTCTTTTCGAGTGGTTCAATGAGCCTTGGTTTTATGCCGGAAAGCACCAGTGCATTGGTTCTTTCAACTTGGCCATTGCCTTGTGGGTGTGCCACTGAGCACAGATCTAGCCGGATATTGTTGTTCTCACAGAACCGCTTGAACTCTCCTTGGGCAAAGTTTGAGCCATTGTCAGTTATGATGCTATGCGGATATCCATACCGGAGGATGACATCTTTTAGGAACTTCACCGCTGTGTGGCCATCACACTTTGCGATAGGCTTCACTTCCAGCCATTTGGTGAATTTATCCACCATCACCAAGATGTGGGTCATGTTTCCTCTTGCGGTTTTGAATGGTCCAACCATGTCAAGGCACCAAACAGCAAATGGCCACGTTAGCGGTATGGTTTTTAAGCCGGAGGCTGGGGTATGATTTTGCTTGGCGTACCTCTGGCAACCATTGCACCTTCTTACCAAATCCTCAGCATTTTCCAAAGCAGTGGGCCAGTAGAACCCATGCCGGAATACTTTTGCCACCAGCGCCCTTGACGAGGCGTGGTGCCCACACTCTCCTTGGTGAATCTCCTTGAGCATCTCTTTTCCCTCTTCTGGTTCCACACACCTTTGAAGGATACCGGTAACACTTCTTTTGTACACCTCGCCATTAATGAAGGTGTATGCTTTAGCTCTCCGCTGGATTCTCCTTGACTCAGTTTCGTCAACCGGCAAGGTGCCGTTGATCAGGAATTCCTTAATAGGTTTAACCCAAGATGGTGCTTCTCTAACCACAAACACCGGTACGTCTATGTCCATGCTGTCCACAAGCATTGCTTCTTCCGGTATGGGCGTCGCAGTCCCCGAGCTTACCGGTGCAGTCCCCGGGTTTGCCGGAGCAGTCCCCGAGTGTGCCGGAACAGTCCCCGGGTTTCCTTCGTCAATATCCATCGGCACCACGTGTGATTCCGGTATGAAAATTGATTCCGACTCCGGACTTGGCTTGATTGATGGAACTCTTAAGTGTGCCAAGGCTATTCCGGGAGGAATCTCTTGCCTGGATGAACCTAGCTTGGATAAAGCATCCGCGACATCATTTTCAGCTCGCGGCACATGGTGAAACTCACACCCTTCAAAGAAGCCGGCAATCTTTTGCACATGAAACCAGTATGAGGCCAGGTTGGCATCTTTTGCATCCCAATCTCCGGAACACTGCTGTACCACATGATCTGAATCGCCGTAGCAAATGATCCGGTGCGCACCGATTTCTTTTGCGACCTTGAGCCCATGGATTAGAGCCTCATACTCAGCGACATTGTTTGATGCCCTGAAATGTACTTGCAAAACATACCGGAGATGATCTCCCTTTGGTGAGGTGAGTACCACACCGGCACCTAGACCCTCTTTGAGCTTGGATCCGTCAAAATGCATCTTCCAGTATTCTATTTTGTGCTCCGGCGGCTTGTATTGCATTTCCGCCCAATCAACCAGGAAGTCAGCCAAGGCTTGTGATTTTATGACATCTCTTCTTTCGTATACCGGCACGTACGGTGACAGTTGAATTGCCCATTTCGCAATCCTGCCGCTGGCATCTTTGTTGCCCATGATATCTGAAATGGGTGCTTCACTCACCACTTTCATGGGGTGCTCCTCGAAATAGTGTTTGAGCTTGGTGGCGGCCATGTACACGCCGTAGGTCATTTTTTGGAAGTGGCGGTAGTTTTGTTTTGAGAGGGAGAGCACCTCGCTCAAGTAGTATACCGGCTTCTGCACGATTTTTTCTTCTTCCTCTCTTTCTACCACAACCACAACACTCACAACCCGGTTAGTTGCTGCTATGTATAACAACATGGGCTCTCTCTCCAAAGGCGAGGCCAACACCGGCGCAGTGGCTAGCATTGTTTTCAGCTCTTTGAACGCTGCATCTGCCTGTGGGGTCCAGATGAAAGTATCGGATTTTTTCATTAAGGCGTAGAGCGGCAAGGCCTTTTCTCCCAACCTACTTATGAATCGGCTTAGCGATGCCAAGCTTCCGGTAAACTTTTGCACATCCTTTAGTTCCTGCGGGATAGTCATTCTTTCTATTGCCCGGATTTTTACCGGATTCACTTCAATGCCCCGGCTTGACACAAGGAAACCAAGCAGCTTACCGGCAGGGACACCGAAGGTACATTTTGCCGGATTAAGTTTCATCCGGAACCTTCTCAAGTTATCAAATGTTTGCCGGATATCGTCAATTAGGGTGTTTTACCTTAGTTTTTATCACGATATCGTCTACATAGACTTGCACATTCTTTCCAATTTGATCAAACAAGCATTTTTGCATACAACGCTGGTACGTTGCACCAGCGTTGCGCAAACCAAAAGGCATAGTGACATAGCAATAAGCCCCGTGCGGGGTAATGAACGCAGTTTTTATTTGATCTTCCTTTTTCAGGGATTTGGTGGAAACCGGAATAAGCATCAAGGAAAGACAACAACTCACACCCAGCAGAGAATCAATCACTGATCGATCCGGGGCAGGGAAAGGATCTCTCGGGCAAGCTTTGTTGAGGTTGGTGTAGTCGATGCACATGCGCCACACCTTTGGAGCTTTTGCCTCCAGGTTCTCGTCCTTCTTCTTTTCAACCATTACCGGATTGGCCAGCCATTCTGTATGCGTGACCTCCACGATGAATCCGGCAACCAACAGTTTTGTCACCTCTTCTCCGATGATTTTCCTCCTATCTTCAGCGAACCGGCGCAAAGGTTGTCGCACCGGCTTGGCATCCTTCCACGTTTAGAGAGTGCTTAGCCAGCTCCCTCGGAACACCCACCAAGTCATCAGTAGACCAGGCAAAGATATTCCGATTCTCACGGAGGAAGCTGACGAGCGCGCTTTCCTATGCTTGATTCAGGCCGGCACCGATACGAACGGTGCGCTCCGGGTAAGCCGGATCTAGCACGATGTCCTTTGTTTCATTTGTCGGCTTGAATGCCGGTGTGCCCAAGTTTCCACTCATTGCCGCTAAGCTCAACTGTGAGGACTGAGCCAGCGCAACAGCGGTTTGCATCCTTCTTTTTTCCTCTGCGATCACCAGCGATTCCGCTAGGTTTGATCCGGCAGGCTGTTTCAGTGAAACTTTGTAGTTTCCTACCACAGTCAAGGGTCCACGAGGTGCCATCTTCATCTTGAGGTAAGCCGTATGAGTTGAGGCCATGAAAGCTGCCAATGCCGGTCTCCCTAGCAGTGCATGGTAGGGACTGTCTAAGTCCACCACCTCAAACAGAATGTTTTCCACCCGGCAATTGTCACGTCCTCCGAAAGACACATCCACCCGGACTTTTCCTACCGGTGCACAGGACAATCCCGGAACGATTCCATGGAAAGTTGTGTGAGTTGGCTGGAGCATGTTTTCTGTTATCCCCAGCGTGTGCATCGTATGCTTGTACATGATGTTTATGCTGCTTCCATTGTCTATCAGCACTTTGCTGAACTTGACTCGAGTTTCCGGCCCTCGCATGATTGGGTCCACAACAAGAGCGTAACCACCCGGATTCGGCATGATCTTGGGGTGATCCTTGAACGACCAGGTGATTTCCTGATCTGACCACAGCATGTACTTGGGAACTGCCATCATCACGGCGTTTACTTCCATGGAGCGGCGATGCACACTTTGCATGTCGGTTGGCTCAGTGACAAAGACAACACAGCACAAATGTAGGTCCTCGTAAATATTCCGGCCTAAAGGTGCCGGCGGAGGTGGTTGATCTTGATTTTCCTCCACCCGGTTAACTTGCTGGTATTGTTGTACCGGTATGGTATCGGCTCCGGTAAGCGGTGGTGGTGGTGGTAACGGGTGTGGTGTAGCATGTCGTGCGAGGGCGGCAGTACTGTGGAACAGCCTTGCGCATCTTTTGCCGCTCCTCTCAGCATCAAGTGCTTGATCCAGGAACAATCTTTCGTTAAGTGGTTCGCCGGCTTCGATGGATGTGGGGTGTGCAGCTTGCACGGCATGTCCATAGCCGCTTCCATGGTGTATCTCATATGCTCTTGCCAATCTTTTTTCTGTCCCCATCCTTCTTTTTGAACCCATTTCTTCTTAGGACCCGCCCACGGCTGCGATTCGGTTTTTTGCCTCTGGTTTCCGCCGGGGCCAGAATTTTCCTGCACCGCAGCTACTTGTTGCGGACCATACCTTCGGTCCGGAAAGTCTTCCCTTCTTTTGTTGTGCCGGTTATCCCGGTGTTGATCTTGCCGGGGTTGGTTTGACTGCGCCGGTTCAGCTTGCACAGCCGGCTGCAGGGGGTCTCCCAACGCATAGTTTTCCGCCACTCGCATCATTTCAGCCAATGTGCTTGGCATGTTTCTCTGCAGCCTTTGCCACAGTGGTGATCCTCTCCGGCATCCCTGACTGAACCAAGCAATCGCTTGTGCTTCAATCACTCCTTCACACGTGTTTCTCGTTGAGTTCCACCGGGTGAGATAGTCCCGGTCTATTTCACTTGCACGCTGCTGGCACAAGGCGAGCTGCTGGGGCCGGTTAGGCCTCTTGTAAGTGCTGCTGAAGTTGCTCACAAAAGCTTCCTCAAAGTCCAACCATCCATTTACGCTTCCTGCTGGCAAGTTGTTAAGCTAGATACGGGCAGGCCCTACTAGGTAGGACGGTATGATTCTTACCGCCCAACGCCGGTTTACTCCGCCACCAGCTACATAGACAGCTGTGACATAGTCCGCCAACCAATCTTCCGGCTTAGTCGTGCCATCGTATGTTTTTGTGTCTCGAGGCAATTGGAAATTGCGCACCGGTGGCTCTTCTCCCATGATTCGCGGGCCAAAGCACTTTGGGCCAGGAGGGCCCTCAGATTCGATTATTTCGGAAAGATGCACTCTGTCCAGCCTGTGCCCCGCATCCTGGCCTGGCAAGCATCTTTCCCCCACACGTTCCCCCAAAGGGTTCCGGTTCTGACTCGTTCCACCTCGGAATCTCCTTCTTCATATCTTCTCGGTTCCGCGGCTCTTGCCTGCCGGTACCTTGGTGGTCGCATTTCTTCTTCAGTGTATGGTGCCCTTGCAGCTCGATAATTTTGCCCAGTTTCACGTCTACCGGCATGATTGTTTCCGGCATAACCATTCCGCGCATAGCCATTTCCGGCATAGCCGCGACCTCCTCCATAGCTTTTTTCTCCGGCATCATGTGGCCCGACTTTTTGTTTTCCGGCAAGCACCGGATCATACACGGTCATCTGCCGCGCATTCATTTCTTTTTCCCTTCTTTTATCCGGATGGGGGGACGAGGCCTGCCCCTGAGACTTGCTTCCGGCAACTTTTGTCGACCGGATCGATTTTGACTCTAGCGCTGCTTTGTTCATCCTAGCAAGCTCATCATTTTGTGCCTGTATGGTATCAAGCAGCTCTCTAACTCTATCATGTTGCTTTGCCAGAGCCTCGCCGGATAGCGAGTCACACATCTCCATAGCGGCCTTAGCAGCTTTTATAGTTTTATCCGGACTACTATACTTAGATTTCTCTACGATGCTCACAGATGCAGAGGTACTTTTGCCGGCATGAATTTCCTTACGCAAATCCTGATCTAGATTGCGAGCCTTAAGCCGGTTTTCCGGCATCCTAGCGGCATGAGCGCTAACTGAAGCAAAGCCATGGGCAGCATTATACTCACGTAGGGTTAGGTTCAGCTCGCGCTGCGCTGGAGGATGTTTGCGCCGCGAAGCGGCGTGCGCGTGTCGCCTCCAGCTGCGTTTGGGGCGCAGTGGGTCGATGTTCTGCGCGATAGGCGTCGCCAGCATGTTCATCGCCGCCTGGAGTGGCGTTTCCGGTGGTGCTGAAGATGCTCCCGCGGCTCCTGCGTCGCGCTCCAGTGGTGGCTTGGCCGCACGGGTCGATGCCGCACGGCCAGCACCTTCTTCCGCAGTGTCCTTGCCGGCGCCGGCCACGCCAGCCATCATGACCTCCACGCTGCCGGCGGCGCGGCTAGCACATAGCCATCTTGGTGGATCCGGTGCCACCAGCACCGGCGAGAGGCACTAGCGCACAGGGACGGTGCCGAAGTAGATGCGGTGGCTGCCGAACTCGATGATGCGGCCGTTCTTGGGGAACTTACCGCCGTTGGCGAAGCAGCCCGCGTTGTCGTTGATGAAGTCCATGGCGTAGATGTTCTGTACGAGCGCGGACACCGTACGCTCGCCTGCAACATCGAGGAGGCCCGCCCGAATATGAACTCCAGCAAGCGCCTCTCTCTGCCCCACGGTGGGCGCCAACTGTCGTCGTGGTGAACAGACAGATGCCATGGGATGGCTTAAGTTGGGGCCGAGTTGGACGCTAGAGGATTCGGGGGGGGTTTTGGATCGTAGGATGAACTTCCGGGTGCCTTCCTCAAGAACTTGGCCAAGGCCAGAGGTAGAAGAAGAGAGACACAAGGATGAACTCCGTTCTAGATCTTCTCTATTCCATGAACAACAAGGTTACAAGTTTCTTCGTACACATGCGTGCCCGTGAAGAGGGCTGCCCTCTCCTTATATAGGGGAGAGGGTGGCTTACAGGGGAAGAAACCTAATGGCATCTTTGAACAGACAAACTACTTTACAAAGCTACTTTAATCATAGGTGACGCCGGTATCTTCTTTAATCAGAGAGGCTGATGTCCTCCGGTTGCTTTGGGCGTCACCCTCATCTTTTACGCCATGGCTTCGTTTAAAGCCACTTTGCTTAGGTCATGCTTGTCCTCTAGCTCCCGAGGGAATCTTTGACCAGTCCTGCCGATGTGCTACAGTGCACTTCTTACCGGCAGTCCGGTGTCTTCTTAGCCCATACCGGTATACGTACCTTTGGGGATACGGTGCAGATTTACTTAGCCAATCGCTTAACTTCGTTCTCCAGAATGAACCTCAAACCGGTATCTTGATGGCTCAAACCATCCGGTTTGGCATGCCTTTGGCATACCGGGGGTCATCCCCCCAACAACAACACATAATTGTCTTACATAGAGGGATCACATGATCCAATCTTAATACATCATAGTGGATCTAGAGATCCTATTACAAAACACATAGTGGAAGCGAAGTAGCGGTCTTGGTTCATCTGTTCCCACGCAACCGTTGACGTGTGGAGTGATCCTAGTTGTCGTAGACGTCCTGCTGTCCATCTTCCTCGTACTGTTGTTCCTCTTCATAGTCTGGCCATTTGAATAGCCAGGGACAAAGCCATGAGTACTTTAAAGTACTCGCAAACTAATACTAGTGTAAGCACTATCAATTTTAGTAATGGGGTGCTAAGCTCTAAGTTTATTTGCATAAAGCCAATTTTAGTTCACAAAATTGTTAGTAAAGCCTCTTCATTTGCTAATTAACTCAAGTGGGAACATTACTGTCATTCCCACAACTCGGTTGTGATTCAAGTCAAATTCACCATTCACCTTTCAAGTTCAAGTCACAAGTCACCCTTCACATGTCACATTTTTGAAAAGTTCTGATGACAGAACAGTATGGCCTTTCCAACCGTCCATAACCGTGGACGCGGCTATTCAAATAGTTCTACACTCTGCAGAGGTCGTACACTTGTGCCACAACATTTGCAATAATCCGTCAGGGTTAACTGGCCCTGATTTATCACACTCCGTGTGTGGACTACCAACCATAACCTTTCACTTACATACCCTAGTATAGGCACCTCTCCCCATGAGCTTGGCCTCCCGTGAAGACAACTGTCAACCCAGGAACTGCACAGGGCTTGGGAGGACATTCACCTCATTTCACGCCATTTCACATCATTTCATATTTCTTTGGAGGCAGCCCTTGGCATAACCCCGATGATGCTTGTTTAGAGGGAACCCATACTAAGATACATAAACTTCTAGTTAAGCCCTACCCATATCAGGTATTGTGGGGATACTTGTAAAATTGGAATGGTATCGCATCCGAACCCAACCATCATGTTGGGGGAATGACCCCGGTATGCCAAAGGCATGCCAAACCGGATGGTTTGAGCCATCGAGATACCGATTTAATAATCTTACCGGAGCACAAAGGTAAGAGTTTGGGCTAAGTGAAGCTAAGCCGGTATCCCCAAGGGGGTATGCCGGAACCCGATAAAGAAGATACCGGAGAGAAGGGCCTGTCGGCGGAACTGGTCAAAGATTCTCTTCGGAGCAAGAAGACAAGGATGAGCTAAGCAAAGCGGCTTTAATCAGAGCCCTGGCGCCAAAGAGAGTGATGACGCTGAAAGAAGCTGGAGGACGTCAGCGTCCCTGATTAAAGAAGACTCCGGCGTCATCTATGATTAAAGTAGCTTTGTAAAGTAGTTTGTCCAGTCAAAGATGCCATTAGGGTTTCTTGTTCTGTAAGCCACCCTCTCCCCTATATAAGGAGAGGGGGTACTGCATGCTGGGGATATGCCCATAGGGGGTGGGTCGCCAGTCCCACTCGCTACGAAGGCGAAGGCCCAGGAAGGATCGCCAGTCGCCTAACCGACTGGGCCCGAAGGCGACTGGGCCGAAGTCTTGAAGGAGATGATTTGCACGGTTCGAGATAGAGATTACTTGAGGAAGGGTGCGGTATCCCGGATTTGTAGTAACTGATATGATTCGGAGTTATCCCCTTGTAACCCTAGGCCGGGGGTGGAGATATAAACCCCCGGGCTAAACCCTAGAAGGACACATCATCTGAGATCCAATCTTCCCATTGTAAGCTCCGGCTTCTCGCCGAGTGAGCCCCCCCATTGTAATTCTCCACTGAGCAATAAAGATCTAGCAGGACGTAGGCCTTTACTCTCCGGAGGGGCTGAACCTGGGTAAACCCCTTGCGTCTCTTGCACCTCGACCCGTAGATGGCGATGTTCCCTTACCCTCGCATCAATGAAGTGCTACCCCCTGTAGCATCTGCCGTGGTCACATCCACGACAGTGGCGCCCACCGTGGGGCATGGGACATCAAGCCTCCGAGCTACGGCGAGGCCCTACTCGCCAGTGCGGCGGCCGGTCGCTTCCGGCAGGATGATCGCCACCGGCAATTTCTTCCACATCCAGCCAAGCACCTACCGGCCCGCCTCGTCACCTCTCAAGCACGCCTGGATGGTGCCGATCGGCTCCATCAACCTCTTCGTTGGGCTCGCCGGTGTCAGCGACCCCGCCGAACCTCGCCCCGGTCGGTCGCACGACCCCTTCGCGCCGGGACAGCTCCTCACCGCTACTCGCCCGGTCACCGGCGAGGTATACGCAGAGGCCGAGACGGCCCTGGAAGATGATGCTGATTCGGCGGTCGTGGCGCCGACCGCCAACTCCATCGTTGCCTCGTCAGCCGCCGATTCCGTCGACACCGTCCCAGCCATCGACTCCGTTATCGCCGCGATTGACGCCGACTTCACCGACATCATCGCCATAACATCGGTTGCCGGGTCCACCGCTGCATCCCCGACTGCACGCTCTGTTGCCACAGCGTCGGCCAAGGACTCTATCTCCTTGGTCTCCCACCCAAGCGACTTCGAAGACGGCTTCGAGGACGACTCCATCCTCTCCCTCTTCGGCAGCGACTCCGACTCGGACTCCGTCGAGGCCCCACGCTACCGCTACCCGACCGCAGTCTTCATGGCAGGGGGCGAGGAAGAGCTTCCGGTCGACGCCTTCACCACCCCCCTCCCTGCAACCGCCACCGCGACCGAGATCGAGGCGCACCGGGCGGCCCTCGAAGAGCAGAGGAAAAAGGAGCTCGCCGAAAGGCAGAAATTTCGTCTCGAGCAAGATGAATTGAGAGCCATATCTCACTATCGCCAGCAGCGAAACCGCCGGCGCATGGAGCGCGCCCGCGCAAACGATTTCCCCAGCGCGCGCCTTAACTTCGACGACCCAGACGGAGAAATCCGGGTCGCCCAAATCAGAACCCTGACATCCCGGAAGGAAGTCGGGCTGCCGCCGATAGAGCGGCGCACGGAGCACCTCCGCCACCCCCACCGCCACCACCCGAAGTTCCTCGGGCAGTTGACGCCAACGGCCTACCGTTGCACTCGTCTCCAGCCGACAACGTTGCGGCTGCACAGGCCGTCCTCGCAAGAATCCCGAAACAGGAGACGGCGCAATCCTTGTCCAGCACGCCAAGGCCTTGGTTGCCAAGGCATTGGAGCAACAGCATGCCGCAGCCGACTCGCAAGGGCGACTCTATTCGCGCACATCCGCCAGTCGCGCGGCGTCGTCGGACGCGGCAAACCGCGCAGTTGTCAACGCCAACAACGGCCCACCGCCAGCACCGCGCGCGGCCCACTCGTCTAACAACCGAGTCGAGCCGCGCCCCGCGCGGGTGATGGTCGCCGCCAATGGACAGCCAGTCGACGCACGAACCCACATCGTCAACGACCAAGAATGGCGGGCGCGAAATCGGCTGAACGACCGCCACGCCGATGAAGCCCCGCGCCAGAGCGCGTTCACTCGAATCGGCCCCGCTTGCTTCGGGCCAATGATCAGAGGCGAGCCGTACCCCGTGGGGTTCAAAGGACCCCGTGACATCGAGAAGTACGACACACATATCGACCCTACGGTCTGGATCGACTCGTACGCCATGGCAATGGGGATCCAAGGCCACTCCGAGTTACTCGCAGCACGTTACCTGCCTCTCATGATGGACGGCGTCAATCGCCACTGGTTCAACACCCTCACCGTCAACAGCATTGACTCCTGGGAAGAAGCCCGCGCCGCATTTATCCAGCACTTCGCCAGCGCATACACTCGTGCTACAACCATAGAAGACCTGGATCGCTGCGTCCAAGGCCCGCGCGAGTCGACCCGCCGGTGGGTGCAGCGCTGGCAGGACATGTGGACGACCTCCAGCGGCATCAGCACGGACACGGCAATCTATTGCTTCCGACGCTGCTGCCGGTACGAACCGCTAAGCGCCAAGCTCCGTCGCGTCAGCAGGGATAACATCTCAATCTCCGAGCTCTTCGACATCGCCACCCGCTACGCCGACGAAGACCCTACAGTCGACTCGGACGACGAGTACGGCCAGCGACGCAATCGCCGCCCTGCGCACACGGAGCCCCGGCGTGGCGACTACCGATTCGCCGGCCGGTCTAACAATGGCAAGCGCCGCAGAGAGGGAGGATAGAACGAGCTGGTCGCCACCACCGACTATGAGCAGCGCGAGCCAAAATCGTTCCGGCGCGACACTCGCGCACCACGGGAGGATCGGCCTCAGCCCAAGCGCTTCGACGCCCGCAGCCTCCTAGATGCACCATGCATCTATCACAGCAAGGAGGGCAAACCCGCCAATCACACGACGGGAAATTGCTACTCCCTGAAGCAGATAGAAAGGGCCCGCCGCGCCAAGGAAAACGACGGCGGTAATCAGCACAAAGACCGCGCCAAAGACCAAGACCAGCACAAGGGAGAAGGCTTCGGTCGCAGCGCCGGCTCGCTCCACACCTTCACTGGGGTCGGCGACCGGCGGGACAGGAAGGTCCTCGCAAGGGCAGTAGCGGTACACGCAGTCATCCTTTCCGATGTGCCCCGGTGGCTTAACTGGTCCGAGCAAAGCATTACCTGGAGCCGCGAAGATCACGCTCCCCGCATCGAGTACCCCGGCCGAGTGGCGCTAGTCGTCAGGCCCAAGGTCGCCGACTACTGGCTACCAAAAACCCTGATGGACGGGGGAAGCTCCATCAACATTATGTACTACGAAACCTTCCAGCGGCTTGGCCTACCAGACTCACGCCTCGAGAACACCAAGGTTACGTTCCACGGCATCGTCCCCGGGCGGAAGGCCTTCCCGATCGGCAAGGTCACATTGCCAGTCACCTTCGGTACGCCCGTGAACTTCCGCAGCTCCTACCACTGTGTACTCGGCCGACAGGCGTTCGCCCGCTTCATGGCGACACCCCACTACGCATACAACATGATGAAGATGCCAGGGCCTCGAGGCGTCATCACCGTCCACGGTGATCCGGAGATGGCACTGGAATGCGAGGACGTCAGCGCCAAGCTCGCCGACGCCGTCATCGCCGACGAACAAGACAACTCCGCCGAGCTCGCCAAATACCCAGTAGATCGCAACGACCCCGCCATCCTGGAGAAGCCAACCGAGCTCGACTCGTCCGCAGCAACCTTCAAGCCTGCAACAGGCACTCGCCAAGTAGATCTTGTAGAAAACGATCCAAGTAAGCAAGTTACCATTGGGACGGGCCTGTCCGCCCAATAGGAAAGCGCGCTCATCAAGTTCCTCCGTGAGAATCGAGATATCTTTGCATGGAAACCGTCTGACATGCCAGGTGTCCCGAGAGAACTTGCTGAGCACAAATTACACGTCGATCCCTCCGCGCGACCCGTTAGGCAGGCAATGCGCCCTGTAGGAGAAGAACGGCGACGCGCAATCGCCGAAGAAGTAAACCGGCTACTCGCCGCCGGCTTCATCATCGAAATCAAGCACCCCAAATGGCTGGCAAACCCAGTCCTGGTGCTAAAGAAGAACAAGACGTGGCGAATGTGTATCGATTACACAAGCCTCAACAGCGCATGCCCCAAGGACCCATTCGTCCTGCCGCGAATCGACCAGATTATCGATGCGGTCGCCGGGTCCGAGTCGCTATGCTTCCTTGATGCGTACTCCGGGTACAATCAAATAAAGATGGCCAAGGAAGACCAAGAGAAGACAGCATTCATCACGCCCTGGGCGCCTACTGCTACACGTCCATGACCTTCGGCCTCAAGAACGCCGGAGCAACGTACCAACGGTGCATGAACAGCTGCCTGGAAAGCCAAATCGGCCGCAATGTGCACGTCTACATCGACGACGTGGTGGTCAAGTCGACTCACCAGGCCGACCTCATCAATGACCTCGCCGAAACATTCGCCAACTTACGGCGATACAAGATCAAGCTCAATCCTCTAAAGTGCACCTTCGGGGTTCCTTCTGGACAACTGCTAGGCTACGTCGTCTCCAAACGAGGCATCGAGCCCAACCCGGAGAAGACACTGGCGGTCATGCGCACCAAGCAGCCGACCTGCCTAGTCGACGCGCAGAAACTCGCCGGCCGAGTCGCCGCCCTCAGTCGCTTCATACCCCGGCTCGGCGACAAGGCCATGCCACTCTACCGCTTGCTCAAGAAGTCGGAATCGTTCAGGTGGACAGATGAGGCGCAGCGGGCCCTGGAAGAACTCCAGCACGCCCTTTCGAATGCACCTATCCTCGCGGCCCCGCTGCCAAAAGAGACTATGCTCCTATACGTCGCCGCGTCGAACCGCGCTATAAGCGCGGTCATGGTCGTCGAACGGAAGGAAGAGGGAAGGGAGCAACTGGTACAACGCCCGGTCTACTACATCAGCGAAGCTCTAATCGAATCCAAGCAGCGGTACCCGCATTACCAAAAGCTGGTGTACGCAGTCCTCAGGGCCCAGAGGCGACTGGCCCCTTACTTCCACGAGCACCCCATCAAGGTAGTCGCCTCAACACCACTCGCCGACATCATCCGTAACCGCGACGCAACCGGCCGGATCGCCAAGTGGGCAGTCGAACTCGGCGTCCACAACATCACCTACGAGTCGCGCCACGCCATTAAATCTCAGGCACTCGCCGACTTCCTCGCCGACTGGGAAGAGGCCCAGCAGCCAAGCTCCCCCGCGGACCTCAAACACTGGACACTGCACTTCGACGGTTCTAAGAACCTCGAGGGGGCAGGCGCGGGAGTCGTCCTCACATCACCAAAGGGCGACACCGTGAGGTACGTCCTGCAACTCAGATTCGAGCCCTGCACCAACAACAGGGCCGAGTACGAGGCGCTCCTACACGGTATGTGAGTTGCAAAAGAGATGGGCGCAACGCGGCTGCGTTGCCTCGGCGATTCCGACCTAGTCGCCAGCCAGACTTCCGGCACCTGCGACGCCACCGACGCCAACATGATCGCATACAAGCGCGCCGTCGACCAAGCCGGCGCTAGCTTCGCCGGCCACGTCGTCGAATGGGTCGACAGGCGCAAGAATGAGGAAGCCGATGCACTAGCCAGAATCGGGTCCAAGCGACTCCAACCCCCTCCGGGCGTCGTCCTGGATATCCTCAGCCACCCCTCGGTGCGCGCACCCCGCGAGCTGGACATTGCTGAGCCTCCTGCTCCCGACTCCACCCTAGTCGCACTCGCCGCCGACAGCATCGACTGGACCGAGCCGTACATAAGCTACCTCGAGCGCCAGATACTGCCAATGGACGAAGCCAAAGCACGGGCTATCGTACGCAGGTGCAAGTCTTTCACGATCATCAATAATGAGCTATACAAGCGCAGTGTCTCGGGAGTGTTCCAACGATGCGTCGCTACCACGGAAGGGCGCAGCATTCTGCGCGACATCCACGCAGGGGACTGCGGCCATCACGCAGGCGCGCGTTCAATCGTCGCCAAAGCCTTCCGTCACGGCTTCTACTGGCCAACAGCCCACGACGATGCAGTCGCGCTCGTCCGTTCGTGCGCCGGGTGCCAAAAGTACGCAAGCCAGTCGCACATGCCAGGGTCGGCATTGAAGACCATTCCCCTCACCTGGCCCTTCGCCGTCTGGGGCATGGACATGGTGGGGAAATTCAAAACGGCCCCCGGCGGATATACTCACCTCCTGGTTGCGGTGGACAAGTTCACCAAATGGGTAGAAGCAAAGCCCATAAAGAAGTGCGACGGGAAGACAGCCACAAAGTTCCTACGCGAGCTTATCTATCGATATGGCTACCCTCGCAGCATCATAACCGACAATGGCACCAACTTCGCAAAAGGGAGATGGCCGACTTCTGCGAAGAGAAGGGCATCCGACTCGACCTCGCCTCAGTCGCACACCCTGAGTCGAACGGCCAAGCAGAAAGAGCAAACCAGAGCAGCTTCACGGACCAGAGCTCCTGGTTGTGCCCCTGGAACGCGCAGCCGGTTGCTGGGCAGAAGAGCTCTCTTGGCTTCACGCCTTTCTTCCTGGTGTATGGCGCCGAGGCAGTTATGCCCACGGACATCGCCTACGACTCGCCTCGGGTCACCAACTACGCCGAAGAAGACAACGAGCGAGCTCGCCAAGATGACATCGACCTCCTTGACGAGGCCAGAGACCTCGCACTCTCCAGGACCGCCATCTACCAGCAGGATCTCCGTCGCTACCACAGTCGTCGCGTTCGGAGTCGCTCCTTCCAAGTCGGAGACCTCGTACTCCGGCTAATCCAAGACAAGAAAGGCATGCACAAGCTGTCCCCGCCCTGGGAAGGACCATTCGCCGTCAGCCGCGTACTCGGCAATGACTCCTACTACCTCACAGACGTCCGCAAGGACGACAAAGGCGAACCACTCACCAGAGAGGTGGAGCGCCCCTGGAACGTGAACCTCCTCCGGCGGTTTTACACCTAAGGACAAAATGTAGCCCGCAAATTCAGAGGTTAATAAAAATCGCCGACCGCATTGATCTCCAACTCCGACTGCCTCTCCTTCACCCGCTAAATATCTCCATCTCTCATCCCGGTACATACCGGCCCAGTCGCCGCGACAAGCGACTCGGTACTGAGAGACCTTCGGTCGCCGCTGCTGGAAGAGCGAAGTCCACGATCGGCCAAGTAGCCGGGCTAACAAGGGCATGGCGGTGTGACTGGACGCAACACCAGGTCCGGTCACCCACCACCCCTTACGCCGTCGGGTGAAAACGGCGACTGGAACCCACAGCAGGGCCGCATGCTCGGCCAGCCCCACGGGCCACGGCGACCGTCTCGTGCTACGCTATACAGCACACCAATGCCCTCCTCTACCTTAGGCTGGCGAATTGCGCGGCTAAGTACTTCGACTAGGGACCCCGCAAAACGGACCCGCGGCTCGCCAAGGAAAACGCCCGCAATGACCCCCTTTGGAGTCGCCTAGCGACTGGCTCACCGAGCCACGACGAGTGGCGCGCTACATATAAACAGCGCAACTACAAACTTACCGCTACTCCACCCATGAGGCTGCTATTCACACTATAACGACTACGTACTGCGACTGGGGACGCCCAGCTCGACAAGGAAAACAGTCAAGTCGATAGCCTTCATCGGGGTCGCAAGGCGACTGGCCTGAAGGCCATGGAGAGTCGGAACCAACTCCAAAGCATCGCCGCCACAATAACATAAATTCAAAAGCAACCATCGAATTATAGTTAAGCAAAAATTACCACTTTATTTACAACTGACACCCGCTCGCGGGAATTCAAGTTACTTCTTACACAGGGACTTAGAAACCTACGAGGACGGCCCCGGAGCCCCTTCTACGACAGGTTCGGCGCCATCATCGCCGTGACGAAACTTCGGCGTGTACAGAACGACCGGGTACGTAGACAAGGAGCCGGTGGCCGCGGCATGGAAGAGGCGCTCCGCGGGGTAGTCCACCGGGCCTGGCTCCTTCTCCGCGTCCCCAGGCGCCGCTGGCTGGAGATGTGAGTCTCCAAGTCCGCAGTCGCCAGCACCCGGTCGGCAAAGGGGCGCACCGCATCCATCAAGCGCAGCACTTCGGCAACGTCGAACTCACCAGTCTCCGAGGGGAAGCCAGCGGTGACCTCCTCCACGTCGAACCCCTCGGAGTAGTGCGCCAGCACCATGCTCTGAGCCATGGTAATGCCAACACGGCAGGAGGAGCGGCGAAGCCAGTCAACGACGGCCGGAATGTTGGACACAGCCCTGAAGACGGACGGCGTGTCCGCGGAATCACCTCCCGCGGACTCAGGTACTGGAGCGCAGCCAGTATCTCCCCCGCACAGGCAATGATACGTGCGGTCGCAGTCAACAGGCATTCCCGCGGAGTCGCCATCTCCGTGAAGTCGCTCGTACCTACAACCAACAACACAAGAGAAAATAAGAACTCTCGACCGCCATGCTGGGACCGGCCCCGAAGCCGCTTCGCCATGCTTGGGGACTGGCCCCCGAAGTCGACTCGCCAGGCTTGGGGACTAGCCCCCAACGCCGACTCGCCATACTCGGGGACTGACCCTCGAAGCCGCCTCGCCGTGCTCGGGGACTGGCCCCCGAATTCGACTCGCCAGGCTTGGGGACTGGCCCCTAACACCGACTCCCCACGCCCGGAGACTCGAAGCCTCGGCACTCAAACAGCAAGGGAGAAGGCAAGAACTTACCGAGAAGCTGCCGCGACATCTCACGGACGAAAGCCTCGAAATTGGTCTTCTCGGCCTGCACCGCCAGGACGATGCCTTCGGACGCCTCCTTTTCCGCAGCCAACTCCTTGGCGTGCTGCTGCTTCAAGGCCGCAACCTCTTCCCGCAGAGACGCGGCAGCCCCACGCGCGGAATCCCGCGCATCAGTTGCGGCCTCCAGCTTCACCTTGTACTCGGCGATGACATCCTCCAGTTCCCGGCCCTTCTGCTCCAAGACCTTCGTCAATTCCGCCACCTCCGCTTTCGCCCTTTTCCGGGACTCTTCGGCCTGCTGCGCCCGGAACTCGGCTTCGCGGTAGAAGGATTCCTTGACAAATCCTTCCCGGGCCTCGGCAAGAGCCTTTGCCTGCGCCTCTGCTACAAAAAAAGAGGGCGGTGAGAACAGAAGTACCGTCAAGGCCAGCACTACTGAGAGAGGAAGGCGAGCGGGCACGACTTACTGCCCAGAGCAATGAGCTTCCGGTTCTTTTGCGCCGCCTCCTCCACGAGCGCGGTCAATCGCTTAACCTCCGCCTGCAAAAATCCAAAAACAATGCCAAGGTCGATAAAAGAAGTCCAGACATACAAAAGGAGACTCGACTCGCCCTTTCAGACCAAGTCGACCCTCGGGGACTGGGGGTGACTGGACTGCGAATACAGAGATACTCACCACGTGTGCTTCACCAAGCGCCGTGTGGAGCTCAGTGAAGGTCAAGGTAGAGGGCGGTGGATGGCGCGACTCGGCCGCCTCCCCCGCCTGCATCACCGCCTCAGTCGACGGCACCTCGCCTGTCCGCGTATCGGCGTCGCTAGGCGGGGCTCGGTCCCTAGCGGCCCGGCGCTCCTTCAGCGGCTCCGAGAGGCCGCCCTCCTCGACGATGTTTTCTTCGATCTCGGGCGCCTTCTGGCCCTCGGTCGACCCGACGCCCGCCGACTCCTCCTCCACCACGGGTGGAATGGCGTCCGGCCCCATCGCTGCGCTCGCCATGCCCCCGCGAACCATGCTGGGCAGGGGGAAGACTTCGGCGGTGGGCTCGGCGTGGCTGGCGCCCACCTTCTCAGCTCGGCTCGCGGTGACAGGCTCTTCCGGAGCCGACCCCGCGCCCCCGAGGACGGAGGGCGCCGCTTTCTTCTCTGCGGCCTTCTTCTTCGCCTCAGCCGCCCTCGTGGCCGCCGCCCCAGTTGTGGCCGGTTTCGCCAAGGTCTTCTTCTTGGACCTACAGGGGAGCAAGGTGAGTCGACATCCAATCCCGCCACAAATAGAACAGGATCGACGAGGAGCACTTACTTCACCGTGGGGATTGCTTTTACGCCCGGACCGGCCCGAGCTCCCGCGTCGATCACGTCCTTCAAGGGGCGCTGAAGCCTTATGGAACCTTCCAGGATGGTTGGGCGCAGTCGCTTCGACGGCGGCTCGGCCCCTTCCTTGGAAGGCTCCGCCTCGCCCTCCGGGCGAGAGGTCGCCTCCTCTTCAACCGCGCCCTGAGACGAGGACCCGGCGCCCCTCTTCGACCCGCGCGGGAGTCGGATGAAGTCCCGCGCCTCGGAGTCCGACTCGGTGCGCTCCTCCTCGTCGTCGACCTCTTCTTCTTCGCCTTCGGTCATTTCCGGAGGCTCCTTCCCGGCGAGGGGGGGAGGTGGTCAGCAATCTTCTGCCAGCGCTACATTCGAGTCAAGGAAACAAGTCAGAAAAGAAGAGACGTTATCAAGGCATTCGGAGTCACTGCACAAAGCGTTACCTGAGGCGCCGGGGTATCTTCGGAGTAGGGCTGCAGGCCGTCCTCGAAGGAGGTAAAGGTGGCCGTGGTGATCTTGGCGAGCGCCTTCCGATACTCGCTCTCGTCCCACTCGGTCGCCGGCGACCGGGTGCAGTCGTTTTGCCCCCGGTACTCCCACATGGGGTGAGCTCGGCACCGCAGGGGGATCAGCCGCCGGCCGAGCCAGCAGTTATACATATTAACTGCCGTCAAGCCGTTATCCTTCAGCGCCTGGATCGCCTGGCGCATCTCCTTCACCACTTGCTCTTGCTCGCGCGGCAGCGACCGGACGTTGAGACGTCGCGGGACGCTGGGCTCGGGGCTGAACTGAGGAATGCAGACCTCGCCGGGGGGAGTGTACTCCTTGGCGTAGAACCAGAAGCGGCGCCACTGCGATTGCGCCTTCTTGGGGAGCGCCATGTCGATGAAGCTTTCCCCGGACTTCACCTGGAAGGTGATTCCGCCGTTCGGGATGAGCGCCTCGCTGCTCTTGTTGGCCCGAGTCGCCCGCCCGTGGAAGATTGACACCCACAGCGGGAAGTACGGCGGGCAACCCAGGTAGCACTCGCACAGTGCTACGAACAGGGAGATCTGCTGTACACTGTGCGGCCCCAGGTCGCATATCTTGATGCCGTAGAAGGCCAGCAACTGGCGGATGAAGTCGGAGGAGGGGAGCGCGAATCCGCGATCCAAGAAGCTGAGGAAGAGCACGAATTCGCCCGGCCTCGGGAGCGGCTCCACCTCGTTCGCCAGTGGAACTCGCCAGCGCTCCGTTTGAACTCGGGGATGACCCCGGAGGCGACATACGGAAGGAGGGACTCGCGCGTGACCTTGGACTTGCCCCAGGCTCTCGCCGCCATGGTTGCGCTCGGGAGTTCTCGGCGAAAAGAGAAGGGAATGGAGGAAGAATGTGGCGGAGTGATAAGCCCTAACCCCCGGGTTCGGCCTTTTATATCGCTGCACTCGCCCCAGATAAGCACCAAATCCGCCCGTTGATTCGCCGCGAGATTGCCGCCCCGGGATTAACGGTTAGGATCGGCAGCGGGATCAGCGGGACGGACGTTAAGGTTAGCCGTTAACGGTCACATCAGGCCCAACGGTCAACTCCATGCAAACGGTCCGCACCTCGGTCAACGTGAAAACTAGCCGTTGCCTCCTCCACGTGTCCGCACACGGGACCTACGCCGACTGACTTGAGGCGACTGGCATGCGCCGACTGCCCTACGACGACTAGCATAACGCCGACTGTCATACGTCAAGTGGCTCATCAAGTTCGGGCGAGTGAAGACTAGCGATCTGCTGGAGTTTATTTCGGGAGCCCGGCGGCGATTCACCTTAATCCGCCTTAGTGTCTCTCCGCGACCCGCGCCGAATCTCCGCTTCGTCACCACCGCGCTCGGGGACTACTGATGGGGATATGCCCATAGGGGGTGGGTCGCCAGTCCCACTCGCTACGAAGGCGAAGGCCCAGGAAGGATCGCCAGTTGCCTAACCGACTGGGCCCGAAGGCGACTGGGCCGAAGTCTTCAAGGGATGATTTGCACGGATTCGAGATAGAGATTACTTGAGGAAGGGTGTGGTATCCCGGATTTGTAGTAACTGATATGATTCGGAGTTATCCCTTGTAACCCTAGGTCGGGGGTGGAGATATAAACCCCCGGGCTAAACCCTAGAAGGACACATCATCTGAGATCCAATCTTCCCATTGTAAACTCTCGGCTTCTCGCCGACTGAGCCCCCCCCCATTGTAATTCTCCACTGAGCAATAAAGATCTAGCAGGACGTAGGCCTTTTACTCTCCGGAGGGGCTGAACCTGGGTAAAACCCTTGCGTCTCTTGCACCTCGACCCGTAGATGGCGATGTTTCCTTACCCTCGCATCAATGAAGTGCTACCCCCTGTAGCATCTGCCGTGGTCACATCCACGACACTGCCTCACACAGGCGCGTGTCCACAGAGGAGATTAGACGATAGAACTTGTATCCAAGCACCTGTAATCCTGTTGAGATCAATGAAGCAAGCGATCTAGTAAAGAGTTCTTCCTCTTGTCTCTCTTCTTGCATACCGGCCTTTGGTTGTGTTCTTGAGGAAAGCATCCGGAAGTTCATCCCATCTAGTCGCAAACCCTCCCCGAATCCTCTAGCGTCCATTCGGTCCCAATCTAAGCCATCCTATGGCATCTGTCTGTTCACCACGATGACAGTTGGCGCCCACCGTGGGGCGTGAAGTGGCGCTTGCAGGAGTTCACATTCGGGCGGGCATCCTCGAGGTCGCCGGCGAGCGTACGGTGTCCGCGCTTGTGCAGCGCATCTACGACATGGACTTCATCAACGACAACGCGGGCTGCTTCGCCAACGGCGGCATCTTCCCCAAGAACGGCCGCACCATCGAGTTCGGCAGCCACCGCGTCTACTTCGGCACCGTCCTGTGCGCGGCGCCTCACCGGTGCTGGTGGCACCGGACCCGCCAAGATGGCTCAGTCGCCGCGCTGCCGGCAGCGTCGAGGTAATGACTGGCGTGGTTGGTGCAGGAAAAGAAGCTGTGGATGAGGGTGCTGGTCGTGCGGCTTCGACCCGTGCGGCCAAGCCACCGCTGGAGCGCGACGCTGGCGCTGCGGGAGCATCTTCCGCGCCACCGGCAACACCTCTCCAAGCGGCGATGAATGTGCTGGCAACGCCCATCGCGCAGAACATCGACCCGGCAGCGGCTCAGGCGGAGTTGGAGGCACAACGCCAGAAGCTGCTCGCAACGGCGCCGACATCGTCCGGGCGCAGCGCGAGCTGAACCTAACCCTACGTGAGTATAACGCTGCCCATGGCTTTGCTTGTTAGCGCTCATGCTGCTAGGATACCGGAGAACCGGCTAAAGCTCGCAACCTAGATCAGGATTTGCGCAAAGAAGTTCTTGCCGGCAGTACCTCTGCATCTGTTAGCATCGTCGAAAACCTAAGTACAGTAGTCCGGATAAACTATAAAAGCTGCTAAAGCTGCAGTAGAGCTATGTGAATCGCTTCCGGAGATGCTTTGGCAAAACAGCAAGAGCGTGTTAGAGAGCTGCTAGAAACTATTGAGCAGCAGAATGCCGAGCAAGGCTAAGTGAACAAGGCCGCGGCCTCGAAATCCGCGCGTTCAACAAAGAATGCCGAAGCAAGTCCCATGGGCAGGCATCGTCCCCCATCCGGACAGAAGAAGAGAAAAAGAGATGAACGCACAGCAGATGACGTGTACGATCCGGTTCTTGCCGGAAAACAACAAGCCGGGCAACACGATGCGGTAGAAAAAGCCAAGGGGTAGGTCGAGGCTACGCCGAGGAGGCTATGCCGGAAACAATCATGCCGGTAGATGTGAAACCGGGCAAAATTATCGAGCTGCAAGGGCAGCGGAGGAGATGCCACCACCAAGGTACCGGCAGGCAAGAGCCGCGGAACCGGAAAGATACGGAGAGGGAGATTCCGACGTAGAACGAACAAGGGTCTACCGGAACCCCTTGGGGGATCGCCTGGGGGAAAGATGTTTGCCAGACCAGGATGCGAGGCACAGGCTGGACAGGGTACATCTTTCTGAAATGATCGAATCTGAGGGTCCTCCTGGCCCAAAATGTTTTGGCCCACGGATCATGGGAGAAGAGCCACCGGTACGCAATTTCAGCTGCCCCGATACACAAAAATGTATGATGGCACGACCAAGCCGGAAGATTGGTCGGCGGACTATGTTACTGTTTATGTAGCGGTGGTGGAGTGAACCGGCGTTGGGCGGTGAGAATCATACCGTCCTACCTGGTAGGCCCTGCACGGATTTGGCTTAACAACTTGCCGGCAGGAAGCATTAACGGATGGTTGGACTTTGAGGAAGCCTTCGTGAACAACTTCAGTAGCACTTACAAGAGGCCAAACCGGCCCCAACAGCTCGCTTTATGCCAGCAACGTGCCGGTGAGACAGACAGGGATTATCTTACCCGATGGAACTCAACAAGAAACACGTGTGAAGGAGTGATTGAAGCACAAGCAATTGCTTGGTTCAGTCAAGGATGCCGAGAGGATCACCGCTGTGGCAAAAGCTGCAGAGAAGCATGCCATCAACCTTGGCAGAGATGATACGTGTGGCGGATAGCTATGCATTGGGAGACCTATTGCAACCAGCAGTACAAGCTGAGCCGGAGCAGCGACAGGAACAATACCGGGACAACCGGAACAACAAGAGAAGGGAAGATTTCCCGGATCGAAGGTACGCTCCGCAGCACGTTGCTGCCGTGCAAGAAAATTATGATGCCGGCGGCAGCCAAAGGCAAAAAACCGGATCGCAGCCATGGGCGGGTCCAAAAAGCAATGGGTAAAAGAAACCCTGGGGCGTAAAAAGAATTGGCAGAACCCGTAAAATACACCATGGAAGCCGCCATGGATCAACCTTGCCGGTGGCACACGCCAAACCCGGATCACCCGTCAAATCACCTGACGAAGGATTGTTCTTGGACCAAGTACTTGATGCAAAAGGGAGCGGTAAAGGACGCGCAAGCACAAGGGTGCTCAACAGTGTTGCCACCATCGCAAGATATGCTGCGTCAGCAACAACTACCACCACCGCCACCACTCACCGGAGCAAATGCTTTACCGGTACAGCATCAGCCAAATAGGCAACAATACCAACAAGTTAACCGGGTGGAGCAAACGATGATCAACCACCTCCACCGGCACCTTTAGGCCGGAATGTTTACGAGGGCCGCATCTGCCGTGTTGTCTTCGTCACGACCGACAGGCAAAGTGTGCATCACCGCTCCATGGAGGTAAACGCCGTGATGCCGGCAGTTCCCAAATACATGTTGTGGTCAGATCAGGAAATTACCTGGTCATTTAAGGATCACCCCAAAATCATGCCGAATTCGGGTGGATACACTCTTGTTGTGGACCCAATCATGAAAGGGCCGCAAACCCGAGTAAAATTCAGCAAGGTGCTGATAGACAAGCAGATAAACATCATGTACAAGCATACCATGCATACGCTGGGCATAACAAAACATGCTTCAGCCAATGCGTACAACGTTCCACAGAATCGTTCCGGGCTTGTCCTGTGCTCCGATAGGAAAAGTTCGGGTGGACGTTGTTGCGGTCAGAAACCCACCGGCGAGCAGCGACGGGCAACACAGTAGAGCCGGGAACAACTTAGGGCTGCGGCTGGCCCTGGTCCCTCCGAGCGATGGCCCGCAAAGACTCGCACGCACGTCCGATGCTGGTGCAAGGGCGTGCCACCACCTATACCTGGTCAGGAAGGTGATGAAGATGCCTCGCTTAGTTTCCTGCATGGCATACACGTAAACATTAAATACGAGCCTCGATCGGCTCTCAGGTTATCCTGTGAATCGGCTCAAAGAGCCGATCCACCCATGATTCGTACGAGGTGTACGAATATATGGTGGTCCTTCTTGATCAAGATAAAGCTAAAACGATCTACGACGATTTAGGTTTTCACCGCATAATCGGATCATCCTACTCACGATTGGGCCTCGCGGTCACGTACGGTGATCGTAAGCCGATCCTAGACAAGGCCTAAAAACCAACACGAGGTTGATCCCCGAACATCCTGTCTAGGGCTAGCAAACTACACCCTACGCGTCGCTGGATCCTCCAACCCTTTGTAAGGCCTAACTATTGCGGATATTAAACTAATCCTTGAAGAACAAGGAGCAACCATAATGGATCGGATCTACTAAATAATGATCAAGCGGGGTGCCGCCCCTACACCTAAGACAGGTGTAAGGGCGGCCAGATGTCTAAGGGTTGCACTACGACAGCATATGATACGAAGAACAATGCTAACCCTAACACATCTAAGATAACTACGTTGCTCGCCATAAAAAAGGCTTCGATACGAGCAACGCATGCAACGAATAAATGATTGCCTAGATCGCAAGATGCGATCTAGGCAGATGATGCTTACCGGAAGAAACCCTCGAGACGAAGGAGTTGGCGATGCGCCTAGATTGATTTGTGGTGAACGATGATTGTTGTTTATTTCATAAACCCTAGATACATATTTATAGTCCAGGGGACTTTCTAATTGTGGGAATAATCCCAACCGTGCACGAGGCAAACTCTAACTAACCGACACGTAATCTACTATGTTACAGATACACGGGCACACTAGCCCAAACTTTGCATAACAGCCGATTCACGTATTTCTTCCAAGTATATTCTTCAAGTCCATCTTGATCGCGGCCCACCTCGGACTCGGTCAAATTCTGGTGATAACACATGCCCCCCTGGTTTTGGAATTGGTAATTCTAAAATCACTCCTTTCTTCGTCAGGTCATGTCGTGGTAGAACCGTCGCAGTATCCTTCATCATGATGCCTTGTCTTCTCAACTTCTCTGCAAAATTTGATAGCATTAGCATCACTCCCTCGGAAACTGCAATGGCATTAAATCTCCACCAGGCTCCTCCTTATTTAACTGTGCCGATTGATTAGCCCTCTTCATCCCCTTCCTCTGTTCTAGCTATCGGCACCGAAAAAACCCTCTTTCCCTGTAGCAATGTCTTCCTCTTCCTCCGTCTCCTCCGGTCTCTCCCTCCGCTTTCTCCTCGAGCGAGCCGGAGTGGAACTTCGACCATGTGCCAGACCCACCCGAAGCATTCGTCGGGTCAGATGGCGACCTGCCTCTGACCGATGGGGAAGACGACCTCAAGTTCCTCATCGAAGGGGAGCCGATAAGCGAAAGCGAAGACGACCTCCATCCCTGGGTGAAACCCACCTCCTCCGACGGGAAGGAGGAAGAAGAAGAAGTAGAGGAAGAAGAGGAAAAGGAGGAGGATGATTCCTCCTCCCCCGCTAAGCATCCGCCGGCAAAGCGATTCCGCGCCGGGCGACGACGATGATGATGACGAGAGGAAGAGGAGGAGGATGAATCCTCCTCCTCCGTCGGATATCCGCCGACAAAGCGCTTCCGCTCTTGAGCGGACAGCGAGGATGATGATGATGACGAGGAAGAAGAAGCTCCGGCCGAGGGCTGGGGCAGCAGCGACGAGGAACTCCCTGGGAGCAGCGCCGATAGCAGCCACAACGGCGACGACGAGGACAGCGACAACTAGTAGAGTAGGACTAGTAGTAGTGCACTAGGCACCAGATCCCCCTTTTGAGAGCCATCGGCTCTTTCCTGTAAAGCCGCTCCTTTGAATTAATAAGAATTGTTCTTCTAATTTGTCTTTCAATTAATCCAATTTCAAGCCTTCCGTTCGCCATACCAAGACCGATAGCAACGTATCGGATTTTTTCTTTAAACGCCCATGAAGCCAGACTCAGAGATTGATTAGACCGTCAGTCAGGCACTTCTCAAATTCAGACTGTGATTTGATACCTGACCATAATATTTCGCAATTCCATAGCCGATGGCTGTTCATCGGCTATTTGAGAATCCAGTCTCCTTCATTTTCTTGCAGCAACAGGACGGTCCCAACCCCGTACGTGACAACGGCTTCCCTTTCCGGCTCTTCTCCGTAGCTCTAGTAGTCTTCTTCCACAACAACTCACCGCTTTCGGAGGAGGTTATGATGCAGGGTCAGCCGATGCAACTCCAATCGGCTCCAAAAAACAAAGTATCTACCAAATCGGCTGCCCCCCGAGCCTCAGTTAAAGTGAGAACATTGGCGAGGATGCACAGTTCAGTCCAAGGGCCCTGAACTCAGGCAAATTGATACAACCGCCATGCAGAGGTCCTAAACACGCCTATGAGCGCAGCTGGGACAGTGGCCAACTTAGCTAGGTCGACGGTAGACGCACCAGAGTCGATCACCCTTCTTCCCTTGAAGGCCGATATTGCAGATGAAGTGCCAACGGCTTAATGAGCAAAGGGCTGCCTTGTGCCAAAACTGACGTCTCTGCTAGTACTGCTGAACTGGCGCAAAGGGTTTGGAAGCCCTTGACAAGAAGGCTCAGGGCCTCACAGCTGAACCGGACTTGGTGAAGATCCGTGTCTTGAACAAGCCGCAAGTAGATCAATGTAGCCGCATCTTGAACTAGAGTCAATGGCTGTGCATCGGCTTTGTTTCTTAGCTCTAAAGTCGATGTCCTTGCGTCGGCTGTATACCAACCATGAAAAAAAAAATTTACTGGCCGATTTTTCTATCGGCCCCCAATATTTCACTGCACACATGTTCACCTGCACATGTTCATCTGATTTAGGTGCCCCCCGAGCCGAATCTGTCAGGTAACTGCAGATATCGGCTCTGTAGTTTAGCCAAGGCACTGTATTTGCACGTCGGCTTCGGTAGGACCAATGTTGATTCTTCCTAACTCATCAGCCGACGTAAACCGCTGCCCGTAGATCGATGTTGAACACAAGCGGAACATGTGGTGAGGATAATTTGGCCGATTGCTGGAATCGGCCTCCATATTGATCGAAGCGCTCAATGAAGGTTTTGTAATGTTCCTTCATAGATCTTTGGGGCCGATCCCAAGGATCGGCCTCGCCACGTTTGCTCATCGGTTGGTTCTTGCTACATAGTCAGGCCGGTGGATAAGACCAACCTAACCCCATCCTGTGTCGCGCTGATGTGCTCGCAGTCGTCAAAATTGGGTGCCTCGTGTAATCCTGGAGCACTAAACTCCGTCGAAGGACGAGCACCATGTTTGTGCCAGCCGATGTCCCATCATCGGCTTTCTTTGGGGCGCCACTCCATTTTCCGTGGTCGACCCTCTTCATCCAGGGTTCGCTGAATTTTCGCGGCCAGATCGGCCGCGCCTTCCTTAGCGTGTGCAGGTATAACCTTTCGGCTTCCTCCAAGCCGCGCAATCGCTGAACCCTACGCTTTTGGGAACGGCTGAGTCCATCAGGGCACCACCTTGGTCGGTGGTACCTGTCTTCTTCTTCTCCCTCGTCTTCCAAATCCTCGAGATCTTCCATCCGAGGGGACTCAGCGTGTTTGCTTCGAGGCGAGAGAGGCCCTAGACGTTTGAACACGGACACATTAGCTGCATCCTCCCTCTTCTGTCTACACTCTGGGCAGTTGCCGATTGTAGGCAATCGGCTCATTCCTGAATCCCAGCGTGTCCGAAGAAGGGGCAGTCCCAGTGCCTATCCTCGTTGTCTTGCTCCCTCGATTTTCCTTGGCACGGCACTCGTACTCCTCCTCATCGCGATCATGCCGACGATGTCTCCCCCGGCCAGACGGTCTCTATCATCATCGTCGCTGGATCGTCGGCGTTGGCTATATTGACTCACATACTTATTGAGGAGGTGATCGGGAGAGAGGTCGCTGATATCTTATGTTCTTCACCTCTCCTCCGTAACGTAGCGCTTGCCATCGTGACGGAGCCGATCGCGTGGAGCGGCCTCCTCTGTGTTCTTGCTACGAGAGCTGCCCTCGTCTCCATCCTTGCCGAGTGGTGTCCAGGTCTTTCCATGTTGATGCCGAACGAGGATCCTGGCTAGCAACCTTCGGGTAAGTGCACTCCACCATGTTAACGGGGGGAAGGGGTGGGTGTCGACCTTCATGGCGTAGTTGAAAATCAGACGTCCTTGTTCTATCGCCATTTGGATCTGCCGACGCCACACCCTGCAGTCGTTGGTGGCATGGGAGAGCGAGTTATGCCATTTGCGTATGGCTTTCCGTTCAGCTCCGTGCCGTGGGGATTTTGAGGCCTTTGGGTATCTTCAACCTTCTCCTTGAGTAAGAGGTCGAAGATTTGCTCGGTTTGGTCACGTCAAAATCGAACCCTCGGGCGGACCTGGTGGCTTAACCCATTTGCGGGACACGGGGTTGCCCCGAGTCCATTCAGCCACCGCTACCTCTTGATCTCCCGAGCCTTCGTCTTCATCGCCTCAACCAGGACTACCGCCCGCTTGAATTTGTCCTGTACAAGTCCGGATGGCTGTTCATATCGGCTTCGAACCATGTGCGCCAGTGAAGGGTAGTCTGCTTGGGAGGCCATATCCTTGATTTGTGATGCAAGGCCCACCACGCCAACTCGACTGCTTCTTTTCAGTCACACGAGCCGAATAACATCGGTTCTCCAAGCGCGGATGTATTCTGCCACGGTTTCTCCACGCTTCGACGTATTTGAGCTAGATCGGCAATGCCGGCCTCGGAAGCTTCTGAGTGAAACCGCATGTGGAACTGTTCTTCAACGCTTCCAAGTCTGATCGAGTCCGGTGGCAACGAAGTGTACCACCCGAAAGCCGATCCCGTGAGGGACTGTGCGAAGAACCTCACGCATAGTGGATCCGACGCCGTTCCTAGCTGTGCCAAATATCGGCTCACATGCTCGATGGAGCTGGAACCATCCATCCACCGAACTTGGAGAAGTCAGGAGCCGATATTTGGGTGGTAGCGGGACCAACTCGTATTCATCGGGGTACGGCTTGGAATAGCCGATTGTCCTCCTTTTCGGCACCATGCCGAACTGGTCCCTCAGGATCGTACTGATCTGATCCGCGGTGTTGGCTGCAGGAGTCGAATTCTGAAGATTCGCCGGAGTGGCATACTTAGCCAGCCATGCTTGCTTTTCCAGCTCTGAGCCAACTGCAGGAGCTGCGCTCTGGAGGTTTGTTGGAGTGGCGTACTTAGCTAGCCACGTCTCGCTTCTCAAGATCGTCGGCGAAGTTCCTCCTCCGCTTCCCAAGTCCCTGCTGTTGCGGCCTGGTTTGTGAGTGCCCAGTTACCGCAGTCTGGCACGTACGTGCACATGTACCCGTGAGGGATCTCCTTAGGCGCCTCATGCAAGAACTGGCAGTCACTAGGGTCACCACCGATCTTGTAGACGACGAATGCCGGTGAATTCGGCACTTCTGGTGCTGCCAACGCAAATGGTAGCGGTGGACGGGACTGGAGTGGCATCTCTCCTTGGTATGTCCCGAGAGCTGGTCCTGATGGAGAGTACTGGTGCCTCATGATCTCCTGGATCACCCGAAGAGCGACACGCTCCAAAGTGTTCACCAGGTTCTCAGAGTGGCGGTGCAGCGAGTGAGCCACCATGTAGTTAATCTCTGACGCAGGGACCTGGTGCGTTCCTCTGACGGGGCGGATATGTCTATTCCATCGAGCGCACCATCAGGCGAGAACCCTTTCCACCTGATGCCATGTGAACGGGTTCTGTGAAAAGAGCCGATGAGGTCGGCCTCGAGGATAGCTTTGACCTCGTCATACTTCTTCTTGAGCTCGTCGGTCAGATCCTCGTACGTGACTGGGGTGCGTCGCCATCTCGGATGTAGATGGCGATGTGGTTGATGTAGAAGATTGTCCCACCGGGCGTGCGAATGTGTTGCGGTCGAAACCCACCGGCGAGCAGCGACGGGCAACACGTAGAGCGGGAACAACTTAGGGCTGCGGCTGGCCCTGGTCCCTCCGAGCGACAGGCCGCAAAGACTCCGGCACGCACGTCGATGCGGTGCAAGGCGTGCCACCTGACCTATACCTGGTCGGGAAGGTGATGAAGATGCCTCGCTTAGTTTCTGCATGGCATACACGTAAACATTAAATACGAGCCTCGATCGGCTCTCAGGTTATCCTGTGAATCGGCTCAAAGAGCCGATCCACCCATGATTCGTACGAGGTGTACGAATATATGGTGGTCCTGCTTGATCAAGATAAAGCTAAAACGATCTACGACGATTTAGGGTTTTCACCGCATAATCGGATCATCCTACTCACGATTGGGCCTCGCGGTCACGTACGGTGATCGTAAGCCGATCCTAGACAAGGCCTAAAAACCAACACGAGGTTGATCCCCGGAACATCCTGTCTAGGGCTAGCAAACTACACCCTACACGCCGTGGATCCTCCAACCCTTTGTAAGGCCTAACTATTGCGGATATTAAACTAATCCTTGAAGAACAAGGAGCAACCGTAACGGATCGGATCTACTAAATAATGATCAGCGGGGTGCCGCCCTACACCTAAGATGTGTAAGGGCGGCTAGATGTCTAAGGGTTGCATTACGACGCATATGATACGAAGAACAATGCTAACCCTAACACATCTAAGATAACTACGTTGCTCGCCATCAAAAGGCTTCAGTACGAGCAACGCATGGCAACGAATAAACTTGTACTGCCTAGATCGCAAGATGCGATCTAGGCAGCATGATGCTTACCGGAAGAAACCCTCGAGACGAAGGAGTTGGCGATGCGCCTAGATTGATTTGTGGTGAACGATGATTGTTGTTTATTTCATAAACCCTAGATACATATTTATAGTCCGTAGACTTTCTAACGTGGGAATAATCCCAACCGTGCACGAGGCAAACTCTAACTAACCGACACGTAATCTACTATGTTACAGATACACGGGCACACTAGCCCAAACTTTGCATAACAGGCCGATTCACGTATTTCTTCCAAGTATATTCTTCAAGTCCATCTTGATCGCGGCCCACCTCTGACTCGGTCAAATTCTGGTGATAACAGACGTAGCGTTTGGAGGACGTGACAATTGCCGGGTTGAAAATGTTGAGTTTGAGGTGGTGGACCTAGACAGTCCTTACCATGCGTTGCTGGGAAGACCAGCGTTGGCAGCTTTCATGGCTACAACTCATACAGCTTACCTCAAGATGAAGATGCCGGCACCTCGTGGACCCTTAACTGTGGTGGGGAACTATAAGGTCTCACCGGAAACGCATCTGCCGGATCAAACCTAGCGGAATGCTGGTGATCGCGGAGAAAAAGAAGAATGCAAACCGCGGTTGCTGGCTCAGTCCTCACAGTTGAGTTTAGCGGCAATGAGTGGAAGCTTGGGCTCACCGGCATTCAAGCCGACAAATGAAACAAAGGACATTGTGCTAGATCCGGCTTACCGTTCGCATCGGTGCCGGACTCGATCAAGCATAGGAAAACGCGCTCGTCCTTCCTCCGTGAGAATCGGAATATCTTTGCCTGGTCAACTGATGGGGTGTTCCGAGGGAGCTGGCTGAGCACTCTTTAAATGTCCGGAAAGACGCCAAGCCGGTGCGGCAACCCTTGCGCCGGTTCGCTGAAGATAGGAGGAAGATTATTGGAGAAGAAGTGACCAAACTGCTCGTTGCCGGGTTCATTGTGGAGGTCACGCACACAGAGTGGCTGGCCAATCCGGTGATGGTCGAAAAGAAACAAGATGAGAACCTGGAGGCAAAAGCTCCAAAGGTATGGCGCATGTGCATCGACTACACCAACCTAAACAAGGCCTGCCCAAGAGATCCTTTTCCTTTGCCACGGATCGATCAAGTGATTGATTCAACTGCTGGGTGTGAGTTGTTGTCCTTCCTGGATGCGTATTCCGGTTTCCACCAAATTCCCTTGAAAAGGAAGATCAAATAAAACTGCGTTCATTACCCCGCATGGGGCTTATTGCTATGTCACTATGCCCTTTGGTTTGCGCAACGCTGGTGCCAGCGCTGTATGCAAAAATGCTTGTTTGATCAAATCGGAAAGAATGTGCAAGTCTATGTAGACGACATTGTGATAAAAACTAAGGTAAAGAACACCTTAATCGACGACATCCGGCAAACATTCGATAACCTAAGACGGTTCCGGATGAAGCTTAATCCGGCAAAATGCACTTTCGGTGTCCCTGCCGGCAAGTTGCTCGGTTTCCTTGTGTCAAGCCGGGGCATTGAAGTCAATCCGGTAAAAATCCGGGCAATAGAAAGAATGACTATCCCACGAGAATTAAAAGATGTGCAAAAATTTATCGGAAGCTTGGCATCGCTAAGCCGGTTCATAAGCAGGTTGGGAGAAAAGCTCTGCCACTCTATGCTCTCATGAAAAAATCTGACACGTTCGTCTGGACCCCTCAGGCAGACGCAGCGTTTAAAGAACTAAAAACAATGCTGGCCACAGCACCTATACTAGCTTCACCTCTAGAAAGAGAGCCTATGCTATTATACATAGCAGCAACAAACCGGGTTGTGAGCGTAGTGGTGGTGGTTGAAAGAGAAGAGGAAGGAAAAACCGTCCAGAGGCCGGTATACTACCTGAGCGAGGTGCTCTCCCTCTCAAAACAAAACTACCCTCACTTCCAAAAGATGACTTATGGCGTGTACATGGCCGCCACAAAACTCTAGCATTACTTTGAAGAACATCCTACGAGGGTGGTGAGTGAAGCACCAATCTCCGACATCATGTGCAACAAGGACGCTAGCGGAAGGATTGCAAAGTGGGCAATCCAGATTTCACCATATGTACCAGCGTACGAAAGAAGAGATGCCATAAAATCACAGGCTTTGGCTGACTTCCTCGTCGATTGGGCGGAGATGCAATACAAACCGCCAGATCAGAGGATAGAATACTGGAAAATGCACTTTGATGGATCCAAACTCAAAGAGGGTCTAGGTGCTGGTGTGGTGCTTACCTCCCCAAAAGGAGATCACCTCCGGTATGTTTTGCAAGTGCATTTCAGGGCATCAAACAATGTCGCTGAATACGAAGCTTTGATCCATGGGCTTAAGGTCGCAAAGAAATCGGTGCACACCGGATCATTTGCTACGGAGATTCAGATCTTGTGGTACAGCAGTGTTGGGATTGGGATGCAAAAGATGCCAACATGGCTTCATACCGGTTTCACAAAAGATTGCCGGATTCTTCAAGGGTGCGAGTTTCACCATGTGCCGCGCGCAGAAAATGAAGCCGCGGATGCTTTGTCCAAGCTGGGCTCATCCAGGCAAGAAATTCCTCCCGGAATAGCTTTAGCTCACTTAAGAGTACGATCAAACCAAGCCCGGAATCGGAATCAATTTTCGTACCGGAGTCGCATGTAGTACCCATGGATATCGATGAAGGAAACTCGGGGACTGCTCCCACAAGCTCGGGGACTGCTGCATACCGGAAGAAACGATGCTGGTAGATAGCATGGAGATAGATGCACCGGTGTTTTTGGTTCGAGAAACACCGTCGTGGGTTAAACCTATTAAGGAATTCCTGATCAACGGCACCTTGCCGGATGACGAAAATGAATCAAGGAGAATCCAAAGAAGGTCCAAAGCATATACATTCATCAATGGTGAGGTATACAAGAGAAGCGTTACCGGTGTCCTACAAAGATGTGTGGAACCGGAAGAAGGGAAAGAAATGCTTGAGGAGATTCACCAAGGAGAATGTGGGCATCATGCTTCATCAAGGGCGCTGGTAGCAAAAGTATTCCGGCATGGGTTTTATTGGCCCACTGCTTTGGAAAACGCTGAGGATTTAGTAAGAAAATGCAACGGGTGCCAGAGGTACGCCAAGCAAAATCATACCCCAGCGTCCGGTTTAAAAACAATACCATTAACATGGCCGTTTGCCGTTTGGTGCCTCGATATGGTCGGCCCATTCAAAACTGCAAGGAGCAGCATGACTCACATCTTGGTTATGGTGGATAAGTTCACCAAATGGCTAGAAGTGAAACTATCGCAAAATATGATGGGCATACAGCGGTGAAGTTCTTAAAAGATGTCATTTTGCGGTATGGATACCCGCACAGCATCATCACTGACAATGGAACCAACTTTGCTCAAGGTGAGTTCAAAAGGTTTTGTGAGGACAACAACATCCGGTTGGATTTGTGCTCAGTGGCACACCCACAAGGCAATGGCCAAGTGGAAAGAATGAATGCTTTGGTACTTTCCGGTATCAAACCAAGGCTCGTTGAGGCGGTAGAAAAGTCACCGGGGCGTTGGCTTGATGAGCTACCATTAGTGTTGTGGAGCATAAGAACAACTCCAAACCGGTCTACCGGATACACTCCATTCTTCATGGTTTATGGAGCAGAAGCAGTCATACCAACTGACAGCATCCATGATTCACCAAGGGTACAGCTCTATAATGAGCGCAGTGCACTGAAGGCCGGCACAAGCTCTTAACACCATGGGAAGGTCCCTTCATTGTAAGCAAAGTGCTTCACAATGATGCATAATACTTGATCGATGCACAGGAGTGGAAAAAAGGAAAGGCGGACAGGTCCGGAGAAGAGAGCAAGCGTCCATGGAACGTAGCTCTGTTGCGTCCTTTCTACTCTTGAAGTTGTGGAGTAAGAAGTTCCTTTTTGTACATTACATGCTATGAATAGAAGATGTCGGAACCTCAAATGAATCTCGGGGACTACCCCAACCTAAGTTGCATGCAACATGTTTATTTTTTCAGTTTACCGGTTGCTTATTGAATGTTTTTTCTTTCCGGTTTAGTAGTGTGCTAAACCCTACCGGAGTCTTCGACTCTGCTGCTGTCCGCAACCCGACTTCATGGCAAGCAAGATAAACCGGTAGGGGATAAGCACATGAACTGCGAAGAGGGAGAGCGGGAAAGAACAATCCGGAAAATTTAACTAACCCCGGTTAAACCGGTTTTTTGCAAAATTTCGAAGTCATTTCTAAGTTCAAGAAAATGCTTGTTTGGTGAAAGAACCTTGCGCTCATATGCCAAAGAACGCCCAGAGAAGGCAGGCAGAGCCAAGGCAAAAGAACCAAGTGTGTATCGAATTGGATGCGGAAACAATATGGAAATCTTTGCAGTGCAGGATAAAAGCAAAACCAAAAGCAAATATGCTAAGGCAAACTTAAGATAATTAACTACCGGTATAACTTACTGGCATAAACTGTTGTACGGCAACCAAAAGCGAACTTAAAGTTTTACATCATAAACCCCGGCATACCGGGGTAGAATTTAACGAGGCATTGTTTTGAGTCAAAAAGGACAACCAGATATTTCACAGGCAAACATTGAACAGTAGGGGATCAGGCAGCGGGGGCTTCAGGAGGAGCATCGCCAGCACCGGCATCGCCCAGAGGCTCCTCCTCGGCTTCATCCTCCTCCTCGTCGAGATAATCTTGGATGTCAGGAGGGGGAGGGATGAAGGTGCGCATATCGGCGTACTCCGCGATGTGGTATGCGCGATCCTGCCGCTTAGCGGTAAGAATCGGGTCCAGATCGGTTTCCGCGCTCGCGCACTCCGGTGAGGGCATCCAAGTTCAGCTCCGGATACCATGAGCAAGCAACGCGGAGGGCGAGTCTCCAGCGCGGGCGGCAGAGCACTGCCACTCGTGGATCCTCTTGCCGGCGCCCTTAAGGCGGTCGCTGATCGTGAGAAAGTATCCGGCACCTCCTCGCCAGGCCACGAGTCCTGAAGAGCTGGGTAGCTACATCAGGAATGTCAGACAGGTTGCGGTCTATGGTGCGCATATGAGACACCCGCGCGCTCAGCGCGACCAGATGGTCATAGGGGGTCCATGGCGCGCCAAGATTCTCTTGGCCCTGGGCAGTGCGGCGCTCGTCCACCTTCTTGACAGCAAACCTCTGAGAGTCCGGGAAGAGGCCTGTACAAGGAAAGAAAAAGGCTAAGGAAAGGAATCCGAAAGAAAATGCGATCGGAAGAAAAAAGGCTTGTGGGCAGTAGTCAGAAAGTGCAAAAGGAAAGGACTTACGGTAGGCATGTGTGTCAGTTTGCAAGACCAGCCGGTTGCACTCCTTCTGCTCCGCCTCCAGCCGTGCAGCTTTCTCCTCGGCAGCCTTCCGGGCTTTGGCCAGCTCCTCCAGCTCAGCTAGCAACACCATGTTGGCGTTGCCGGCATCTTCAAGAGCCTCATTCATCTTGGCCGCTGCATCAGCTTCAGCAGCTTTGAGAGCCTTAGAATGATCAAGCCCCAGCTGGATGAACTGGGACTTGAGCTCCTGGTAGCTGGTCTTTTGGGCGCTCAGCTCCTCCTGATGCCACCGAATGAGCTGGTCCTTCTCCCCTGTAACCCGGAAAAGAAGGTGTTAACAAGATTGTGCTCGTTAAAATGAAAAGAAAACCAAGCTAACAGGAAAGAGGAAAAATTGTACGTTGGGCGGCAGCGAGCTGCTCCTTGAGAGCCTCAATGGAAGCTTCCGGGATCACTGTTAAACAAAAATTATAAATGTTAGGAGGAAAAAAGGTTTCCGGTAAGAAGATGCCGGTGGTACAGAAACTTACCTTGGCACTTATCATGTGCCTCAGCGAGGTCCCGATGTTCGCATAGAAGCTCCTCAAAGAGGGCCTTCCGAGCGTCAGCCGTGAGCTGTTCAAGAAAAAGAGATTAGTTAAGTTTTGCGCTAAGAACAAGGTTCTTAAACCGAAACTCGGGGACTGGCAGTGCTAGTTTTGCGTGTTTTTAAGCTAAGTTTTGCGCTAAGAACAAGGTTCTTAAACGGAAACTCGGGGACTGGCAGTGCCGGTTTCACGCTAAGTTTTTAAGTTAAAGTTTTGTGCTAAAAGCTGCGCTCTCACCACAAAACTCGGGGACTGGGAAGATAGACAAGAGAGGAACCGGCATGAAACTAAAGAAAAGATAGAAAAAATCCGGAAGCAAGGAAACCGGTAAAAGTTGAAAAAAGTTAGTAAAGCGTACCATCAAGTTGTTCGTGGCATCATACCACGCGCTGTCGAGCTCCTTCACGGCGCAGCGAAGCCGCATGAAGTGCTCCTCGGAAGACCGGTCCCCAGGTGCCGGCAGCCTATCCTTGCCCAAACCGCAGTCGCCGGAGTCATATCGGCGTTCCACTTGGGCGTAGGGCAGCAGATGCCCCAGCTCCCGGCCCCTGCGCTGGAACTCAGTGATACGGCCAAGCAGGCCGGTGGCCTTCTTGCTAGCATCACTGGCGGCCTTGGAGACGTGCAGCACCAGGGGCTGCTGGCCGCCGGAAGGGGCGTTGGAGGCCATCGCCTTCCCCTTGATAAGCTTGGAGATCTTGGGCGGCGGCGCAGTTGGAGCGGCCCCGGAGGGCTTGGTGCGAGGAGCATCTGGCGGTGGCATTAGAATAGTTCGTGGAGAAGGGGAGCGCTAGGCGCGTCACCCAGGTTGGAACCTTCCGGCGCGGAAATTTCCGGCGCGGAAGTTATCTTCTTTTCAGGGACGGGAGGAGCCGAAGGCTCCGCCCGCCCGTCAGCTTCTTCTTCGGCGCCGATGTTGCTGGCGCCGGTATCCTGTTTCTCTGGAAGGAAGGAAAGATCCTCCTCCGTGCGGTGTTCTGGCGGTGTAGGGGCCGCACGCCCCAAACTTGTTGTGCCCCCCGAAGGGGAGGCAGAGGTGTTGCCGGCACCAGATGGTGTCGGGCTTGAGCGAGGAGGAAGGGTTGAGGTCCTTGCGGAACCTTCAGAGCCCGCTGGCCTTGAGCCAAGCTTGAGTGCAGGGCTGAGAAAAAGAAAGAAAAAACAGTTGGAGAAAAGCAACCGGAAAAGAACTTGGCAAAAAGAGGCAAGCAAGAAAACAAGAAACTTACCCGGAGGCAGTCGGCATCTGCTTGCGCCCGTAGCGACGCACGCCCACTTCCTTCTCCCCCAAGGGCTCAGTCCGGAAGCGCTTGGAGGGAGGGGCCTGGCTGGAACCGGCATCAGATGTCGGCAGCTTGTTCTTTTGGCCCTGGGCCATGAGTTTGTCCACAAACTCAGAACCGGCCTCGGCGCGCAAGGGCGGCACGTGCTCGTGGACCTATGAGTTAAAAATGGCTAAGAAGCGATTCGCGAAAAAGCAACAATGAAAGAAGAAGAAGAAACCGGAAAAGAAAAATACCTCAAGCATGGTCAGATCATCCGAAGAACCGGTTGGCTCCGGCGGAGACCTGCCAAGGCGCGAGGCTGGGGTCTTGCCCATCTTCAGATCTTTCCAAAAAATGTAGGGATCTGGGTCGACGAAGTCAAGGGCGCGCTTCACGCAGATCCCACGCCGCTCTGCTTGAATGAGGGGGAAGCGGTCCTTGGCCTGAAACACGAAAAAAGAGGGTTAACAAGAGCAAAAAAGTTACCGGCAAAACCGACCCTAATTGCGTAATCTCTTACTTCTTGGGTCGGAGGGTTAGTAGTGCTGAGGGGAAGGAGGCCCCATTCCCAGTCAAACGGCATAGCAGTTTGGCAGATCTGCTTAGCCTTGCGGACGACGTCTTTCTTGCTAAGGGGACGGCCTGTGATCTTGGTGGGATCGCCAGGACCGTACATCTCGCTCATCCTATGCATCCGGCGCTTGAGAGGAAGCACCCGGCGCGAAATAAAAGTGCGGATGATATCATCCGAGCAGATGTTGGTCTCCTTCTTCAAAGAGGCCATGAAGCGTACCACCCGGTTGGTTTCGATATGATCCGCCTTCGGGTTGTAGCTCCAGTTGGCTCTGCTGGGAGGCCCCACTTTGAACGGCGGAAGATCAATGAGATTTGCGCGGCCGTTGTTCTTCACGTAGAAGAAAGTTCCTTGCCAGGCGCGACATGACTCGAGGCCGGTGAACTTAAAGAAAGGACTCCCCTGGCGGGAGCCAACGATGCAAGACCCGCACTCCACAGGCGGCTTGGGCTTAGGAATTTCCTTGCCCTGAACGGAATTAATCCGCAGAGAAAGAAGCGGGCAAACGTCTCACGAGTGGGACGAATGCCGATGTAGGCCTCCATGAAGGTGGCGTAGCAGGAAAGGTAAAAGATGGCATTGCCAGGAAGGTGGTGAGGTTGGAGTTCATAGAAATCTAAGAACTCCCGGAAAAAAGGCGAGGCAGGAAGGCCGAAGCCACGCTCAAAATGAGCAAGGAAAACAACATGTTCACCGGGCTGGGGCTCCGGTTCAATTTCGTCACCGGGAAGCCGGCAGGTTACTCCTTCCGGAATCCTGCGGGACCGGTATAGCCAATCGATCTCGTATTCGGTAACATTGGAGACCATCCAGGCTCCACGAGTGATGGGGGAAGGCTCTCCGCCGGATGCTTGGCTAGAGCTACTGGATTCTAGGTGGCTACCGGAAGCTTGGCTAGAGCTACCGGATTCTAGGCGTCTACCGGATTCTTGGCGGCTACCGGATCCCTGCTGGTTGCCGGAATCGATATCCATCGGATCTGAAGCCCTAGATCCACCGGAAGATTGTCTACGATGGCTTGAGGAGGAAGAAGACGAAGCAGAGGAAGATTCCTCGCAGACATTGGTTTGGAGGCGAAAAACAGAAATCCCACAGTTGAACCCCGCGCGAAGATCTACGAGTAAGAAGAAAATCAAAGAAAAAGAGGAAATAAGAACACTATCGACCCAAGATCTAGAAAACAAGCAAATGGCAAGCAAAGTAAGATTGGCACTAACCTCGAGCGGCGCAGTCGCTGGGGAAGACATTCGCCGGCGAAGGAGCGGACCTACTGTCGCTGACGAGCACCGGCGACGGCGAGGCGGAGAAGGACGCGAAGAAGCAAGAATGCTGCGGGCGCGACGGAGGTGCTGCGGAAGATTTCCGCACGGCGAGGTCCGGCGGAAACGCGGCGTGAGTTCGCCGGGCGACAGAGCTCAAGCGAACGGCGGCGGACGAAGAACGGCGAAGGCGCAGAGGCGAGGAGTACTGTGCGCGAAGGTTGAGGAATGCAAGAAGAGGAAGAAGAAGGGGCAGTTCTCCTTATAAAGAAGAGAGGAGGTGGGCCGAAAACCACCGGGCCGCGGCGGTTCGCCTCGCGGCCCGCGACGGTTCGCACCACGGGCCGCCACGTGGCGAGGAAGTACACGCGAAAAAATAAGAAGCCACACGGAGGCACACACGAGATCCGAAGTGGCTAGTGGGATCCGCAGTGGTGCATTTAATGAGCGCGCGGGAGTCGAAGCGAAGTGACAACTGACACTGGCGCGCCAGTTAACAGTGCGCATGTCACTGACAGGCGCGGGGCCCGAAATATTCTCGACTTCGCCGAGGGAGGAGTAAATGCGAAAGATATCGGAGAAAAGAGATGTCGGGGGATGCCTTACAAAGAGAGAAAGGACAAATAAGGGCAAAGATGCCAGATCCAAGTTCGAAGCCGGAGAGATTAAACCGGTATCCTAAAAAGATAAAAACCTGGCATGGTCTGTAGGATAGAATCCGCCAGACTATACCAGCTTCGGGGACTAATGTTGGGGGAATGACCCCCGGTATGCCAAAGGCATGCCAAACCGGATGGTTTGAGCCATCGAGATACCGGTTTAATAATCTTACCAGAGCACAAAGGTAAGAGTTTGGGCTAAGTGAAGCTAAGCCGGTATCCCCAAGGGGGTATGCCGGAACCCGATAAAGAAGATACCGGAGAGAAGGGCCTATCGGCGGAACTGGTCAAAGATTCTCTTCGGAGCAAGAAGACAAGGATGAGCTAAGCAAAGCGGCTTTAATCAGAGCCCTGGCGCCAAAGAGAGAGATGACGCTGAAAGAAGCCGGAGGACGTCACCCTGATTAAAGAAGACCCGGCGTCATCTATGATTAAAGTAGCTTTGTAAAGTAGTTTGTCCAGTCAAAGATGCCATTAGGGTTTCTTGTTCTGTAAGCCACCCTCTCCCCTATATAAGGAGAGGGGGTACTGCCTCACACAGGCGCGTGTCCACAGAGGAGATTAGACGATAGAACTTGTATCCAAGCACCTGTAATCCTGTTGCGATCAATGAAGCAAGCGATCTAGTAAAGAGTTCTTCCTCTTGTCTCTCTTCTTGCATACCGGCCTTTGGTTGTGTTCTTGAGGAAAGCATCCGGAAGTTCATCCCATCTAGTCGCAAACCCTCCCTCGAATCCTCTAGCGTCCATTCGGCCCCAATCTAAGCCATCCTATGGCATCTGTCTGTTCACCACGACGACACATCAGTTTTTGTAAAGTTCACCATTTCATTCACCAGTCATATTCACCTTCAAAAATATTTCAATAGAATGACTCATCATTCCAAGGTTTTCAAAGTCATGTCATTTCACAAGTTCCCATCTAGAGTAGTCAATTTTGTTTGTTAGCACTAGCAACTAGTCATGAGGGGTGCTAACTAGCTTATAGCTTTCTAGGCTAAGTTTGATGCTCTTGTTCTACTCTATATCTAGACCAAGTGAATCATGAATCAAAAAGTAAACTTTGATAAACAAAATCCAAAGTTTGTAAGATAGAAACTTGGGATAGGATCATTAAGCATAAATTAAAATGTGGTGGTGCCTTGCTCTTGTAGAGCTTTGCACTTAGCAAGAATATTAGCTTGCCTTGGTTGGTGTTGTGATCAAAGTTCTCTTCTTCTTCCTCTTGGTAGAAAACCTCCTCCTCTTGATAGTCTCCGGTACTAGCGTCTATACGAATACGAGGATAACAATCACCAATCAATACTAGACTAATCACACAAATGTTTCACACAAGCTATTCTAGCATCACCACATTATTAACATGTTGGGACTTTGTTTTCTTTTTAAATAAAATAATATCCTCTCATTACAAATATTGATTAGGGTTTCTATTTATTTCTTTGGAGAAATACTTTCCTCTCATTGAATCTTGTTTAAGATTTAATTTCCTCATATGATAATATATGAGCTCATGTTGACCAAGGTCAACACTTCATACTCATCATTTGGGAAAATGATTTAAATGAGGAGATGCACCTCATGCAATTTAATACCAAAATAGTAATGATTTAATATCATCAAATAATTCAATATGAGAGTTGATAGACCATGGTCTCTACCTCATGTAGAATTACTTGAGACAAAGATTTAAATGAGAGGGATACCTCTCATATGATTTAATAATTAGTTGGAACAATTTAAATGCTACTATGGCAACGATTTAATATTCTCAAATAAAAACATAAGAGGTCATGAAGACATGTGTGATCAACTCATATTGAATCACTTGAAATAATGATTTAAATGAGATGCTACACCTCATATAATTTAAATACTATTTTTGAAATAGTTTAAATGAGCTAGAAATGGCCACATAGCCACTATTTGAATCTAGCCCATGATCATATACAGTACCCCTATCATATTTTTGCATAAACAATTAGAGTATTTGAAATATGAATTATGAGAATTTGAATCGCCTCAAAATTCATTATGGTTGATTTTATATAATTATTCTAAGGCAGAAAAGTCCCTGTCTTGTTTATTTTGCTACTTTAATTCTACAACAGATATTGGTTTAAATCTAGTAGCATTGGATAGAGCTTTTTATAAGCTTTCCAAATATATAAAATTTGTAAAATTTGGCGAAGTAGATTTGGAGAAAATTAAATTTGAAGTTGGCACCAGTATTGCATATTTCATCTATTTTGGATTTTTGAATTTGAAACGTGGGCTGGCGGGAAATAAATGGGCTGTGCCAATGCGAGAGGAGAATGGGCCGGCCCAGCTTCGCAGCGGGCCAGCTGACAAGGTGGGGGCCACCTGTCTGTGGGTCTTAACTAGCGAATCGGTACGGGGAGATGTTGGCCGTGCGATTAGACGATAGATCGACGGCCCAGAGGGGTCTTCGTCTCCGGCGAGATGGAAGCTTACGGGAGGCAGAGGTAGGGGGTCGGAGCGGTCGTCGGAGCTCCGGCGATCGTCGGAGTGGTGCGCCGCGACGTTGGGGTAGATGAGGAAGCTCCGTGAAGCAGTGGCGTCGTCAGGGGCGGCCTCCTTCTCCGACGAGCTTCGGCTACTGGTGGCGGCGATGAGCTTGCAATTGGAGGAGTACGGTGGCTAATCGAGCGTGGTGAGGTGATGAGGAGAGGCTGTGAGACGAGGGGAAGCGGATGGCGTGCTCAATTTGAGAGGAGGAGTCCTCCTTTTATAGCAGAGGGAGGTGGCCGTGGAGCTCGGCTAGGGTCGCCGTCATCGTCGTCGGTCCAGGGCTGCGAAGAGGCAAGGCATGGGCGCATCTGGTTGCTGGCGTCCTGGCGAAGCTGACGCGCGGGATCGTGGCGCAGACGAGGCTCTGTAGCGATGGTGCGCTTGATGGGAGCTTGCAGGTCAGGGTGGAGTCGCGTCGACGATGACATTGGCCATGGCGTTCCCGCGGTCAAACCACCGTGTCTGCGAGCTTGCTGGTCGTCTGGCGCGTCTACTGGCGAGAGATGGAGAGCGGAGGTGACGCGAGGGCTCCGGGCGGCTGATGCTCTGGCGCGCCCAGGGTGAATGCCATGCGCGCTCTAGCGCGTGCATGGGCGTGTCTGGGCGCCACTGGGCAAGGCGATTTCTGCCCGTTGCGGTGCGAGTCTTGGTCGTGGCTTGGTCTGGTCAGGCTCAGGTGAGTGAGAGGAGAGTGATTGACATGGTGAGGGCAGGCTGGAGTGGAGAGGTGAGGCGATGGCACGAGCTAGCCATGCCATGCCACGGCATGGTCTTGCTCTGGTTGTTTTGGTCAAGCAGAGGTGAAGGCAAGTGGTTGTACTGGTGCTGCAGGGTAGAGAGGGTCTCCAGAAGCTCAGTGGAGCTCAGGCTTGGACTTGGTCCTCTCCCATTTTCAGTATGGGCACAAATAGATACCCTGCCTAAAAGGTGTTTGAAGAAATGCCCGAAAGAAAATAATTTTTGAATTTTGCAAATATTTTTGGTGGGTTGTAATCATATATTAAGAGAAATATATTGGTGGTGGTGGTGGTCAAAAAGGAGTTGAATTGCAAAATCACATTTTGCATAGGATCTTAATTTTGATTCAAAGTCTCAACTTGGCTTGCTTCTCATTTGAATTTGAGACAGAGTTTGGGGTGATGGATTTGGGCAAAGTTGTTCTCCTTGATGGTGTCTTGGATGAGGTGCAAAGAGTTGGTCAAGGTTGGTTTAGGAAAAGTCAAAACCAGGGGTGTAAAGTGGGTAACATTTTATAAAAGGGTCACATGACCAATATCATATGTGAGTTGAATTTGAATTCCTCTTTGATTTGAATTGGGTTTCTTTGATTCAAAAGGGTGTGTTATTGATATATAAGTGTTTTACAAACAATGGCACAAGCCAAAGTGGCCTTGTTGGAAGATTTGCAAAAATGGCTAAAAGTGTATGTGAGTGAAAATGGGATTTTCTCCCTATTTGATTCCTCTCTTTTTGATTTGATTTTTCTTGACTCCAAAGTGATTCTTATTAGATTAGGAACATTTCCAAACCATTGAAACCATTCCAAAAGGTCTAGCTCAAAGATTTGCAAAAATGGCCATAACACATAAGAGGTGATGTGTCAATTTTTCTTATTTTTGTAATTTGTTCCCCTTGCTTTACTTGGGCAAGGTTGAGGGTCAATTTAGTGTGAGATTTGGTTTAGCGATGGTTTCACACCATTTGGTCAAGGTAGGAGTGCATAGGACAAGAATTGGTGAAATGGCTATGTGTCACATATGCCTCTATGCATATGTTGCATTTGATTTTTAATTTGATTTTTCTTGGCTCAATTGATGTTGTTGAGTGTTGAAATGGTATATAGGAGTGATCCAACCATTCACCACAAGTCTTAGGGTCAAGATCCTCAATTTCACAAATTTGCATTTTACTCTCATATGCCTCTATGGCATTTTTAGTTTCTTTTTATTTTCTTTGGTTTCAACTTGGAAATGGTTTGAGAAGTACTAGATAAGGTTTATGAAGGTTTTCCAATCCTCTAAATAAAGTGGAAAGGCCTAGGGTAAAGTTTTACAAAAATAGCCATAGGCACATATGCCTTTTCTTATTTAAATTCTTTTTATTTTATTTTAACTTGGATGGTAAAAAGGAATGTGAGGTTTATGGTTTAAGAGTATTTCAAATACTAGTTAAACAAGCAATCATGGCAATAGCACAAGATTTAAACAAGATCTATATGTATCAATCTTATTTTAATAAAAGTTTTTGTTGGTTCCAAAATTTGGAACTAGGGAAATTCATTTTGTTTGTTTTGAAATTTTTGGGATGTTACAGGCAGGTCAGGGGGCATCATGAGGGGCCCACACAGTAGGCCGGCGTGGCCAGGGCTTGGGCCGCGCCGCCCTGTTGTGTGGCCACCTCGTGGCCGGCCCCACTTCGTTTCCTCTTCGGACTTCTGGAAGATTCGTGGAAAAATAGGCCCCGGGCGTTGATTTCGTCCAATTCCGAGAATATTTCCTTACTAGGATTTCGAAACCAAAAACAGCGACAACAACGGCTTTGGCATCTCGTCAATAGGTTAGTGCCGGAAAATGCATAATAATCACATATAATGTGTATAAAACATGTGAGTATCATCATAAAAGTAGCATGGAACATAAGAAATTATAGATACGTTTGGGACGTATCAGTCCACCATAAACACCAATTGTTCAAAGTGGTCGCGGTGTTGACAGGCGGTTAACAAGATGATCCTAAGTGGCACAAATGATAAAGATCTGATCAGTTCATCTATGTTGTCAATATTTTTTTGTTTCATGTGCATACATAACTATTTTATGTGTCTTTTTCTCTCTCATTTTGTTAATGTAGATGTAAATTGGTCAAAATTTGTTCAAAGGACAATTAAAAAGAACAAGAAGGACAAGATGGCCCATATCTCCTCGATCCTCCTGTAGTTTCTATCCTTTTCATCACCGTGGTAGGATTCCATTGTTACCCTTGATGATCACTATTTTGTCTTTATCCTCGGTGTAGAATTTTTACATGTTGATATCATGTGCTTAATAAGTCGCGAGGTTGGGCACGGTCCCTGTGACAAGGAAAATAAGAGTTTTCCTTCTTCATTAATTGATGGGGGATTAGCTAGAAGTTGCTCTTTGAACCAACACAAGAAAGAGGAGTTGTGCCCTTTGATTATGCCTCCCTCAGTTTTCTCTTGCCCTAGGTCACGATACTTATCGGCAATCGTGGTTTTTTTTCTCCAACTAAGGATCAACAATCTCCAAGTGTTTTACCGCTACTAAGTTTGCTCTGTTAAAGTTGGCGAGTCGACCAGACTGGCCCACATGTATTTCCCTCCAGCCAATATTGTGACCTACTCCATCGAGCCTACCAAGATGCTTATTGAGGGGCAAAATCAACAGGGTTCTCGATACTTAGATATTCGTGCAGAAAGAGATGCACTCTACAGTCAAAAATCCCTAGGGTTCACCAATGTGCACCAACAACTCATGCTAAGCAAAACACACAACTATGTAATAAGTTTGGACCTGTTGCATAAGTATTTGCTTTACCAGGAGGATCAGCGATCAATCTTGTGTGGAAGATTCTGTGGAAACTAAAAAATTTGATCAAGGCAAAAAAAAATTATGTGGCGAGCACCTCATGAAATTATACCTTTGAAATGCATTCTAGCAAATAGACATATTGGAATTAGTGGGGAGTGTCCGATCTGTAATCAAGGTGCAAAAGATATTCTCCACCTCTTATTTCATTGCCCAGCTGCCGAGAAAATGTGAAGCATCCTAGGTCTGCAGGATATGATTGATGAGGCAGTATAGGTAGACAGGTCAGGATCAACTGTACTCCAACTATTATTCAGACGCCAGGCTTTGATTCAGTGAATGTAAAGGAGACGATTGCAACAACCTGTTGGTACATGTGGTGGGTGCGTCGGCAATGCACACGAAATGAGGAGGTGCCACCTTCGTATAAGTGCAAGATGTCGATCCTAACTATAGTGTCCAATACAACCAAACTTTCGAAGCATGAAATCCAAGCACCAATACAAAGATAGATTAGACCAGATCCTAGGTAAATTAAATTGAACCTGGATGCTTTTTTCCATGAAGATTCTTGTTCAGGTGCTACGGGAGCTATTCTCCGTGACTTTCAAGGAAACTTCGTAGCAGCTTCTACTAAATATCTCCCTCATGTGTCTACGGTTGCGATGGCAGAAGCTTTGACAATGAGAAAGGGACTATACCTTGCAAATAGAATGGGATGCAATAATGTTATAGCTGAATCCAATTCTACGGAAACAGCCGAGGCTTGCTTAGGGGAGCAAATGTGATGGTCTGGATCTTCCTCTATATTCACCGATTGTATTGGTATGGTATATTCAATTGGTAATGTGGACTTCAAGCATTGGGAAGCGAATCATGCAGCTCAGGAATTAGCTAGAGTTTGTTTTAGTGATAATAATTCTTGTAATTGGGTCGACGAGCCCCCTATTTTTCTTCTAAGCAAACTCTTAAACGATGTAATAATTATTAGTAATTAATAAATTCCGCAGCAAAGTCCTGCTGCTTCCCAAAAAAAAAGTTGTGACTAATAGCTTTTTTTTCTTTTGAGATGAAGCTGTGACTAATAGTTGTGATCGTGAAGAAAAGAACCTGCAATTTGTTCGCAAAAAAAAGAACCTGCACGAGAAAGGGAGAGGAACTAGTGGGTCCTACTGTCAGCCGGAACGGGCACGAATAAAGGCGTGAAGAGAAGGCGAGGGACGGGCACACAACGCAACACGCGGCAAGCCCGCTTCTTTTCTTATTCCCATGATCTTTTCGGACAAAACCCTAATCGTCGGATGAGGCACCAAGCCTTGCGCCAAGCTACATGCGCCCCAACCCAGCACCACGCATGGATCCACAAAACATCGGGGACCTCAATTTTCCTTTCGTCCATGTTCACGGCGATGAGACCAATGCCGGCCACTTCGTTCTGCGCAGGACCATCCCGGAATTCTACGCGAGCTACAATACCTAGCCGCCACCGCCAGGGTATGAACACCGCCGTCGCTCTAGGATCAGTTTTGGTTGAAATGATTTTGTTGTTTCCTCTACTAATAGATGGATATAGGGCTCTTCCGGTCTCATCGAGATCGAGCTGTTTTGTGCACCGATAGATGCATCCTTTGGGGTTTATGTTTTCCCATCTGGTCGAATCCTAGTTTTTTTCCTGTAGATAGATGGGCACTTCGAGATTTCTCCAATGGAATTTGCTATTATTTCAGTCTGGATTTAGTTAGAGTACTACAATTTTTGTAACGAAAGTCTTTTTTTCGTTCCACATCAATTTGTCATAGCACCAAGAGATGGGGCTCTTCTGGATAGCCGAGATTGAACTGGTCTGTGCACTGAAAGATGGGGTTCATGCATCCTTTGGGGTTTACGATATATGATCTTGCTGAATCCTAGTTGTTTTGCCTGTAGATAGAAGGGCGTTTTAGGATTTCTTGTATAAAATCTAATATATTTCAGTCTGTAAATTTAGTTACAATTTTTGTAACCCAGAAGCACCATGTGTACTGCTTCTTCTCATTCGATCTCTGTGTAATCTATTAGTATTTCCTTTATTCTTAGTCTTCATTCATTTGATAGTCCATTCATTTGTTTGTACATTGATTCATTGGTTCATATATAACAGTAAATGGCTCATTGAATCCAAGCTTATTATCTTTTAGGATTTTGCATATAAACTCACAAAGGTGACCTGCTACAAATCATTTTATGAGGGTGATGTGCGCATATGGTACCATCACATCAATTTCAATGCGAAGGCTAAAGGAGCTGTTAGTTGCAAGCTTTTCTTTGCTGAAGTCATTTTTATGCGAGGACAATTACCTGTGTGCTGTTTGTGTTTGGTCACTCCTACTGATGATGGTAATCAATATTCATATCTAAACTCTGCTGTTGAAGTAAAGTTTTGTTGTGGAGATTTTACATTGTGCAACTTTCTTCTTTTTCCTGATTTGTTATCAAGTTAATGATAAATGTCACTTTTGTCTCTTATGTAAAGGGCATTGCTTCAGTTGTTTGAACAATGGAAATGATGTGAGGCACCCTTAAAACACCCAATTATTATTTGGGTCAGCACTAATGAGCAGAGACATTGTATCTTATTTTCCTATTTATATATGGAGTTTGCCTAGATTACTTTGTTGCGAGAATTTGGCTAAAAAACCTTGTTTTCGTTAAACCTATTAATTTGTTTTTTACTTACTTATAACTTATTTACCCTAGCTAGTATGATTTTTCCTATTATATATAGAATAGTTACGAACATAAGGGTATGTGCACTTTCTAAGATTGGATCATCTATGTTATAGTCTAAAAGTGTAACTTGCGGTAGGCTTGCTCTAAATTAGATTTTGTTTGAATCAACATTTATGTTCATTATTGTAGTATTTTTTTTCAAACAACGCCAAGAATTTTTTTGTGAATTAAACCTATTTTCCTTGTATCTAAAATAACAACACATAAACTTTACATTCCTCATCCATTAATAAGCGTCTTAGATGGGTTATAGTGTATTTTTATATTCTCACACCTACTTTAGTGTATTACACATATTGTTAGAAATCTCTCGGCCATACTTGTCTAATAAATATCTTGAAAAGTTTTCTAGAGTTAATAATGATTACCGGAGCAAAGTTGTAAAAGCGACTAGTGGATCAATTATATAGTTGTGAGTCACACTACAACACGATAGGCGGGTTCCGCCATCAACTGCATAGTACCCCGTATGGTATATGCTGGTGCATTATTGTATAATATACTCTGAACCTCGTACCCATATGATATAATTGTAAATGTATGGTATAAACCGTATAATGAAGCTCATAGCACACAATAATATACAATTCATTACAACAGAAGGATAAAGCACACAATATATACTACACATAGTTTATACATGAACTACTTCGCCGTACCCCACTCTCAAATTCACATACATCTACCAAATATCTAAGAAATTCATACTCACTAGCTGAATCAGATTTTATGCACTTTCAAGTCTAAAATAGCCCTCCTTTGTCTCCAAATCATCCTTCATGCAGATTGTGTTGGTCAAGTTCTAGTCTGCCCAGTTGGATATCAAAACGATAATACGGTCATTTTCCATGCTTCACACGAAATTCTCCAATGATCTGATTGCCACAAGAACATATGTGACTTCGATCATGCCGTTGTCTTCACAAGAAAGAAACAATTACTGGTTGTAATAAGTACGAACAATAATATTGTGAAAGCAGCAACATGATTGGAATTCAAAGGAATTGAGGATACCATCTTTCTTTTGACGACGATGATCTTAATCATGGTGCAAACGTAGTAAGGTTTCTGGGGCTTATATCTTCTGATTATGCACCTTAGATTTATCCTTCTTGATCCAATCATGTTGGCAACATTACCAAACCTACAACAAATTTCATATTTATCTGCAGATCACCAATATGGAGCTGAAACTAAGTCTCGATAATTTATTCCGCCCGGATTCGTCCGCGGTGCGCACTGAAGCACACCTCGTATAATTATTACTAACACATGGCAGTACTCTGTGTCCATAGTGCTTCGTTCTGAAACTAACTACCGAAACTGCTGCCATCGTGTGAGTTGTGATGAAAGCAACTGAAGTTGCCATAGTTTTGTACCACTTCAACTAGCCGCATCCTTGCCATATTTGTCCACGGTGGTCATTGATGGTGAGGCAAGGCCTCACGATCGTGCTTCACCGCCTCCACGCCGCCGGGAGCCTGCAACTCCTCATGTTGCGTCAGGTAGGTGCCTTGAACGCTCCCTTTCTCCTGCGCCTCCACGCGACCATGGTGACCGCGCTGGACTGGACTCCCCGCGCAGCTGGCTGCCTCGCCGGACTTCTGGAGACAACGACACGGTTCTGCTCCTACTGCTCCGAATCTCACTAGGGTGCGTGTCACACCGACGAGTGGCCCTGCTCACTCGATCAGATTCCTCCACTGGCGCTCTCCCTGTGATGCTAGTGCGCCAGCCGAACCGGGAAGCCCACGCTTGATTTTGCCAACCGCGACTCGAGCACGGTGGCTGCATCTCCAGTCCACGGTGACTAGACCGCCACCCTTCTGCGCACATTGACTGTTTGCTTCAGTTAAGCTTGTTGCTTTAGTGTTAGTCTTCGGTTTACTGTAGCTCGTCAGGACGTTGTCGACAAAGAGACGAATTTCTCTCAGTTAGCACTTCGCTGAATAAATTATCGAGACTTAGTTTCAGTTTCATATTCCGCAAATTCAAAATCACGCAACCAACGAAATTCCTTTTAATACGCTCTATTCACAAGCGGAAGTATTTTTTAGTTGCAACTAGAGAAAGTTTTAGTTGCAGTCTTACTTGCAAATGGAGAAAGTCTTAGTTGCAACCCACTTGCAACAGAGACTTCCTCCCTAGTTGCAACTGGAGATAGCCTCAGTTGTCCACTTGCAACTAGAGGTAGTCTCAATTGCAACCCCAATTGCTACTGGAAATAGTCTCAGTTATAAACTCACTTACAACAGAGGAACAACCTCACTTGCAACAGAGAAAGTCACAGTTGCAGCCCTACTTGCAACTGGAGAAATTCTTAGTTGCAACCCCACTTGCAACCGAGACTTTCTCCCCAGTTGCAACCCCACTTGCAACTAGAGATAGTCTCAGTTGCAACCCCTCTTGCAACTAGAGGTAACCAACGTAACCAACGTTACAACCTCACTTGCAACTACGACATGAAAATGTATATTTGGGGTTAACACGGATTTCAAACTATTTCTCTCTTAGTTGCAACTCTACTTGCAACTGGGCAACAACTATCACCTGCGACCCAATTTGCAACTAGGACAAAAATAGAAATTCAGGGTTAGCACAGATTTCGGAGTATTTCTCTCTCAGTTGCTTGTCCACTTACAACTGTGCAACAATGGTCAGTTGCGGCGCCACTTGCAACCGGGACAAAGAAAAATTCAGGGTTAGCATAGATTCCGAGGTATTTCTCTCTAAGTTATAACTCCACTTGCAACTAGACAACAAATATCAGTTGCGACCCCACTTGCAATTGGGACAAAAATAGAAATTTAGGGTTAGCACGGATTCCGAAGCATTTCTCTCTCAGTTCCAACTACACTTGCATCTGAGCAACAAATATCATTTGCGACCCCACTTGCAACTGGGACAAAAATAGAAATTAAGGGATAGCACTAATTTCGAAGCATTACTCTCCGAGTTCTCCACTTGCAACTGTGCAACAAAGATCAGTTGTGACCCCACTTGCAACTGAGACAAAGATAAATTCAGGATTAGCACGGATTCCGAACCATTTCTCTCTCTCTTACAACTCCACTTGCAACTAGGCAACAAAGGTTAGTTGCGACTCCACTTGCAAGTGAGAGAAAAATAGAAATACGTAGTTAGCACGGATTCTGGAGCATTTCTTTCTCCGTGGCAACTCCAATTGCAACTAGGTAACAAAGGTCCGTTGTGGCCCCATTTGCAACTGAAACAAAGAGAAATTTGGGGTTAGAATTTCTCTCTCTTTTGCAAATCCACTTGCAATTGGGCGGACATATATCGTCTACTCGAGGAACAAGAATATTGCGGCCAAAGAACTAATCTCGTTTATTCGGGGGCAAAAAAATTGTGTTTGAGAACAAGAATATTGCGGCCAAAGAACTAATCTCATTTATTCGATGGCAAGAAAAATTGTGTTCGAGAAACATATCTCGTTGACTCAGGGGAACAAGATATTGCGTCCAAATAATACATCTCGTATATGTAATCTCATCTATTCAAGGAACGAAAATATTGTGCCCCCAAGTTAAAGAAAAGTGACTTAACTAAATAACTAAAATACGTCTACAAAATGTTAAATAAGGAAAATAGAAAAAAGAAAGCGAGTGAAGGAAACATATATGAAAGGGATAAAAATGAAGAACGAAAAAATTCCAAACTAAATCCAATATAAGGCTAGAAGCAACGCATACCTACGAACGATAAAGGAATGCTCAGGTAAAGAAAAGCAACACTCAACGAACAAACACCGAAACGACACCTTATGTAATTAGGATTTAAAAAAATGCAACGCTCGGCCAGTCGTTAAAAGGACTTTAGTAGACTCAAAAATAGTGTAGTTATAGCTTATAAAAAAATGAAAATGAAAATGTTAAGGTAAACAAAGTTAATATGAAGATAAGAATATCATCTTTGTTATATGTAGCAACATATTATGTAATTGATTACGCACAATATAAAAAAGAAACAAAGGCCAAACAAAAAGTTTTAGTGAAGTGCCATAAATCATAATAAAATATTCACGGACTTTCCCTTCTCCACCGACAGCTTCCACCCCGTTCTTTGAGAGTCAGCCGGCGTCTCCGCCGTTCTTCCCCGGCTCGCTCCTTTCTCCCCTCCGGCGGCGTTGCCGACCGGCGTGGAAGAGGATGTGTAGCGCGGGCTGTAAATATTAGCTGTAGGTTCTGCTTTTCACGCTGCTTGTCCCTTGTGGCATCTTGGAGTAGAGGGCTAGATCCCATCGGCCGGATCTGGCGCGTGCTTGCCATGGTGATCATTGCTGTGCTTCTCCGGTGGCAGGAGCTGTTGCAAGCGGTGGTGCTGAGGCAAGAGATCTCCGCAAATAAGGCCGCTACTCTCTTCTTCTGTTCGAGTGCTTCTCCGGTGCCATGGCGCGGTGCTGGAGGGCGGTGATTCTGCTTCCCAGGGTGGCTTCCAAGGAGGAAGATGATGCTGGGTTGCTGTGCTGCAGCTCGTTTCAATAAGCGCCCATATGCCTTCTTCGGTATGATTTTTGTCTCTCCGCTTCATCTCTTGGCCGGCCATGGTGGCAAGGGTGAGGGGTGTGCTGGAGCGATGGATCTTCTTGCTGGAGAGGGTCGGGAGTCTTGTGGTACTGCACGTTGGAGAAGAATCTCGGTGGCCGGTGGCTGGTCGCTGACTCAAGATGCTGGAGCGATGGATCCAGGCCTTGTCGCCGGTGATGCGACAGGCTCTTATCAACCTCCTTCGGAGGCCCTTTCGAGTTCGTGCGATGGCGCTGCGCTCCCATCCTGCGTCAAGTGGTCTCGTCCCCGACTCTCGCGTGGGGGGCTGTCGTGCGTGCGTGCTGTTCTTCAGTGCAGGCGAAGAAGATGAAGGTCCCAATTGCGTTTCTCCTTCTTCGTTTAAGGTCTATTGTGTAAATGTAGAGGGCTCTTTTCTTATTCTGGTTTATTGTGAGGTCCTCTATGTAAAATGTAACGCGCTGTTGACTTATTAATGCAGTATCCAGACCCTTCGGGGTCTATCCCTTTTCAAAAAACAAAAAAAAATATTCATGATAACAAAAGAACGGAAGACGAGGTTCGGTAGCCTAATGGTTTTAGCTTGTTCAAGCTGGCAGCCCGTGATAAACACCGAAAAATCGTATGTAAATCACGGTTATGCAGTTTACTGACAACAAGCAAATCCGTTGTTTTTATCACTTTGTAACGGACAACAAATCATCACCACTATATATATATATATATATATATATATATATATATATATATTACTATTAAAAGCCCCAGAGAGTCCCATCCAAGACATCTCAACCATACGATCAAAAAATCCAACGCCTCACATCTGTTCCGTGATTTACAGTGGCAGACAACATCCACCCCGCTAGCAATCGGTTTTCCTCTTTTCCTGGCTATGGAACCAACCGTTCATTAGCACGAACTCCTCTCGCTCACGCCGTCGCCTTTCCTGCCGCCATTGCACTCCTTGTCGTTGCCTCCGCTGCCGCCGCAGCAGCTTGTCCCCGCCACCATCGGCTTCCCTGCCACCGCAATAGTGTTTCATACCCTCACCGCCGCCCTCTCGCCGTCGTCGCCCTATCGCCTCAACGCCGGGGAATCCCCTGCATATTCATCTCGCCTCGACGCAGACCGCAAGCCGATGCCCTACACGCAGGGGAATCGACGGCGCCCTGCACGACGGGTATCGAGGCCGCCCTGCACGCCGGGGACTCGAGGACGCTGACGACACCCTCACTGGTCGGACGCCCGACCAGCAACTCCACAGCTTCTTCAGGTTTCTTCAGGTTTGGCTTCTATATTTTGAAAACAGAACTTTTGCCAATCACCTGTCAATCAATTTCAACCTCAACGTCAAACACATGTCAATCAGTTTCAACCTCAACCTAAAGGAAGAACAATTTCTTCATAGCACTGTTCTTTTTGCGAACCCGCAGGAGATCTGCGCGTCATTGTATTAAGCATAAGAAGGAGGGCCAAAGAAGAGCCCCAAACATCCACAGTACAACCACGACAAGCACCAACACTTTGGGTGGTGCGAAAGCCGGCAACACCGGCTAGCCCGGGCAGCCCGGGACCCTAATGAACATCTCGTGGCGGCCTACCTCTACAAACCAGCCAGGACTGCCACTCATCTAAGATGAGGCTAAGGATCCGCAGTACATCCGTGCGTTTGTCCTCAAACACTCTGGCGTTCCGCTCAAGCCAAATAGAACGCAGCGTCAACATGATGAGGGAGTTGGCACGCCTGCGCTCAGCCTTGGCGAAGAGAGCTGCCGCTCGGCACCACCAGTCATTGATCCCCTCCTCGGGCGACGGCAGAAGATCTGGCAGCTGTAACCTTGAGATCAAGCCCGCCCAAACTCTACGCGTAAACACGCAGTGTAAGGAAAGGTGGTCTAGCGTCTCATCAGCTGCGTCACAGAGAGGGCAGAGCGTGTGGGTCGGCAGACCCCGGCGAAGCCGCCTGTCGGCCGTCCAGCAGCGCCGCCGAAGCGCCAGCCAAGCATGCATCTTGTACTTGAGCGGGGCGAAAGAGGCCCAGACAAGATGCGCCGCCGGCAGACCGGTGGTGCCATGGAACAACATTCGGTATGCGGAACGCGCCGAGAACTGGCCATCGCCGTTCCACTTCCACCGAAACGAGTCAGGGGCGGCGGAGTCGACCGGGAGGTGGACACGTCGCACCGCCTCCCAAAGCCTCAGGTACTGTACCAAAGCATCCACCGAGAGAACCCCGGAGATATCAGAGGCCCAAGCATTCGCCTGCCGCCCTTCACGCACCGTGCGCCGTCGCCGAATCGACGGCCGAACAAGCTCAACCAGATCCGGGGCGATGACCTCCGCCGTGAGGCCATCCAGCCATGCGTCTTCCCAGAACAAGGTCGAAGCACCGGAGCCGATTTGCACCTGGACAGAAGCGTTGAAAAGGGCGATGGACTCGGAGCCCACCTGCAAGTCGAGGCCGCTCCAGGGCTTGGTGGTGTCCGTCTTTTGCAGCCAAAGCCACCTCGCTCTCAAGGCCACATTCATGGCGTGCAGATTATGTAGGCCAAGGCCACCGAGAGACTTAGGCTGACAGACAAGGCGCCACGCAACCTGGCAGCAGCCACCGCGGGCATCGTCGGTGCCCGCCCAGAGGAAACTCCGCCGCAGCTTGTCAACAGCCTTGAGAAACCACGGATCAAGATCGAGTGCCAGCAGCTGATATACCACCGATGCCGTCATAACGGCCTGCACGTAGACGAGCCGGCCTTCCCTGGACAAGAGCCGCGCCTTCCAGAAGGGTAGCCTGGCGGCGAGCGAATCAAGGACCTGCTGCAGCTCCGACTTTTTCGGCCTTCGCAAAGAGAGCGGCAGCCCCAAATAGGTGGTAGGCAGCGCACCAATAGGGCATGGCAAGGCTGCCGCCACAACGGCGAGCGCCTCCTCCGAGCAGCGAATAGGGGCGGCGGAGCTCTTCCCCGGGTTCGGCAAAAGGCCGGAGGCAGCACCGAAGCACGTCAGCACTTCCCAGACAGCCGTGAGCTCGTGGACGGTGGGCCTGGCAAAGACCACGACGTCATCGGCGTATAGCGACACACGATGACGGAGCCCAACCGCGGCCAAGTCCGAGAGGACACCGGAGAGCTCAGCAGTCCGAAACATGGCGGAGAGGACGTTCATGGCGATGACGAAGAGCAAGGGGGATATGGGGTCCCCTTGCCGAAGACCTCGGCCATGGCGAAACGCGCTCCCCGCACACCCATTGACCAGCACACTCGTGCTAGCCGAGCGGAGCAACAACGCGATCCACCTAATCCATCTTGGCCCGAAGCCACGATGCCGGAGGACGCTGAGCAGGAACGGCCACGAAATAGAGTCGAAAGCCTTCGCCACATCTACCTTGAGCAAGACCGCAGGGATCCTCTTGCGGTGCAGGAGCTTCGCCGACTCCTTCACGAGGAGGAAGTTATCCTGTATGCAGCGACCTCGAATGAAAGCCGTTTGGTTGCAATCCACGAGCTCGTGCATCCTCGGAGCCAAGCGCCGCGCCAAGATCTTCGTCAGGAGGCGCGCAAAACTATGGACCAGGCTGATCGGCCGGAAGTCCTTCAGCTCCACCGCGCCGATCTTCTTGGGCAGGAGCGTGATCAAAGCCTCATTGAGGACCTCAAATCCCTGGTCCCGACCCATCCAAACCGCGTGGATCACGGCCATCACGTCAGACTTGACGATCTGCCAGCAGTGTTGGTAAAACTCCCAAGTGAAACCGTCTGGGCCCGGCGACTTGCACTTCGGCATGGCCCTGATCGCGTCCCACACTTCAGCCTCCGAGAATTGGGCCTCCAGGCTCGAGAGATCCAGCGCCTCGAGCCCAACCGCATCGAGCGCGATCCCGAACTCCCTGGGCTGAGCAGAGCCCATCAGGTTCATGAAGAACTCCGTGGCCAACTCCAGCTTGCGCGGAAGCTCCGTCTCGACGCGGTCACCCACCCGCAGCGCGGAGATGAAATTTTGCTGCCGCCGCGAGGACGTCAAGATGCGGAAGAATTGGGAGGAGGCGTCGCCGTCTTTCAGGCCTGCCACCCGGGCGCGCTGACGGGCGATCGACCGCTCGAGCGAAGCCAGCCCTAGCACCCGTAGCTTGAGGCGGCGCCTAAGCCACTGCTCCTGCCCCGAGAGCTGCCGCGCGTCCTCAGCAGCGTCCAGCTGCAATATCACCTCGTTCGCCACGAGTATGGAGTCACGAACCGAGCCAACCTGCCGCTGGCTCCAGCGCTGCAGGCCGCGGCTGGTTTGCCGCAGCTTAAAAGCAAGCCTCTGGATGGGGTCAGAAGGCGGGGTTTCGCCGTCGAACCCATCATCCCAAAGGGACTTGACGATCTGCGAGAAGCCGTCGAGCTTCAACCAGAAGCGCTCGAACCGGAAACGCTTCCCAACGCGAGTGTCCGCCGCCGTGGAGAGCAGGATGGGGCAGTGGTCTGACACGGAGGAGGAGGACGCCGAAAGCATGGCATCCGGAAAGAGCTCGTCCCACTCCAAGGAGGCAAACCAGCGATCCAGCTTGACCAAGGTAGGGGATGAGCGCGCGTTGCTCCAAGTAAACCTCCGCCCCACGAGGGGCGCCTCCTTAAGCTCCAAGTCGTTGATGCAACGACGGAACTGCCCCATCGCCCGCCGGTCAAGGTTGGGCGTGCTCTTGTCCGCAGCGTCCAAGATCAGGTTGAAATCACCCGCGACAGCCCACGGCCCCACGAGCGCGGCACGCAAAGCTCTGAGCTCGTCCAAGAAGAGAGGCTTCAAGCTAGCGACGGTAGGGCCGTAGACAGCGGACAGCCACCAACATGAACCAGACGTCGTGGCGAGCTCGACGGACACCGTAAAGGTATCGACGCGGCTCCTAAGCACACGGACCTCCTGGCTCTTCCAGGCTACGATCACCCCTCCCGCGGTACCACGAGCCGGCAAATACGCGAACCCGTCGAAGCGGGGTCCAAAGCACTCTGTGATAACAAACGAGGTTACAACCTGCAGCTTGGACTCAGACACACACACTACTGATGCTCTAGAGTCCTCCACCGAAATCCTAACTGCCGCCCTTCTAGCGGGGTCGTTGAGGCCCCTGGCATTCCACATGGCAAAGACTAGGTTTTGTTCCTCCATAAGCAAGGCCTACCAGACAACCTAGGCTACAACCAACATCAGGCGGTGGCCAACTCCGCCAGCTCGCACTCCCCTACGCTCGGGCAGCTAAGGCCAAACAGCGCCGTGATCGCCTCCACCTGCTCCGGACCCAGCGGCGACGCAAAAATGGCCGCATACTCTTCCAGCTGGGAATCTGACAGTCTCTCCTCGTCGCGGCAGATTCCCAACTTGCGCATAAGGATGCGTTGGGCACGCTTCACGGCAGAGGTGGACACACCAGTCCGCTTTGCAGCAATGCGGCGGCTGCGCCTCGCCGTAGACGGAACAACCTGGAACAACCGGCGGCGCACCACCTTAGGGTCAGGCAGGCTAAGGAGCGGGTCGTCGAGACGCTGCCGGAATTAGTAAGAAACGTTTTAGCACCTAAAAAATCTGAACAGAATGAAAAGTTGTGTAAGTTTCTTACTTTCAGAGTTAGGTGTTTGAATATGTCTATAGAGTTCCTACTGAAAGATCTACAAAAAACTGTTGTTCAAAAAGAAGAACATTTTCCTTATAGCAGTGTTTTGACTTCTGACAGTAAGAAACTTTCAGCAACAAAAAAAACTGAAGAGAATGAAAACTTGTGTATATTTCTTGCTTTCACTGTTTAGGTGTTTGACTATGATCTTTCAAAATTTCTGCTGTATGTGTGTTCAAAACATACACATTCCCACAAATTTTCAATGGTTTAGTCCATAACTCCATATCACTGACTGAACCTTCCTTGAAGCAATCCTCCAACACATACAAATCCTTCAAAACCACAAAGGTCAAAGTTACTGATGTTTCCGTGCAAATTTAGCTCGACAAAACCTACTACATACAACATATGAAATACTTGGAGTTTTCGCCATGCTACTGGGATTTAGAAACAATTCTCCCATAAATTGATTGCTGCTATGTAAATGCTATTACAATTTACAGGGAGGCGGTATTGTTTAGTACCTCTTAATTTTACGGAATAGAGAAGGCATAAATCTGCTATGTCATCTTCCAGAACTCCATCAGGATATAACCATCGGGCAAAGTCAAGGTACTTCATAGTAAACGCAATGTTCAGTACCTATTTCTGTTATGTGAAATACTGAAGTGTAATGTGTATGCAGATCCTAAACAAGTCAAAAGGCGGAGTGAAAGGAAGTGGTACGCAAATAATAAAGATGATATTTCAAAACGTTGACGCCATTTACGGGAGCTTCAAAAAGAGTCAATGGCCGCCGTGAATGACAAACACATTCCATGTCATACACAGGCCATTAGAAACTAAGGAGTCACCCAGATACAATACAGGGCTACTGAAGGTCATGTGTTCTATACTTCCAACATGTGTTCTAGAGCCATGTTATATGAAAAGGTTGATTTTTTAAGATGCAACGTATTTGTAGGTATGACGATAGATGTTCAGCACTATGCATCTCAGGTGGGCGGTGACGATGAAGGTACAAGTTTGAAATATGCTGCCTATATCCTCATGGTCGATCCATGCTAAACTTGGACAAGACCTGAAATTAATGAAAATTTTCAGAGTCCTACCTTGGAAACATGGAAAGATCTAACACTGGATAAACATTCCCTGCATCTCCTAATAACTGCCCCAAGTTACTGATCTATTTTTGCAATAGCCAAGTTGCTTAATGATTTATGATTCTCTCTAATTGACATGGTGTAGCTCATCAATCACCTATTCATCATGATCATGCCCTACAAATGTAGAACCACATAAGCATAATTTTAAATTGACAGTAATTCTGCAATGCACTTTTTCTCCTCTTAAGTGGACCGATACAATCCTGTTTATGTTTATTGATCTTATTCTACCTTGCAGATACCGCATCAAGCAAGATAATCTTCTTTTAAAAAAGGAGAATGTTCCCCAATGAAAGATGTAACAAACATTACAGCCAGGGGGCCTACAGGATCGAGGAGCCAACTAGAGAGGAAAAAAGCTCCAGCCGGAAATTAGGATGGTATGCAAAAATGTAGAATGAGAAGAAATCTGAATACATGAATAAGTTGCGTGTATCCTAACAACAAAACGAAAGCTGCAACAGCTTTGGGTGTTAATCTCGCTGACCCACCGTCTTCTTTGCTGGGGTCTGTGGGTTCTACCCCTCTTAAAGATGTAACGAACATATTAATAGCATATGGTAATTCAGCTTACATGTTTTTTTTTGTTATCTCAAGTTGTACCCCTCTAATGCTAAAATCTAACCCGGTTGTGTACTGTATGCAGGTGATAATAAAAGTGGATCTGTAAACCCCACTGTTGTCGATGAACCATTGCAACAAAATCATAAAGGGAGTAGTGGTACATCCTGGTACACACGACTTTCAGACAAGAAAGAAGCAGCATATCTTGAGAAGCTGCGATTATCTTGCCAACAAAAAAAAGTAGCCGCTCTCGGACAGAATATGGCTAAACTGGAAGCATCTTGCCCAGTGGTATGAGCAATAATTAGTTCAGAATAACGGTGCAGACTGAAGCAATTGGTTCTAATACATGACTTCTATTTTAGATATTTCTCAAATAGGATCGAGGCAATCCGTACTCACCCAGCTAGGAGGGACGCTAAAGTGTACTTGCTACTGCAGCCATGGAGCCAACCATTACTCCACATGATGACAGTGATTGGCTCCACAGGAGCAATGCATACCAGCGAGTAAGAACTTTTGATCTTATTACTGCTACACCATCAAACAATAAACCAGGTAGTGTTACGTGTATACTATATATCATTGTTACAGCACATATATCTTACAACTGTATATTGGGCTGCTGTACGGTTTCCGACATTTGCAGTAGTTTATATATGGTGATCAGACTGCATACTATGCAAGTGACCTCCCAGATTTTAATAGGTACCAGACATCCAAATGTACCAAACTGAATACATGTACTGAAATATATGTAGGCCGATGCAGCTATTCATACTTTGATTAGACATTAGTATTACTACCATATTTGTTTGGTATTTAGGAAATATGAACTGGGGTGATCAGAGGGACTGTAACAAGTACCATGACTATATTCTCTATAAGTGTAAGCAGGAAATGTAAAAACAGTGATGATAAAGCTATCATCCACATCTCTATTTACCTGCACGTGACAACAACAAAAAAGAGAGGACGCCCGTGACAAACATTCCCTTGCCTTGCCATCATATAAGACGCTAGCTTAATACTTCAAGAATTCACTATTTTCAGTGACCTGTTCGCTGAAGAGGGTCATCTCTTAGCTGCACTTATTATAACATTACTTAAAAACTTATTTTTACACATTGTTCTGAATCACAAGTCTTCCTGAGTCCCTATGCAGACAAGTGCGTCAGGGATTACTGAAATCATCCTACTATAAACTAAACCAAAGCCCCCAAAGGGCAATAATGGTCGAGTTCACTATATATTAGTTGCAGACATGTAAATTTTATATTAACGTCCCATGAGTAAATTCCTCAGGTTGCTATATAAAACCAAGCCCAGCTAATTCAATAGCCCATTGTTAGCACGTTGTGGTCTCCTTAAATCTCACGATTCCTCTAACAAAAATGTCAGCAATACTTATATTTTGTTTTGTAACAACTGAACCAACACATAAGAACAAACAAACCAGTGCTTTGTTAATTTTCAAGAAGAGAAAAAGAACAACATTTCTCAATCCTTCCAGCAAACAAACGAGTTTTTGTACTTCTACTAGGTATCGTTGCAAGAAAAACAGCCATCTCTGTAACAATGAAATCGGTTGTTATCCCGAACAATTATCTCCCAGTGAGCTATGCTCGATATAAATTTAATAGCAGTGTGGTAGCCAGTGCAAACCCTTAGGTTCTTGGTGACCCTAATGGTCTCCCCTGCTTGGGTTAACTAGAGTCTGCTCCTTATCCTAATCTTCGGCATCGTAGTTGGTTTGTAACCCATGCTCTTCATTTTCATTCCTAATTCATCGAGCATTTCGTAAATTTTATGCATGAGGGGATTACTCACCTCACAGCCGACTAGCGGACGCGACGACTCTCCTTATTTTTGGAGAGCTCTTGTGGAGTCAGCACGCCAATCCCTCCGCTGCGGGTGTCGAGCTCGACGAGGCCCAGGGCGGCAGCACCCCAATCCCCCTGCCACAGGTATCCAGCTCGAAGAGGCCTAGGGCGGCCACTCGGTGCTTGGTCTGATTCATCAGCTGGCCGTATATAGTTGGCCGGCGCGGGGCGAGGCCGACGCACTGGCGCCCTCCAACGCGTGTTGGGCGCGCCGCGGATCCGCTGGAGGCATGGCCCACGCGTCCGGATGAAAGTGGCCGCAGGCTTCCGCAGGCCCGCTAAGCCGCGCCGCCAAAAAAACGCCTCGTGGCGTCGTGGACAACCTGCTACCCCAATGCGGGCTTTGTGGCCCAGTCCTGCGTTGCCCTCTCGGCCCGCCGCCCGCACCCGCACATTCCCCACCCGCGCCGCCGTCCATCTTCTCTGCGCCTCCAAACACTGAAACACGATAGGCTCTGCCGTCCGCCCGCTCCGTCCATCCCCGACCTGCGCCGCCGGTGCCTACGTTTGTCGCCGTCGTCGTCCCTCCCTAGGCTGCACCTCCCCGTCGTCCTCGAAGACACCTCGGCCAGCCGGCGCTGTCCCCGTCGCCTCCTGCGGATGGAGGAGGACAACGAGATACCGGGGGCGGCGGCAAGGAAGAGGAGATGCCGCGGGTGGCGGGGACGGAGGAGGAGGTGCCGGGAGTGGTGGGGATGAAGGAGGAGATGCAGGAGCCGATTGCCCGTTCTTAGGTGAGCCCGGCCGACTGCTGAATCTATGATGGATTATTACATGCTGTAGTCAATTCTTGCTAAGATGTCATTCCTCCATCCGGTAGTTGCTTGTCGAAATGCCCATGTGGTGTTAGGGGAACATTTTTATTTGGATTCTTATATACCTTGGTCAAAGAGATTCATGTGTCTCGTGTTTTTTTTTGTCCTGGAGGTATTGGACTTTGTCCTCAAGTTAGCTAAAGATGAAAACCAATACTCTGTCTGTGGTGTTCAGCTAACATGCATGCCATATTGTCATGGGAGATTAGCTTTACTGTACTAGTAAAATTTCTGAATTTATCATGTTCTGAAGGGTGCAGTACTTTCTATTTCCTGATACAGTCATGTGTTTAACAAGCATTTAATTAGGCACTGCATAAAGTTCTGGTGTATCCGTAGCTGTTGTTTATGGTGTATGCTTGGTTTATCTCGTCAAAACTTTTAAAAAACTGCAATGATGTCAAGTATTGTGACTTATGGATTCAATTCTGGTGTATCCATAGCTGTTGTTTCTTTGCTCACCAATTTTTTGTGTTCTCAATTGACCTCTGCCACTAACCTCAACCATGCTGGTTTACCCTGTTTTGTTTATCCGGTTCATTTTAAGTGACAAGGATGTTCAATAATTTCATCCTTTGGAACCCATTGAAGTCTCTTTCCTGGTGTATATTAACAGTCGATCTATTTGAAACCCCTTAGGAAAAATGACAACTGCAAATCAGGAAATTAAAGTGAAAGATCTTCCTTTTATTCATGTGTTGGTTTCCTGATGTGTTTGATGCGTTCCGAAACAGGATTTTTTTTTTGTTATGGCCGTATGAGTACTCCACTGCATCTTTCTTAGATCCTGGAAACATTTACATAATTTTCTAAATAATGTTAGGTGAATGGCTTTACAGACTTGGCTGTGTCTCCCGATTTTTTTATATATTGCTTAGTTTGTGAAGTACTGATTTCTAAACAACTTGTGTGTAGTACTATCTTTTTTCTGAGAAGCTCAATAAGCATCGAAATCCTGTCATTTGACATCTGTATTTGCTGGGAGAAACATCCAAACAGTATTTGTCCAGGGCCAGCTGGTAGTATTATCTACTACGACAATTTCGCTACTGACAACAACTAAAAACCGTAGGGTGTGCACTCCATGCTGGAAGGATGCCCAACGAAGCCATGGGAGCCTGATGAGAAGAGAATCAACAAGCTTGTGTTTATATGTAGGAATTTGGACGAAGGCACGAAGCTGCACTAAGGAAAACCTTTAAAGGTTGCCTGCTATGAATACTCTGGTCATGTATTTTTCCTTGGAAGATTGAGGCTCGAACAACTTATAACTGTACAAGCCCCTTATCTTTTTGGTGTGATGGTGTGATGTCTGCATCGTGTTCACTGGCAGCATCCTAACCTTGATTAGAAGCACGCATGTATGCCAGTGAGCTGGAGTACTTTTCTTATGATGAAATCAAGCAATTTATATCTGAGAAATGCTGAATGCATGCTTCTTGCCATGTTTTGGATGTCGTTAGATTTAATCTAACCATAAGAGTTGCTTTATTAAGTATGTGTTTTGTTATGAATGTTTAGGTATAAACCAACATGGCATGTTTTGTTATGAAATTCGCATGAACTTTGCAAGAAATGCTTCAGTTGAATAGTTGTGCTAGTTTCGCATGAATTTTGCAAGAAATTTAATTTACAGTTTTTTTTTCTAGAAAGTGATCAATATTCTAAGGGATTTCATGTTAGACATGAATGTTTTGTTTGGTTTGTAGACCAAAATGCATGCAATAGTACAGCACCGACCACACAGGGGAAGAGCGAACTGCCAGAGCTAGGACACACAGCCAGTGGCGGCTCCAGGAATTGGAGCCTGGGTATTCATTGCAAAAAAAAAAAATTCTAAATGCAATAACGTAAACTATAACAATTGATAGCAGTAGTATATATCAGAGGACTGCTGTATATGATAACAAAATTCATTCAAGTAAAAATCAATAAGGAAAAGCCATGACACCTTAATTCCATACGAAGTACCAATAGGTACAATAAATATTCAGCATTGAGGCATTACCTCTTGCTTGAAGAATTGATCAAATTACAAAATAACTTTGCGATCGCCTTGTTGGAAAAGATTGATGATATCCTCATCCGTAACTTGATTGAAGAACTCTCTCTCAATAAATGTAACCATACAATTGTTCAAGTACTCATCACCCATCTTGTTCCTTTGCTTATTCTTCACATAGTTCATTGAGGAGAAAACCCTTTCAACACTAGCAGTAGCTACTGGTAGAAGCAACACCAACTTAAGAAGCTTGTAAACAATATAATACTGCTCATGGTACTTTGTGAGATCAACAAGCCCTCCAAGTGGTACTTTGTGAGATCAACAAGCTCAATAGCATTAACAATATCTTGGTCTTTCCTTTGCAAAGCTCTGCTCAATTTATCTGTGTATCCAAATATTTCTTGCATCAAGTGTGCCATGAAAACAAACTCAAATGACCGAAATGATGTTAGCACGGTTAGAGCTGCTACGGCCTCTGCACCGTGGTACTCTTTTCCAATCCTGATGAGAACGCGTCGTATTGCACCATACATAGAGATGACATTGCTCACGGTTCTGAAGTGAGATCCCCAACGTGTATCACATGGCCTTGCCAAACCCATCTCCTGATTCTGCCCACTTCCTGTTTCCACTTCTTCCAATTCCAATGCATCAATCAACTCCTCAGCCTGAGCTATTCGAAGCATTCTCATCTTTTTACAAGACATGCCAAGAGCATTTAACAAATAAGCAAGCTGCTGAAAGAACCAAGTACAATCACCACTCTCCTTAGCAACAGCAACAAGAGTTAACTGTAGTTGATGGGCAAAACAATGAACATAATAGGCAGAAGGAGACTCATCCATAATCAGTTTTTTCAGACCATTAGCATTACCTTTCATGTTACTAGCTCCATCATATCCTTGCCCACGGACCATTGCAAAGGTTAAATTGTAGTTCATAAGCATTTGCGCAATTGCAGCTTTAAGTGTCAAAAGAGGCAGTATCTTCAACATGAGCAAGACCAAGAAATCTAACAACTGCCCTTCCTTTCTTATCAACATAACGCAAACAAACAGCCAACTGCTCATTCTGATACACATCACTAGACTCATCTGCAAGTATTGCAAAATGACCACCATCAAGTTCTTCGATGACTAGTTTAGTAGTCAATTGTGCACAACATTTTATCAGCTCATGTTGTATATCATGGTGAATCATCATACAGTTCCGTGGAGCATTGTTGAGAACCACCCTATTAACCTCTTCAAAATTTCCTGCTAGCCAATTTAAAAGCTCAAGGAAATTGCCTTTATTTAGTGAGTCTTCACTTTCATCATGTCCTCTAAATGCCAAGCCTTGGCGCAATAGAAACCTCAAACACTTGAGTGTCCATGTCAATCGGAGCTTATACAAAGCCTTGTATTCTGAGGTGTTTGAAGCAAGACACTCTTGAATTGATGCTTTTGGTGTAGTGAACATATTATATTTCTCTTGACTTTCCGCATGAGCACTACTAACATCACATTCATGTCTCTTCAATCTCGACTTCATGTTCCAATTTCTAAACCCATTCTTCACAAATGAATCTCCACCAGGACATTTTGTTCTATCCTTGAACAAATAGCAAACAAAGCAAAAAGCTGCATCTTTTTCAACACTATACTCAATCCATGTAAATTCTTTAAACCAAGCACGACAAAAACGACGCTCTTTTCCACTTTTATTTGTAATCAGAAACTTATGATTCTTCGGTTGACATGGCCCCATCTCAATGTATCTCCTTCTTACTCTATCTTGGTCATTGACGGCATACCTCTTAATGGGAATCCGCATCCCAGGATCATGTTTGAGTGCCCCCAAATCTGCCTGCACTTCTTCTTGTTCGTCCTCCTCATTAATTTCTTCATCATCTTCTACAATTGGGGCTGGTGTTGCACCTCTTTTCTCCGGTTCACTCGCTGGTTTATGTTCTACATCCGGTGTTTGCAATAGCGCCAATTGCAAATTGTTCTCGGCCTGAACTGGAGAAGAACTCGATGCGGCAACAGTCTGATTTGGAGTGGATGTTTCATCTGTCTTTTTTGCTTTCGAAGCCTTTTCCCATAATGCAAATATACTACTGCTGCTAGCAGTACCCTTTTTCATCTACGTTACGAAGAAACACAGGAAATTGAGGGGAAATTAAAATTTATCTAGGAAATAAGGGTTAGGGTACTATCATCTACAAAACATGAAGAATATCGAATTCGGGGAAAGTACCTGTACAGCACTCCGTCGCCGTCCCCTGCTGTTCTGGCTGCTGGGTGCCGCAGCTTCGTCGCCTGGTGATCGATCTGATCTGCTCTCTGCTGGATGTATGTCAGGGTGTGCCGCCGCCGCCCGTGCCTCTCTCTAGTTTCGTCGATCGAATCGGAAGAAGCCAGGAGCAGAGCGACGGTTCAGCTAGCGATCAACTGATCGTGATCGATCGTGGACATGGGGTGGGCTAGGCTGACGTAAAACTGGACTTAGCGCTGGCCTCTAAATCTCTAATGGGCCAACTAGCCACGTATATTACATGTACATAGAATTTTTTTGGGCCAAATCATTGGTATTCCCTGGAATACAGGGGCATACCCCCAGCGCCGCCTCTGCACACAGCGGAAGAGTGAACTGGCACAACATGCGTAAGTAGGCGCGCGGACGCAGGTTCCTGCTAATCCTGCGAAGCCCGCATGCATGGTGGACGCAGGTTCCTGCTAATCCTGCTTAGAGTGCATGCGGCTAACGTGGGCAAACGCGGACGTTCCGTGGACTTGTCCACTTTCATCCGGACCCACGCGACTGCCTCCGCCTCCGTCTGGCCTTGCGCTGGGTCGTCCCGTGCCAAGCTCCAGTGCCTCCGCCTATTCGGAGACCGGAATCGATGAGGGCATGCGAGGCCAGCGACCAGGCGATAGGGAGCAGCGGCGAGACAGGGGAAAGGGGGCGCTAGACATGGCCTGGCGGCAGTGAGGTGAGGGGTGGCGGCAGTGGGGCAGTGGGGAAGCAGTGGGCACTGCCGCACTGGGGTGTGTCTGAATCGGGCCGGGTATGTGCCTGGTTTTTTTTTCGTACAGCTGTGAGGCGTGTCGGGTTAAAAATGATACGGGTGGAATTAGATCATTGTGGAGTAAGTGAGTTGCTTAAAATTCCAATATAAAAATTATAATTATTTTGCTGAATATATATATCAACTTTTGTATCATCAAAAATCCTTAATCATGCAGATCATCGTGTGGTATGTGGTATTTATCAGACTTTCTGGAACACATTAAGATGATGAAAATAACACATATCCCACAGATTGTCTGATTTTGGTTGGACCATCCAAAAAATATAAACATCGAACACATCATCTGAAATTCCTTTGTTATTTTTAAAGTATTTTTGTAACTAACTGTAATACATCTAGGTGATTAGAAATTTTATGTGAAGACATGTGTGTGCGGATCATGTGTTACACACACTTCTCTAATCATTTGGCAGTACATAAACTCGCTAAAAGATAAATAATATTTAATATACAATATTTTTAATTTAGATTATAAGACGTGTGTTACACGTGCACGCTTACTAGTAAGTGAAAGGAAACACCAGAAAAGCAGCAGATTTACAAGCAGCGCAAACACCTCGGGTCATTGTTACATTTGGTATGAGAGAATCAGGCTCGATCCATGGCTGGCTCGATCGACGTACGCGTCTCTCTCACGCCGCCCCGTACGTGCAGCAGATGGACGGCGTCCCTCTCACTCCCCAGCTAGCTCCCAGGCGCGGCCGCAGCCCTGTGCGCCGGCGCGGGCAGGAGATCGTGCCCATGGAGCGTTGAAAAATTGGGAATTGGGAATAGAATCCGAACTGAAACGCAAAAGTAGCAGTTCCATTTGGGGTGAACGCGCGCTTGTGGAGAAATTGGCTGCGTCCAGTCAGGTAGCAAAGCGGCCTGCTCAGTCACTCAACGAGTGATATCGATGCGAGTTAGACTGCTTATACAAAAATTTGATGACACGATATGACAATAAATGAAGAAAGAGAGTGAGGTGGTAACTATGGGAGAGTTCTACGAGTGCGCCTTCGCGACTACACCGAGTTCGGAAAACACCGTTTCGTCCTGGGCTCCCGCGAGTCCCAGGGCGAAACCCTAGTCCGCCGCCGCCGCCAGCCCCGTCCTCCTCTCCCCCGCCTCGCCGCCGCCAGGAGCACCGGGCAGGCGGCGTCGGCGGCGGCGGGGCGCCTTCTCTCCTCCTCGCGGTGATGGCGGCGCGGGCGGCATCGGTGAGGGGAGGCGCGGCGCTGGGCAGGCGGGCGGGCGTTCGACGCGGCGGCTCTGCAGGATGTGCGTGCTCGGGGCGGCGGCGGCTTCCGCGGAAGCTTCTGCCACGGCGGGCGGCGCGAGCTCGGCCCGATGCGGTATGATGGAGGCGGGCGGCGCGGCGCGAGGGTGGGCGTCCACGACGCCTGGCGGTCGGGCGGCGGCGCTACGACCTGTGAGTGGAGCCGGACGGGCAGCGCGGCCAGGGCGGCCACCTCGCGCGTGGGCCGGGGCAGGGGCCCGGCCGAGCCCACCAAGTCCCCAGATCTAGTGCCACAGTCAGCCATGGGGCTGCAGGTGCTGCTCTGGCCACTTCCAGGTCCGTGGTGGTGCTGCTGGCCGACGAGCGCTCATGGAGGCGGATCCCTTGCTATGTGGTCCTCCGGGCTCCCTCGGATCTGCGGCGGGCGGAGTTTGGACGCCGGGGCGGCGGCCCTAGACGGTGGGTGGCGACGTCGACCGGAAGGCGGGTGGCGTTCGCGGGTGCTGGCCGATCTCCTTGGCCGTGTGGACGGTGAGGAGTCGGTGGGTGGCTGGGTGCGGCGTGGTCGTGCTCCGGCGCGTTCTTCGTCTGTTCGTTGGCGTCTCCACTTTCCGGTCTCTCTGCGCCAGATACGGCATGGTTGGTCCTCGGACTGCCCGTTCTGCATCCGTGCGAGTTTGGTGGGGAGCTGCCGGGGGAAACTCTTGGCTGGCTCGGTGCCAGCCACATCGGCAGCTACGATTCTATCGCCGTTCTCCTTCTTGAAGGGCTGGTGAGGTAACCCTCCCCTATTCCTCTTCTTCCCGGGTGAAAACTCAGGCTACGGCCGGGCGACGATGGCGCAATGCGTCGTTCTCCTCCTTGGAGGTGCCGCTTTGGGTTGAGGGGACAGAGGGCTATCGGTGTGGTGACAATAACGGTGGTGCGGTTTGGGTGTGTCTTTGGTGAGGCCTATGGCGGCAGTCAGCAAGTTCAAGGCTTTTTTGGGCGCTCAACCACCTCTATGTTCTGTGTTGGCCGATGAGATGGGAAGGGTCCCTCCTTCGGCGGCAGCAAGGCGAGGCGGTCTCGGAGCCGGATCTTCATCTCTTTGACGCTGGTGCTTCTCCTCTTCGCTTGGCACGTCTCTTTCCGTCCGCGGCAGTTCTCCGTAGCTTGTACTTGTGGGCTCTTTGGTGGCGCTGCCGAGTGGAATTCTCTGTAGTTCCTCTAGGGCTTTGCCTCTTTCTTTTACCTTGTTCAAGTTTGTATAATCAGCACCATTGTATCCTAGCCGGTTGATGGCTTTAATTTAAAGCTGGGCTCTCGAGCCTTATGTTTAAAAAAGGTGGTAACTATGTTACCATAACATTATACACCTCAAAACAAGATGAATCTACAACATTGTAAATGACACAATACATGACACCACATATAAGTTACTACCCACTATGGAGTAGTAACTTAGACTAGTAACATGTGTCATGTTACTCCCCACTATGACTAGCCTGAGACACATGTTGCGGCTATTCAATTCGAGTATGACTGGGAGCTGTTGCCTGGCCGTCATGAAGGAGGCAGAAAGGCCTCGGCGGGAGCGAGGAGACTTGGGGAAGCGGCAGCGCGGAGACGAGGAGACGGCGGCGGTGGAAGGTTCGCGTGGGCAAGCACGGACGGCATGTGAGAGGGTTCAGTGGTTCACTCAAGAGGGAGGGACCGGTGGGCTGTCCCTGGGCTAGTTGGGCTCGTCCCACTCAGCCCGTGTGGGATTAGTGAAATAATTTAGAGGGATGAACGAGATTAATGGGATGGGGTGGGACACATGATTGCTGAAATTGTCCACATTGATGCGTTGCCCTGACGCATTGCAATACTTATTAAGTAACTCTTTCATCTCCAGAGCACCCTCATTATTTGCATGGAAGAACAGCAGGCTGTCATCAGCAAAGAGCAGGTGGTTTACCGCCGGGGCGGACGCCGCCACTTTCACTCCCTGAAGCGCTGGTGACTGGTTAAACTTGAGGAGGCCCGAGAGGCCCTCTGCTGCCAACAAAAACAAATAAGGGGACAAAGGATCTCCCTGACGAATCCCTCGGGAGGGATAGAACTCTTCCTGCGGTACTCCATTGAAAAGAACCGAGAAAGATACGGTGGACACTGTAATGTCCCAGGTTTAGAGACGATCGAGGGGTAGATTTTAGAAAGGGATGTGCATTGCATAGTAAATTCTAGGGAAATTTCGCGCTTTTAAAACAAAACTGCATCGAAGGGGGACAGGTTTCTCTCTCGACACCTTACAGGGTTAGGGTTTCGAGAGTGCGATAAACTTGTTCCTACTTATTTAGATTAGGGTTTTGAGAAGAGAGAAGTGATATTACATTGAAATATTAAGTTGCATGATTGAGTTATAGGTTAAGAAGTTTGAATGAATTCAAACCATATTTGAATTTGAATTTCAAATTCAAACATTAAATAATCATCACATAATTCAAATTCAAGATAATTTCACAAACAATTATCATTAAGCAAGCACATGAGTTATACATCAATTAAATTAAGCTCATTGAGAGAAACTTGAGCTTTATTGATCATCACACAATTTACATTGTCATTACAATATTCATAAAGAAAATAAATGAATAATACAACACATTACAAGAATTGCTTAAATAGAAAAAGAAAAAGAAAATTACAAGTAAGAAAAATATATCCTAAGCTTCAAGTTAATCTTGAGCTTGAAGATCTTCATCTTGATCAATTTCATGATCCCTGCATACAAACCACACAAATAGAACATTGTGCCAAGTGGCAATGCCAATTGGCAGGTTAGCAAAAATATTGAATCAGGAGAGGATATGATCAAGACTGCCGAGCTGATCCACTCTCTCAGCCAAGTGCAGGGCATCAGCAGACACACACACAGCCTGCTCACATGGCTGTGTGCATGCAGCACACATACACAGTGAGTCACCCAAAGTGAAAGGTGGAGCTGTCGACCAGAGAAGCAAGGACCAACCATATAAAAACTTTTCCACAGCAAACCCTAGTTCATTCATCGACCAAGCAGCAGGGTAAGAGCACCAAGAACAGCAAGAACAGGAGGAACAGCCGGAGCTGTTCAATCTGTCCAAATTCACCACTGAATCAAACCAAGATCACAAGTACAAGGAGGAGCAGGGCAAGCACCAATTCATTGCTGAAGCAATCCTCTACACCAACACACTATTTCTAGGAGCTGGAGTGAGGTATAAATATGATCATGAACAGACCAAAAGGTTCTGCTCATATATTGCACAGGCATGATCTCCAGCACACCAAAAGGGTAGATACCCTATGTTTGTGTCATCATATGGCTATCTAGTCATTTGGTTCAAGCAAACATAGAGAACAGCCAGTAGAGATCATCCAGGGAACACTGGTTGTGTCCACACATGGACACAACCAGAGAAATCCAACATGGATTCAAAACCCTGGCCAGCTACCAGGTTCACTTGACAACCTAGAGCTAGCTAAGCCATCAGACATGATAGACTATCACGTGTCTATCTAGGTTTGTCAACATCAAATGCATCTGGCAACCAAATATGGTCAGGCCAGTGAGCAACAATCCACCACAGTAAGTCCCTGAGAGGGGGGAGCTACCATGACAGCCAAGTGGCTGTCAAGGCCACCTCAACCCACAGCCACACTTCCAGCCAGCACATCATCACCCAAAGAGGGTTCAGTAAGAGCTAAGGTACCCAACAGATGTTGGCATCCCTCTAGCTCAATCAATTTAACTGTAAGATGATCACAACTGCCAGCAGTTCACATCATTTATCCACTTGGTCAAGCAAAACAACACAGATAAATGAATATACAAGAAGTCAATACACCAGAGCTTGGCAAATGATCCAGAGGATTATTGCAAGCATCAGATGATGCTTGAGCCAGCAACATCACACACAGGTTAAGCCTGTATGTAGCACAAACAGCACTGGAGGAGCACCAGAGTGAACCACAGTGAGGCACAGACAACATAAAGCATTTTCTACAAGCAACTGGTGATCATATGACCACCAGAAGCATGCAAGAGCATGCTACAGTATGCTAAACATCAATTATAGCACCAACACATGTCAGACAAGTGAATTAGCCACAGAACAGGAACAATGGCAAAGCAGATAATCATAAAGATAACATATAATTATATGCAGAAGCACACCATCAAGGGATGGTGTTGTTTAGCCCACAGGCATGCTCAAGGGAGCATGTCTATGAATTGTAGCACACTGAATCGCACCAAAAGGCACTGGCTCTTGCAAACTTGCAAGGATTGCATACTGCAATCAAGTCAGGGCAATACATATGAATACACTTGAGTAATTGGCAAGAATAGCATCAAGAACAGAGGCACAGAGAAGCACAAGCACAAGCACAAGTGTGGATACAGTAGCAGTGGCCATGGTAATTGCACAGCAGCAGCAGATGCATAGAAGTAGAGCAGCAGTAGCTAGCATCCAGGATAGCAGCGAGAAGCCTAGCAGCATGCGCACAGCAACAGCAAGCACCACAACAGCAAGCACAGCAACAGCAGCTAGTAGAGCAATAGCAGCAACACGAGATGGTCTCTCCATGAAGGGGAGTAGCCGCATCTCAAGCTAGGAGGAGAAGAAATAGAACACAAAGGAGAAGAAGGAGTGGCGCACTTACCGTGGTCGTGCAGATAGGCACCATGGCGGCCATGGCGGCACACGCCAGAGCGCGGCGGCGCCAAGCCAAGCCAGGCCATGGCGGCACCACGGCATCAACCGCACCACGGCGGTGAAGCCAGGGCGGAGTCCAAGCACCAGGAGCGCCAGGAACGGCGGGATCGAGCGGATCCCGTAACCCTAGCACCAGAAGGGGTCGAGGCCGAGAGCAGCAGGTCGCCCGCATCAGATCGACGCAGATAGGATTGACCGCCGTCGTGGGCGCGTCGATTGCGCACCATGGCGGGGAGGTCCGGACTCGCCGGAATCGAGCGGCGACGGCGGAGGCGACGCGAGTCGCCAGAGCGGGCTAGGGTTAGGGTTCGGTCGCGCGTGAGAGAGAGAGAGAAGTGGGGCTGGTTGAGCCGGACCAGGCCGGTCGGTTCGACCTAACCCACTGGGTTGCACCGACAGGTGGGCCCAGGGGCATTTTTGCCATTTCACAATTCAATTAAATTACATAAACTTTGGTAAATCACAATAAATATTTAAATAACTCTAAAAAAATAATTAAAAATATGAAAATTGATCAGCATAAAATTCCCTACCTGAATGAAATATCAAAGGGAATTTTTGAAGACAACTAAGAATAAGTCTTAATTTGAGGATTTAAATAATCATTTAAATCACTCATATTATTTTCAATAATGAAAATTAGTTCAATAATGCCTTTGGACTATAAAAACACCTTGACAACATTTCAAGGTTGTATTTTACCCTAAACAGAGTATCCCTAAATTGTTCTTAGTATTAACCTTCCACATAAAATAATAAAACACCAGAAAGGGGGGGGACAACCCTAAAAGCTGAATCATGCATAATTGCTTCTTTAACCATTGCCCTTATCGGACAATGATGCTATTTTTCAGAGACAGAGGACAAGGGTCAGTCCATACCTTCCAACTGCAAAACTTTGCAGTGTTCAGGCAAGTTCATCACTTGCTCATGTCATTTGAGTATTTTTATCAAATTACTTGCAAAGTATTATGGTTATCACTATTGCACAAAAAATCAAAACCACTACTTTCATAACTATGAATATGACTAAGTGGTGGGCAATGGAACCATGGATTGTGTTGATATGGTGGAGGTTCCATTGCACGGGTTATATCCATCTAGGATTAAACAACAAATGTCGCCAGTGATTCTTGTGCCGTAATACCCGTGTTAACCATAAGATCCGGAGTGGGACGGAGTAGTCTAAAGTGTTTCCACCTCTCGTTCATCAACGGATGCGCTTACCGTAGACGGTTGTATCTTGCGGAGCAATTGGTGGGTGGGAGCCCCTTCTAATTCCCCACGGTATAGCTGTTGCTTACCGTAGACGGTTGCTGCTTGCGGAACAATTGGTGGGTGGGGATCCCCTTCTAATTCCCCACGGTAATGTGGTCTATGATGGGTTGCAGCTACCGGCGAAGGAGTTTGGTTCAATCCCAAATGTGGTCTATGATGGGTTGCAGCTACCGGCGAAGGAGTTTGGTTCAATCCCAAACTGTCGTCGTGGTCGGGGTCCACCCTGAAATTACGGGAATAATGGGACCGGCGAGGACCCAGGGTCGGGGCATGCAACAAAGGGTGGGTGTTCGAGGTAGCGGAGGAACATGATTGGCTAGACCTTATACCGGGCCTCACACCGAAGGAAGTGTGGACGGGAAAGCTGCCGGTTGGCACCAAGGTTAAGATCTCTTATGGGTAAAGCAACACCCCTAGAGTGTAAAGAATCGTGACCTGTCACTCCCTGTTCCGGGATTGAGGAACTGCGAACGCGGCCGGAAAGGAGCTCCATGAAGTTCTAGTAAACCGGTGAAGGGTGACGGACATAGCTCTTTGAAATAAAAGCAATCTCTTGAAGAAATGTTTATCCAAACTTGCATTGGTATTAGACTTTCTGGTCTAATATCGTAGCTAGTGCATTAAACACCTCTTATCTATAATGAGCTTGTTGAGTACGCTCGTACTCATACCACTCTTAAATCCCATGCTTAGATTGTCTGAATCGTCTGGAGGAGGACTACGACAAGAATGAAGGAGCCGAGATCATCAGCTACGATGAACCTGACCTCTCAGGAGGAGTTGAAGGCGTAGACTATCTCATAGTCTACGGATCCGGGGAGGCTTCCGGAGGAGATCAAGCCTAGAGATATCCGCTAGTAGTAGTAACCGAGCAGCCCGAACTCTTAGTATTTAGCTGCTCGATGAAATAAATGTTTAGTTTAATGAAACTCTGGTATTGTAAGTTAAGTTGGGTTCACCTCGAACCCAGGAGTATTCCTCTTAGGACCCAAGAGGAGCTCCGGGACGACATGTGTATGTTAATTGTAATAATATGTGAATGAGTTATGGACCTGCTATGTTCTGTTGTACTACTCGAGGGATGTAACATTTGCGGAATGGTACTTCGTGAATGTTATATCAACGACTGGCATACTACAACATGCAGTGGTATGCAGGGTCACCACAGTTGGTATCAGAGCAAAAGCTTTGACCTTAGGTTGGAACCTAGTAAATGGGACCAAACGTTAGGAGTCAAATAGGACTAGTAAAGAATTCTCTAAAAATATGGTGTATATTCAATTGAGAATACAACAATCATATCTTTTAGTGCGATAATTCTTTATTATCTCTATTATGATGTATTATGACTAATCTTATAATCTTTCTATTTCTACAGCCAATATGGCAAGTTCACGACCGAGAAGAAACGTAAAAGTTATGGATTCCACACTGAACGAATACCAAGGAGGACTTGCTGATATCATACGAGCCATGTTATTGGAATTTGGGTGCGATCCCCAAATTCCAGTAAAGAAGTACATGTTCTATGATGGACCGGTGTTGGCCAAGTGCAGAGTAGGACTGCGACTTCCCGAATCTTTGGGAATGAGCGTAGTCATGCCAGCTGGAGAAGCGAGGACAACCAACACAGCCTACCATATAGTGGTTATGAGATCCATAACCGACATACGGGAGCATAAGACAACAGAGCTTAGGGATTCCGAGTTCTCCCATATTCCTCATAATCAGGAGGAAGAAGATCCCATGCTCAACCACTACAAATACGCCAAACGCAAACCCATAGCAGCGGCAAAATATATGGATAATAGCCGTAACTTCATATCATTACTCTTTCAGTTGAACCATCATCTGATAGGAGCAATTGATACGATGCTTGAGGAATTTACTGAACCCAAGGAGGAGAGTAGGGGGAAAGAACCTATGGAGAATGTAGTGCCCACACCAGTTTATTCAGCTGGTGACTACATCAGCATTGATCCACTTGCACGTGAAACCACACCTACACACGGGAACTACCTGGGTAGTTCCTATGGGGATACGAGGCGGAGAGGAATCCGGAAACAAACAGCGTTCCGAGACTCCAATCGAGAATTCCAGGGGTTGGCGTTGGGGATATGATACTGGAACCCATAGTACTGAGTATTATGATGGGGAGATGAATGATGATGCAACAACCCAGAACCAGAGCTATCCTAGTAATGAAGGAGTGGATGGAGGATATCCGACACAAGTTGAGTCGGGTATGAGTTTTGGTAACCCTTATGGTGGGGCTACGGAGAGTACACCCGATGGGTGGACTATGATGCACTCAACGATCAGTTTGTGAACACTGATTTCTCCTTAGGATCATCATCCGATTCGGATTACAAGCCAACGGGGAGACCTTATGTTCCAGGGTCTATCAGGAGGACGACACGTTCGACCGGATGGAAGCCTGGAATGTATCGGGAGTGAAGATCGACTAGAGTCCACCAAGGGAGGCGAGGCTATAATACACAAGTACCACGTGTATTATAGTTTGTAATATTTGTATAAATTTGTACATATACTTTAATAAGTGAGTTGCATACTCACATCGACTTGAGTATTGTAATATGAAGCGATCCGACCCGGTACGGGTTGAATCTCTGTGCTTAGTAGTGCTAGTCCCTGGATCAATCGCTAGCACACACAGTTTAAGATGTAATACCAAGAAACAAAGGTCTTTATTACATCGCATGATCCAAATTACATAATAACTTACAAATTGCATAGCACAAGGCTAGCTCAATATCAGAGTTCACAACGAACCATAACAGCATGGAGTCCTTCGTCTTCATGTGCCACAGGCGAGCATGTCGAGTATAGACTCGTAACCCTAACCATCGAACCTCACTCGTTCATCAAAATATCTGCAACATAAAACGTTGCAGCCACGCAGGGTCAATACATTTGGAATTGTATTGGCAAATGTCACTATTTGGTGGATATATAAATGGCGCCTAAAAACTACGTGCTCATTTGGCAGGTGGAGTTTAGCATCTTTTGCGAAAAGCAATAGTTTCCCTATCTTTTATAAACAATTTTTTATTTTTCAGAAACATCGTCTAGGAACATATTAGCATAACCCATGCCGTCGCAAGACAGTTAGCTTCATATGCTCCTAAACATCTACGGACATGCTAGCATAGGCCCATGTAAACACAAGACAACCTAGCTTTGCATGCTCCTAAACCCATTGTTTGTCCCATCAAGTTTTATTATGAAATTGGAATGATGAGATCCTCCAAACAGTTCCAGACTCTAGTTGCTCATAATGTCCATAACCGGGGACACGGCTAAGTACTTAGTTTGACACTCTCGAGAGGCTGTACACATTCCCCACATGACCTAGTCTGTTCTTCTTCCATGATGCGCATTTTGCTCAAATGGACAGATGTCAACTAGGACAAGACCTTTCAGAAGCAATACCTCAACCACAATGGACGCGCTCCGTCCTACCAATATCTACCACCCTCTGTATATTGGGTCGAGTTCTCGCAACCTACTCAATCTAGCCAGAGCCCATATAGCATGTGGTTGTACTGGAAGCTACTAAAATAGAAACCTGTCAAATCTCTTTGTTTCTGGGTGGCCAACCACAAGTGTGATACACACGACCGCCATAGACATGACTCCGGTGTAACCACTCAACATAAACCAAGCATTACCACTTACCACCCAGATGATTCATTATCTTAGGTTGTTTTATTACATAAAATCATACTTTCACAATACCACATATCACATCATGAGATCCCAACCACGCATCTACAATAGCAATGCTAAGCATACTACAATACGGTAGCGACAAAGAATCAAGTGTTGAACATGTGGCTGTTCTAATAGGTGTTCATAGCATAGCAATACATATATTTAAAACAATCCTACACATGGATAGCTACTGAAAATAACTACAAAGTGCATAGAAAAATAGTAGGACATAACGGTGTGTGACACTTGCCTTTTTGGTATCTGAAGAATTCTGCTCTTCTCTCAATCAAAACTCGTATCTCTCCGTACAACTATAACATAAAAGTAAAAGAACATAAACACACATTCAAGCAACAACAAAAACAAGCAAGACAACAATTTAGAAAGATTTGTTATTCATTGTATTTTAGTTTTCATTAAATTTATGGTTAACTCGAAAATTGAAGGTATGGTAAAGGTATGGCTTGCAAGATATGAATTTGAGATATTGAATGGATGGGTCAAATACTTGGAAAAGGAAGTGATTATCTAAGTCAAGTCCTCGGAATAAAAAATGATTGATGAGAACCTATGGTCCATGGTTGTTTGCTACTCAAGAATGGATAATTATAATGATCCTTTTGTTTTAGAAACTCTCACAAGCATCCCACGTGCAATTCAAAATGCAACTTGACAATTGACATAGTGTGAAAACACTTATCAAAGTAGCACAGATTCACACATAGACTTGGGTATGAGCTAATGGTATCTTTAATTACTCAAATAACTCATTTGTAATTTGAATAACCCAAACTTAATGAATATGATCAAATGACATGAGATTGGATAGACATGAATGATAATTTAAGATGTGGATCAAAGAATCTAAAGGATGTCAAGGTTTCAACACATGTGTAGAGTGTCTCCACAACATTTGCACAAGGGAAAACCTATAAATAAGATTTTTCACAATTTACTCAGATAACTCATGTGTAGTTTGAATATTGTGAACTAGGCAAATATAATTAGAATAGATATAATCTTGGACATGATGAAAATATCTAAATGATTTTGGTAGATGGGTTATGATCATATGATTCACTTTGGCAAAATGGAAATTATGAGTTCAAGCTTCAACCTCAATGTTTACAAAAATGAATTATGATAATGGTTTCGATGGATATTAATGAGTAACACATATTCAAAAGAAAAGATATGATCAAGTAGGGTTTATGGATTGTGTTGTATGACACATGGAGGGATATTACTTCAAAACTAAAACCATGTGAAGTGAATATAATCAACTAAACTAAACATGTGTGCTACTGGATAGATAGTTCCAATGTGATTCAGTTACAAAAGGAATCAATTTAAAATAATTTATAGAATTTAAGTTATGTCGAAACTACTCAAGTTCTCATATTTAGACTTGAATACTTGCAAATTGTTTTATAAGTTTTAGGAACTGAAGTTAATGGACAGGGGACATCAATAAGTTTCATTTGCAAGAGGAATCATTTGATTTAAATTTGTAGAATTTGAACCATGCAGAAAATACTCAAACTTACATATTTGAATTTGAATATTCGAGAACAGTTCAAAAGTGAAATGTTATTTCAGCACTGTGTTCTCCTCTCTTTTTTTTTTGAGTTCAATGACATATTATTTGTTAGAATCCGAGTTTCCAAACATTAGTTATGAATTTTACAAGATTAAACATGTCCGGTTAAGTTTTGATGTTGTACGAAAAGTTGTTCGGAAAAGTTTATCGGATAGAAAAACTCTCTACACGAAAGTTGTAGGTAATTTAATTATAAACTCAACGCAAGAAGAATCGTTGAGAACCGATATCTAAATTGAGAGATATGAAATTTACAAATTTTCTTATGTGGATGAGCTAGCACCAAACGCACCGATCGATCAGTCTATGGCTGAACCAGTTGAGTTTAATTGAACCATCATGGACGTTTAGATTAAAATCTAACGGCCAGAGATGAATAATCTAAACTGCATGTTTCATACGGCACGAAGTCATTACCAGTGGGTGTCGCGAGAACGAACCGCCATTGCCTGAGGTTGCCAGGAACGACGCCTCGATGGTTCGACTTGTGCGGCGCAGCAGCAGTCTGGAACTCCTCTGTCGAAGGCGATGTCTATTTCTCCCTCGAACCAGGGGCGGAGAGCAGCGGATCGTCTCCCTCTCCGACGAAACTTCGGCGAACTCGGATAATGGCTCCCGTGCGCTGCTCAAAGGGGAAACGGGTGAGGGCGAAGCGGCAGCACTAGGCATAAATACGGAGAGAAGATCAAGGTATCCGGGTTTCTAATCGTCGGCCACTTGAACGTCCGAAGCTTCGATAATGGCGGCGGCGATGGCGAAATCTGGCGAGCAATTTCAGCAGCCTGGCGGCGCTAAATTTAGGATTTTTAGGGAACAAAAACGGAGGAGATGTTGGAGTATTTATACGCGAGGGTTCGTGCCAAAGGGTAAAGAAATCTGAGCTGAATCGAGCGAGAAATCTGGGATTTTTCCGGTAGTTCGATTTCACGTACGCGAGTTGGTCTCCTGCTGGAGGTAGGTGATGATGTGAGTCCTATGTGTCAGAAAGAAAAAGAAAAGTCAAAGGAAAACGCGGCGCGTTCGGTGCTGGTGATGCTGCTGCTTCGCCCGCGCTGCCTGGCACGCGCGTATGTGCAGGACTTCCTTGCTCATTGATTGAGCTGCCTGGCTGGTTTCCCTTTGTTTTTATTCTTTTTCTATTTTAGTTTTCAGTTTCAGTTTTAGATATCCAAACTGACTTAAATAAACTTTGTAAAATTTATAATCTGCTTAGTATGATTTTCGGACACTATTGATTACTCTTTCAATTCAAAATAAAAATACAAGTGCAGATTTTTAGACACTTGCCCTATAGGCTATTTAGAAAAACAAGAAACATAATTTGGATTTATTGAAATCAAGCGATTAAAATATTTCCCAAAATTGAAAACTTACGCAGGTTTTATTTCAAACACTGATTTTGATATTGTAGTCGAAAACGACACAAATGAACTTATAAAACTTATTATGGTCAAAACCAAATTACAAAAATGTTATTATGCATGTAATTCTTTATATTACTACTTGGCCATTGATATTCCAAAATAACATTTGGGGCATTTGTCTTAAATAAAATCTTATATGATTTCAGAACTATAAAATAGAAGTAGGTTTGGTTTTATATTTTGAAAGCAAATCTTTGTGAAAACTTATTTTGGGAAGGGCTTTCAAATTAGACTTAAAAAGTTTTAATTCCTTGTGAAATTTTAACAAAGACAAACAATTCAATCAACTTAATTTATTTATCTTTACATTCCAAAATTTGAAAATTTTGGGATGTTACATAATAAGACCACTTATGTATGTATATACAGGGTATATGTTTTGTATGATTTGGATTTGCTTCTTGATTTCCATTGCGTGACTAGTTCTGTGCACAATGTTGAGCTCAGAAAACTTGCGCATGGAGTAATTATGAGTATCATCTTGTGTTGCAGAACTAGGGGGTTATGTCGGGAACGCTAGGAGACGAGACTGAAGCACAGCGCATGGAGCGCGAAGCAAAACAAAAGGAAGAGGCTGAGGGTGCAGCCAGAGATCAGTTTCCACCACCACCACCACCCATGACGCAGCAAAATTTTATCCAGTACATGCAGCTGGTAGAGGAGAGACAGCGTGTAACACTGGAGCAGCAGAACAAATTCTTCCATGATTTGCTGCAGCAAAACAGGGTGGAGAGACCTGAGAACCCGGGAGTCACATTAGCAGACTTCCAAAACACTAAGCCTATATCTTTCGCATACGCGCCCGAGCCAATGGATGCGGAAGATTGGCTGATGGATACTGAGCGCAAGCTCAATACCGTTGGATGTAACGACCAAGAGAAGGTTCGTTATGCTACACATCTGTTGAGTGGACCCGCCGCATCATGGTGGGATAATATTGTAGCCGTTTATCCGGCGGGAAAGGTATTCACCTGGGAGGAATTTGCAAGGAAGTTCAGGGAATCCAATATCCCTGAAAGTATTGTGGAGTTGAAGCGTCGAGAATTTGAAAGTCTCGAGCAGAAGGACAAGGCAATCCTGACCTATGTCAGGGAGTTCTCTAAACTGTCCCGGTACGCTGTTGAAGAAGTCAACACCGAGGACAAGAAGAAGAAGAGATTTCTGAGGGGGTTAAGTCCCCAGTTCAAGGTACAGCTCCGTATGATGAGAGCGACGGAGTTTCAAGAGTTGGTGGATGCAGCCATCACTCTAGAAGATGATTTCAAGCAATTGCAGGAGGAGAAGAGGAAAAAGGCCAAGTTTGAGCCTAAGAGGTTTGTTAGTAACAAGCCTAATACTAGTTTGAGTTTCAAACCAAGGTACAACAACAACAACAACAGCTACAATAACAGGAGGAACCAAGGAAACCAAGCCGCAAACCAGATTGTTTGCCGCATTTGTGGGTTTAGAGGGCATCTTTCACAAGATTGCCGGAAACCCAAGATCATATGCTTTGGGTGTCGTCAGGAGGGGCACATGCTGAAGGACTGCCCCAAGAAAAATAGTGGAGGAGGAGGTCGAGGAGGAAACACCGGAGGCAACTGGAAGAATAAGAAGCCCTTCGGCAAGCTGAACTGTACCAGTCTGGAGGAGGTGGTCAATTCCGACCAGGCGGTGATAGGTACGCTCCAGATACTCACTCATCCTGGCAAAGTACTTTTTGATACGGTGCAACTACATCATTCATTTCTCAACAATTCATCACCAAACATGGGATTAGTTGCACTAAGTTAGATACACCCATAACCATACTTTCTGCGGGGGGAACGATAGTAGTAACCCATGCCAAACAAAAACAAGTCATTATGATCAATAAGTGCGCGTTTGACGCGGACCTGTTCATTTTACCGATGAAGGACATTGATGTCATTCTTGGTATGAACTGGTTAGAAGCGAATGGAGCATTGATCGACTGTGTAAACAAGACGGTATCATTGAAAAGTCCCGATGGAAGTAGAATGATTTACCAAGGCGACAAACATACACAGATTAAAGTCGAGCTGCAGCTGAACAACATGAAGGAGGTGAAGTTAGAAGATATACCTGTAGTAAATGAATTCCAGGATGTGTTTCCTGCGAAATTACCTGGTATGCCACCAGATAGGGAGATAGAATTCACTATCGACCTAATTCCAGGAACAGCTCCGATTGCTAAGGCACCATACAAGATGGGGCCTAAGGAGTTGAAGGAACTGAAGGAGCAATTGGATGACTTGGAACAAAAGGGATTCATTCAGGAGAGTGTTTCACCATGGGGATCACCTGTGATCTTCGTGGATAAAAGAGATGGAGGAAGAAGGATGTGTGGAGACTACAGGAATCTGAACAACGTCACAATCAAGAACAAGTATCCACTTCCAAGAATACAAGATCTATTTGATCAAGTGAGAGGCGCGGGAGTCTTTTCCAAGATTGATCTAAGATCCGGTTATCACCAGATAAAGATCAAGAAGGAAGACGTTCCGAAAACTGCCTTTGTCTCAAGGTATGGTGATGACCCACAAGTATAGGGGATCGCGATAGTCTTCGAGGGTAGTATAACCCAAATTTATTGATTCGACACAAGGGGAGGTAAAGAATACTTATAAGCCTTAACAACTGAGTTGTCAATTCAGCTGCAAAAGCACTAGCAACAGGGGTGATGTGAAAGTACAGTAATATGAGAGCAGTAGTACGATAACACAGCAGCGTAATAGCAATATGAGAGCGATGGCACGAGAAGATAGTTGATACTACTTCCAATGACATGTAGAACAGGTATATTATGATGAGAGATGGACCGGGGTTCCCAGCGATCTACACTAGTGGTAACTCTCCAATAAGTGACAAGTGTTGGGTGAACAAATTACAGTTGGGCAATTGATAGGAATCAAAGCATTAAGATAGAACATCAGGCTTATTAATTATGTAGGCATGTTTTCCGTATATAGTCGTACGTGCTCGCAATGAGAAACTTGCACAACATCTTTTGTCCTACCACCGGTGGCAGCCGGGCCTCAAGGGAAACTATTGGATATTAAGGTACTCCTTTTAATAGAGTACCGGAGCAAAGCATTAACACACCATGAAAACATGTGATCCTCACATCACTACCACCCTCCGGTTGTCCGATTTCTTCGGGGCCATTGGTTCCGGACAGTGACATGTGCGTACAACTTGTAGATACAATCTAAGCAACAATATAGAGCTCAAATCTAAGATCATGCCACTCGGGCCCTAGTGACAAGCATTAAGCATAACAAGATTGCAGCAACAATAACTTCACAAACTTTATAGATAGACTAATCATAATGTATCATCCATCGGATCCCAACAAACACAACACCGATTACATCGGATGAATCTCAATCATGTAAGGCAGCTCATGAGACCATTGTATTGAAGTACATGGGGGAGAGTATACCGACATAGCTACTGCTAGAACCCGTAGTCCATGGGGGAACTACTCACGGAGCATGATGGAGGCGGTGGCGTTGATGGAGATGGCTTCGGGGCACTTCCCGTTCGGCAGGGACGGAGTTCGTCCCTGGAGTTTCGCGATGGCGGCGCCCTGGAGTTCTGGAGTTTCGTCAATTGGTACGGTGTTTTTAGGTCGAAAGGGATTTTATAGGCGAAGAGGTGGCGCGGGGGGGCACGGGGGCTCCACACCATAGGGTGGCGCGGGCCCCAGGCCGCGCCGCCCTATGGTCTGGTGGCCCTCTGGCCCCTCTCCGACTCTTCTTCGGTGTGAGCCTTCCGGGAAAAATAGGAGGTTTGGCGTTGATTTCGTCCAATTCCGAGAATATTGCCCGAACAGCCTTTCTGGAACCAAAAACAGCAAACAGGAACTGGCACTGTGGCATCTTGTTAATAGGTTAGTTCTGGAAAACGCATGAAATCATCATAAAGTGCAAGCAAAACATGTAAGTATTGTCATAAAACAAGCATGGAACAACAGAAATTATGGATACGTCGGGGACGTATCATATGGACATCATGAATACCTTGTAGTACCTTTTGGATTAACCAATGCCCCAGCAATATTCATGAATCTCATGAATAAGATCTTCATGCCATATCTAGACAAGTTTGTCATCGTATTCATCGATGATATCTTAATATATTCCAAGAACAAAGCCGAACATGCTGAACATTTGAGGTTAGTGTTGCAAACATTAAGGGAACACCAACTTTATGCCAAATTCAGCAAGTGTGAATTTTGGCTAGATCAAGTGGAATTTCTTGGTCATGTTATCAGTAAAGATGGAATAGCTGTTAACCCGAGTAAGGTAGCAGTTCTAGAATGGGAAGCACCCAAGACTGTCAAGGAAATCCGAGGATTCCTAGGAATGGCAGGATATTATCGGAGATTCATTGAAGGATTCTCTAAGATAGCAGGACCTATGACAAAGTTGCTAAGGAAGAACACACCATTCGTGTGGTCCGAGGAGTGTGAAAAGAGCTTTCAAACTCTAAAAGAGAAACTCACCACGGCACCGGTGTTAGCGGTTCCTGAAGTTGGCAAGGACTACACCGTATACTGTGACGCATCCAAACATGGATTGGGTTGCGTACTCATGCAAGATCAGAAAGTGATATCTTATGGATCGAGGCAACTCAGACCTCATGAAGTGAATTATCCAACACATGACTTGGAATTAGCAGCAGTAGTATTTGCACTCAAAACTTGGAGACATTTTCTCTATGGGGCTAAGTGTGAGCTCTATACAGATCATAAAAGCCTCAAATATTTCTTCACTCAAAAGGAACTCAACATGAGACAGAAAAGATGGTTAGAATTGATCAAGGATTATGACCTGACAATCAATTACACACCAGGGAAGGCTAATGTTTGCGCCATGAGTAGAAAATGGAGGAGTTGAACAAGAAATATCACCGGAGTTGAGGAAGGAAATAAGTCAAGCCCAAATACAACTTTGGGAGAAGGAAGCCCATGAAGGATTATCGGCATTGCAAGTAGCCGATGAGCTTAATGTTAACTTGAAGAATGAGATAATGATGGGTCAGTTGGACGATCCATTCATTGTAGAAGAGATGAGAAGAATAGATGAGGGAAGACCATCAGAATTTCACCGAGGAGAATCTGGATCATTATGGTTCCAGAAAGAATTTGCGTTCGGATATTGCTGAAATTAAGGAAGTAATACTCCGGGAAGCTCATCAAACCCCATATTCCATACATCCGGGAAGTACAAAGATGTACATGGATCTAAAGGAACTATTCTGGTGGAATAACATGAAAAGGGAGATAGCACAATATGTGGAGAATGCCATACATGCCAGAGAGTGAAGGCTGAACACCAGAGTCCGGCGGGAAGTTACAACCTTTACCTATTCCAGAGTGGAAATGGGAGGAAATAGGGATGGATTTCATCACCGGACTACCCATGACCAATAAAAAGAAGGACATGATATGGGTAATCGTGGACCGGTTGACGAAGAGCGCTCACTTCTTAGCGGTAAACCAGCAGGATAAAGGAGAGAAACTCATCGATCTTTACATTAAAGAGATCGTGAGTAAGCATGGAGTGCCTAAGAAGATCGTGTCGGATCGAGGATCCGTGTTCACATCAGCATTCTGGAAGAAACTTCACGAAGCTTTAGGATCCAAGTTGGACTATAGTACCGCTTACCATCCACAGACCGGGGGACAAACCGAGAGAACCAACCAGATCTTAGAGGATATGCTTAGGGCTTGTGCCCTAGACTTCGGAGGATCATGGGAAGAACACTTACCACTAGCAGAGTTTTCATATAACAATAGTTACCAAAGTAGCATCAAGATGGCACCATTTGAAGCTCTGTATGGAAGGAAGTGTAGATCACCAATATGTTGGTATGAAGCCGGAGCAAGCAAGGAGTTCAACCCTGATTATGTCAAGGAAAAACAACAAATCATTGACATTATCAGAGACAGGCTTAAGATAGCTCAAAGTCGGCAAAAGAGTTATGCCGATCAGAAGAGAAGGACATGGGAACCACAAGTTGGAGACATGGTTTATCTTAAGGTAAGCCCGATGAAAGGACTCCAGAGATTTGGAGTTAAAGGAAAACTCAGTCCTAGATATATAGGACCTTTTAAGATACTGAGTCAGAACCGAGGTCTAGCCTTTGAATTGGATCTACCGGGAAGGTTAGCTCAAGTTCACAATGTATTTCATGTGTCACAACTTCGGAAATGTTTGAAGACCCCAGATGAACCAATAGCACATGATGAGCTCGAGTTACAACCAGACTTGACATACATCGAGAAGCCAGCCAAGATTCTCGAGGAGAGCTGGAAACAACTCAGAAATAAGGCGATCAAGTATTGCAAGATACAATGGAAGCATCACCCCGAGAGGGAAGCCACCTGGGAAAAAGAAGAAGACTTGAAGAAAACATACCTTGTTCAGGTATTACAACCACAACTTCGGGACGAAGTTTTCTTTAAGGGGGAAAGGCTGTAATGTCCCAGGTTTAGAGACGATCGAGGGGTAGATTTTAGAAAGGGATGTGCATTGCATAGTAAATTCTGGGGAAATTTCGCGCTTTTAAAACAAAACTGCATCGAAGGGGGACAGGTTTCTCTCTCGACACCTTACAGGGTTAGGGTTTCGAGAGTGCGATAAACTTGTTCCTACTTATTTAGATTAGGGTTTTGAGAAGAGAGAAGTGATATTACATTGAAATATTAAGTTGCATGATTGAGTTATAGGTTAAGAAGTTTGAATGAATTCAAACCATATTTGAATTTGAATTTCAAATTCAAACATTAAATAATCATCACATAATTCAAATTCAAGATAATTTCACAAACAATTATCATTAAGCAAGCACATGAGTTATACATCAATTAAATTAAGCTCATTGAGAGAAACTTGAGCTTTATTGATCATCACACAATTTACATTGTCATTACAATATTCATAAAGAAAATAAATGAATAATACAACACATTACAAGAATTGCTTAAATAGAAAAAGAAAAAGAAAATTACAAGTAAGAAAAATATATCCTAAGCTTCAAGTTAATCTTGAGCTTGAAGATCTTCATCTTGATCAATTTCATGATCCCTGCATACAAACCACACAAATAGAACATTGTGCCAAGTGGCAATGCCAATTGGCAGGTTAGCAAAAATATTGAATCAGGAGAGGATATGATCAAGACTGCCGAGCTGATCCACTCTCTCAGCCAAGTGCAGGGCATCAGACACACACACAGCCTGCTCACATGGCTGTGTGCATGCACACATACACAGTGAGTCACCCAAAGTGAAAGGTGGAGCTGTCGACCAGAGAAGCAAGGACCAACCATATAAAAACTTTTCCAACAAACCCTAGTTCATTCATCGACCAAGCAGCAGGGTAAGAGCACCAAGAACAGCAAGAACAGGAGGAACAGCCGGAGCTGTTCAATCTGTCCAAATTCACCACTGAATCAAACCAAGATCACAAGTACAAGGAGGAGCAGGGCAAGCACCAATTCATTGCTGAAGCAATCCTCTACACCAACACACTATTTCTAGGAGCTGGAGTGAGGTATAAATATGATCATGAACAGACCAAAAGGTTCTGCTCATATATTGCACAGGCATGATCTCCAGCACACCAAAAGGGTAGATACCCTATGTTTGTGTCATCATATGGCTATCTAGTCATTTGGTTCAAGCAAACATAGAGAACAGCCAGTAGAGATCATCCAGGGAACACTGGTTGTGTCCACACATGGACACAACCAGAGAAATCCAACATGGATTCAAAACCCTGGCCAGCTACCAGGTTCACTTGACAACCTAGAGCTAGCTAAGCCATCAGACATGATAGACTATCACGTGTCTATCTAGGTTTGTCAACATCAAATGCATCTGGCAACCAAATATGGTCAGGCCAGTGAGCAACAATCCACCACAGCAAGTCCCTGAGAGGGGGGAGCTACCATGACAGCACCAAGTGGCTGTCAAGGCCACCTCAACCCACAGCCACACTTCCAGCCAGCACATCATCACCCAAAGAGGGTTCAGTAAGAGCTAAGGTACCCAACAGATGTTGGCATCCCTCTAGCTCAATCAATTTAACTGTAAGATGATCACAACTGCCAGCAGTTCACATCATTTATCCACTTGGTCAAGCAAAACAACACAGATAAATGAATATACAAGAAGTCAATACACCAGAGCTTGGCAAATGATCCAGAGGATCATTGCAAGCATCAGATGATGCTTGAGCCAGCAACAGCACACACAGGTTAAGCCTGTATGTAGCACAAACAGCACTGGAGGAGCACCAGAGTGAACCACAGTGAGGCACAGACAACATAAAGCATTTTCTACAAGCAACTGGTGATCATATGACCACCAGAAGCATGCAAGAGCATGCTACAGTAAGCTAAACATCAATTATAGCACCAACACATGTCAGACAAGTGAATTAGCCACAGAACAGGAACAATGGCAAAGCAGATAATCATAAAGATAACATATAATTATATGCAGAAGCACACCATCAAGGGATGGTGTTGTTTAGCCCACAGGCATGCTCAAGGGAGCATGTCTATGAATTGTAGCACACTGAATTGCACCAAAAGGCACTGGCTCTTGCAAACTTGCAAGGATTGCATACTGCAATCAAGTCAGGGCAATACATATGAATACACTTGAGTAATTGGCAAGAATAGCATCAAGAACAGAGGCACAGAGAAGCACAAGCACAAGCACAAGTGTGGATACAGTAGCAGTGGCCATGGTAATTGCAGCAGCAGATGCATAGCAGTAGAGCAGCAGTAGCTAGCATCCAGGATAGCAGCGAGAAGCCTAGCAGCATGCGCACAGCAACAGCAAGCACCACAACAGCAAGCACAGAACAGCAGCTAGTAGAGCAATAGCAGCAACACGAGATGGTCTCTCCATGAAGGGGAGTAGCCGCATCTCAAGCTAGGAGGAGAAGAAATAGAACACAAAGGAGAAGAAGGAGTGGCGCACTTACCGTGGTCGTGCAGATAGGCACGACCATGGCGGCCATGGCGGCACACGCCAGAGCGCGGTGGCGCCAAGCCAAGCCAGGCCATGGTGGCACCACGGCATCAACCGCACCACGGCGGCGAAGCCAGGGCGGAGTCCAAGCACCAGGAGCGCCAGGAACGGCGGGATCGAGCGGATCCCGTAACCCTAGCACCAGAAGGGTCGAGGCCGAGAGCAGCAGGTCGCCGCATCAGATCGACGAGATAGGATTGACCGCCGTCGTGGGGCGCGTCGATTGCGCACCATGGCGGGGCCAGTCGGCGAATCTCGCGGAATCGAGGCGACGGCGGAGGCGACGCGAGTCGCCGAGCGGGCTAGGGTTAGGGTTCGTCGCGTGAGAGGAGAGAGAGAAGTGGGGCTGGTTGAGCCGGACCAGGCCGGTCGGTTCGACCTAACCCACTGGGTTGCACCTGGTGGGCCCAGGGGCATTTTTGCCATTTCACAATTCAATTAAATTACATAAACTTTGGTAAATCACAATAAATATTTAAATAACTCTAAAAAAATAATTAAAAATATGAAAATTGATCAGCATAAAATTCCCTACCTGAATGAAATATCAAAGGGAATTTTTGAAGACAACTAAGAATAAGTCTTAATTTGAGGATTTAAATAATCATTTAAATCACTCATATTATTTTCAATAATGAAAATTAGTTCAATAATGCCTTTGGACTATAAAAACACCTTGACAACATTTCAAGGTTGTATTTTACCCTAAACAGAGTATCCCTAAATTGTTCTTAGTATTAACCTTCCACATAAAATAATAAAACACCGGAAGGGGGGGGACAACCCTAAAAGCTGAATCATGCATAATTGCTTCTTTAACCATTGCCCTTATCGGACAATGATGCTATTTTTCGAGACAGAGGACAAGGGTCAGTCCATACCTTCCAACTGCAAAACTTTGCAGTGTTCAGCAAGTTCATCACTTGCTCATGTCATTTGAGTATTTTTATCAAATTACTTGCAAAGTATTATGGTTATCACTATTGCACAAAAATCAAAACCACTACTTTCATAACTATGAATATGACTAAGTGGTGGGCAATGGAACCATGGATTGTGTTGATATGGTGGAGGTTCCATTGCACGGGTTATATCCATCTAGGATTAAACAACAAATGTGTGATTCTTGTGCCGTAATACCCGTGTTAACCATAAGATCCGGAGTGGGACGGAGTAGTCCAAAGTGTTTCCACCTCTCGTTCATCAACGGATGCGCTTACCGTAGACGGTTGTATCTTGCGGAGCAATTGGTGGGGAGCCCCTTCTAATTCCCCACGGTATAGTTGCTTACCGTAGGCGGTTCTTGCGGAACAATTGGTGGGTGGGGATCCCCTTCTAATTCCCCACGGTAATGTGGTCTATGATGGGTTGCAGCTACCGGCGAAGGAGTTTGGTTCAATCCCAAACTGTCGTCGTGGTCGGGGTCCACCCTGAAATTACGGGAATAATGGGACCGGCGAGGACCTAGGGTCGGGGCATGCAACAAAGGGTGGGTGTTCGAGGTAGCGGAGGAACATGATTGGCTAGACCTTATACCGGGCCTCACACCAAGGAAGTGTGGACGGGAAAGCTGCCCGGTTGGCACCAAGGTTAAGATCTCTTATGGGTAAAGCAACACCCCTCTGCAGAGTGTAAAGAACTGTGACCTGTCACTCCCTGTTCCGGGATTGAGGAACTGCGAACGCGGGAAAGGAGCTCCATGAAGTTCTAGTAAACCGGTGAAGGCTGACGGACATAGCTCTTTGAAATAAAAGCAATCTCTTGAAGAAATATTTATCCAAACTTGCATTGGTATTAGACTTTCTGGTCTAATATCGTAGCTAGTGCATTAAACACCTCTTATCTATAATGAGCTTGTTGAGTACGCTCGTACTCATACCACTCTTAAATCCCATGCTTAGATTGTCTGAATCGTCCGGAGGAGGACTACGACAACAATGAAGGAGCCGAGATCATCGGCTACGATGAACCTGACCTCTCGGAGGAGTTGAAGGCGTAGACTATCTCATAGTCTACGGATCCGGGAGGCTTCCGGAGGAGATCAAGCCTAGAGATATCCGCTAGTAGTAGTAACCGAGCAGCCCGAACTCTTAGTATTTAGCTGCTCGATGAAATAAATGTTTAGTTTAATGAAACTCTGGTATTGTAAGTTAAGTTGGGTTCACCTCGAACCCAGGAGTATTCCTCTTAGGACCCAAGAGGAGCTCCAGGACGACATGTGTATGTTAATTGTAATAATATGTGAATGAGTTATGGACCCTGCTATGTTCTGTTGTACTACTCTGAGGGATGTAACATTTGCGGAATGGTACTTCGTGAATGTTATATCAACGACTGGCATACTACAACATGCAGTGGTATGCAGGGTCACCACAGACACCAACCTCATCACTAGGGCAACCCAAACAGGACTAAACCCCAGCTTTAGCATGATGGCCTCTAAGTAACTCCATTCCACACGATCATACGCCTTCCGTATATCCATCTTAAGAGCACAACTGCGATGTTTCTTCGCTTTGTTTCGCTTCATAAAATGCAAACACTTATAAGCTGTAATAATATTATCAGTGATCAATCTCCCTGGTACAAAGGCCGACTGTTCCTCTGAAATAATCTGGGATAGCACTACTTTCAGTCTGTTTGCAGCCACCTTCGATGCAATCTTGTAGATTACATTACATAAACTGATAGGGCGAAATTGACCCATCTCCCTCGGGCTTGCTACTTTTGGGTCCAGGGGGAGTTAGAGAAGGGATCAAGGGGATCTTGGAAGTTGACCGGGAGACTCTTAATGAAAAGTATTTGGGCATGCCTGCCGATGTGGGGAGTTCGAAGAATGGAGCTTTTAAATACTTGAGAGACAGAGTATGGAAGAAGATTCTAGGCTGGATGGAAATACTCCTATCTGTGGGAGGTAAAGAAATTTTAATAAAGTCGGTAGCTCAGGCTATTCCGACTTTTTCCATGTCTTGTTTCAAATTACGGAGGGGCTTGTGTGAGCATATTAATTCTATGATACGCAAGTTCTGGTGGGGAAGTAAAGATGGCAAAAGGCGTGTGTGCTGGGTATCGTGGGAGGCTATGTCACAGCCGAAGTGTGCAGGTGGCTTGGTTTCAGAGACATTGAGTTATTCAATATTGCTCTGTTAGCCCGCCAGGCCTGGCGTCTACTCCAGGTACCCGACTCTCTGTGTGCAAAGATCTTGAAGGCTGTTTACTACCCGGATGGGGATGTTTTGTCAGCAGGTCTGGGCTCTCATCCGTCTCAAGTCTGGCGATCGATCATAGAGGGACGCGATGCTCTGAAGATCGGGCTGATTAGGCGCATCAGAGACGGACGCTCTACTGATGCATGGGTGCAGAATTGGCTGCCTAGAGATGAAAGGCTGAGACCTGTAGCGCCAAGGAAAGCTGATGCACCGCAGATGGTTATTGATTATATCCATCATCATATTGCAGCTTGGAACACGGAGAAGCTAGAAGAGTATTTCCTTCCGATGGATGTGGAGATAATTCGAAATATTCCGCTGTGTACTCGGTTCCAAGATGACTTCTGGTCTTGGCATTTCGAGAATAACGGACAGTTTTCAGTGCGCTCTTGCTATCGGGCGCTTGCAGCGACGAAGCGGGTACGTGAAGACTGGCTGGATGGTAATTCGGCAGCGTCGGATACAACCAAGGAAGAAAAGGCGTGGAGCAAACTATGGAAGATTTCTGTTCCGTCCAAAATACGTTTGTTCCTTTGGAGGTTGGCAAAACACTCGATACCAACGGAGGACATTCGACATCATCGTCAGATGGCTCCGACGCCGGCATGCTCTATATGCGGGTTGGAGGACTCATGGCGACATTCATTAATTGAGTGCAATCCTGCACGCTGTGTGTGGGCGCTAACAGCCGAGGATATCACTGAGCATATAGCTATGTCGACAGAGCCCACGGCAAAGCAATGGCTGTTCCATATGATAGAGTCTATGGGAAAGGACGACCTCACTCGTATGCTTGTAACTTTATGGGCGATTTGGCATGCGAAGAGGAAGGCAGTGCATGAGGACATATACCAGAGTCCAATGGCGACGATGGGTTTTGTCAACAACTTCCTGTCGGACCTGGCTGCTGTGAGAGAGGAAGACCAGCTGCAACAGCGCAAGCCTGCACCTGTTCCGAGGCAGGCGGCGTGGATCGCTCCACCTGAAGGCAGGAGCAAGATCAATGTAGATGCGGCGGTGGCGAAATCTGAAGCAAAGGGTGCGGTCGCCGCGGTTTGCAGGGCCAGTAATGGCACATATCTGGGAGCTTCAGCAATGGTTTATGAGGGTATTACTGACCCTAGATGCTTGGAAGCTTTGGCGTGTCGAGAAGCTCTGGACATTGCTGATGACCTTCTAGTAGGACCGGTGCAGGTGGCATCGGATTGCCTCGAGGTGGTGAATGCCCTTCATAGTGACTACAAGGGATACTTGGGGAGCATCATCACCGAGATCAAGGGAAGGAGTAGAGATAGAGGCTTTACCTTTTCTGTCATGAGAGAAGGGAGTGTAATGTTGAAGCTCACCGTTTGGCAAGGTTTGCCTCTTCCTTACCAGTAGGTCGTTTTGTGTGGCTTTTAGGGCCCCTTCCTGGTTTAGCCATGCCTGTAATCCTTGGATCTACTTGAATAAAGGCATGTGAAGTCTCAAAAAAAAACATGATTGCTGGAAAATCCCATTCTATTTGAAATTTTATTCTCAGCACTTAGGATTGTACACGTCGGTGATCGATCGCCCCAGACCAATGAAGGAGCAAATTTCACTTTTTCCCTGAGTGAATTCTATTTTCTGTTAGAGCACCTCAAGTCGTCTTCTTCAAATAGTTTTTATGGGATGCTGGCCAAAATATATATGTTTGCGGTGTCTCTCAAAAAAAATTGTGTGCCAAATTGTCTCCGGCATCCTTGATAGAGACTATTCATAAGAGACATTCCAAAAACACCGGACATGAATTTAGCATCGGATAAAAGGCATGCATGCAGCTTCATAGTTCCCGCATGTCATTATCTTCTGCTCACCTACTACACAGATTCTCTTTCCTACTTTTTTCACATGAATTGGTCTCCTTTATCACCATGCATGCATCTGGAGATGTTTGAGGCTTGCGGTTGGGCAAGGGTCTCTGTTTTTCGGCATTTTTTATTTGTCCAATGTTTTTTAAAAGGTGCCTCAAATCATTATGCCACATACTTTTCAAGGCACGCGACTAGAGATGCTATTGGGTTTTGTAAGATGGCTTCTAGTCTTTTTTTCTATGTGTTTAATTTTGTTAATTTTTTAATGAATAATCAAAATGTTGTATGCACCTATTCGATGTGGAGGCTGGTGTCAAGTCATGCATACTATAATGTATGGTGGAATTTCAGGGGGAAAATCTCGAGAAAAAACATAGGAGTATGGTCTCTCCACTTTCTTTCTACGAGCTGTTCGTCGGAACACGAAACCGCGGTCACATACGCCGGTCGATAGATAGCGATGCGGCTGGGTCTAACGGGACGAGTGATAACTCATTGTAGTGAAGACATATATAGTCAAAGTTTATATTTTACGGAGGGAATTGCAGCAACACGTGGACATTTAGCTAGTAAATTTCAAATTCAACGGAACTGGTATAAACTATTTTTCATGTTACTATTTATCCCTAAACTTGCTTAATCCTGATAAAACCTTTTTTCCACCATATAAAGGAAAGCAAGGAAAGTATATACAGAACCCACGTAAAGACTGATTCTTTGTTCTCGATAATACCGGTGCCTGCATGAAATCGTATGAAATTAAGAAAAATATTATTATGCTTATAAGAACTAAGAATGTAGGGCACTCTTCTCTCAATGCCAAGTATAAAACTGAACGAATTTGTTATAATATGTGATCCCAACAGGTATAGTGCATTTATAATCATAATATATACTCCTAAATGAATTTAAAAAAAATATTACCATGATAACAATTTTTACTGTGCAATTTAATATGTTACATCTACCCATAAAAGGATGTCGTAAATTTATCTAACTTTAGATGTATCTTGACACTCTTTTACATCTGAATTTGGAGAAATATCTATTACATCCTTTTATGGATGGATGGAGTATTATATATAACTACTCTCTCTAGCCTAAAACACAAGATATGTTTGTTCAGTTGCTTCATTCGTGTGCTACAAAATCATAATGATTATTAAATTAATAATTCTGAACATGAATCTAATAGCATCATTTTAATATCATAAAACTACATACTCTGTGAGCTAGCGGGATAGTAATATATACAATCAAAGTGATAAGAAAACATCCCGCAAAAAAAGTGATAAGAAAACACATCCGTAGAGGAATATGGGATGGTTGGGCATAAATATAGTAGATCTTACCATTGAGGGTTGCTAAGTCTGTGAGCGACGTGCGAGGTAAGACGCTGGAGCAGCCACCTGTCTTCCTTTCTTCCTATGTAAAAAATCTTTATCCCTTTGTATCTCATCGAGCAGATCGACAACTTCTTCTTTCTTCTCAGCTCCCATTAGACGGTTATCCCCTGAAACGGAAGGACGCTGGCCAATGCAGGATACTTAGTAACTTGCAGATTTATGAATATGCAACCCTTCCGAAAGCATGTCCAATTCCCTATGGTAAAAGTATATGCAACGAAAAGAAATAACGGATTCATAAGATAAAACAGCGTCGTTATGCAGAGAAGGCGTAGTACCTCGGTGTTGACCTTTGGTCCCTTGGCAACAGAAGCACGGTGCCGACAACTTTTTTATCTTAGATCAGTACGAGGGCACGAGGCGTACAAGATGAGCATAGCTAAGAATCGATCAGTTTTTTTGCAAGGGGAAGCAATGTAGGGATGAGGGAGGAGAAAGACGACAGAGAGGTTAGGTTGTGTCAACTTTTCCCTTTATTTTCTAGATTCGTTTTCAAAATGAAATATCTTGAAAAATAGTAGGAATTACGATCAGTTTTCACTTATGATATCATCGCTCGAGATCTTCAAAACTAGATCCCATGTTGATAGGTTTCGAGATAAAAAAAATTCCCCGTATTTTCAATACTATTATAGTTGTACTCGTGGTGTGTACCTAACTGTACTCGTGCTTCAACTGATAAGTACTTCTGTTTTTAGTATATTTTTGTCTCAATTGCAAGTGGGGTCGTAACTGATTTGTTGTCTAGTTGCAAGTGGAGTTGCAACTGAGAGAGAAATGCCTCAGAATATGTGCTGACCTGAATTTTTCTTTGTCCCGGTTACAAGTGGCACCGCAACTGACCTTTGTTGCACAATTATAAGTGGACTTGCAACTGAGAGAGAGAAATACTCCGAAATTTGTGCTAACCCTGAATTTCTATTTTTTCTTAGTTGCAAATGGGGTCTTAAGTGATAGTTGTTGCCCAGTTGCAAGTGGAGTTGCAACTAACAGATAAATGGTATGAAATCCATGATAACCCCGAATATCTATTTTTCTGTTCAAGTTGCAAGTGAGGTTGTAACTGTGACCGACTACCTTTAGTTGCAAGTTGGGTTGCAACCGAGACTATCTCTAGTTGCAACTAGGGAGAGAGTCTCGGTTGCAAGTGAGGTTGCAACTAGGAATTTCTCCATTTGCAAGTGGGGTTGCAACTGTGACTTTCTCTGTTGCAAGTGAGCTTATAACCGATACTATTTCCAGCTGGGGTTGCAACGCAGACTATCTCGAGTTGCAAGTGGGCAACTGATGTTATCTCCAGTTGCAACTAGGGAGGAAGTGTCAGTTGCAAGTGGGTTTACAACTAAGACTTTATCCAGTTGCAAGTAAAATTGCAACTGAGACTTTCTCTAATTGCAATGAAAAAATACTTTCGCTTGTTAATAGAGCACATTAGAAGAATTTCGTTGGTTGCATGATTTTTAATTTGCGAAAAGTGAGAGGGAGAAAATTAACTTAGTTGTTCATCTAATTTTTTTAGCTAGATCTGTTTTAAAGTGGAAGCTTTGGTCATGTTGCTCTAGACATCGGGTTTAGCTGATGGTCAATATCGGCAATTCAGCGTCATGTAAGTATGTACGTGAACCCTCATCAAGTACGATACGGGCAAGACCACGGGAGGTGGGGGTGGCGCGTCGCCCTCACATTGGTCATGGTGCCGGCTGTCATCAGCACGGTGTGCTAGCTCTTAAATAAAACTGTTTAAATTAATATGGAACATCAATCTACCGGGATCTAACTTAGCTTTCCATAAAGTGAGCTCTAGTTACACCCTAAAAACAAACAATAGTAGAAGTGTGGCTTGACCAAGCGTGTGTCAAACATAGTAAGTCAGCCATGCCCACGACGATTCCATACAACGGGAGTAAGCCTGTGCCATCCCACTGAGCGCAACGCTACTGGCGACTACCTAGTCTCTAGGTCGATACCAAACTCAGCTAGGAGACCCTATTATTCAGCAAAGTGCTAAGTGAAATCAGTCTCGTTGTGGAAAACGTCCTGACGAGCTACAGTAAGTAAAGTGAAGACTAACACTAAAGCGACAAGCTTAACTGAAGCTAACAGTCGGAGTGCGCGGAGGGGTGGCGGTCTGGTCACCGTGGACTGTAGATGCACCCACAGTGCTCGTGCCGCGGTTGGCGAAACCGAGCGTGGGCATCCTAGTTCGGCTGATGCACTAGCATCATAGGGAGAGTGGCAGTAGAGGGATCTGAGTGAGCAAGGCCATACGCCGGCGTCGGCATGACACACACCCTGGTGAGAGTCGAGGCAGCATGAGTGGGGCCTTCTCGTGGTCTCCAGAGGTCTGGCGAGCCGTCTCGTGGTCTCCAGAAGTCCAGCGAGGCAGCCAGCCGCGCAGGGAGTCCAGTCACACCATGGTCGTATCGAGGCAAAGGAGAAAGGGAGCGCTCAAGGAATTCAGTTGCTTTCATCACACAACTCACACGACGGTCGCAGCTTCGCTAGTTAGTTTCAGAATGAAGCACTACGGACACAGAGTACTGACATGTGTTGACGAATAATTATGTGAGGTGTGCTTCAGTGCACACCGCAGCTAAACCGGCGGGGAATAAATTACCGAGACTTAGTTTCAGCTCCATATTCCAGATCTGCAGATGAGATAAGTATGACCTTTGTCATAGGTTTGGCAATGTTGCCAACATATTGGATCAAGAAGGATAAACCTGAGGTGCATAATCAGAAGATATAAGTTCCAAATCCCTTACTATGTTTGCACTATGATTAAGATCATGGTAGTCAAAAGAAAGATGGTAGCCTCAATTCCTCTGAATTTCAATCATGTTGTTGCATTCACAATATTATTGTTCGTACTTATTACAACCAGTAATTGTTTCTTTCTTCCTATGTAGTATTTTGCATACCTTTTTGCCTGCATATTTCTCATGGCTAACACTCGTGAAGACAGCGGGATGATCGAAGTCACATATGTCCTCATGGCAATTAGACCATTGGAGAATTTGATGTGAAGCATGGAAAATGACCGTATTATTGTTTTGATATCCAACTGGGCAGACTACTACGTTGATCAGCACAATCTGCAGGAAGGGCATATTTTTTGCATTCGATTTTGAAACAAAGGATGGCTATTTAGATTTGAAAGTGCATAAAATATAAAATCTGATTCAGTGGGTATGAATTTAATTGGTACTTGCTAGATGTATGTGAATTTGAGAGTGAGGTACGGCAAAGTATTTCACGTATAAATTATGATTATATATTGTTTGCTTTAACCTTCGGTTGTTATGAATTGTATATTATTGTGTGCTATGAGCTTCATTATACTATTTATACCATACATTTACAAGTATATCATATGGTACAAGGTTCAGTGGATTATACAATAATGCGCAATACCATATGGGGTACTATGCAGTTAACGTCGGAACCCGCCTGTCATGTTGTAGTGTGACTCACAACTATATAATTGATCCACTAGTCGCAGTTACAACTTTGCTCGGTAATCATTATTAACTCTAGAAAACCATTCAAGATATTTTTTAGACAAGTATGCCCGAGAGATTTCTAACAATATGCGTAAGATACTAAAGTAGTTTTGAGAACATAAAAATACACTATAACCAATCTAAGACGCTTATTAATCAATGAAGAAATGTAAAGTTTCTATGTTGTTATTTTAGATACGAGGAAAATAGTTTAATTCACAAAAGTTTTCTTGGCGTTATTTGAAAAAAGAATACTGCAATAATTAACATAAGTTTTGATTCAATCAAAATTTAATTTAGAGCAAGCCTACAGCAAGTTGCACTTTTAGACTATAACGTGGAGGATCCATCTTAGAACGTGCCGGTACCCTTATGTTCGTATTTGTTCTATGTATAATAGGAAAAATTATACTAGCTAGGACAAATAAATTATAAATAAGTAAAAAATAGATTAATAGTTTTAATGAAAACAAGGTTTTTAAACCAAATATAGGCAAGCTCCATATATAGGAAAATTCTCATGCCTAATTCCTCCATGGATCCAAAGTCAAGCACTCAGGCCATGTCATCGTTCATTTTCAATCACCACTTTTTCCTCAGTTGCGTTGGAGCTGTGATCTAGTCACTAGTCATTGGGTCAGTATTTCACGGGCGCAAGGACTGGCCATTGCTTGCCTGAGCTGGGGCTTCCATCATCTTATGTTCCAGCACTCAGATCCGAGTGAGTAGAAGAGGATCCGAGTGAGTAGAAGAGATGGCAACCATCGTGTTGGACAAAGCATATAAGATTACTTTCCAAAAAGGAGAAGCCTCTATTTATGGTTATTTGTGTCATAATTAAAATCAACTATTTATTTCCACAACTTGTTGCTATTGACATCAAAAGGTAAATGTTCATTTTTCTAATATCAACATCATGAGGTCCCAATTAGCTACTCCCTCCGTCCCGAAAAAACCTGCAAAACCTGCGCGGCCTTTTCTCAATTTACAAATTGCAAATAAGCCCAGATAGATTAAATTCGTTACAAATTTAGCTAGATTCAAGATTCAAAATTCCGGCCGGCCGGGCTGCGATCCCCGTCCGCCCAAGCGCAGGCAGCGCGATCAGCTCCCTCGCCGTCCCGCGATAAGCGCGATCAGCCCTTGATCCCACGCGCCAGCCCGCCCTCTTGCCGCCGCCGCCCGCAACCACACGCAGGAGCTCGACGGAGGAGATGCGCTCGAGCTCGACGAAGGCCTCCGCAGCTCCCTTGCCGCCGGCCGCAACCACAGCAGGACCTCGATGGAGGAGACGTGCTCGCGCTCGACGGAGGCCTCCGCAGCTCCCTCGCCGCCGCCGTCGCCGCTCCGTCGACGAAGGAGGTTCGTCGTATTCTTCCTGCTCCGGCTCCCCTCCGACCACTCCGAGGTAGCCGATGGATCGCGGTGAGGGCCCTCCGCCCAGCCGGCTTTGTGCGCCACACTACGCGCACATCGCGGACACGACCAGCCGGCTTGCTCCTCCACTGCAATCACTGGAAATTTTCAAGAAAAAAACAGAGAACATCAAATCCTACGATGTGCATAGCTCTGGGGATGCTTTCTCTCATTTTCAGGTTCTCAGATTGAAACGCACAGAAATCTAATCAAGAAATATAGACTATGCAAAGGACTTCAGATAAAACCACTGAAACTACCGAACTGCTATGACTTGCATTGGATCCCATGTTTTCCTGTGTTCTCACCACAAATCAATCTTCAGGCATCCAACACAACAAAATCGCCCTTCAAAATTGGAGAAGACCAGAAAGGAAAGCTGTGAACATCCTAGCGCAAAAAAGAGTTCCTTGTAGCTAGAAAATTATGGCTACAGAAGCAAAACTACTCCAGAGGTTGTTTCGTGTTTACCTCGACCTGCACATGAACACTAGATTTCTCATGATTTCCCCCACATGCTTGTAATACCAGGACATGCAGATTCCAGGACATGCAAGCAAATTTGTAACTAAATTTCCAACAATTTTTAACTTGGAGTATACTAAAAGGAAGAACCAGGACATGCAGATTCCAGTTAATCTACATATTACCAATAGTGATGCAGACTTTCAGAGCCAGACTAGTCGCATGCAAAGATTCGGACTTCCAGAGTATAATTTTGGTATTGATCAGTCAAGCCAAAAACAAACTTCATGGTTGCAGGAACTTCATTACATTCTGTAATACCTGTAGCATAAAGCAAGATACGTCCACATGTAACCTAAAACTTTGTGTTTCAATCTATGTCTGGTTACAAACTTACAACAGCAAAATAGAGCTACCAATAAACATCTAGGCGGCCAGTTCGTCTAGATCAAGTACTGCTATGTAACTGCGGCAAATAATAAGCAATAGATTACCGAGCTGATGAAGTCGACAAGGGCGACGTTGGCCTCCCCGACCCTCGCCGGCGCATCGATCTTCACACAGACGGCCTCCTCTCCGACCTCTGCGAGTCACCACTAGTCACTATGAAGAAGATAAATTAACCCTTGCCCATATCTGCTTTTTCGGTATGCTTAGGTAGTCAGGTGCAAAGGGGCACTTGATTCTGTAAATTCATGTAAAGGAACTGGAGTATTGTGTTCCTAGATCAGTCACACCTCAAACCACTGATTGACCCTTTCTAGAAGCACTGAACTTCAACGCTACCTTCCTCCTAGTGTTGGGAATTAAACTAAGATGCTAAAGTACAGTGACCAAAGGAGCAAAATTCGGGTGCAGCAACAGGGAGGCTCAACTGTCCCACTCACTTGCAGTGCTTCAGGAAATAAAATGTGATCCGTATGCAACATGAAGTGCATCAGAACACAACAAAGCTAATCATATGTCCCAGTTTTGCAATGCCAGTTCCGAAACCAGTATTACTCCAATCTACGTCTGATTCGCAACAGCACAATGGAACTACCAATCAACATTTAGGTTGGGCAAGTTCGTCGAGGTCAAGCAGTAGTACTACTACAGTGTAAACATCAGGTAGGAAGAGATTACAAAACTGATGAAGTCGACGAGGGCGGCAGTGGCCTGCCCGTCCCTAATCTCATCGGCGCGCAGATCTGCAGCACGACGGCCTCCTCCCCGACCTCTGCGAGTCACTCACGGAGGGCTAGCTTCTCGACTAGGAAGGGAGTGGGGCGTGGTACGGACCGGTGATGGTGGCGACCTTAGGGATCTTTCTCCTCCCATTGGAGAGTTTCTCCTCACCGTCAGAGAGCAGATCGACGCAGATCGACGGAAAAATCGAACCTTGAGCTTGAGCTCATAGGCGCAGGGTTAAAAAATCGAACTGGGTGTAGGTCGAGGAGGAAAGGAGGCGCGGTGGATCAAGGCGGCGGAAGCGCAGTGTTGAGGAAGCAAGGCGGGTGTCGAGGGGCAGCAAGGCGGCTGTCGGGCGGCGTTCGGCGGCGTGGGGAGACGACGAAGAGAGCAAGGACACATCCAGGGAGCTCGGGACATGTCGGAAAATATATAAAGGGCGCTTTTGCAAAAGTACCGACGCACAGGTTTTTTCGGTACGGAGGGAGTACATGATATCTGTTATGACCTTCATAGTTAACCACAGGCAAGCCATTTGTGACTTGTCAGTAGATAGCTCCGATTGCCCATGCTGGGAATTTAATTGCTGCAAGAAGATTTATAAGGGCCAAGCATGATTTGATTAAAGTAACCTACCTGCATAAGAGAGTAATCTGCCACTCCAGGCCCCAGCTTCCTTGATGATCTTGTCAATTACAGGTTGTAAGTCTTCTTTCCTGAGTTTGCTAAGATGTTTCAAGGGAAAGGACTCACTTTGCAATCAAAGATCTGAGATAAGATATTAATTTGTTCTTCAGGCACATTGATGGACACTAAAAAACATTTGTAAAAATTTATTCTCATGCCTGACATTTGCAACAAAAGTTAGCCATTAACAAACTTGATATTTACTTATAAACAAGCACTACCAACATTAATTTGTGAGGGCGACTTACATTACATCGAAGAACCCACTTTACATCTTCCTCGAACAGATTATATCTCAACTGAGTTCCAAAATTCGTAGGAGTGAATTCCAGACTCATCCCCTCTTTCGATTTTAGACTGAAGGGCAAATCGCCAGTCTGATCATCCATTCTCCTAAATTCATGAAGCTTCTTTCAGCAGAATAACATCTGGGAGTTAAAAGATCTCTCTGGAAGTTTGACACAATCAATGTAATTTAACACAAATGGAGTTGTGCCGCAATGGTGTTATATTTCTGCTGTAATCTAGCAGGATACATGTCGGGATACATTTCTGAAAACTTGAAATCCATCAATTAATTAACAAGCACGTACTCATTTTGAGGATGACATGTGTGCTCTCCTTGCAAAGCACAGCATATGGATCATCACTGTGGCATATCAATGAAGATCCTGAATCAACTGAAATCTGTTCTGGACTTACTGCTTCTGTTATCCCCTTCAGCTACTTCAGAAACTGTCAATGTAATAAGAATGTATCCTTGTACCAGAATGACGAATAATACGTCGAGAGGTAGTCCCCTCTGACCTTACAACCAACGATAATGCCCTGTTCCACTGATTCAAGCAATCCTGACCGTGACTCCTTCTGAGAGACTCTAACTTTGCAATCTCAATACATGAACCTCCTTTCAGTAGAATAACTTTTAGTGCCTTGAAAGTTGCATCATTTGGCGGTGTGCTCGATGCCAACATCTTCTGAAATATTTTCACAGCCTCCTCCACTTTTCCAGCAGATACGTACATTTGTATCACAGAATTATAACTCAATGCTAGAGTTAGAAGCCCCAAAGCTTGCATTTCCTTAGAGATCCTGTGAGCCTCATCGTAGCGAGCAACTTTCTTGTACAAGCACACCATCATCGCATATGAAAACTCATTTGCACTTCCCCTAACCTTCAAACCTTCAAAAATCTCGCGTGCTTCGTTCACCATACAATGATCGCTGTAGAGGCCAATCATGCAGTTTGATGCATAAAGGTTGCCATCACTATCTAACGATTTCAGAAGCTTGTATGTTTCTTGCGCCTCTGCAATATACCCTGCTTTCGTGTAGAGTTTGATCAAAGAGTTATAGATTGAAGCGTTCTCACATAGACCAGCTTTCGTCACTAAACCAAAAAATGCTGCAGCTTTCTGGACATTTCCGAGTTCAGCATATGTATCGATTAAGGTAGAGTAAACGTATGCATCTGCGTGGACCCCTAAAGTGACCATTTCTCTAAATAGGCATTCAACCATGTGTAAGTTGTGATCCTTAGCAAAGCTAGTAATTACCACAGAATAAGGAACACAATCAATCGGCATTTTAGCTGCTTGCATCTTCCTGAAGTAGTAGAGGGCTTTCTCTGGCAGTTTAGCGGATGACAGAAGCTGAATGAGAGAACTGTAAGTCAAGTAGTCAGGTAGCACGCCATACCTCTCCATGCCAGCAGCTATCTCACAGGCCTCATCAAGCTTCTCTGCTAACCCATATGCCTTGATCATAACATTGCAGACAGAAACGCTGAGCATCTTCCTCTCCACGCAACAGATAAAAGCCTTTTCTGCGAGGACTATGTGCCCTTTCTCCCCAAATGCATCAATATTTGCAGCAAAGCACTCAGAGTCCATCTGGTTACAGAACCTCTCAAACCAACGCCACGATTGCTCAAGCAGCCCAGCATTTACATACATCCTCGTCACAGCTGACTGCGTGTACTCATCGATCGCTAGACTGCTCTCATCCATCTCTTTAATAAGGGCTTCCGCTTTAGCGAACATTCCCCTGGTAGAGTACCCATACAGCAGAGTGCGGCAGCTCACAACATCTGGTACCAGTTTTTCGGCCTTCATCTTACAAAAGTAGTGCTCCGCAGCATCGATGTCATTGCTTTCTCTGTACAGCCAGATGAGTATATTGTAAGTCCTAGTGTCAGGAAGGCAGTGGAACTCCTCCATCATCCTCACCAGCGACGCCACATGCTCCATTCTCCGATGTTTACCCCAAACATGGATGAGCGTGTTGAACGTGACGACGCTCGGCGCAACACCTTCCCTCAGCATCTGGTTGAACATATCCGACACTTTCTCGAGCTGCCCGGCCTTGCCATAGGTATCGATCAAGGTGTTATAAGTATACAAGCCGCAGCGAGCACGTCCTCCCAATTCAGAGGACCATCGCCTGAAGAACACCTCGGCCTCCTCGTACTCTCCAGCCATCTTATGCGCGTGGAGGACGGTGCTCATGGTGACCTCATCCGGCGCCAACCCCCTCTTGCACATATCCGCGAGCCACAGCAGCGCGGCCCTCTCCCGCCCCCCTCTGCAGTACACGCCGATGAGCGTGCCGTACGTCGCGTTGTCCGGCGCCACCCCGCAGGAGCGCATCTGGCGCCACAGGCCGACGACGAGGTCCCACCGCCTGGCCCGCCCGACCGCGCAGAGCACGACGTTGTAGTGGATCGCGTTCAGCTCCTGGCACCTCTCCCCGTGGAACCAGCGGAAGATCTGCATCGCCCGGCGCCAGTCCCTCTGCTCCTTGAGGAGGATGGTCCGCTCCCGGCCGCTCAGCGTGTCCCTCCACGGCCGCAGCGCCTCCCCGACGTCCCGGAACTGGTCCAGCGCGTCCAGCATCGCCGGGATCGACCCGCCGTAGCCGGCCGGCGCGCGGTTGCTCCTCCTCCCTTGGACGGTGGTGTGCCTGGTGGTGGTGGTGCTGGCCCTGGGTGGAACCGCCGCCGGGCTGGGGTAAGTGTCCACGGCGGTTGTTCTTAGAGGAGCCGAGACCGCGTTGGTCTGGAAGGTGAGGCATTTGTCTCTGCGGCTGGCGCTGTGCGCTGAGGGGGCAAGATTCGACGGCGGGTTCAGCGGCGGCGACGGTGGCGCCGAGGCGTGGTGGAGGAAGCAGTCGCACGGGCTCAGCATCCCGCCCTGAAAAATAGCCTGCCGTTAGCGCTGCTGGGCATTTTGGTCCGGAGGTCGGAGAGGCCACCAGCGAGGTTGAGGTAATCGCTGGATGAGAAATTGAGAAGGGAAGGAACTCGTACCACGACGGCCGGCAGGGACGGGAGGAGGGAGAAGAGGGGAGCGGCGGCGGGCGGGCGTGCGTGCGTGAGGGGCGCGGGTTCTGGAGGGGCGGCGATAGCTGGACTGGCGCCGAGGTACGGCGCGGCGCGGCGGCGGCAGGCGGCGGGAGGAGCGAGATGGTGAAGTTTCGGGTGCGGATGTGGATGGGTCAGGTCAGGTGAAGCGAATTCCCTCTTTCACGGCTAACCGTTAATTACCACCTCCGTCCCTGAGAATGTATCCACTGCACCGGCTGCACCATGTATCTTTAACTGTCGGATGGAGAATGGACGGCCCAGATATGTTGACCTCTATCATCTACTGTATATGGAAGGCACCTTCTAGTTCATTAATATCAGTTGGTACTTCAGATTGTTGGGATTGACTATAAAACTATGTTCCCTATGCAACACTAAGTTTCATCTTTTCAAAAGGTTTTATCCTAGGTAAATTTTAGCTTCATTTGATAAGATTGAGCAAAATATAAATTTCCCAAGCTTATGAAACCACCTAAAAATCCTAGGAGGTAGTCTTGTTAACCAACACACAAAACACACTTGATGGCTAGAGAAATGATCTTTAACCACATACATCAGATGCTACCGTAGCCCCTTTGATGACCCTTCACCAGGAGGATTTGGCGACTTCGCATGCACCCCACCTTTAACAACAGCCGCCGCCGCTCCCCTGAGCCTGCGGCTGCTTATGCCCACTTCACGGAGCAGCCTCCCACATCTCCTCATATTTGGCATTAGACTCATAGGTTTGAGATGACAGATTAGATCCACCATGCAGATCCCTTTGCCCAACATAATCCTGACATTGTTGGAGTGACCAACAAAATTATTATTCCCATAGTTATTCTGATTGTCACCGTCGTGCCCTCCTTGATACATTCCACCACCCGCTCCACCGCGGTCACCTATCAACGTCGATGAGGAGCCAAATCGAGCACCACACAAATGTTGCTTTGTGCTATATATTGGACGAAACCACTTGAGCAAAGGATCTCGAATCGCCCGCGATCTCCCGACCACCACTCAAAGGAATCGCTCGAGGAGAAAATAGGAGTGTTTGGAACTCTAGGTTTCTCCCTCAAGTGTGGGAGGAGAGAAGTGAGATCCCGATTTACACATTTTCTTCCGTATGCTGGCCAGGAACCGCTCCCATGCGAGACAAGAAACTCAGAAATCGACCGAGAAACTCCATTCTTGTTGCCAATAGGGGCCAGTACCCGACCCCATGTTTGGTTCCCCGCCATACTGGCTTGTCCCGATATTCGTATTCTCGTACTGGTTTGGATGCCTCCGCCCACTGCCGCGCCCTACCAGCCCGATCCGACATCCCTTACCCTCGCTACCGGTGGGAAATCTGGCTTGGAGGTGCGGGAAGTCGCGCGAGAGAGAGATGTTTTATGGTACCCTCAAATAAATATCAGCCATCCATTTTAGTCTATCCAAAGACCTACAAAAATTCATACTACTGCTAAAAACATGAGAGGTATGATTCATACCACTGGCAAATTTCGGCACCCCAGCTAAAGAGGGTGTAGACGGGCCTGGCCGAAAAGCCCAAGAGAGTTCAACTAAGTGCTGTCCTTTGGAGAAAAAAACGTTCAATATTATTACTCCGTTCTGATGACACGATCATATCGTACATCCCCTCTTAGTTGCTGCTAGGCGTCAGTTTATAGCAATCGAGTTTCTAGCCGATTTTTAGCAATCGAGTTTCTAGCCGATTTTTAGCGGAACTGATTTTGACAAAATTTCTGTCACTAATCAGCTTAAGAAAAATTATGTTTGGGTTAGTCGCTCGCGGCGCCTATGGTTCTTTGTCGCCCCCGCATGCGCATGGGTTCAGGCTGCAAGTCTGCCACACTTGGACGCTGGCCGTCCAGGCTTCATCAGAGCAGCCTTAGCACCCGTGTGCTCGACGACTGACGTGCAAGCGGAGCTGGCTCGGCTTGTCGCTGCTCTGCGGCCAGTCCGACGCCGCGAGCCCTGGCGCCCGGTCGTTGTTGAGCAGGAGAGGTCGTTCGGCACTGGCAACAACGGCGGGAAGAGAAAGTTCGAGCTGTGTGGGTGATCTTTCAGTGCTTCGACATGGCACCGAGCTGAGCGCCATCTTCGTGTCCATGGGCGACGGCCGGTGGCATTGTCGGATGGTCCTCTCCCGGCCGCTCAGCGTGTCCCTCCACGGCCGCAGCGCCTCCCCGACGTCCCGGCACCGGTCCAGCGCGTCCAGCATCGCCGGGATCGACCCGCCGTAGCCGGCCGGCGCGCGGTTGCTCCTCCTCCCTTGGACGGTGGTGTGCCTGGTGGTGGTGGTGTTGACCCTGGGTGGAACCACCGCCGCGCCGTGGTAATTGTCCACGGCGGTTGTTCTTAGAGGAGCCGAGACCGCGTTGGTCTGGAAGGTGAGGCATTTGTCTCTGCGGCTGGCGCTGTGCGCCGAGGGGGCAAGATTCGACGGCGGGTTCAGCGGCGGCGACGGTGGCGCCGAGGCGTGGTGGAGGAAGCAGTCGCACGGGCTCAGCATCCCGCCCGGAGCGGAGCTGAAAAATAGCCTGGCGTCAGCGTTCGGTCCGGAGGTCGGGGAGGCCACCAGCGAGGTTCAGGTAATGGCTGGATGAGAAATTGAGAAGGGAAGGAGCTCGTACGTACCTCGAAGGCCAGCAGGGACGGGAGGAGGGAGAAGAGGGGAGCGGCGCGGGCGTGAGGGGCGCGGGTTCTGGAGGGGCCGGCGATAGCTGGACTGGCGCCGAGGTACGGCGCGGCGCGGCGGCGGCAGGCGGCGGGGGTCAGCAGGAGATGGTGAAGTTTCGGGTGCGGATGTGGATGGGTGGAGTGGAGGGCGCAGCGAAGCGAATTCCCTCTTTCACGGCTAACCGTTACCACCTCCGGCTGCAACATGTATCTTTTACTGTCGGATGGAGAATGGACGGCCCAGATTTGTTGACTGCTATCATCTACATGAATATGAAAGGCACCTTCTAGTTCATTAAAACTATGTTCTCATACACTACTAAGTTTATCTTTTCAAACAGCTTTTATCCTAGGTAAATTTTAGCTTCATTTGATAAGATTGAGCAAAATAGAAACTACCCAAACTTAGGAAACCACCTAAAACTCAGAGGAGGCAGTCTTGTTAACCAACACAAAATACACTTGACGGAGAAATGCTCTTTAACCGCATATGTCAAATGCTACCATAGCCCCTTTGATGACCCTTCACAATAATGATTTGGCGTCTTCGCCAGCACCCCACCTTTAACAACAACCGCCACCGCTCCCCTAAGCATGCGGCTGCTTATGCCCACTTCGCGGAGCAGTCTCCCACATCTCCTCATATTTGGCATTAGACTCATAGGTTTGAGATGACAGATTAAATCCACCATGCAGATCCCTTTGCCCAACATAATCCTGACATTGTTGGACTGACCAACAAAATTATTATTCCCATAGTTATTTTGATTGTCACCGTCGTGCCCTCCTTGATACATTCCACCACCCGCTCCACTGCGGTCACCTATCAACGTCGATGAGGAGCCAAATCGAGCACCACACAAATGGTGCTTTGTGCTATATATTGGACGAAACCACTTGAGCAAAGGATCTCGAATCGCCCGCGATCTCCCAACCACCACTCAAAGGAATCGCTCGAGGAGAAAATAGGAGTGTTTGGAACTCTAGGTTTCTCCCTCAAGTGTGGGAGGAGAGAAGTGAGATCCCGATTTACACATTTTCTTCCGTACGCTGGCCAGGAACCGCTCCCATGCGAGACAAGAAACTCAGAAATCGACCGAGAAACTCCATTATTGCTGCCAATAGGGGCCGTATCAATAGTACCCGACCCCATGTTTGGTTCCCCGCCATACTGGCTTGTCCCGATGTTCGTATTCTCGTACTGGTTTGGATGCCTCCGCCCACTGCCGCGCCCTAGCAGCCCGATCCGACATCCCTTACCCTCGCCGCCGGTGGGAAATCTGGCTTGGAGGTGCGGGAAGTCGCGCGAGAGAGAGATGTTTTATGGTACCCTCAAATAAATATCAGCCATCCATTTTAGTCTATCCAAAGGCCTACAAAAATTCATACTACTGCTAAAAACATGAGAGGTATGATCCATACCACTGGCAAATTTCGGCACCCCAGCTAAAGAGGGTGTAGACGGGCCTGGCCGAAAAGCCCAAGAGAGTTCAACTAAGTGCTGTCCTTTGGAGAAAAAAACGTTCAAGATTATTACTCCGTTCTGATGACACGATCATATCGTCCATCCCCTCTTAGTTGCTGCTAGGCGTCAGTTTATAGCAATCGAGTTTCTAGCCGATTTTTAGCAGAACTGATTTTGACAAAATTTCTTTCACTAATCAGCTTAAGAAAAATTATGTTTGGGTTAGTCGCTCGCGGTGCCTATGGTTCTTTGTCGCCCCCGCATGCGCATGGGTTCAGGCTGCAAGTCTGCCACACTTGGACGCTGGCCGTCCAGGCTTCATCAGAGCAGCCTTAGCACCCGTGTGTGATACGTCTCCAACGTATCTACTGTTGGAGATATGCCCAAGAGGCAATAATAAAAGTGGTTATTATATATCTTTATGTTTATGATAAATGTTTATATACCATGCTATAATTATATTAACTGAAACATTGATACATGTGTGATATGTAAACAACAAAGAGTCCCTAGTATGCCTCTTAACTAGCTTGTTGATTAATAGATGATTAGTTTCATAATCATGAATATTGGATGTTATTAATAACAAGGTTATATCATATATGAATGATGTAATGGACACACCCAATTAAGCGTAGCATAAGATCACGTCATTAAGTTATTTGTTATAAGCTTTCGATACATAGTTACCTAGTCCTTATGACCATGAGATCATGTAAATCACTTATACGGAAAGGTACTTTGATTACACCAAACGCCCCTGCGTAAATGGGTGGTTATAAAGGTGGGATTAAGTATCGGAAAGTATGAGTTGAGGCATATGGATCAACAGTGGGATTTGTCCATCCCGATGACGGATAGATATACTCTGGGCCCTCTCGGTGGAATGCCGTCTAATATCTTGCAAGCATATGAATAAGTTCATAAGAGACCACATACCACGGTAGAAAAGAGTACTTGTCAGGAGACGAGGTTGAACAAGGTATGAAGTGATACCGATGATCAAACCTCGGACAAGTAAAATATCGCGTGACAAAGGGAATTGGTATCGTATGTGAATGGTTCATTCGATCACTAAAGTCATCGTTGAATATGTGGGAGCCATTATGGATCTCCGTCCCGCTATTGGTTATTGGTCGAGAAGTACTCAACCATGTCCGCATAGTTCACGAACCGTAGGGTGACACACTTAAAGTTGGATGTTGGAATGGTAGAACTTGAATATGGAATGGAGTTCGAATATTTGTTCGGAGTCCCGGATGAGATCCCGGACATCACGAGGAGTCCCGAAATGGTCCGGAGAATAAGATTCATATATAGAAAGTCATTTTATAAGATTTAAAATGATCGGAAGGTTCTATGGAAGGTTCTAGAAGGTTCTAGAAAAGTCCGGAAGAAACCACTAAGGAAGGCGGAGTCCGGAGGGACTCCACCTCCCATGGCCGGCCAACCCTAAGGGAGGAGTCCCAAGTGGACTCCCTAAGGGCCGGCCACCCCCACATGGAAGGGGGAATCCCACCCCAAGTGGGATTCCCACCTTGGGTAGGTTCCTATCACATGGAAGGTTTTAGGTTCGGGTCTTATTCGGAGACTTGTAGTCCAACACTTGGGGCTTCCACCTATATAATGAGGGGCCAAGGGAGGGGGGCCACCCCAAGACCACAAGGTGGCCGCACCCCTTAGTGGCGGCGCCCCCTCTCCCAAACCCTAGCGGCCCTCTCTCCTCCACCACATCCCGCACGCTTAGCGAAGCTCGCCGGGTTTCTCCACCCACACACCACGCCGTCGTGCTGTCGGATTCAAGAGGAGCTACTACTTCCGCTGCCCGCTGGAACGGGACGTGGGCGTCGTCTTCATCAACAACCGAACGTGTGACCGAGTACGGAGGTGCTGCCCGTTCGTGGCGCCGTGATCAAGATCTTCTACGCGCTTTTGCAAGCGGCAAGTGAACGTCTACCGCAGCAACAAGAGCCTCATCTTGTAGGCTTTGGAATCTCTTCAAGGGTGAGACTCGATAATCCCCTCGTTGCTACCGTCTTCTAGATTGCATCTTGGCTTGGATTGTGTGTTCGCGGTAGGAAAATTTTTGTTTTCTATGCAACGAATCCCTACATCTATAATTTCTTATGTTCCATGCTAGTTTTATGACAATACCTACATGTTTTGTTCACACTTTATATCGTTTTGATGCATTTTCCGGAACTAACCTATTAACAAGATGTCGAAGTGCAGTTCCTTTTGCTGTTTTTGGTTTCAGAAATCTTACACAGAAATATTCTCGGAATTGGACAAAATTAATGCCCACGATCTTATATTTCACGGAAGCTTCCAGAGAGCCAGAGAGGGACCAGAGGGGAGCCCTGGGGCCCCACACATGGCGGCGCGGCCAGAGGGGGGCCGCCGGGGGCCACCCCCTGGCTCCTCCGAGGCTGCCCTTCCGCCTATATATTCTCTCCGCCTCGAAAACCCTAAAAAAATAAGCCACGATACGAGAAAAGTTCCAGAGCTGCCGCCATCGCGAAGCCAAGATTCGGGGGACAGAAGTCTCTGTTCACACCGCCGGGAAGGGGAAGTGCCCCCGGAAGGCATCTCCATCGACACCACCGCCATCTTCATCGACGATGTTGTCTCCTATGATGAGGAGGGAGTAGTTCTCCCCCGAGGCTAAGGGCTCTACCGGTAGCTATGTGGTTCATCTCTCTCCCATGGTGTGATCTTTATGTGATCATGAGCTTTGTATCACTATTACTATGTGCTACTCTAGTGATGTTATTAAAGTAGTCTATTCCTCCATGATGTAATGTTGACAGTGTGTGCATCATGTAGTACTTGGTGTAGGTTATGATTGTAATCTCTTGTAGATTATGGAGTTAACTATTACTATGATAGTATTGATGTGATCTATTCCCCCTTTCATAGCTTAAAGGTGACAGTGTGTATGCTATGTTAATACTCGGTCTAAATTGCAACGGTCTATTATGCACTCTAGAGGTTACTTAAATATGAATTCCGAATGTTGTGGAGCTTGTTTACTCCGGCTTGAGGGAGCTCTTGTAGCCCTACACAATGAATGGTGTTTGTTATCCAACAAGAGAGTGTTTGAAGTAGCACAAGTGAAGAGAAGTTATTTATTTATGTAATCATTGTTGAGTGTCCACTAGTGAAAGTATGATCCCTAGGCCTTGTTTCCGAATATCGAAACTCCGTTTATTTACTGTTCTACTGCATGTTTACTTGCTGCCATATTTATTTCAGATTGTTATTACCACTCATATTCATCCATATCACTTGCATCTTACTATCTCTTTGCCGAACTAGTGCACCTATACATCGACAAGTGTATTAGGTGTGTTGGGGACACAAGAGACTTCTTGTATCGTAATTGGGGTTGCTTGAGAGGGATATCTTTAACCTCTACCTCCCTGAGTTCGATAAACCTTGGGTGATTCACTAAAGGGAAACTTCTGCTGTTCTACAAACCTCTATTCTTGGAGGCCCAACACCTCTACAGGAATAGGCGTGCGTAGACATCAAGCTATTTTTCTGGCGCCTGCCGGAACGAAGAAAAGTTACACACAAAGATTTCTAACTCCACGTCAACGCGCAGCAAGCTATTTTTCGGTTGCCGGGGAGGTAAGGAAAAGGTATTCACATCCTCACTACTAAACTATTTCCTAGCATTGTTGCCGGTGTGTGAGTGCTCGAAGCTATTTCCTTTAGATCCTGCAATTGCATCTTTTTGTTTCTTGTTTACACTAGTTAGGCTTAATGGAAAACAACAAAAAAGTATAGATCTTTATGAACTTTATATTGAATTAGGACATGATGTGTTTGAAGAGAGAATTAAAAAACACATGGAACTTTGTTTGCAAAATAGTTGTAGCAATGTTATTAGCATGAACTCTTTGAACACTATTATTGCTAATGCTATGGAAGAATTTAAGCTTGGGGAAGCTCGTTGTGATATTTTTAGTCCCCCTAGTTTTGAGGAGAAAATTTTCTTTGATGATACTTTGCTTCCCATTTATGATGATTATAATGATAGTGGTATTTTGGTGCCACCTACTATGGAGGATAAAGTTTATTATGATTACACCATGCCTGCAATTTATGATGATAACAATGATGGTTGTGATAGTTGATACGTCTCCGACGTATCGATAATTTCTTGTGTTCCATGCCACATTATTAATGATATCTACATGTTATATGCACATTTTATGTCATATTCGTGCATTTTCTGGAACTAACCTATTAAGAAGATGCCGAAGTGCTAGTTCCTGTTTTCTGTTTTTGGTTTCAGAAATCCTAATAACGAAATATTCTCGGAATTGGACGAAATCAACGCCGTGTTCCTATTTTGCCGGAAGCATCCGAACACACGAACGCGGAGAGGGGGCACAAGCCCACCAAACCCTAGGCCGGCGGCCAGGGGGCCCACCCTATAGTGTCGCGCCCTTTCGACCTTCGACGCCGCCTCTTCGCCTATTTAAGGGCCCTCGACCTAAAACCTCGATACGGAAAAGCCACGGTGCGAGAAACCTTCCAGAGCCGCGCCATCGCGAAGCCAAGATCGGGGACGAGTCTCTGTTCCGCACGCCGCCGGGAAGTGCCGGAAGGCTTCTCCATCGACACCACCGCCATCTTCATCAACTCTTGTCTCCCATGAGGAGGGAGTAGTTCTCCATCGAGGCTCGGGGCTGTACCGGTAGCTATGTGGTTCATCTCTCTCCTATGTACTTCAATACAATAATCCTGCCTTACATGATTGAGATTCATATGATGATGCTTGTAATCTAGATGTCATTATGCTAGTCAAGTGGGTTTTACTTATGTGATCTCCGGAGACTCCTTGTCCCACGTGTGTAAAGGTGACAGTGTGCACCGTGTGGGTCTCTTAGGCTATATTTCACAGAATACTTATTCACTGTTATGAATGGCATAGTGAAGTGCTTATTTATATCCCTTTATGATTGCAATGTGTTTTGTATCACAATTTATCTGTGCTACTCTAGTGATGTTATTAAAGTAGTTTATTCCTCCTGCACGGTGTAATGGTGACAGTGTGTGCATCCGTGTTAGTACTTGGCGTAGGCTATGATTATGATCTCTTGTAGATTATGAAGTTAACTATTGCTATGATGGTATTGATGTGATCTATTCCTCCTACATAGTGTGAAGGTGACAGTGTGCATGCTATGTTAGTACTTGGTTTAGTTGTGTTGATCTGTCATGCACTCTAAGGTTATTTAAATATGAACATTGAATATTGTGGAGCTTGTTAACTCCGGCATTGAGGGTTCGTGTAATCCTACGCAATTAGTGGTGTTCATAATCCAACAAGAGAGTGTAGAGCATGCATTTATCTATTCTGTTATGTGATCAAAGTTGAGAGTGTCCACTAGTGAAAGTCTAATCCCTAGGCCTTGTTCCTAAATATCGCTATCGCTGCTGTTTATTGTTTCTTGCGTTACTACTCTGCGTTACTACGCTTTTTGTCTGGGCAAAGCACTTTTGAGTGCCGTTGCCCTGCTCATACTTATTTATACCACATTTCACTATCTCTTCGCCGAACTAGTGCATTTATTAGGTGTGTTGGGGACACAAGAGACTTCTTGCTTTGTGGTTGCAGGGTTGCATGAGAGGGATATCTTTGACCTCTTCCTCCTGAGTTCGATAAACCTTGGGTGATCCACTTAAGGGAAACTTTCTGCTAAACCTCTGCTCTTGGAGGCCCAACACTGTCTACAAGAATAGAAGCACCCGTAGACATCAAGCTATTTTTGGCGCCGTTCGGGGAGGAAAGGTAAAAGGCTCTCATACTCCGGTCCCTGTAAAGTACTTTTCTGTTACCGTTATGTGTGTGCTCGAAGCTATTTCCTTTAGATCTGCAATTGCATCTTTTTGTTTCTTGTTTACACTAGTTTGGCATAATGGACAACAATGAGCTTCTTATTCTATTTCCTGATTTAAGACATGGATGGTTTGATCCGAAAATTAAAAAACCCATGGAACATATTAGCATGAATACTTTGAATACCATTGTTGCTAATGATATGGAAATTCTGGGGAAGCTGGCTTTGATGAGCATGATATTTTTAGTCCCCCAAGCATTGAGGAGAAAATTTTCTTTGATGATACTTTGCCTCCTATTTATGATGATTATAATGATAGTAGTCTTTTAGTACACCTGTTATGGAGGATAAATTTGATTATGATTACAATATGCCTCCTATATTTGATGATGAGAATAATAATGATAGCTACTTTGTTGAATTTGCTCCCACTATTACTAATAAAATTGATTATGCCTATGTGGAGAGTAATAATTTTAAGCATGAGATTCATGATAAGAATTCTTTATGTGATAGTTATATTGTTGAGTTTGCTCATGTTGCTACTGAAAGTTATTATGAGAGAGGAAAATATGGTTGTAGAAATTTTCATGTTACTAAAATGCCTCTCTATGTGCTGAAATTTTTGAAGCTACACTTGTTTTATCTTCCTATGCTTGTAACTTTGCTCTTCATGAACTTGTTTATTTACAAAAATCCTATGCATAGGAAGCATGTTAGGCTTAAAAGTGTTTTGAATTTGCCTCTTGATGCTCTCTTTTGCTTCAAATACTATCTCTTGGGAGTGCATCATAAAAACTGCTGAGCCCATCTTAATGGCTATAAAGAAAGAACTTCTTGGGAGATAACCCATGTGTTTATTTTGCTACAGTACCTCTATTTTATATTTGTGTCTTGGAAGTTGTTACTACTGTAGCAACCTCTCCTTATCTTATTTTATTGCATTGTTGTGCCAAGTAAAGTCTTTGATACTGAAGTCAATACTAGATTTGGATTACTGCGCAGAACAGATTTCTTTCTGTCACGAATCTGGGCCTAATTCTCTGAAGGTAACTCAGAAAATTATGCAAATTTACGTGAGTGATCCTCAGATATATACGCAACTTTCATTCAATTTGGGCATTTTCATTTGAGCAAGTCTGGTGCCTCAATAAAATCCATCTTTACGGACTGTTCTGTTTTGACAGATTCTGCCTTTTATTTCGCATTGCCTCTTTTGCTATGTTGGATGAATTTCTTTGATCCATTAATGTCCAGTAGCTTTATGCAATGTCCAGAAGTGTTAAGAATGATTGTGTCACCTCTGAACATGTTAATTTTTATTGTGCACTAACCCTCTAATGAGTTGTTTCGAGTTTGGTGTGGAGGAAGTTTTCAAGGGTCAAGAGAGGAGAATGATATACTATGATCAAGAAGAGTGAAGAGTCTAAGCTTGGGGATGCCCTGGTGGTTCATCCCTGCATATTTCAAGAAGACTCAAGCATCTAAGCTTGGGATGCCCAAGGCATCCCCTTCTTCATCGACAAATTATCAGGTTCCTCCCCTGAAACTATATTTTTATTCCATCACATCTTATGTACTTTTCTTGGAGCGTCGGTTTGTTTTTGTTTTTGTTTTTATTTGAATAAAATGGATCCTAGCATTCATTGTGTGGGAGAGAGACACGCTCCGCTGTTGCATATGGACAAATATGTCCTTAGGCTTACTCATAGTATTCATGGCGAAGGTTGAATCTTCTTCGTTAAATTGTTATATGGTTGGAATTGGGAAATGCTACATGTAGTAATTCTAAAATGTCTTGAATAATTTGACACTTGGCAATTGTTGTGCTCATGCTTAAGCTCTTCCATCATATACTTTGCACCTATTAATGAAGAAATACATAGAGCTTGCTAAAATTTGGTTTGCATAATTGGTCTCTCTAAGGTCTAGATAATTTCTAGTAAAGAGTTTTGAACAACAAGGAAGACGGTGTAGAGTCTTATAATGTTTACAATATGTCTTTTATGTGAGTTTTGCTGCACCGTTCATCCTTGTGTTTGTTTCAAATAACCTTGCTAGCCTAAACCTTGTATCGAGAGGGAATACTTCTCATGCATCCAAAATCCTTGAGCCAACCACTATGCCATTTGTGTCCACCATACCTACCTACTACATGGTATTTCTCCGCCATTCCAAAGTAAATTGCTTGAGTGCTACCTTTAAATAATTCAAAATTTATCACCTCTTATTTGTGTCAATGTTTTATAGCTCATGAGGAAGTATGTGGTGTTTTATCTTTCGATCTTGTCATTTACTTTTGACAGAATTTCACAATGGACTAGTGGCACATCCGCTTATCCAATAATTTTGCAAAAGAGTGGCAATGGGGTTCCCAGCCCCAATTAATTAACTTTCATTAATAATTATCTTCACATGTTTTGCTCTGATTCATCAGTAAGCAACTTAATTTTGCAAATAGACACTCCTCCATGGTATGTGAATGTTGGAAGGCACCCGAGGATTCGGTTAGCCATGGCTTGTGTAAGCAAAAGGTTGGGATGAGTGTCATCCATAAATAATGAAACTAAAATACATGTGTAAACAAAAGAGAAGAGGGATGATCTACCTTGCTGGTAGAGAAAACGTCCTTCATGGGAGCCGCTCTTGAAAGTCTGGTTGATGAGGTAGTTAGAGTGCCCACTACCATTCGTTGACAACAACAAACACCTCTCAAAATTTTACTTTTATGCTCTCTTTATGTTTTCAAAAACCAAAGCTCTAGCACAAATATAGCAATCAATGCTTCCTCTGCGAAGGGCCCTTCTTTTACTTTTATTGTTGAGTTAGTTTACCTATTTCTCTCCACCTCAAGAAGCAAACACTTGTGTGAACTGTGCATTGATTCCTACATACTTGCATATTGCACTTGTTATATTACTCTATGTTGACAATTATCCATGAGATATACATGTTATAAGTTGAAAGCAACCGCTGAAACTTAATCTTCCTTTGTGTTGCTTCAATACCTTTACTTTGATTTATTGCTTTATGAGATAACTCTTATGCAAGACTTATTGATGCTTGTCTTTAAGTACTATTCATGAAAAGTCTTTGCTTTATGATTCATTTGTTTACTCATGTCATTACCATTGTTTTGATCGCTGCATTCATTACATATGTTTACAATAGTATGATCAAGGTTATGATGGCATGTCACTCCAGAAATTATCTTTGTTATCGTTTACCTGCTCGCAGAACTAAGCTTGGGGATGCTGATACGTCTCCGACGTATCGATCATTTCTTGTGTTCCATGCCACATTATTGATGATATCTACATGTTATATGCACATTTTATGTCATATTCGTGCATTTTCTGGAACTAACCTATTAAGAAGATGCTGAAGTGCCGTTCTGTTTGCTGTTTTTGGTTTGAAATCCTAGTAACGAAATATTCTCGGAATTGGACGAAATCAACGCCCGTGTTCCTATTTTGCCGGAAGCATCCGAACACACGAGCCGCCAGAGAGGGGGCACAGGCCCACCAAACCCTAGGCCGGCGCGGCCAAGGGGGGGTCGCCCCCTATAGTGTCGGCGCCCTTTCGACCTTCTGATGCCGCCTCTTCGCCTATTTAAGGGCCCTCGACCTAAAACCTCGATACGGAAAAGCCACGGTACGAGAAACCTTCCAGAGCCGCCGCCATCGCGAAGCCAAGATCTGGGGGACAGAGTCTGTTCGGCACGCCGCCGGACGGGAAGTGCCCGGAAGGCTTCTCCATCGACACCACCGCCATCTTCATCAACGCTGCTGTCTCCCATGAGGAGGGAGTAGTTCTCCATCGAGGCTCGGGCTGTACCGTAGCTATGTGGTTCATCTCTCTCCTATGTACTTCAATACAATAATCTCATGAGCTGCCTTACATGATTGAGATTCATATGATGATGCTTGTAATCTAGATGTCATTATGCTAGTCAAGTGGGTTTTACTTATGTTATCTCCGGAGACTCCTTGTCCCACGTGTGTAAAGGTGACAGTGTGTGCACCGTGTGGGTCTCTTAGGCTATATTTCACAGAATACTTATTCATGTTATGAATGGCATAGTGAAGTGCTTATTTATATCCCTTTATGATTGCAATGTGTTTTGTATCACAATTTATGTGTGCTACTCTAGTGATGTTATTAAAGTAGTTTATTCCTCCTGCACGGTGTAATGGTGACAGTGTGTGCATCCGTGTTAGTACTTGGCGTAGGCTATGATTATGATCTCTTGTAGATTATGAAGTTAACTATTGCTATGATGGTATTGATGTGATCTATTCCTCCTACATAGTGTGAAGGTGACAGTGTGCATGCTATGTTAGTACTTGGTTTAGTTGTGTTGATCTGTCATGCACTCTAAGGTTATTTAAATATGAACATTGAATATTGTGGAGCTTGTTAACTCCGGCATTGAGGGTTCGTGTAATCCTACGCAATTAGTGGTGTTCATAATCCAACAAGAGAGTGTAGAGCATGCATTTATCTATTCTGTTATATAATCAAAGTTGAGAGTGTCCACTAGTGAAAGTCTAATCCCTAGGCCTTGTTCCTAAATACTGCTATCGCTGTTTATTGTTTACTGCATTTACGCTGCGTTACTCTTTGCTTGTTCTTGTCTGGGCAAAGCACTTTTTCGGTGCCGTTGCCACTGCTCATACTTATTTATACCACCTATTTCACTATCTCTTCGCGAACTAGTGCATTTATTAGGTGTGTTGGGGACACAAGAGACTTCTTGCTTTGTGGTTGCGGGGTTGCATGAGAGGGATATCTTTGACCTCTTCCTCCTGAGTTCGATAAACCTTGGGTGATCCACTTAAGGGAAACTTGCTGCTATTCTACAAACCTCTGCTCTTGGAGGCCCAACACTGTCTAAGAATAGAAGCACCCGTAGACATCAGTAGTTTTACTCCCACTATTACTAATAAAATTGATTATGCTTATGTGGAGAGTAATGATACTTTTATGCATGTGAATAAGAATGCTTTATGTGATAGTTATATTGTTGAGTTTGTTCATGATGCCACTGAAAGTTATTATGAGAGAAGGAAACATAGTTATATGCATGTTAATAATATTAAGTTTCCCCTCTTTATGTTGAGAATCTTGAAGTTGCGCTTGTGTTGCCTTTCTATGCTTGTTGCATTATGCTTACATGACTTGTTTATTTACAAGATTCCTTTTCATAGGAAGTGGGTTAGGCTTAAATTTGTTTCATACTTGCTTTTTGATGCTCTCTTTACTTCAACTCTTATTTCTTGCGAGTGCATCATTAAAATTACTGAGCCCATCTTAATGGCTATAAAGAAAGCACTTCTTGGGAGATAACCCATGCTTTTATTTTGCTACTGTTTTGTTGTGTCTTGGAACTTGTTACTACTGTAGCAACCTCTCCTTATCTTTATTTTATTGCATTGTTGTGCCAAGTAAAGTCTTTGATAGTAAGGTTGATACTAGAATTGGATTACTGCGCAGAAACAGATTTCTTACTGTCACGAAATTGAGCAGCCCCGTCTCTAGGTAACTCAAAAAAATCTGCCAATTTACGTGCGTGATCCTCAGATATGTACGTAACTTTCATTCAATTTGAGATTTTTCATCTGAGCAAGTTAAGTGCCCCAGAAAAATTCGTCTTTACGGACTGTTCTGTTTTGACAGATTCTGCCTTTTATTTCGCATTGCCTGTTTTGCTATGTTTGATGGATTTCTTTGTTCCATTAACTTTCAGTAGCCTTGTGCAATGTCCAGAAGTGTTAAGAATGATTATGCCACCTCTGAATATGTGAATTTTTGATTGTGCACTAACCCTCTAATGAGTTTGTTTTGAGTTTGGTATGGAGGAAGTTTTCAAGGGTCAAGAGAGGAGGATGATACAATATGATCAAGAAGAGTGAAAAGTCTAAGCTTGGGGATGCCCCCGTGGTTCATCCCTGCATATTTCAAGAAGACTCAAGCATCGATGCCCAAGGCATCCCCTTCTTCATCGACAACTTATCAGGTCACCTCTAGTGAAACTATATTTTTATTCCGTCACATCTTATGTGCTTTACTTGGAGCGTCTATGTGCTTTTATTTTCGTTTTGTTATTTTCATTCTCTGAATAAATTCATGCTTGTGTGGGAGAGAGACACGCTCACTTCATATGAACACTGGTGTTCTTAGCTTTACTTTTAATGTTCATGGCGAGGTTGAAAACTTCGTTCATTGTTATATGGTTGGAAAGAAAATGCTTCATGTGGTAATTGGTATATTGTCTTGAATAATTTGATACTTGGCAATTGTTGTGCTCATATAGATCATGTTTAAGCTCTTGCATCATGTACTTTGCACCTATTAATGAGGAACTACATAGAGCTTGTTAAAATTTGGTTTGCATGATTGGTCTCTCTAGAGTCTAGATATTTTCTGGTGAGGTGTTTGAACAACAAGGAAGACAGTGTAGAGTCTTATAATGCTTGCAATATGTTCTTATGTAAGTTTTGTTGTCCCGGTTCATACTTGTGTTTGCTTCAAACAACCTTGCTAGCCTAAGCCTTGTATTGAGAGGAATTCTTCTCGTGCATCCAAATCCTTGAGCCAAAAACTATGCCATTTGTGTCCACCATACCTACCTACTACATGGTATTTCTCTGCCATTCCAAAGTAAATTACTTGAGTGCTACCTTTAAAATTCTATTCTTTGTCTTTGCAATATATAGCTCATGGGAAAATAGCCTTAAAAACTATTGTGGTAAAGAATATGTAGCTTATGTATCTTATTTCTTATAAGTTGCTTGTTGAGCGGTAACCATGTTTCTGGGGACGCCATTAACTATTACACCTTTGTTGAATATCATGTGAGTTACTATGCATGTTCGTCTTGTCTGAAGTAAGGGTGATTTATCATGATCAAATGGTTTGAGTATGCATATTGTTAGAGAAGAACATTGGTCCGCTAACTAAAGCCATGAATCATGGTGGAAGTTTCAGTTTGGACATTAATTCTCAATCTCTTATGAGTATATTATCTGTTGTTGAATGCTTATGCATTAAAGAGGAGTCCATTATCTATTGTCTATGTTGTCCCGGTATGGATGTCCTAAGTTGAGATCTATCAAAAACTAGAAATCAAATGCGATCTATCTCCTTGGACCTTTGTACATGCGACATAGAGGTACCCCTTTGTGACACTTGGTTGAAACATATATATGTTATGCAATGATAATCCATGTAAATCCAAGCTAATTAGGACAAGGTGCGAGCACTATTGGTAATCTATGCATGAGGCTTGCAACTTATAAGATGTCTTATACATAACACATATGATTTATTACTACCGTTGACAAAATTGTTTCTATGTTTTCAAAATGAAAAGCTCTAGCACAAAAATAGTAATCCATGCTTCCCTCAAGGGCCTATCTTTTACTTTGTGTTGAGTCAGTTTACCTATTTCTTTCTATCTTAGAAGCAAACACTTGTATCAACTGTGTGCATTGATTCCTACATACTTGCTTATTTGCATTCATCATATTACCTTGTGTTGACAATTATCCATGAGATATACATGTTGAAGTTGAAAGCAACGCTGAAACTTATATCTTCCTTTGTGTTGCTTCAAAACCTACTAAGAATTTATTGCTTTATGAGTTAACTCTTATGCAAGTCTTATTGATGCTTGTCTTGAAAGTACTATTCATGAAAAGTCTTTGCTATATGATTCAGTTGTTTAGTCATTGTCTTTACCATTGCTTCGAATCACTTCATTCATCTCATATGCTTTACAATAGTATTGATCAAGATTATGTTAGTAGCATGTCACTTCAGAAATTATCCTTGTTATCGTTTACCTAGGGCAGTAGGAACTAAGCTTGGGATGCTTGATACGTCTCAACGTATCTATAATTTCTTATGTTCCATGCTAGTTTTATGACAATACCTACATGTTTTGTTCACACTTTATATCGTTTTGATGCATTTTCCGGAACTAACCTATTAACAAGATGCCGAAGTGCCAGTTCTGTTTTCTGCTGTTTTTGGTTTCAGAAATCTTACACAGGAAATATTCTCGAAATTGGACAAAATTAATGCCCACGATCTTATATTTCACGGAAGCTTCCAGAGAGCCAGAGCGGGACCAGAGGGGAGCCTTGGGGCCCCCACCCCACATGGCGGCGCGGCCAAGGGGGGGGGGGCGCCAGCCTATGGGGGGGCCACCCCTGGCTCCTCCGAGGCTACCCTTCCGCCTATATATTCTCTTCGCCTCGAAAACCCTAAAAAAATAAGCCACGATACGAGAAAAGTTCCAGAGCCGCCGCCATTGCGAAGCCAAGATTCGGGGGGACCAGTCTGTTCGCACGCCGACGGGGAAGTGCCCCGGAAGGCATCTCCATCGACACCACCGCCATCTTCATCGACGCTGCTGTCTCCTATGATAAGGAGGGCGTAGTTCTCCCCCGGGGCTAAGGGCTCTACCGGTAGCTATGTGGTTCATCTCTCTCTCCCATGGTGTGATCTTTATGTGATCATGAGCTTTGTATCAATATTACTATGTGCTACTCTAGTGATATTATTAAAGTATTCTATTCCTCCTCCATGATGTAATGTTGACAGTGTGTGCATCATGTAGTACTTGGCGTAGGTTATGATTGTAATCTCTTGTAGATTATGGAGTTAACTATTACTATGATAGTATTGATGTGATCTATTCCCCTTTCATAGCTTAAAGGTGACAGTGTGTATGCTATGTTAGTATTCGGTCTAAATTGCAAGGTCTATTATGCACTCTAGAGGTTACTTAAATATGAATTCCGAATGTTGTGGAGCTTGTTTACTCCGGCTTGAGGGAGCTCTTGTAGCCCTACACAATGAATGGTGTTTGTTATCCAACAAGAGAGTGTTTGAAGTAGCACAAGTGAAGAGAAGTTATTTATTTATGTGATCATTGTTGAGAGTGTCCACTAGTGAAAGTATGATCCTAGGCCTTGTTTCCGAATATCGAAACTCCGTTTATTTACTGTTCTACTGCATGTTTACTTGCTGCCATATTTATTTCAGATTGTTATTACCACTCATATTCATCCATATCACTTGCATCTTACTATCTCTTCGCCGAACTAGTGCACCTATACATCGACAAGTGTATTAGGTGTGTTGGGGACACAAGAGACTTCTTGTATCGTAATTGCAGGGTTGCTTGAGAGGGATATCTTTGACCTCTACCTCCTGAGTTCGATAAACCTTGGGTGATTCACTTAAGGAAACTTGCTGCTGTTCTAAACCTCGCTCTTGGAGGCCGTCCAGGAATAGAGCAGTCTTAGCATCAGTGTGCTCGACGACTGACGTGCAAGCGGAGCTGGCTCGGCTTGTCGCTGCTCTGCGGCCAGTCCGACGCCGCGAGCCCTGGCGCCCGGTCGTCGTTGAGCAGGAGAGGTCATTTGGCACTGGCAACAACGGCGGGAAGAGAAAGTTCGAGCTGTGTGGGTGATCTTTCAGTGCTTCGACATGGCACCGAGCTGAGCGCCATCTTTGCGTCCATGGGCGACGGCCGGTGGCATTGTCGGATGGCAGCGTCGGTTATCTGTTGGACTTCACCGGATTCATCGCGCTAACGGATAGAGTAGAGTGCAGCCATGATTCGTCACAAGGTTGTTGAGAAGTGAGCCGAAAGAAGAAAAAATAGTGATGATCCTACGACTCTATGGCGCGCCACCACAGGACTCTGCTCATACTCGCACCAACAGAAGGTCCCCGCAGGGTTCGTCTACACGAAGGTGGCGGTGGCGTTAGAGGCGGCGGCATGTGAATGTTAGATCGATCGCAGTCCTCCCACCTATTTTTTTTGTAACTGCAACTTATAGATGTTGGGCTTGGGCCTAAAGTCCGCCGTTTAATCTGAGCCGTCAATATAATCATACCACACCCTTTACCATGAGACGTAAAAGGTACCGTAAAAGTTGCCTTCAACAAATACGAACAGATATGGTTCTGACCATTTTTGTGTGCTCAAATAGACAAAAAAAAAGGCGGACCTCGAATGGAAAAGTCAGCTCTCCTATAAGTTGAAGAGATGGAGAAGACATGGATACAGGCATGCACATAGTTATCATATCAATAAGACCTCCATAGAGAAGTTCAAATCATTTATTGATTATTTATTCATTCAATGCATAAAGGAGTGTGTAAGTACAACATATTTAGTCACGACGGTACATCGACGAACAGATAGACACGGTATAGGCGCGCGCACACAAACAAACACAAATACAAACACATGCACGTATTTACGCGCAAACAGGTGCAAGCACCGCGCGCATTCGCTTGCAAGTTATATCTCTATCTTCGTTGCCTGGTCGTAGCAGGACTTGAACGCGGCTTTGCAGCTGTTCGTGCACGTCTGGGTGTCATTGTTCTCTTTGATGCAGCTTTCGGCGCAGAGCGTGAGGTCCTCCAGGCAGCACTTGACCTTGCAGTTCGCGGCAGACGCCAGGCATGGTAGACGTGCCAAGAAGGACAGGTTGCGGCAATCATTACACTCTTGAACGCAGACCTCCGTTCCCGCGGCCATGCTCACGGCGAGGCAGAGGGCAACAACGAAGGCAGCGAGCTTGAGAGCGGAAGCCATGGATGAAACTGGGGTGGAAGAAGGGCTGCTGGGGTGTTCGGGTGGAGGTGAAGGATGATGGATCTGCAGACGATGCCGCTATTTGTAGGCTGGGCGCGCGGAGGGGTCGTCGGACTCGGAACCGCGATAGCAAGCAAAGCTGCCAGCTCTTTAATTTCCCTCTCGACAAGTCACATTTCTAAAAGAATTACTCCCTCCGATCTATAATAAGTGTCGAGGATTTAGTTTGAATTTGCTCGATATTTATAATGGATCGGAGTGAGTAGTATACATGTTTATTGCAATACGACTGTTTCATGCTCCTACGTTACTCGTGTAATAGTAGCAAAGCTACCATCTATTTTATCGTCTTCTTAAGTTACATTTTTCTTTAAAAAAATCACTCCTACACTTGTCAAGTGCTCCTCCATCACTCGTGTAGCACGAGCAAATCTGCCAGCTCTGTAATTTTGTACCGTAAAGTTACTCCAACATGTTCGCCCGGGTCGCCCGCGCGATATTGCCGTCCCTTTTTAATTAGTGTGCATGCTCATCTCGAGCCGATTATTTGTAAGAAAATGAATCCCGAGCCGATAATGTGTTAACCTGATCACCTTTGATTGTAGTGGGTTTCCCATCGCTTGACAAGTCAAATGAAGCTTCATGTGGAGGCTGAACTGGATCTGTACCTATAATTCGAGGATTATCAGTCTTTCATCAGTTCAGTGATCAGGGATAGTTAGGAGTCTGAACTAGTTACTTCATCAATCCTCCATAGGTGTTGTTCAGCCGGATTCTCGTAACTTTTATCTACAACCTTGTGAGGTAAAACAAATATCTATGAAGTGTTCGCTGGCTTGGTGAGATAAGTATCGGATTTAAATTCTTGTATTTCATCTGATGGACATCTTCGAGACCTCCCGTGTCGCTCCCGCGAGCGACCGGGGGGGCTGCCAGCTCACGCGTCCCCCTCCTCCCTCTCCACTCATCGCCGCCGCCATGGCGGGCGAAGCCTGGCCAGCTGAGGGGCTCCCGCTCGGTGGTGACGGCACGGGCTGGTGGCGCAGAGCGGCGTCGTCGCGCTGGCGAGGGGCACGGCGGCGCGGTGGCGGGCTCTCGTGGCAGCGCTGCGGCGCTGTGGGCTTCGTCGGGTTGCTGCTGTTAGTGCCTGGCAGCGGCCGATGCTGCCTCGATCGGTTTCGCCCTGGGGTGGCTTTCGTCTCCTGTCCTGGCAGGTCGGCGCCTCCTTGTATGGGCAATGTATGCACATTTTGTTCACCCAATTTCCTTAAATACTTTTTCCAAAAATACACTAGTATGGAGGGTTTTTAGTTTAGGAAAAAAATATGGGGATGGAAGGGGATATCTCCAGATTATTTCGTTTAAAATCGGAGAAGTAAACAGACAAGTAGGAATAATCCCCTCTCATCCCCATAAATACGCTAGAAATATACAAGGCCCGAGGAGGATGGTCCTCTCCCGGCTGCTCAGCGTGTCTCTCCACGGCCACAATGCCTCCTCGACGTCCCGGAATTGGTCCCAGCATCGCCGGGATCGACCCACCGTAGCCGACCGGCGTGCGTTTGCTCTTCCTCCCTTGGACGGTGGACTGTCTGGTGGTGGTGTTGACCCTGGGTGGAACCACCGCCGCGCCGTGGTAAGTGTCCACGGCGGTTGTTCTTAGAGGAGCCGAGACCGCGTTGGTCTGGAACGTGAGGCATTTGTCTCTGCGGCTAGCGCTGTGCGCTGAGGGGGCGAGAATCGACGGCGGGTTCAGCGGCGGCGGCGGCCCCGGGGCGTGGTGAGAGGCGCGGGTTCTGGAGGGGCCGGCGATAGGTGGCGCCGAGGTACGGCGCGGCGGCGGCGGCGGGAGGAGCGAGATGGTGAAGTTTCGGGTGCGGATGTGGATGGGTGGAGCCGGGCGCAGCGAAGCGACTTCCCTCTTTCACGGCTAACCGTTACCACCTCCGGTTGCACCATGTACAGTATCTTTTACTGTCGGATGGAGAATGGACGGCCCAGATTTGTTGACTGCTATCATCTATATGAAAGGCACCTTCTAGTTCATTAAAATCAGTTGGTACTTCAGATTGTTGGGATTTGACTATAAAACTATATTGTGCATGCAACACTAAGTTTCATCTTTTCAAACAGCTTTTATCCTAGGTAAATTTTAGATAAGATTGAGCAAAATAGAAACTACCCAAACTTAGGAAACCACCTAAAACTACTAGGAGGTAGTCTTGTTGACCAACACACAAAACACACTTGACGGAGAAATTCTCTTTAACTGCATATGTCACATGCTACCATAGCCCCTTTGATGACCCTTCACCATGATGATTTGGCGGCTTCGCCTGCACCTGACCTTTAACAACAACCACTGCTGCTCCTCTGAGCCTGCGGTTGCTTATGCCCACTTCGTGAAGCAGTCTCCCACATCTCCTCATATTTAGCATCAGACTCATAGGTTTGAGATGACGGATCAGATCCACCCCTTTGCCAAACATATTGCTGGCATTGTTGCTGTTGTTGGAGCAACCAACAAAACTATTATTCCCATAGTTATTCTGATTGTCACCGTCATGCCCTCCTTGATACCTTCTACCACCCGCTCCACCACGGTCACCCGTCAACGTTGATGAGGAGCCAAATTGAGCACCACACAAATGTTTCTTTGTGCTTATATTGGACGAAACCACTAGAGCATAGGATCTCGAATCACCGGGGATCTCCCCGGCCAGAACTCAAAGGAATCGGTCGAGGAGAAAATAGGAGTGTCTGGAACTCTAAGTTTTCTCCCCGAAGTGTGAGAGGAGAGAAGTGAGATCCCGATTTACACATTTTGTTCTGTATGCTGACCAGGAACCGCATGTAACACTCCCATGCGGGGCATGCAACTCAGAAATCGACTGGGAAACTCCATTCTCGATGCCAGTGGGGGCATGTCCACAGTACCGGACCCCGTGTTTGGTTCCCCGCCATCATGGCTTGTCCCGATGTTCGTATTCTCGCACTGCTTTGGATGCCTCTGCCCGCTGCCGCGACCCGATCCGACATCCCTTACCCTCGCCGCCGGTGAGAACTCTGGCCTGGAGGTGCGCAGTTGGGGATGTGGAGGAAGTCACGAGAGAGAGGAGGCATATGTGCGAGCGGCAGCAAGAGCACTCACACCCTGCTGTTGCAGTTTCAGTAGTACCTCTGTCCATAAAAGGATGTCAAAAGTTTATCTAAATTTAAATGTATCTAGGCACTATTTAGTATATATACATACATCTAAATTTAGATAAATCTTCGACATTCTTTTATGAAAGACGGAGGGAGTATTAAAAGTCATATAGGAGACGGTTATTTTCAGAAGCAATCAAGCCAGCCACCATGTTTCAACAAATACGAATAGATATGGTCCTGATTATTTTTGCGTACACAAATAGGAAAAAAAAAATGGCGGACCTCGAATGGAAAAGTCGGCTCTCTTATAAGTTGATGAAGAGATGGAGAAGACATGGATACACACATGCACAGAGTTATCATATCAATAAAGACCTCCATAGAGAAGTTCAAATCATTTATTGATTATTTATTCATTCAATGCATAAAGGAGTGTGTAAGTACAACATATTTAGTCACGACGGTACATCGACGAACAGATAGACACGGTATAGGCGCGCGCACACAAACAAACACAAATACAAACACATGCACGTATTTACGCGCAAACAGGTGCAAGCACCGCGCGCATTCGCTTGCAAGTTATATCTCTATCTTCGTTGCCTGGTCGTAGCAGGACTTGAACGCGGCTTTGCAGCTGTTCGTGCACGTCTGGGTGTCATTGTTCTCTTTGATGCAGCTTTCGGCGCAGAGCGTGAGGTCCTCCAGGCAGCACTTGACCTTGCAGTTCGCGGCAGACGCCAGGCATGGTAGACGTGCCAAGAAGGACAGGTTGCGGCAATCATTACACTCTTGAACGCAGACCTCCGTTCCCGCGGCCATGCTCACGGCGAGGCAGAGGGCAACAACGAAGGCAGCGAGCTTGAGAGCGGAAGCCATGGATGAAACTGGGGTGGAAGAAGGGCTGCTGGGGTGTTCGGGTGGAGGTGAAGGATGATGGATCTGCAGACGATGCCGCTATTTGTAGGCTGGGCGCGCGGAGGGGTCGTCGGACTCGGAACCGCGATAGCAAGCAAAGCTGCCAGCTCTTTAATTTCCCTCTCGACAAGTCACATTTCTAAAAGAATTACTCCCTCCGATCTATAATAAGTGTCGAGGATTTAGTTTGAATTTGCTCGATATTTATAATGGATCGGAGTGAGTAGTATACATGTTTATTGCAATACGACTGTTTCATGCTCCTACGTTACTCGTGTAATAGTAGCAAAGCTACCATCTATTTTATCGTCTTCTTAAGTTACATTTTTCTTTAAAAAAATCACTCCTACACTTGTCAAGTGCTCCTCCATCACTCGTGTAGCACGAGCAAATCTGCCAGCTCTTTTTGTACTCCGTACCTTAAGTTACTCCAACATGTACGCCCGGGTCGCCCGCGCGATATCACGCCGTCCCTTTTTCATTAGCGTGCATGCTCCTGTAGCCGATTATTTGTAAGAAATGATAATTTCCTGCTCCTCCATCACTTTTATAATACTAGCAAATTAAGCTACCAGTTTCTTCTCATCATTAAGCATGTAGCATCCGCAAGTTTGCCCCAGTTTTTCTGCAACATCCACCTCGCAATTTTTTTTAATATGGTAATCGGATTGTTAACAATGCAATTACAGGGAAGTTTCCTTGAGAGGAGCAGTTTTTTTTGTTTTTTGAGAGGAGCAGTATTGACGTTGCAGGTTCAGCATACAGTTCACACAAATTACAATCACTTTCGCCAGAAAGCAAAACCGCAGTGTTCGTACAAAAGGAACGGACCAAGTTCAAATCAAAAGGGGCAGACAAAGTACATGACGATGTCATCACCGCAGGATGACTAAACAGAATGGGCCTTATTATTATCTGCAAGACAAATAGCAACAAATAAACAGTACATAAAGTTTGATTTTCAAACAGGCTTCTCCGTGATGTTATTCAGTACCACACTGCAGGATCGTGTGTCGACCGACGAACCATGCCGCTGTAATTCATGACGATGGAGAATTTTCATCTTTATTGGTAGTGTCATCGCTTGAGTCGTCCAATTTGCTGGAGCCTGCGTCTATACTCCGAACACTAGAGGAAGATTGTTCTTCCAGCTTGTTCAAGGTTTCTGCGAGATTGAATAGTGTTACCTACATTGCTTGATGGGAAATGTCTTTCTTCAGGTAGCTCAGTTTCAAAGGCTGGTGCCTTGGTTTCACCACCTTGAGTTTTGCCTTCAGTTTTTTACTTGTTTCTTGGATTCTTCAGAGGTTCTCAAGCTGCTGTCCGATTTATTATCTTCCTGGATCCTACCTGATGCATCTTTAGTTGATTTGGAACCAATGTTTGTGTCATTGATCCGCAGCCGAATCCCCAAAGCACGAGAAGGATTGATAGGGAAAGAAAAAAGGGGACGGAGGAGGGACGAGCCATGTAGGAAAGGCCGGAGGAGCTGACTTCTCCTTTCTTTTAAATATCCACTTATAGCGAACAACCATCTTTTATTTAGGCAAGCGCACAATATTTTATGTGTCATTCTTATCAAGCGATTGCATTTTCTCTTGCATAGCAGAAATCCCTTTCTCGCGATCAACAGATACAACGACCTCAGCATATGTATCATGTTTCATCTGTTCAGCACAACTAAAAGTATAATGAATAAGATTACACTCTTCAATTAAACAAGGGCGTGGACCTTTGTTACACCTCGGTCTGTAGCAGCAATGAAACTATTTGTTTGCTGCAAAATAGGTGATGAGTGCTGAACAAAAATGTTATCATTTTCAGCAATATCATTTTCTTTCTCCTCCACGTGCTTCATATGCAGACTAATCCTATGTCGCTCTGCAGATGAACTGTTATAAAACATGACAGCCTCATTAAACACAATATTCATGCTATGTAAAACTTTTTAGTTTCGGGATTCCATAACTTGTATGTCTTAACTCCTGAACCATAACCAATAAACACACACTTAACAGCCCTAGGTTCTAGCTTTCCATTATCAACATGAGCATAAGCAGTGCAACCGAAAACTCTCAACTGTGAATAATCAGCAGGTGAACCAGACCATACGTTTATATGAGTTTTCTTATCAGGCGAAATGCAAGGTGACCTGTTTATGAAGTAACAAGCGGTGGAGGCTACTTCAACCCAAAAATATCTATGCATACCAGCATTGAACAACATGCAGCGAGCCTTGTAGATGATGGTTCTTTTCACCATCTCCGCCACACCATTCTGTTGAGGAGTGTATGAGATAGTATGGTGTCTGACAATACCTTCGTTGCTGCAGTAATCATTAAAAATAGTAGAACAAAACTCAATATCATTGTTAGTATGAAGCAATTTAACTTTATTTTCTGTTTGCTTCCCTACCATAACTCTTCACTTTCTAAAGGCATCAAAAACATCAGATTTATGTTTCAGAAAGAAATGCCACACTTTTCTAGAGTAATCATCAATGATAATAAGCATATAATTGGCACCACCAAGATTTCAAGAGAAGCCTTGCGGGAAGAGCCCACATCAGCATGCACATAATCTAAATCCCTTTAGTGGTATGAACAGAAACGTTAAATTTAACTCTTTTATGCTTAATAAAAAATGCAGTGCTCACAGAACTCAAACTTACTCAAATTGCAGCCATATCTATCAGATCTCTCGTGTGCAATTCTGCCATGCCATATTCACTCATATGTTCAAGGCGCATATGTCATGGATTAGTTATACTAGGTTCACCACGAATAACAACAACATCAATACCAGACAAAGTGATACCTCTACGAACATATAATGTTGCAGCATTCATATCACCAATCATATGAACGAGAGAACCTTTTGGTACCTTCAGAACTCCACGTGAACTGAAGTGTGTGTACCCATCAACATCAAGGGTACCGAGAGAGATCAAATTTCTGGCCATGTCAGGTATGTGTCTCGCATCTGCCTGTGTGCGTGTCATGCTGAAAGAACATCTCTCATATTATGTTTCGTGTATTTGATGTCAATGTATGTGATACACTAATGGTTGTTTAAGTGGTACAGGAATTACATAGATACATTTGTATGTGTGTTGGATGTGCTCAGTTTTGTCAAAATGCTGTTGCAAAAATATTCATCAGGCCGGATATTTCCAAAATATCCGGCCCCCAGAAATTCGGCTAAGGACTTGGGGAAATGCAGCTCAGTATAGGGGCCGGACATTTGCCCGGATATTGTCCCGGTTTTGTACCAGGGCCGGATTATCCGGGCCGGATATTTCAAGAATATCCGGCCCCCTCGAAAATGGCTAAGGACTTGAAGAATTGCCTCTCTGGACAGGGCCCGGATATTTGCCCGGACATTGTCTTGGTTTTGTTCCTAGAGGGCGGATTATCCGGGGCGGATTATCCGGCCCTTACTTAGGGTGGATTATCCCCCCCGAAATGCTCAACGGCTGGATTTTGGGAGGGGTATTTATACCCCTCTTCTTCTTCCTTACCCCTTTGCTCAATCATTGCACAAGAAATCTGCCAAGCTTCACCTCCATTAGAGCCACCTCAAGAAACACAAGATTTGCAAGATCTCCTTCCTCCCCCAACCAAATCTCTTGATCTTTGGAGATTCGAAGGAGAAGCCACCGATCTACATCCTCACCGAAGCGTTTTTCATTTCCCCCTCATTTGTTTGAGGGATCTCATGCTAGTGTTCCTATTTGGTTCCCTAATTGATTTGTTGTTGATGTGTTGTTGTTGATTGTTGTATTGTTACAGATTTGGGAGCCTCCAATTTGGTTGTGGATGTGTGCCCCAAGAACTTTGTAAAGGTCCGGTTTCCGCCTCGAGGAAATCCCTTAGTGGAAGTGGGCTAGGCCTTCGTGGCGTTGCTCACAGGAGATCTGAGTGAAGCCTTCGTAGCTGTTGGTTTGGCTTGCGTAGCAACCACACTCCTTCAAACGTAGACGTACCTTCTTGCAAAGGAAGGGAACTACAGGAATCATCTCCGTGTCATCGCGTGCTCCACTCGGTTACCTCTATCCCATTCTATCTCCTATATTGCGTAGCTATATCTTGCTTAGTTGATATCCTTGTCATATAGGTAGATTCACTTAGTTGCATATCTAGAGAATTTACATTTGTGTCAAGCCTAAGTTGAAAAAGAACTAAAAATTGGTTAGCACCTATTCACCCCCCCCCCCTCTAGGTGCGGCATACGATCCTTTCAATTGGTATCAGAGCCTCGACTCTTATTTCGGTCTTAACCGCCTAAGAGTATGCCGAACGAGGATCCCACGGAAGAGGCCACCAAGACGGTCTCCATGGAAGACTTCAATTCATTGAAGTCCTCCATGGAAGCCCAAATGGAAAGCATGAAAAAGATAATTGCCGAGCTTTTGGCTCCGGCCCTTCCCAAGGCTCCTAGTGTAGAGGTTAAGGACACGGGTGCGTTAGAAGAGGGTGAGGCTTCGGAATTACCCTCCTCTACCAAACCCGTGGAAGGTGATAACTTAAACACCTTAAAAAATCACATTGCATCTCCTAGGACAACTAGTGGAGGTGATAGCTACAATCGAGTAGCTCCACCTTTTCTATCTCCCGATATACTGGTTCCCCTTCCCCATATGAACATCCGGGGCGACCCACCTAAGTTTTCCATTGAGAATTTTGATACTTGGCAATTTGAGTTTCGCTCTCATGTTTGCAGTGCCTCCAATGAACTTTGGAGAATCATATTGGAAGGTTTCAAGCCATACAACCCCGACAAGTTGACTAGAAGAGAAGTGGTTGATAGTCAACTCAACAACACCGCCTTGCACATGATTCAAACTAGTGTGGGGACAAAGGAATTGCATCGTGTTCGGAACTACACCACCGCCAAGGAAGCTTGGGATGGTTTGGCGCACTACAACAAACCCCTCCATATAGCAATGCATAGTCTGCAACGTTTTAAAAATGCGCTGCAAAATATGGACATAGCTACGGATATTTGCGTTGGTAAGCCCATCCGTTGCGGGCTATACAAGTGACAACGAATACCATGCATTGCAGTCTATGCGTTGGAACACACTGATACACAACATGGGTGCGTAACGAGATCACCTTACCAATTCGGTTCTCTGACCGGTGGGCCCAAACATAATAAAGCTTAGAAAATACTCCATCGTTGATAAATAAGCTTGTGGTATTTCTTCCATTAGTTTTAGTTATTAATGTCATAAATTTCCATTTATTTTATTAAAAACTGACGTGAGGATCGAGTTTGTTGGTTCCTTCATTTTGAAGAGAACGCACGCTAGAGTTTCACTCCGTCACAGGACATGGTTACGTATATATACCATATACGAGCCCGATCAAGTTGCAGGCGCGTATGAGGTGATATCTTGATCCCTTTGCCGATCGTGGCCCGCATCTAAGAAAATTATAATTATTTTTATCTAAGAACACCTATTTAATTTTAGTTGGTTTATAATTATTTTTGTACAAAAAAGAATATATGTGCGTAGAGTCAGCCAACATAATTGTGGAGGTCGAAATGTATTTTCATGGCCCTCCGCTTCCTTTCATGTAATCTCCCTTTTCCCTCTATTTTTTTTCCTTCATTTTCTCATTTCCCTCCAATTCTTTTATGCCTTTTACTGATTACCCGCGCATTTTCTATCATCTTAATGCGAGGAAGTTCCGAACGGTGTGGTATTAGTTAAGTGTCCCCACCTCTCATAGAAATTAATCCGGTGAAACTGAGTCTCTTAAGATGTAAAGATAAAGAAAAAATTATGGCAACTACCTCTAAATCTCCGCACCTCCCATATCTCACAACTCCAACTCGTGCTTGTCTTCTCCAACAAAAGCTCCAGCGATCCTCTGCCCTACTGCTGGCGGCGGGCGATTCGGCGCCATTCTTCAATTGTAGGTCAGTCCCCCCTCTCCCTTCGGTCTCCTCTCCTTCTGATCCATCCGGCAACTGCGTCCTTGTGTCTGCCCACAACGCGCTACGCCGCCGACTGCATCTCATGTACATCCGGGAGGCCACGATTTCATCAACGATCGGCCTCCGAGTCTAGTAGCTCCGATTCAACCACCATCCACACCTTGTTGCGCCTCTTGCCATCAACCACTGGCGGCCGGTTATCTGGGGCAACCTCTCCTACCCCTTCCCTATGACATCCTCATGTAGTCATGTTTAAGGTCGTCACATATCTCGCTCTCTGCTCATGATCCTACTTCTCAGGGATTGGCCCCCAAAATTCAGTTGTAATCATGCGATATATCTCTGCATATACTTACAGTGCTGGCCCTGACATGTCCAAGGCCCCGGTGCAAGTAATAAAACTGGACTCGAACTGAATGAAGAAACTTAGATAAATCCGAGAGATTTGTCGACTGGGGTTTACCATTGAAAACTGACGAGGAATTTTGGGAATCACAGATTCGATCTCCTCCGCAACTAATTCGGCCCAAACTGCCAAAAATTCCGGAGCGCCATCATGGATTGGAGAAAGGAGACCAAGGAGGCGTGTTGAGAGAAGAAGAGAGGCGACGCGGAGATGGAGGAGTCCTGGGGCTCGTCCTAGTTCTGCTTCCTTGGTACATAAACTTTGGTACAAGATGAAAATGTGCAACCTAGGAAAGAAAGTGCCAGCTAGTATAGAAAAGGTTAGTGCACTTCTTTACTTCGTGAGTTAACTCTTATGTAGCTGGTGCCTTCGTTCATTGTAGCACATGAATCCATTTTAAGGATGACATGGTACATGAATTTATTTTTACTTTTTTTTTCGATATGGGAGCATCGCTCCGCATCAATAGATGCACACAGCCATATCTTTTATTAAAATAACGTAGTTCAAAAAAGTGTACTTATTACAGTCACATGGAAGCTAAAGCTGTAACAAGAAACAGCCACACAAAGATGAACAGCAAACAAAATCTATCCATCTTCAATCTTCAATCCTTCTAGTGTGCCGCCATCCAGTAGCCTGGAAATAGCAATCCCGTGCGACCGTCAAGATTCGGTTGCATCCAATAGCCATAGTATCCCGCTGGTCCTCCGGGAGAAGATATGCCCAAAGTTGGATCCAATGCGCCGCACGAATAATAACCTGCAAAAAATTGGTCCCCTTTTGTTTATTAAACACAATATCATTTCTACTTGTCCATATAGACCAACAAATCGCTGAGATTCCAATGCGAATATGCTCCTTATCATTCTTTCTCACTCCATTCAACCAATTACCAAACATATTCGTGATATTAGCGGGGGGAGGAATGTTATAAGCAAAATATACCATTCTCCAGATTAATTTTGCAAATGGACAAGAAAGAAACAAGTGGTCAATAGTCTCATTTTTATCACAGAAACAACACTTTTCACTACCCGTCCACTTCCTCTTAATTAGATTATCCTTAGTAAGCAACACTTTATTACTAAGAAACCACATAAATATCTTTATCTTGAGGGGTATTTTAATCTTCCAAAGATATTTTCTCAGAAATCTAGTATGGCCATTCATAAGATCAAGGTACATGGATTTAACTGAAAATAAACCCGACTCTGTTAACTGCCATACAAACTGGTCTTTATCATTGTTCAGTTGTACCATCATTAGTCGTTCACACAAGTGTAACCACAAATTCCACTTATGTTCATTAAGATGTCTCCTAAAATGAATATTAATAGGATATTGATTCAATACCGTAGATACCAACACATGTCTCCTAAAATGAATTTATTTTTACTATCTAATGAACTACACTATACTTTAGGATCTGGACATTGAGCCCCTACACAACGACACACGTTTGAAAGTTTCGTCTGCACACACGGTACCTTCTCATTCATCATGTATACATTTAGATTCAGTTTTCTGCTTGTCTTACCTCTGACTATTATTTACCTTCTCATTAGCATAGGTTTGGGCTTGTTCATGTCATCATGCTTACATACATACTACATACAGCATACAGATGGCCTGCATGCTGTGCCGCGGCATCTCGCCTACGCTAAGCTGTTCTTCTTGAGGCAATGATACGAGCATAATGGAATTGCTTCATATTGTACTCCGCCTCGGCATCTCCAGGTATCAGGTATATGCTGTCTTTAACGGGTAGCGCTGCTGTACGTCTCCAATGGTGGCCGGAACATGAACAACCCAAAACGGGCTACTGCAACAAAGCATGTTAATGTATGACATGGAATTACTAAATATTTCTCTTCCCCTTTTCAGTTTGCTTATGATTTAATACGTATCCTTGCAATGACAAATTTATCATTGCTTGCAATTCTTGCGACATGAGTTTTTATTTTAGTCCATGACAATGTTATAATGAATACTTTTTCATAGAACAAAGAAGCTTAGGTCCATGATGAAAGCGTCCAACCAAGGAAATGAAAGTGATACTGCAGAAAAGGTTAGTGCACTTCAATTCTTGGAGTTATCTTTTGTAGAAATTTATACAGCCCCCATTTATCTTGTAGTTATCTCTTTGTTCGTTATTATGTATGCATGCCGAAATAATTGTAGTGCGCGTCCAACCAAGGAAATGAAAGTGATACTGCAGAAAAGGTTAGTGCACTTCAATTCTTGGAGTTATCTTTTGTAGAAATTTATACAGCCCCCATTTATCTTGTAGTTATCTCTTTGTTCGTTATTATGTATGCATGCCGAAATAATTGTAGTGGCATTGACGATCTGCAGAGCACATTTGTTCTTACTAGGTAGCTGATTACTAAAGTATTAGTCGGATTACTGATAATGTAGCTTCTACATACATGCACAATCCTTGAGTCCACCACAGATCCGAGTCTAGATGAAAAAACAGTAACACGTTGACCAATTGTCTGTGAAGTCGAGCTCCCTAAACTGTTAATAACTTTCTTGTTCCATGTGCTGACCAACCTACATAAGTCATCTGGACAATTCTAATGCACACGTATATGAAACAGAGGAGAAAGTCCCTATAAAAAGAACAATACTATACAGCGGTAGAACAATGTGTATTTTTTTATCAGTTGCGGCTTCTTACAAAGTTTTTTTTTGTTTATAATATCTTATTATATTGCAATTCTCATTTGCATGGTGGCCGAAACATGAAGATATCAGAAGTGGCTAGTGAAACAAACCAATATAATGTATAAGATGGAATTTTGAAACCTTTTACTTCTCCTGTTCAGTTTTCTTATGATTTCACTTTATTTCATACTGATGTTGCACTCTCATCTGCAAACAAGGCAGTATGAAGAGACGGTTGGGTGCCAACTCGATAGATGTATGTGCATTATGCATCTTTAATTCAAGATTCTTTGTAGGTTTAATTTGCATTGAATATTGTTTTCTCATGCACCTTTGTTTATGTAAAAGGTTGGCACTATAGTATGTTTGAAGAGTGTGGAAAATCCGAACAAGAACGATGCTCTTGGCACACTCCAAAGTAGCGAGCCAAAATATGCAGTGGAAGGCGTTAAACATGGAAATCAGTTCTGGCAGTGCATGTTGATGCTACATTAGCAAAATCTGATTAGGTGATATGTGACCACTCAAAAAAGTCAAGATTATTGGTCATGCAGCAACGTCAACTATCGCATGGCCTTCAACCTTTGTATGTCACCCTCTTGTAATGTTTGCCCCTCTAAAATTTTACTACTTAATTTGTAAACCCGATGCTTGTTAATTGTTATTAATTACTGATCTCATTTTTTTATTGTAGATTTCCAAGATAAATTGATGATGCATGGTTGAGATGTTGATTGGTAGAGGATGATTGATGCTACTACTGGATAGCTTAAACTAGTTTTAGAATGTCATTTTAATTGTCAATGTTGGGAAGAGAATATATTTGTAATGGTGCAAGTACTGGATAATTTGTGTTCTTTCAAACTTGTTCTTTATAGTTGAACATAGTCAATATATTATATGAAATGTTTTCTGCATAACTCGTTGCTCATGTGCACTTGGTGCTTTAACTTAGTGACTAATAATAGATATAGAGAACATATTATTAACTGATCATGCTATGTAGCGGTATGTCAGTTTCAAAACCCATTCATGCATGATACCACCAACGCATATGAGGTGTTGTTAACCTCTCCTTATATACGTTGCTATGTTACAATGCTTATGCATTCTGATTACCAACGGATGTTTTTGTGTTGTTGTAGACGCTTGCAACGCCACCTACGGCAACACATACAAATCCGTTGGTGTAGACCTTACCAACGCTTATATGAACATTTGGCAACACATCAATGCGTGGCTAAAGGGGGGGTCCTGTTGTTGCATTGGAAGTGAGAGCACAAGGAGGAACAAGTATAATGCTTTTAAGAATAAAGCCGAAGGGTTCATGAGGCTACCGGATGAACATCATGAAGTCATGTATGGAAGACTCCTCACCGTTGCCGATGCCTTCCGGCTTATTGGTGCCACCCACATCAATGACTCTTGGATCAAGGAGAAGTACATTGAATGCATGATGCCATTTGTACCCATCGATGTCAAGACTCTTGTGGGAGGGAATGCTATTCCTCTCTCACCTCTCAACAAGTCGTGCACGAGATGCAAGCTCTCAAAGTACTTGAGGAAACCTCTCATGATTCTCGCAATCGAGCTCTTGGGATGGCTAAAGGTTCCAATCTTGCCTTGGTGGCCAACTCCGTTGAAGAAGTGATTCCTCAAGAATCTTATAGGGCATCTTGGAGTATGTCCTATCCGGAAGATTTGCAATGCCACTACCATGATCACATGGCCTTCCATGCAAAATCCTTTTGGGTTGATCCCTCCAAGGCCAAGGAAGACAACATCAAGAGGAACAACAAAAGTGGGTTCACTAGCTTTGGTCCAAAGACAAGATCATGCTACAATTGTGATAACAAGCACCACTTCATTGCCGAATGCCCCTATGAGAATAGAGAGCTTCATAATGGGAGGCTCATTCCCAAGGACAAGAGCAAAGACACAAAGGGCAAATATTCAAAAGCCCCCAACAAGAAATTCTACAACAACAAGACCAAGAAGGGCAAGAGGCCCTCAAGAGTTGTGCTAGTAACAAGGGAAGAATATTCTTCCGATGAAGTGGAAAGCTCTAGTAGTGAGGAAGATGAAGAAAGCTCAAAGGAATTGGCCGCCATCGTCACCACCAACATTCCCTCTTCATCACTCTTTGACTCTCCCAATGATAATTCTCATATCAAGAATGCACATTGCTTCATGGCAAGGTCCTCTTTGGACACATCTATTGTGCTATCAACTTAAGAAGAGTATACCTCCGGAGATGATGATGTTGATGATGAAGAAGATGCAACCTCTAATGGATTGGTCGCTCTTGCCTCCCTCTCCACTAACTCTTCATCACCAAGTGAATCCCCCAATGAGGTCATTCATGTGGAGGAAGAAAGTTGCCTCATGGCTAAATCCTCCGAGGTATCATCTCCTAGCCCCTCTATGCCTAACATATCAGTGATCTAGGGGTTGATGATGCTAGTCTAAAAGTGAAACAAGAAATGCTAGATTTTGATGATTTCATTCTCAACCTACAAGGTAACACTAAAAAGCATGTTTCAAACCTCATGGTTCGTATAGCTCAACAAAGTGATATGCTTGAGAAAAAGGGTCAAATAGAGAGAGAAGACTCTCTTGAAATCCATGCTCTTAAAAATGCTCTTGAGGAAAGTCAAGAAACTATAGCTTCTCTTGAGGAGAGGCTAGAAACTCTTGAAGAGCCTCAAGATAAAATTAACAAGCTCACAAAAGCTAGAGATCTTGCTAGGGCTAAGACTAAAGTGCTTAAAAAGGAAAAGGCCCAATTTGAGGTTGATCATGAGAAACTTGTGAAGGATCTAGATGAACTAGACAAAGCTCACAAAGCTTTGAAGAGTGAATTCACTCTCCTATCCAAGTCCTATGAGCAACTTCAAATTAGGCTTGCTACATATGATGTGCCTAGTTCCTCTACTCCTCTATGTGATCATGCAAATATTGTTGAGGAAAATGCTAGGTTGAAGGATGAACTTGCTAAGGCCTCCTCTCCCCAAAGTAAACTTTCTTTGGATGATCTTTTGAGTAAGCAAAGATCAAACAATGGGAAGGAGGGCCTTGGTTATAATGCCAAGGCAAAGAAGGCAAACAAGCAAAAGGCCAAGCTCGCACAAGAGAAGAAGAAAGATATCACTAATGGTGAAGCCCCTAAGGGAAAAACCATTAATGATGATGATGCGGGAAATGCTAACCCTCACTATGTTTTATTTAAAGATTATTATGGTGATGTTTATGCTAAATATGTTGGCCCATATGATGGGTATGTTGCTTGGTCTATTTGGGTCCCAAAGACCCTTGTTGCTAACAAAAGAGGACCCATTGAGAAATGGGTACCTAAATCCAAGAATTGATCTCATGTAGGACTATGCCGCCGGAGGTTCAAAATGGGTACTTGATAGTGGATGTACAAGTCATATGACCGGCGGCAAGAACCTCGTCAAGGAGTTGAGGCCTAACATAAATGATATCACCGTCTCCTTTGGCGATAATTCTACATCCGAGGTATTGGGTTTTGGCAAGGTTGTGGTTGCACACAACATTACTCTTGTGGATGTCATGCTTGTCAAAACCCTTGGTTACAATTTCCGTTTCGCCCTTGGCAAGATGGGTTTCGCCGTCTTTATTGATAATGATATTGTGGTCCTCTTGTGGAGCAAGACTCTAAAAGTCGCTTTCGTTGGGTATCGCGAACACAACTTGTATGTGGTGGACTTTTCGGGGACCACCACGACAAGTGCGATGTGCCTATTCGGAAAGGCGGACGTGGGTTGGTTGTGGCATCGCCGCCTAGCCCATGTCAACATGAGAACTTTGCAAAGTCTTCACAAGGGGAACCATATTGTGGGACTAATGGAAAATGTGTCTTTTGCCAAAGATCGTGTTTGTAGGGCTTGTGTTGAAGGAAAAATGCATGACTCTCCGCATCCAAGCAAGACTATTATCTCTTCCAAGAGGATCTTGGAGCTCCTTCATGTGGATATCTTTGGTCCCGTTACTCATGCAAGTCTTGGTGCGAAGAAACATTGCTTGGTGATTGTTGATGATTACTCAAGATACACTTGGGTCTACTTTCTCAAGACAAAAGATGAGACTCAACAAATATTCATTGACTTTGCTACCGAGGTGCAACGCCAACACAACCTCCTCATTATGGCAATAAGAAGTGACAACGGCTCCGAGTTCAAGAACTATACACTCAATGATTTTCTTAGTGATGAGGGGATTCGACATCAATATTCCGCTGCTTACACCCCTCAACAAAATGGTGTTGCGGAGAGGAAGAACCGGACTCTTATGGATATGGCAAGATCTATGATGGCGGAGTATAAATCCCGCTATAACTTTTGGGCGGAAGCCATCTCCACCGCTTGCCACTCCTCTAACCGGCTCTATCTCCGCAAGGGCTTGAACAAGACTCCATATGAAATACTCACCGGGAACAAGCCTAATATCTCATACTTCAAGGTGTTCGGTGTAAGTGTTTCTACAAAATCAAAGGAGTTCGTTTATCTAAATTTGCTCCTAAAGCTTTGGAGGGTATATTTGTTGGTTACGGTGCCGAATCTCACACTTATAGAGTCTTTGATATAGTCTCCGGGATTATCATCGAATCTTGTAGTGTGAGGTTCGAAGAAAATGATGGCTCCCAAGTGGGGAAAGTTGATGTATGTGCAGGTGATGAAATACCTCAAGATGCCATAGTAAGAATGGGTGTGGGATTTTTCCGCCCCATTGAGGGACACGGTGTGGCGTCTCGGGAAGAACTATGCTCTACCACGGTGGAGCCCTCATCCTCTCAACATCAACAAACCCCATCTCTTGAAGCTAATGAAGCACCAACCCAAGAACAAGAAGAAAACCCTCTCCCTCATGAACAAGATCAAGGACAAGATCAACCAAGAATTCATGATGGCTCCGATGAGTATCCATTTGATATTTGTGCTTCACCAAATATTGTCCAAGATCAAGCACATGAGGATGAGCAACCCCAAGTAATTGAGGAAGCTCAAGTTGAAGGTCAAGACGGGGACCCAAATGATCAAGTTGATCAAGTGACACCTCCAAGGCCAAGAAGATCCAAGGAGGAGATCGAGGCCCGTCGTCTAGCAAGAAGAGAAAGGCAACTTGAGCGTCTTGAACACACACATGACAAGGTTCTTGGTGACGGGCAAAGGTTTCCACAAGAAGGCAATTGGCTAACTTTAGCAATCATCATGCTTATATCTCCTTAGTGGAACCCAAGAAAGTATTTGAAGCCCTTGAAGATTCGGATTGGTTGGAAGCTATGCATGAAGAACTCAACAACTTCAAGCGCAACAAAGTGTGGACTTTAGTAAAGAAGCCAAAGGAGTGCCGCAATGTTATAGGCACTAAATGGATTTTCAAGAACAAGCAAGATGAGTTTGGAAATGTTGTGAGGAACAAGGCAAGATTGGTGGCTCAAGGGTTCTCTCAAGTTGAGGGAATTGACTTTGGAGAAACCTATGCTCCCGTGGCTCGCCTTGAGTCCATCCGTATCCTTCTTGCTTATGCCTCGCATCATAACTTTAAGTTACAACAAATGGATGTGAAAAGTGCTTTTCTTAATGGTCCTTTGCATGAAGAGGTTTATGTTAAGCAACCCCCGGGGTTCGAGGATCTCAACTTTCCTAACCATGTCTACAAGCTTGATAAAGCACTTTATGGTCTCAAACAAGCTCCTAGAGCTTGGTACGAGCACCTTAAGGAATTGTTGGTAGACCGTGGGTTTGATGTTGGGCTAATCGACCCCACTCTTTTTACTAAGAGGGTCAATGGGGAGCTTTTCGTTTGCCAATTATATGTTGATGATATTATATTTGGGTCTACTAACAAATCTTTCAATGATGAATTCTCAAAGCTTATGACCGATAGGTTTGAGATGTCTATGATGGGAGAGATGAAGTTCTTCCTTGGTTTTGAGATCAAGCAATTGAGGGAAGGAACCTTCATCAACCAAGCAAAGTATCTCCAAGACATGCTCAAGAGGTTCAAGATGACCGAGATGAAGGGTGTGGCCACTCCTATGGTTACCAAATGTCATCTTGCACTACATCCCAATGGTAAAGAGGTGGATCAAAAGGTATATCGCTCCATGATTGGATCCTTGCTTTACCTTTGTGCATCTAGACCGGACATAGTGTTGAGTGTTGGTGTGTGTGCAAGGTATCAAGCTTCTCCTAAGGAGAGCCACATGATGGCTCTCAAAAGAATCTTTCGATATTTGGTTGATACCCCAAGATATGGTATTTGGTACCCCAAAGGCTCAAGTTTCATTCTCAATGGTTATACCGATGCGGATTGGGCTGGTGACAAGGATGATAGGAAATCAACTTCCGGAGCTTGCCAATTCCTTGGTAGGTCCTTGGTGTGTTGGTCTTCTAAGAAGCAAAATTGTATATCTCTCTCCACCGCCGAAGCCGAATATGTTGCCGCCGCAAGTGGATGCACTCAATTGTTATGGATGAGGCAAACTTTAAAGGAATACGGTGTCATTTGTGACAAAGTGCCTCTATTATGTGACAATGAAAGTGCCATCAAGATTGCCTATAATTCGGTGCAACATTCAAGAACGAAGCATATTGAGATCCGGAATCATTTCATTAGGGATCATGTTGCCCGTGGTGATATTGAGCTTATCTATGTTCCAACCAAAGATCAACTTGCCGACATATTCACGAAGCCTCTTGATGAAGCAAGGTTCACTTATTTGAGGAATGAGCTAAATATCATTGATTCAAGGAGCATAGCTTGACCATCTTGCAAACACACCTTTGTCTCAAAACTTTATTTGGTTTAGATGTGGGCATGGAAATAGGGGGAGTGCGGTTTAAATTATTGAGCTATCCCTCCCCCATAATGCCAACATTAAGAAATCATTCTCTTTATATCATATGTTGATATGTGAGCGTCAATGATGAGTAGTGGCTTGGACCCAAGATATATCTTTGCGGTGCCATGCCACAACACTCATATATGGTGGCCTAGGCCACCACACTCTTCTTTGTGAAGAGTTGGAGTTATTTGGATCTTATTGCATTTTATTTGACAACTCCTTGTTCTTATGGGAAATCACTCTAGTTTGGCCTTATTTGCTCATATCTTGCAAACTTGAGTGATCATGTACCCAGTTTGAGTCTTCTAAACCCAAGCCTACACTCATCTATAAGCCATTTCCATCTTGCTCATTTGTCATGTTTGGTAAAAAACTTGGAGTTTGAGGTTTCTCGGACGGATGATCTAGGTTGCCCCATCTTATTGGTAAATATGCATCTTATATGTGAGGTGATAGTTTATTGCACCACATATGGGTACGCAAATAACCAACTAAAGATAGGCGGGATTGACGGTGTTCTGAAATTCTCAGAACACCGGATAATCCCCGGCGACCCGGAAAATCCGGCCCGGCCGGATTATCCGCCTAAACTAGGGCCGGATTATCCGGCCTGGGCGGATCTTGAAAGGGCTGAGGACGAGGCCACGGGGGGGAAACGGTTTATTCCACCCCCACGCGCCTCTCTCTCTCCTCTCTCTCCTCTCAAGGTCACCGGAGACTCTCCTCCTCGCCGGAGTTGCCCCGTCCACTCCCTCCCGGAGTTTTTGGGTGGATCGGGTGCTCCTCCCTCCTAGCTACCTTCTCCTCCAAGCGGCTCTCGCAATGGATGCGGGTATGATTCACAATCCCTAACCCTAGGTGTTGTGTTTTATATGTGCTATTTTCTTGGTGGATTTGGTGTCTAGTTGTTCCAAATCGCTTGTAGTGTACTCCTCTTGCATGCTATTAGGCCGATCTGTTCCAAGACAAGTTGTTGATTGCAAAATCTGCTAGAATCGCAGGGCCGGATTATCCGGCCCCCGCGAGGACCGGATTATCCGCCCCCTTGGGGCACCGGATTATCCGGCCTGGAGCTTCATCGCCACTGCAGTTTTGATTCAATCTATCTTGTGTTAGACTTGTATCAGCTTATAGTATGTTTCTAGAGTGCATTACTGTATCATACATGACTCATGAGCATTATCTTCTCTTTGCTATCCATCTTTGCTATTCACAGGACTTTCCTCTCGGGGTACCTCTCGGAGACGCGCAAGAGCTGATCGTTCAAGTGATGAGTTCGTGTCCAACGCTCCTCGCAAGTCAACCTCATCTAGGCACAAGAACAAGGCTTCAAGGGAAAATTACAAGGCTATGGACATTATCTCTTATCAAGCAATCCGTATGAAGAACTGGTATGAAGACCTCCCAAGGGATGAAGAGAGAGAGGGCAGAAAGTACTGGTGCATGGAGCAGGAGTTCATCTATAAAGATATCTATGAGCCCATGAGGAAAGTTCGTCCCATGCAAGTTATCGATGTGGACATTCTGGCAGTCAGCAATCACTTTGAGGATGCCATTTGGGTGGCTGGAAGGTTGGGGTTGAAGGACTTGATGAAGATTCAATGTGACTATAGTCCAGAATTGTTGAAGCAGTTCTTTGCTACGTTGGCCATCAAGACTGATGAGGACCGTACTATGAAATGGATGTCTGGCTCCACTCACTGTAGTGCCCCCTTGCACCGTTTCACTGCTATTCTTGGAATTCCTGCAGAAGGTGGCCGTCGTCTCCATGGACCTCAGAGGACAGATAAGAATCAGCTGCATGATCTCTATACATCAGCTGGAAAAGTGGGAGAGTCCAAGGGGCTGCTTACTATCTATGGTCAGTTGCTTAGGTTCTTTCGTGCCACCATCGCTCCTAGTGGTGGTAACAATGATGCTCTCCGGGGAACTCTTGTGGACCTCATGTACCTCAGCTTTCGGTGTGCTCGTGATGAGAATGAGGAACGGAACTTCACTATTGATATCATGGACTACATCTTCCATGAGATTCGTGATGCCATGATCTCCCGGACCACCATACCTTATGCGCCTTACATTCAGCTCCTCATCAACAACACTGCGGGCGTGCGTGGTGAAGACTTGAGCGGATACTCTTATTTGAAGCACTCTGTCAAGAAGGCCTACAAACTTAAGCCTGTCTCTTCTGTTGTACCTCCACCTGATTCCTTCATGGGTGATGCTCGCTCTAGTGGATTTGCTCCAGCTCGCCATTCTGACCTCCCTGCCATGAAGAAACAAGTGAACAGGCTCAGTTGGTTTCAGCGTTACATCCTATGCATGAACATTGAGATCCATAAGGAGAACTATGCGGCCAGCCGGGAGCGTTCTGAGATTAAGCATACTTGGCGGTTATTCTGCACAAGCTCAGTGGTGAGCAAGGACCCCCTCCTCAGCCTCCAGTTCACCCAGTTACGTGGGTGGCATTCTGCACAGGTTCCGTGGAGTGATCTTGATAGTTGCATTCAAAGGTCCAGCCTCACTCGCCGCTCTCCAGATGCACCTGACACTGATGAAGAAGAGGATGAAGAAGAAGAAGAAGATGTGGCGCCCGAGTCCGATGATGATGATGCCTCCGAGTGATCCCCATGGGGCGAGTAGCATCGCGATTGTCCCCTTTTTGGCGTCTCGATGCCAAAGGGGGAGAAGCGTTCTATTAGGAACTCTCTCGGGGATTTGCATGGTTTGGGCAGCATATGCGTTTATCATTCCTTTATTGCTTGTGTTCCCTCTTATTTGAACTATTTGCTTTGGTTGTGTTCCGTTTAAAACTATGTGCTATGTGGTGTGAGACATTGTTATGGTTTTCGGATTTCTATATGTTGAGATCAAGACTATTATATCATGTGTGATGCTATATCTCCGTATCATATATCTACACATGGGTATGACTTCTAGCATCCTATCTCAACTTCATATATGTATATATCTCTTGTTAGAGCCCTTGATGGATACCTCTAGTGTTGAGGCACCTCAATCCTATGTGCTGTGTATTTGTATTCAAATGCAAATTACTTATATGCACACATGTAGGGGGAGTGCCTCTATGTTTTTGCCATCATGCTTGCCTCTATAGTTATTCTCTTGCAAATCCGTATATTGTCATCAAACACCAAAAGGGGGAGATTGAAAGAACATCTCTCATATTATGTTTCGTGTGTTTGATGTCAATGTATGTGATACACTAATGGTTGTTTAAGTGGTACAAGAATTACATAGATACATTTGTATGCGTGTTGGATGTGCTCAGTTTTGTCAAAATGCTGTTGCAAAAATATTCATCAGGCCGGATAATCCGGGCCGGATATTTCCAAAATATCCGGCCCCCAGAAATTCGGCTAAGGACTTGGGAAATAGGGCCGGACATTTGCCGGATATTGTCCGGTTTTGTACCAGGGCCGGATTATCCGGGCCGGATATTTCAAGAATATCCGGCCCCCTCTAAGGACTTGAAGAATTGCCTCTCTGGACAGGGCCCAGATATTTGCCCGGACATTGTCTTGGTTTTGTTCCTGGAGGGCGGATTATCCGGGGGGGGGGGGGGGCGGATTATCCGGCCCTTACTTAGGGCGGATTATCCGGCCCCCGAAATGCACAACGGCTGGATTTTGGGGAGGGGTATTTATACCCCTCTTCTTCTTCCTTACCCCTTTGCTCAATCATTGCACAAGAAATCTGCCAAGCTTCACCTCCATTAGAGCCACCTCAAGAAACACAAGATTTGCAATATCTCCTTCCTCCCCCAACCAAATCTCTTGATCTTTGGAGATTCGAAGGAGAAGCCACCGATCTACATCCTCACCGAAGCATTTTTCATTTCCCCTCATTTGTTTGAGGGATCTCATGCTAGTGTTCCTATTTGGTTCCCTAGTTGATTTGTTGTTGATGTGTTGTTGTTGATTGTTGTATTGTTACAGATTTGGGAGCCTCCAATTTGGTTGTGGATGTGTGCCCCAAGAACTTTGTAAAGGCCCGGTTTCCGCCTCGAGGAAATCCCTTAGTGGAAGTGGGCTAGGCCTTCGTGGCGTTGCTCACAGGAGATCTGAGTGAAGCCTTCGTGGCTGTTGGTTTGGCTTGCGTAGCAACCACACTCCTTCAAACGTAGACGTACCTTCTTGCAAAGGAAGGGAACTACGGGAATCATCTCCGTGTCATCGCGTGCTCCACTCTCGGTTACCTCTATCCCATTCTATCTCCTATATTGCGTAGCTATATCTTGCTTAGTTGATATCCTAGTCATATAGGTAGATTCACTTAGTTGCATATCTAGAGAATTTACCTTTGTGTCAAGCCTAAGTTGAAAAAGAACTAAAAATTGGTTAGCACCTATTCACCCCCCCCCCTCTAGGTGCGGCATACGATCCTTTCACATGCCATCATGCATCGATCTTGATCTGAATGGAGCCAATGCCCACGATCTCACGTAGGTTGTTATCTCTTATACGCACAACATCTCCACTGGCACAAACTCATAAGAACTGAACCAGTCTTTGTTACAGAAAATATGAAACGAACATGCAGAATCTAGGACCCACGTACTCATCATTACCAGAAACAGAACCAGCAAAGACAACTAGGCAATCACCATCAAAATTATCACTAAAAACACAACAGCCTTACCATCACCATCAGATTTGTTTAACGCTAGGTAAGTACCTTTTTTTCTCCTTGTTCTGCAGCTTCCAACAATCATCAATATTGTGGTTAGTTTCTTACAATACTTGCATAACTTAATATCTCGCCCCTTGGACTTTGAGCGACATGTGTTGGTCTTGCTCTTATCTTTGTTGTAGTTGTTGTTTCTTTGCTCGGTCCTGCCCCGAACCTGTAGTGCTTCTGCCTTAGATGACGACCCCTCTGCATGCACCACAGATTTTATCTTTTTCCTTTGCTGGAGGGCCTCATAAACTTCGTCAAGGGTTAGTTCATCACACGGCTGTATAATATGGTGTCTCAAAAATTCACAAAGGAATTAGGCAATGATACTAACAATAGAAGAGCGAGATCCACATCATGATACTTTACCTCCATAGACAACAAATCAGAAACAATCTCTCTAAAGATCGATAGGTGATTCATCATTGACGCACCTTCTTGCAAGTTGTGCGAGAACAATTTCATCTTCACATGCATCTTACTAGTTAGATCTTTGAACATGCAGATCGATTACAGTTTCAAGCACACCGCCGCTGCAGTTTTCTCAGTCAACACTTCCTTCAAAATAATAGTGGATAGATGAAGTTGAATCAAAGATAAAGCCTTACGATCCTTCCACTTTTCTTCGTCAGTCCAAGTCTTTGCTTCTTTCTTACCAAATCCATCGAGCGCTTCATCCAGATCAAAAGTTTGGGCGAGAGCCCTCATCTTCACTTGCCATAGAGAAAATTTCGTGGTGTAGTCCAGCTGCGATAGATCGAACTTCAAGAAAGATATGTTGTAAACCCTAGATTGAAACACGAGTTCTGATGCCACATGTTATAAACGTGACAAGCAAATAACGAAGAACAAAAATGAAATCGCAGTAGAGACACAAGATTTAACGTGGAAAACCCCTCCAAATCGCAGTAGAAACCACGGGCGCTGGCCAGCAAATACTTCACTATCGGGGAGTGTTACAAACACTGTGGGTTATCTTATAATCTGATAAACCCTAACCGGCGGCTTACAAAAGGTATTTCACTAGTATTTTTCTTAAGTTCAGATCTTTTAATGGTATGGATCTGATTTTCCTTTTGAAAATTTCAAAAACCATACCAACATGAATTTTTTTTAATTTGGAATACCTTGTATTCGGGAATGTGCGAAAATGAAAAATCTAACATCTATAGCAGTGAATAGTGCAAAAAAATTAAACCTTCAAATATATTATATTTTATAATTTTTTGCAGCCCCAAATATAAGGTATCTCGAGTTCAAGCTTTGCACGATGGTAGAACCGAACATTTTTCATATCTAGAATTTGTTTCACATCATTTTGAAATTTTACAATGCCATTTTTAAAATTTGAAAATATTGTACTACATGTAGCTGGGGCTACAAAAATCCACTCCCCTACCACATCCCGCTTCATTTCCACCCAGCTTTTCTTCCAAAGCAGCTTTCAGAAACAAAAACAAAATAAATAAAAAATACCGTCGGATCAAATTTAAAGATGTGGATTCACCTAGTTGGAAAACTCGGCGTTTTAATAGTTTGCCCGATTTGAATACCTCACAGGAAAATCAATTGAACAGGACAACAAAACTGGCGTTCACAGTTGAATTTTGTTTGAAATGGACAAGAAATGGACAGAGCTGAAGCTGCAAAGAACTGCAGAACGTTCAGGAGAATGCTACGTATATTAAAAGATAGAACAAGATAGAACAGATCCAACAGACATTACATCGTATTCCACTGCTACGTATGCATAAAGATTACATCAGTGGATAATGTAAAAAAAATACATGAATTAACAAGCAAGTTGATTAAGCAAGTAACAGATAAATGCTAAACATGCCCCAGTGTGCGGAAGGGCTTGGACGTGACCAACAGATAATTAGATTATTCACAACGAAAGTTGGTTGAAAAGAGCAGCACTGCCGTCGCAGTTTCTTTATTAATATTTAGACATAATACAATTACTTTCACGAACGAGTAAGCCACCATGTTCAACAAAAGAACGGATAAAGTACATGAAAATGGCATCCTCCAAGGATGACAACAGAATGGGCCTTATTATTACCAGAAAAAAGAAGCAACAAATGAAGAAGCGAGAAACTTTGAGTCTCCAAACAGACTTCTCGTTCATATTTATTCAGTACTACACTCCAGTATCATGCGTCGGTTGACTGAATTTCATGGGGATGGAGGATTATCATCCGTATCGGCAGACCTCATTTCATCGGTTGAGCCACCCAATTTGCTGGAGTTTGTGTCCCTGTTCTGAATACCAGAGGAAGTTTGTTCATCCAGTTTGTACGGGGTTTCTGTCTGAGATTTACTACTGACACCCTCATTTCTTGATGGGAGATCTCTTCCTTCAGGCAGCTCAGTCCTAGAGGCTATTGCCTTGGTTTCACCACCTTGATTTTTTCCTTCAGTCTGTACTTGTTTCTCGGATTCTTCAGAAGTTCTCGAGCTGCTGTCAGATTTCTTGTCTTCGGGGATCCTACCTGGTGCTTCTTTAGTTTGTTCAGAACCAGTGTATGTGTCATTGCTCCGTGGCTGAACCGCAGGGACACGTTCTCTGGGTTGTTCCAAAGCATCCATTTGAGATGGTACATTGTTGTTCTGATTCATACTTTTCTGGAGATTCGTGTCGTACAGCTCGTCAGGTCCAATGACTCGTGCCTCGGTTTCTTCAAATTGTTTTTCATCGTCCAGTGTTGATTCAAAGACATCTTGGTCATCCGGTCGTTGGTCTCTGGATCCTTCAGCTGCCTGTGTGCTTTCCTTGAGTGGTGGGGGCAGAATATCTCCAGATGTTGAGATGTTTGGGTCTGTAGTTCCCCTGGCTTCAACAATGTTGTCTTGTTTAGATGATCTACTAGTGTTGGACCTTTCTGTTTTCTGGTTCGGTTTTTCTTCAGTTGATGTTCCTCCGAGGCTCTTTTGAGAAAATGGTGATACTAAATCTTCAGAGAGCGGTGCTTTAACTGCATTATTTTCAGATTGGCCAGCTGCTTGGCTGGCTGAGAGACTGACATTTGGTACTGTGTTGCCCTGATCACCTTTCACCATAGTGGGTTTCCCATCAGTTGACAAGTCAAATGAAGCTTCAGGAGGCTGAACTGGATCTGTACCTATAATTTGAGGATTATCAGTTGTTCATTAGTTCTGTAATTACTAATTAGAGACTCTTGCCCTAACAGTATGTATGAACTATGAACATGGATTATGAGTCTAACGACTAGTCTATGAGTCCTAACTTCTAGCTTGTTCGACTCGACTAGTTCATAGAGTCCAGCGGTCGAGCGAGTCGACATGTACTTTGACAGTAGTTAGTACAAAATACTATCATATATAGCAACCAGATAGGGGATTTAGTAACTAAAATCGACATTTGTTCAACACAAGTTACTTAACATAATAATGCTATAACCTAGACAGTTATCCACCGATACCTCTGGACAGTTGTTCATGCCTGAAGTGAGTCGATCGAGTCGAATTACCACGACTAGTCGAGCACTAGTCTAGACTAGTCACGATTAGTCTATGAGTCGGTACCCCAACGACTCGGCTCGACTCTTCGACTCGTAATCCTTGACTATGAAAGCACAGTACCACTGTATATGGATTATCCCTGAACAGTCATAAGTTCAGTGATCAGGGATAGTTAGGAGTCTGAACTAGTGAGTTCATCAATCCTCCGTTGGTGTTGTTCAGCCAGATTTCTCATAACTTTTATCTTCTGAGGTAAAACAAATATCTATGGTAAGTGCTTTACCTGTCATAGGAAGAAGTGGTTTCGCTGGCTTGGCGAGATTAGCGTCGGAGCTAATTTCTTGTCTTTCCACTGAAGGGCGTGAAGTATCTGAACTTGCGGGCTCTCTCAAGCCTGCTTGTGGTACATTGGTTTGATCGGCATTAGCAACATCTTTCCTTGATACGACAGAGGAAGACAACTGTGGAGATTGAGTTGAATCTTTATCTGCAGTACATCAATGGTTAGTATTAACAACAATGATCTGCGGAGTATTGCTTAAACAATTTCTGATCTAAAATGGTCAAACAGAAGGTGCATATACCAGTGGCTGCTTCACGTGATGCGGTACCTTGCCGGGCATCTGGAGCTGGTGCTGGGCTAGTCATAGATGTCATGGTTTCTTGATCAGTGGAGGGCAGTCTTGGTGAATCGAGATTTTCCAAGAAAACAGCAGGTACATTCAGAGTTCCTGCAGGAGGCTGTGCCCGTGAATCACGTAAAGAACTTGTACCTGGCCCATTATCAATTGTACGGCCAGCATCACCACTGATTGGTGCTGAATCAGGCCTAATCCTTTTGGGCTCGTCAGATCCATTGTCTTGTGCCTCAGTTTCTTCAATTTGCTTTTCGGTGTCCTGTATTGACTGAAAGACAGTTTGACCAGTTTGTTCCTGGTTTCTGGATCCTTGAGCCGCCTGCATGTTTTCCTTGGGTGGTGATGGTCGTACATCTCCAGATGTCGTTAAGATGTTAGGGCTTCTGATTCCACTGGCTTCTATGCTGTCATCTGTAGATGATCTAGTGCTGGGCTGGTCCGTTTGCTGATGCTGCTTCGATTTTTCTTGAGGTAAGGTTCTTTCAAAGTTATTTTGTGGGAATGATGATACTAAATCTCTAGGGAGTGGTCCTTTAACCGCACTATTTTCTGATTGGCCAACTGGTTGGCTGGCTGAGAGACTGACATTTGATATTGTGTTAGCCTTCTCACCTTTTATCATATTGGGTTTCTCAACGCTTGATAAATCGAAGGAAGCTTCATGCGCAGTCTGTACTGGATTTGAACCTATAATTTGGGGACAAAGGTTTCATAAACAAGTAATGTGTAGGAAGGAAAACAGTGTTGTATATGGTTTATGCCTAAACTGCTATAGGTTCAATGAGCAAAGATCATTCGTTAGAATTCTCAACTTCCGAGTTTCTACATTGTCCTTAGTGTTGTTCAGCATGATCTCGCAAGAGTTTTTAACTGCAACTTTGTGGGCTAAAAAACATAAGGCTGTATACTGAATATGTTTAGGGCATTACGGTTTTACCTTCAATAGGAAGAACTGGTTTCTCTGACTTGGCGAGATTAGCATCAGGGCTAATTTCTTGTGTTTCCACTGAAGGGCGTGTAACATCTGAAGTAGCCGGCTCTCTCAGGCCTGCTTGTGATACATTGGTTCGATCAGCATTAGCAACATCTTTCCTTGATATGACCGAGGGAGGCAACTGTGGAGAACGAGTTGAATCTAGATCTGCAGTACAGCAATGATGAGCATTAATATTGAAACAAGGATTAATTTATGTTGTGCAAAATTTTCCTGATCTACAATTTTCCAGTAAAAGGTGCATACAATGTACATACAGAAAAGACTGATTATCTAATGGAGTAAATTTAAGTTTAGCAGTGGCTGCTTCACGTGGTGCAGTACCGTGCGGAGCATCTCGACCTAGTGCTGGGCTAGTCTTGGATGTCATGAGTTCTTCATCGGTGGAGGGTACTCTTGGTAGCTCCATCTTTTCCAAGAAAACAGCAGGTACATTCGGAGCTCCTGTAGGAGGCTGTTCCTGTGAATCCCGTAAGGAACTTGTGGCTGGCAGATCACCACTTGTACGGCGAGTATCACCACTGGCTGATGCTGAATCAGGCTTAATCTCTTCGTGCCTGTAAGATCCAATTTCTTGTGCCACATTTGCTTGAATTTTTTTTTCGTTGTCCTGTGTCGACTGAAATACAGCCTCTTCAGCCTGTTCTTGGTTTCTAAATCCTTCAGTTGCATGCATGATGTCCTTGAGTGGTGAAGGCTGTAAATCTCCAGTTGTTAAGATGTTAGGGTTCGCTGTTCCACTAGCTTCTACGCTGTCATCATTAGATGACCTAGTGCTGGATTGGTCAGTTTGCTGCTTCTGCTTCGGTTTTTCTGCCGGTAATGTTCTTTCGAGATTCTTTTGAGAAAACAATGATACTGACTCCTCAGAGAACGGTCTTTTAACTGCACTATTTTCAGATAGACCAACTGCTTGGCTGGCTGAGAGACTGACATTTGATACTGTGTTGGCCTGCTTACCTCTGATCATAGTGGGTTTCCCATCGCTGGACAAGTCAACGGAAGCTTCACGCGGTTGCTGAACTGGATCTGTACCTATAATTTGAGTACAAGTATTTCCATAACCGTTAGTTCTATAAGTAAAGACTCTTGTGCTAACAGTATATGTACGAACTATGAAGTCGCAATAGCACTGTATATGGTTTATCTATGAACATTTATAAGTTCAATGATCAGGGATCGTTGGGAGTCTGAACAAGTGAGTTTGTACATTATGCGTTGGTGCTGTTAAATGTGATAGTTATTTCTAATAGTTTTTTCTGCAACTTTGTGAGCTAAAACAAAATCTTCTGCAAGTGTTCTACCTTTCATAGAAAGAAGTTGTTTCGCTGACTTGGTGACAGAAGCATCAGGAATAAATTCTTGTATTTTATGTGAAGAAAGTGTAGCATCTGAACTTCCGGGCACTCTCAGGCCTGCCTGTGGTACATCGGTTTGATTAGCATCAGCAACATGCTTCCTTGATACAACAGAGGGAGACAACTGTGGAGACTGAGTTGAATCTCCATCTGCAGTAGAGAAATTATTTGTGTTAAAACAGTGAAACAATGATTAATTTATATTTTGCCAAAGTTGCCCAAGCTAAAGTGATCCAATAAAAGATGCATACATTGACCGTACAAGAAAGACTGATTATTTACGGGATTAAATGTATGTTAGCAGTCGCAGCTTCACATGGTGCCATACCTTGCTGAGTATCAGGAGCTGGTGCTGGGCTAGTCATAGGTCGTCTTGGTGGCTCTATCTTTTCCAAGAAAACAGCAGGTACATTCAGAGTTCCTGTTGGAGGTTGTGACTGTGAATCAGGTAAAGAACTTGTGGTTGGACCATCACTACTTGTACCACTGATTGGTGCTGAATCTTCAGGCTCATCAGATCCATTGTCTTGTGCCTCTGTTTCTTTAATTTGCTCCTGTGTTGATTGAGAGACAGCTTGGTCAGCATGTTGTTGGTTTCTGGATACTTGAGCTTCCTGCATGCTTTCCTTGACTGGTGGCTGTTGTATATTTCCAGATCTTGTTAAGATGTTAGGGGTTGCAGTTCTGCGGGCTTCTATGCTGTCATCTTCGGATGATCTAATGCTGGACCGATCAATTTTCTGCTGCTGCTTTGGTTTTTCTTCAGGTATAGGCGTCAGGAGTTCTTGATCAGGCACATCAACATTTGTACGATGGGTATCACCACTTATTGTTGCTGAATCAGGCACACTGTCTGAGCTTCCTGCTTGGCTAGATGGATGTGGCACCTTGTCATCAACAGCACCACGTGCGTCGCGGTTTGGTCCTTCATGCTCTTCATAAGCACTTCCAGCACGAACTTGTTGGTCCTCATTAGGTGGTTTTGCTAATTCACTGCCTTGAAGATCGAATGGAGTTTTTTCTTTGTTTGTGGAAGGAGTTACTCTTCCTTGACCAATTATTGTCCGTGACTCATCGGTTTGATCGGATGAAGTAACAATACCTTTTTCTTTTGTTGGCTCAACAGAGAGAGGCTGTTGTGCAGAACGAGCTAACTCTTGAGCTGAAATGCAATAAACATACTTATTACTGGCATAATAGTTAATTCAAAAGTAATTTGTTGCGCCCAATCAAGTATAACTTGCTAAAATTACTATTATTTGTCCACACTCAGAGGAAAGAGCTTGATTACCTGGCAAAGGCAAGTTTAGTCTGTCAGGAGCTATTTCATCGGATGTTGTACCAAGCATGGTATCTGGTGCTGATGCTGGGAATACTTTAGGTGACGTGACCTCTTCATTAGCAGAGGGTGGTTTGAAAAACTCAGGTACATCCTCGTTGGAATCAGGGTAGACTAGAGACTCATGAAGTGGTGGTGACCTAGTTAGTCCATGATCATGTGAAGATCGTGTAGTTGGCTGTTCGCCACTGCTAGGATTAACATCAACACTCTTTGGTAGAGCATCAATCTTTGGATCTGAACTATGTGCTTTACTTGAAGGTGGAGTTGTCTTCTCGTCGAGAGAGCCTCCATGCACACTGGGAGGTGATCCTTCACGTGGTTCAGAAGCACTTTGAACATGAGAAACATGTTCTTCCCTTGAAGCTGGTTCCTTGTTGCGATCATCATCAAGGACACTTTCTGAAATACCCGGTGCATGCCTAATGTCTTTCTGGCCAGTAACTGGTTGAAACACTTTGCTTTCTTCAGATTCAGCACCAGTAGACTTTTTTCTCGACTCAACAACCGGAAGTGGTTCTGCAAAGCAGAAAGAAGAACTGAATATTATTGAAGTTCAAGAAATGGCCTTACTTGTGAGTTGCGATGAAACTGTTAGTTTTGAGGAAAGTTCTTGTTCCAGAGTAGGAGTGCTGGAAGGTACACTGTTTCTCCAGACCAAAGAGAGGACACTTTTTCTCAGGGCCATGCAGCCGTAAATATATTAAAGAAGAAACTAACAAGAGGATACTTGCCTGATGGAGCTATCCTTCGATCAGCAGGGGTTACTTTACCAGTTGCTTTCAGAGGCCCAACTTCACCAAAGGCATCAGCAGATACACTTTTAGGATATATGGAGTCATATAGAGCCTCAGGAGGTAGAGGTGCTTGAAATGCTTCCGGTGTCTGCTTCTTGTGTTCATTTGTAAGTCCCGTGACTGGCTCATCACCAGTGGTAGGAATAACATCATCACTGAATGGTGCAGAATTAAGTCCAGTCTCTAAAGTGCGTGCTTGGCTGACCAGAGGTGGCTGTCTGTTTTCATCAGCAACAGCCCGATGTGCATCAGAGTTTGGACCTTCATGTGAATCTTGTTTACGGCTCGGTATAGTTGGTCTCGTCAACTCACTGGATTGATGAGTGTCAGGACTAACTTCCAGAACTTCCCCTAAAGATTGACCTGTGTGTGGTGCAGGCATTATGGTTTGATCAGATGCATCGACATCTCCCTCTTCTTTCCTTGATTCAGCAGAGGAACGCAGCTGTGTTTGACGCTCTGAATCTTTATCTGAAATGCAAAAAAAAAGAACTTAGTGTTGGTTTTAAAAATAAATAAAAAACAGGCCCCTAATTAGCTTTCCAGTTGTATCTAGCATGATAGAAGGTACGTTCTTTTGGCCAAATGAAGTTAAGATCAATTAGTGAATTACCTGATATGTCAGGTTTCTCTTCATCAGGGGATAATCCAGTTTGTGCCATACCATATTGGACATGTGGTGTCGGGCTTGTTGTATGTGCCATGGGTTCTTTGACAAAGGCACCATGCGGATCAGGAGTTGGTCCGTCATTAGGTTTAGAGATGTGTTCAAAATGAGGAACTTGCTGTTGCATTGGAGTCGACCCAGTGGTACGTTGATCCTCGGGAGTGATTTCCTGAAGCCTCTGTGGAACATATTGTGAATCTGAAGATGGGTCTTTCATCTTGGTTTGTGCAAGAGCTATGTCTTGTTGACTGAAGATTGTCGGTGACGTCTTGGCTTCATTAGGTGCAGCAAAAGTAGTTTGTTCTTTTGCTGGTTCACTCGAGGAAGACTTTTCTGTGGGATGGGCAGAATCTTGGTCTGAAATCCCAAAAAGGATGAAAAAACTATCAGAGCAGTCAAGTTTTATGAAGCTTCTCTTGTGTCAAATCGGCTAGACTTGCTAGAAGGTGCACTGTTTTCCACAGTTAAGAAAACCTGATTACCTTTCAAGAGTAACTTCTGTCCGGCAGGAGTTACTTCCCGTGGTGCACTACCAAGATGAGTGTCAGGAGTTAATGCTGAACTCATGGCTTCTTGATCTGCAGATGATGGTTCTGGTGACTCGGCTTTGCCTAAGGTATCAGGAGTTACATTTTGGCTGGATTTAGAGTCATATGGACCCACGAGAGGTGGTGGTGCTTGAGTTTCTGCATGTTGTTTTGTGAGAGCCTCATCACTGCGGTTTTGTGTGGGATCAGGTCTCGGGTCTGAGCTTTGTGGTTGGCTAGATGGTAGTTTCGTGGTATTTTTATTGATGTCATTATGAGAATCATGGGTTGGACCTTCAGAGAGTACAAAAGAAGGTTTAGCGCGAGAGATCTGTCCTTGGTTTGGAAGTGACTCAACAGTGCGATTATCATCAGGAGCAACCTCCTGAAATTGCCCTGAGGATGGAGATTTTGATGGTCCTGGTATAGGCGCTATGTCTTGTTGACCAATAGTTGTTTGTGGATCATTGGTTTGATAATCTTCAGCAGGAAAAAGTGGTTGCGCAGAACGAGTTGAATTTCTAATCTCTTCATTCCTTGGCTCAACAGAGGATGTCAGTTGTGTATCTTGATCTGAAACGCAACGTAGCAGCATTAGTAGTAGCGGAATATTAGTTGATGGTAATTTTGGCATCTTAAGGAAGTTTTTCTATGTCCTTATCTGTAGGATGGTGCACTTTACAGCTTACAGGCACACTAAAATAACTAATTACCTGATGAGGTGAATTTCTGTTCAGCAAGGACTACTTCGTCAGGTCTACCACTTTGAGCATCAGAAGGTTCTTCGGCGGGCACAAAATATGAGGTTGGATCATCTCTCATGTCACGTGTGTGTTGCTGCCCAATGTTTGTTGGCAGTGTCTGTTCAGCTGCAGCAACAATAGTCTCTCCTTTCCTGGTCTCAGCTGGGGAATGTTGTTGGACAGAATGAACTGAATCTTGATCTAAAACGTGAGAAGCAATGTCAGTGTTAGTAGGATAGATAGCTCTAAGTATGCTATAAGGTGTAATGTTTTCCAACATGAAAGAAAATCTGGTTACCTGATACGGTGGATTTCTTTTCAGCAGGAAATACTTCATTATGTCGATCCTCAGAATTTGTTGCTTGAGCTGCTGTAGGTGATTCTGCACCCAGACCAGGCGAAATTCCTGGCTCATCACCGCTGGTGGGACGAACATAACTATCGTCTGATGTCTCAGGCCTATATTCTAAAACTGGTGCTTGCTTAGATGGATATTTAGTTATGTCCTTGTCATCTGCAGCACCGTGAGCATCATGAGATGGTCCGTCATGCGGTTCAGTAGAGGATCCAGCATAGGAACCTTGTTTTTCACCTGAGGGAGATGGCACTGTTAACTCATCAGGGCGATAATTATCAGGAATGGCTTCCTGCAATTTTTCTGAAGCGATTTGGGTATTTGAAGCTGGAGAGCCACCTGTGTCTGGTGTACGTGTCATGTCTCTTTCACTAGGGATTGTTTGTGGTGTATGGGAAACTTGTTCATAACTTGGAACATGTGGTGTTGGTGAATCATCCATAGAAAGATTATCAAGAGTGACTTGCTGGATTTTCCTTGTATCATGGTAGGCATTTGAGGATGGTACTTGTTTTGTGATTGGTGTAGATGGCCTTGATTCTTGACGAAAAATTGTCTGTGGTTTCTTAGTTTGATCAGCTGCAGGAACACTAGAATCTTCTTTCCTTGTTTCAACAGAGGACAGGGGTTGTGCAGCACGAGCTGATCTTTTATCTGAAATTCATGAAGCAAACAATTAGCTTTGATGATATTTCAATGTTCCTAATCTTCCCTTGGTCTTAGAAGGTTCACATTTTACTCAATGCTTAAAGAGTAATTAGTCACCTGCTGGAGCAAATTTGTGTTCAGCAAGTTGGGCCTCCAAAGTTGAAGCTGATCCAGCTGTACGTCCCATGCCTCCAGTTGAGGATGGCTTGGCAATTTTGGTTTCGTCCAAGGCATCACTAGGTACACCTTGGGGTGATACAGAGTCACCTGGAGCATCAAAACGTGTTTCTGCTTGAGTTGATTCAGGTGGTTTTCCCCCTTGATCAGGTGCTAATCTTTCGACAAGCTTATCAACACTGGTAGGTCGAGCATTCACAGGGGTTGCTGTTGAACCGGGCAGAGAGTCTGAAACTTGAGCTTCACTAGCATCATGAGTTGACAAACTGGCATCTGGGACATTTTCATCAATCATGGCTGAATCATGTTTAGCTTTCAAGGCCTTCCATCTTTGGGCATCAGATGTGCTAGCGAACTCGTTGTCACCAGTGTCACGAGCATCAGGAGATGCTCTTCTGGTAGGCACTGAAGGAGGACGAGCATGCAGGGTTGGTGCTTGCATTTGTACTGGCTCTCCATCTCTTTCAGCCATGTCAGCTCCAGCGAATGATGGTGGAGCATGCTGAACTTCAGGTGTTTGAGCTCCTGCTGGTGCAGATGGTACCATTCTTTGTTCTCTTTTGACACTCTCATTGGCACCCTGAGCACTGGGTACCGATTGTTGACTCATTGGTGTTGGCTTCTGATCAATGGTAGGCACACCCAGCACACTATCACCAGAATTAGGGGTTACACCTTGTATTGGCGCAGATGCGAGTCGCCATTTATCAATGGTGGATGGTTTGCTAGACAAATCTCCATCAGGAGTTGGTTCAGTGGCATGTTGGACTTGGGAAGTTGGTTCTCGGCCTGATAGGAGTGCTGCCCCTTTTGGATCATCAAGAGTGTCTCTTTTAACTGGCTCTTCAGTAGTATGGTCACTGTGAGCTTTTGCTCTGGGTGGAGTTGGAGGAGTTGATTTCTCTTCAGAAGTAGATGGAATGACAGGACCTTGTTGATGCTTTGGTGTAGAGCCATCTGCTCTCACAGAAGTTGGGAGGGTTTGAGGTTGCTTACGGCTGTCTGGTGCAACCAGATGGTCCTCCTGATAAACAGAAGGCATTCTCTCCACCTTGGTAAGGCTCAGAGAATCTGCAGGTTGTGCTTTGGATGATGCTGATCGACTTTCCTTGGGCATCTTCCTAAGCTGCTCGGGTGAAAATACTTTTTCGCCCATGATGGCCTGATTATCATCTCCAGCTTCTGACTCTGATGGTGAGGATCCCAAACCTTTCTGACGGGCAGATGATGATTTCGCTTCCTCTTGAAGATTTGACTGGAGTTGTGTTGGAGCATCTTTCCATTGCTCAGCAGTTGGTGTTCTAGATGATCTACCGGTGTGTTGAGCATCTTGTGCACTCACAGGTTGTGTTGTGGGCAATCTGGAGCCAGGGTCTTTTGTTTCTTCAAAGGTGCCTACAGGTTTCTTGCTGGCACCTTTAAAACCTCGAGAATGCTTTGTCTCATCAACGAGCGACTCTTTGGCTCCCTTAGTAGCACCACGGGAATCTTCAGCTGCTGCCTGCTTCAATGGAGAACTAGTTTGCAGATTATCCAAAAGTTGCTCAGTGGACGCAGAATGCGGAGTCTTTCTTTCTCCATATGAGTCTTCAGAATCTATGGACACCATTTTCTTTGGCGCAGAAAAAGTTTCTCTACCTTCTCTGTCTTTGTCCCGAGCATCTTCTTCCACCTCTGCTTGCTCTGACAGAGGACGAGCATTTCGCGGAGTGAAAGTAGGTCTTGCTCCGACAGATGATGCAGAATCAGGAACCTTTGTTTCTTCAGTGATGTCTTTAGTATCTTCAGCCCCAACTTGCCTTGGCCCAAAAACAGTGTCTACACCTGGCCTAGTGCTATCTTCAACAAAAGGACGAGTCTTGTGGAATGCTGAAATTTTGCTAAGAGAATCTTCTGTCTCTTGTCTTGATGGAGTAACAACTGGTTGCCGAGCACTCAAAGGTTGCTCCCTAGATGACACTGAATCAGCAGGCTTTGACTCTTGAAATGAGCCACTAGCATCGCCAACAGTTGTCTGCCTAGGTGCTGAATCAGCAACCTTTGACTCTGTAAAGATATCCCTAGCATCTTGAGCTTCTATATGTGTTGGTTTAGAAGCAGCGCCTCTAGGTTGCTTGCTGGTTTCCTCATCTTCTTCCACCTCTGCTTGCTCTGACAGAGGATGAGCATTTCGCGGAGTGAAAGTAGGTCTTGCTCCGACAGATGATGCAGAATCAGGAACCTTTGCTTCTTCAGTGATGTCTTTAGTATCTTTAGCCCCAACTTGCCTTGGCCCAAAAACAGTGTCTACAGCTGGCCTAGTGCTATCTTCAACAAAAGGACGAGTCTTGTGGAATGCTGAAATTTTGCTAAGAGAATCTTCTGTCTCTTGTCTTGATGGAGTAACAACTGGTTGCCGAGCACTCAAAGGTTGCTCCCTAGATGACACTGAATCAGCAGGCTTTGACTCTTGAAATGAGCCACTAGCATCTCCAGCAGTTGTCCGCCTAGGTGCTGAAGCGGTGCCTCTAGGTCGCGTGGTGGTGTCTTCATCACTTGGAGCATTTCTTTCAGATGGTGGAGTGCGGCCAGGATCATCTTCAGTTGCTACTTTCTCCGTTGGAGTATTTGTAGCTTGCCAAGTATATGAAGATTGTTCTCTGGGCAACCCAAAATCACTGGCCTTTGTTTCTTCATAGGTGCCTTGAGTATCTTGACCCACCATTTGCCTTGGCTTAGGAGCACCACCGGAGCGTTTGGCAGTGTCTTCAACATAGGAGTCTCTCTTTTTTAATGGTGAAGTTGCACGAGGAGCTTCGGTTGCTTCTTTCTTCCAAGATGGAGCATAATCTCTCCGAGTATCCGAAGGTTGCACTCGTGATGATGCAGAATCAGGACTTTCTGTTTCTTCAAAGGTAACTTTTGATTTCTTGGTGGCGCCTTTGACATCAGGGTATGTCTTTTGGAATGATGCACTTGTGTTACGAGCATCAGGAATTTCTTGCTTTTCGAAGGAAGCAGCCACTCGAGAATCTGAAGGTTGCTCTATGGATGGTGTGGAATCAGCAACCTTTGACTCTGTAAAGATATCCCTAGCATCTTGAGCTGCTATATGTGTTGGTTTAGGAGCAATGCCTCTAGGTTGCTTGCTGGTTTCTTCAGCTCTTGGATATCTTTTGGGGGATGATCGGCTCACACTAAGAGCATCTTCAGCTGCTTGCTTTGATGGAGTAGTTGGAACTCGCCGAGCATCTTGAGGTTGTGCTCTAAACTTACGAGCTTCTGCTTCTGCTTCTTCAGAGGTGTCTTCAGCATCTTGACCCACAATTTTTCTTGGCAAGGCAGTATCTCTAGAATGTTTGGTGGTATCTTTGGCATCAGCATATCTTCTTTCTAATGGTGAAGTTGCACCAAGTTGGTCTTCAATTGCTTCTTGCTTGCGCGAAGGAGCATCAGTTCTCTGGTAATACAAAGGTTGAGCTTCAGGTGATGCAGCCTCGGCAAACTTTGTTTCTTCCAATGCTTCTTTAGCATCTTCACCTGCCATTCGTCGTGGCATAGAAGCGATCTCTTCCACTTCCTTGATGGTGCCTCTTGTGCCAGGATATCTCTTTTGGGTTGGTGCTGTTGTGCTGTGATCATCAGCTACTTGATGCCTTGGGAGAGCAGGATGAGCTCGCCAAGTATCTGAAGGTGGTTCTCTGGTAGACAAGGAATCACCAGCCTTAGTTTCTTTAAAGTTGTCCTGAACTTCTTGAGCCGCCATTCGCCCTGGCCTAGAAGCAGCATCTTTAGAGTGTTTAGTGGTATCTTCACCAGCAGAATATCTTTTCTTCCATGGTGAAGCAGTAGTTTGGACATCTTCAGCTGGTCGTTGTTGTTGTGGAGGAGCGCCAGCTCGTTGATGATCGAATGTTTGTGCTTCAAATGGTGCAGAATCAGTCATCTTCATTTCTTCAGAGGCATCTTGAGATATCATCTGCTTTGGAGCATATCCTGTTTGCAATGGTGCAACTGAACCATAATGATCTTCATCCAAAAATTCCTTCAGTGGACGAGCATCAGTCAGACCAGAACCCGATGGATGTGCTTTGGATGCTGAAGATTCCCCAGTCTCTTCTTCAGTGCTGCCTTGGGTATCATGACGTACTGTTGACCTTGATGCAGGACTTTCCCTACCTTGCTTGATGAATTCTTGAGCAGCTGGGTATGGTGCGGTTGCACGGCGAGGGCCTTTAGATGCTGCTTGCTTGGATGGAGGAGCAGCATGCTGTGGAACATTGATAGGTTGTGGTCTAGATGATGAAGAGTGGTAGGTTTCTATTACTTCAGAGGTATCATATGCATCTTGAGTCCTCCGCCTTGGTGCAGATGCAGTTTCTCTTGCTTCCTGGGCGATATCATGAGCATCATCATATGCTGTTTGGAATGGTATAGATTGAGTATCTTCATCTTTTACACGCTTTGTTTCCTCGGCATGTTTTCGTGCATAAGAGGACAGTACAGCATCTGTATTGTCAGACGATGCTTTGTCCTCCTCAGCAATTCCTCGAACATCAGCAGTTTTTTGCCAAAGCATAGAAGAAACATCTTTTTTCTGATCAGTGTATGGTGTTCGAGGTGTCATTCCTGGTCCTTGAACCAGTTGCCTATCCATGCTCACTGGTTCTTCAGCAAGAGGATGAGTGATTATTTGCTCTGAATCTTGTGATGAGCCATTTCGCACATCTTTGCCAGGTTTTACTTGCTGAGTAGGCATTGAATAATCAGTTTCTCCCTTTAGATTACTCAAACCAGCTGCAGTACGATGCCACTCCTCAGTCTGCAGTTTCTGATGTGCTTCAGTTGAACCATGCTTCCCAGGAGACGTATATGTAGCTCTCTGATCAGTAGATCTGCCGTAAATGGTTTCAGTATATCCATCAGATTTCTTATCCAGGGTATCAGCATTGGTGGCTGTGTTGTCAATCCAGAAATCTGATGCACCAGAATCTTCTTTGGCTGATCTTGCACCGGTTTTGACATGATCAGTGGCATTGCTGGGACCATCAGTTCCAGAGATCCTGTCCAGTACTTCTGAAGATTTTTGTGGAGTGGGTTCAGTATAAGGTTCTGCTTCATCAGTATGGCTGCTTGCCTCGTAGAAATTAAAGACACGGAGGTTATGAGATACTTCTTTGGATGAACTTCGCTTGGAGTTACCAGGGAGGTCTATTTCAGTGGCTTCAGAAGGAAGTGAGAGACCTCTAGTTTTAGACTTATCAGCACTTGTTCTAGAGGGATTTTCAGCAGTGGTAGGAGAGGTGGCTGGGGTAAAGGAGTTGCTTGTACTTTGAACAGGAATGTGAGAATATCCAGGAAGTCTAGGAGTACTTTGGACTGGGGCTGCTGGAGTTTCTCGATGTGTAGTAAAAACAGTAGTGTGTTTGCTTTGGACAGATGGAGATTTATGAGTGGTAGGAGTAGATAGTGCCTCAGCAGGGAAAGTTTTGGTAGGAAAAGGCTTCTCCACTTGGGAAGCCGTGGGAGATGTCGAGATAATATCGACAGGAGAAGGAACCAATATTGTCTGAGGTTTTGTGCTGGTTTGCTTCCGAGAGTCTAGACGAATCTTGCGTCTGGTGTTTGGAGGACGCTCTCTAAGCCACTGCCGTTGCTGCTGCTTCTCAAATTCCTCCTGTTTGCGCTGCTGCTCCACCACCTGTATATCCGTCAGCACATTCTGCCACGACTTCCGGGTAGAAATAGCATTCCACCACCTCTGCACATTCTTCCTCGAGTCATATAGGTAGGCAAACTTGTCAGATTCCGTGATGTAGTGGGAGTTTGGCAGGTGTACTAGGTCGGCAAGAGTGAATTTGTTCCCAGCAAGGAATTCACTGTCACCCAGCCTTTGCTCATAAACCTCCAGAACTTCTTCTAGCTTTCTCTTCTGCAAATCAATATCATCATCTTCTTCAGCAAGGGGAAAGGCCAAGTGGCAGCACAAGGATCTGCTCGGAGGGTTGAAATTATGCTCTTCATGGTGGAGCCATTGCTCGATGGAAGCCCTCTCAAGGGAATCCTTCCCAAGGAGGAATGGATATCCCTGATGGTCATAAGTTTCTGCTATATAGCGGCAGATTTCTCTTGATTCTGCAAGTGAAGACAAACATAAATTTTCAGTAAAGTGTAAATCAATCATCATTTTTACAAAGCCTTGTTCAGTAGCACTACAAAAGTACCAGGAGACTGGGACAAAGAGTGAACCCCAAGGGGAATTGAAATTTAAATGTCTATTTGAATATTGATGACCCTGTTAATGGCAAGATATGTGCCACCTGCTAGTAGAATCTATAGCACACTGACATGCTGAATGCTCAATTTTCTTATTTAACACTGAATCCATAGCACTGACGATATTTATCCTGCAGATTTTATTTATGAATTACAGGTCCTTGCAACGTAACTATGTCAACCTAGGATTTAGCACTTCATAAAATCTGTAGAGATCAATTCTGCTTGATGTGCCACCTGCTAGGAAAATCTATAGCACACTGACACGCTGAATGCTCAATTTTCTTATTTAACACTGACGATGTTTATCCTACAGATTTTATTTCTGAATTACAGGGCCTTGCAATTACACGTAACTATGGCAACCTAGGATTTATCTACCCTCAGCAATGTCAATATTTATGAAAGAACTTGAGATTGGGTAAACCAGCTATACAAAACAAAGAAAATAAATCCACAATATATCATCTAGCTTCTAAGAACAAATCACATCAAAGGTAAATAATAATGTTTATCTGATAGATCTGTCCCCTAGTAAACAGGAATTTCTATGTTCTATCATTTTTATGGAAGTTGTATATCTGGAGTCTGCTTTTATGGCAGAGTCAATCATGAACATAGTTCTTTCAAAGCATAGTGTAGGCCCGTGAAAATTCACTCTGCTGCTTTGGAACAAACTAGTTGACACTTGACAGTCAACTGGGACAAGCATGAAGAACTAATTACATTGATTAACTATCATTGCAAAATGAAGGGGGATATGGTATGGTGAGTGACTGAAAACGGAACCTGCATATTCCAGGAGTAAAATGTTTTTAGCAGATTTATAATGAGTGCCATACCATCTGGGTTCACTTGTTTCTAATACAGATTCCAGGAATGCTGATTGAATTTCATAAAACTGAAGTAGTTACCTTCTAGGAATGTAAGTCCGTCATCGAATGGAACTGGAACATGGCTCGATGCCTGTAGAGTGCACACGAAGAAAATATAACAATAATGCTAAACGGCTAATGATCTTCAAGAGCAAATTACGTACACAGTTAAGAATTAGAGACACCAAGTACCTGAAGTCTGAGTAGGCCCTTGAAAGAGGAGGTTGTCTGGGTCTGAAACTTGATATCCTTCTCATACAGGCATGCCAGCACCCTTGACACATCTGGTAAGATGATAGATTTCTCATGATACACCTTCACAATCGGTGCTCCAATACCAAGCCCTGCCATGGTGGCTAGAGCCTCGGTCACCAATGCTGAAATGACGTGAAGTACATGTATTAACTCACTCATTGCCTGACAGGACAGGTTCCATGACTCTCCGATCAAGCAAAGAGAAGATGCTTAAAGTGGGAAAGTAGAAAAGGGAAGCAATTAAGCAGGAGAACAGACCAAAAATGAGTGAACAAAAGGATGGGCAAGAAGGAAATAAAGGTAAAAAGAAAAGGCTAAAGGCAAGCTATGGATCTATCTCCCAAATCAGGTTTTGTAACATCAATATAACCTTATAAAAGCTTTTAGCAATCAACATTTAGGAAATGCTAATATTTTAACATCCAAAATTAGAAAAGCGGCTCTTCAATCCAACAGGCTGGGGATCTTTTATATCCTTGTCGTGCTTCTTAATACATGGAATTTGTCCAGGGAAATGCAGTCAGGCACTGCAAACAAGACATCCTGCCACCAAAAGCTATTGTTTGTAAGAGGAAGCAATGTTCAGTTCTGAGGTAATATAACCATAATAAGTGATGTGACCTTGTCAAGCAGATGATCGGAACAGCGGTTGTTCTGCCTTGTGTAGTAACTTGTCAGTATTATTTGATGTGTTTTCAGCAGCAGATTTTGAAATTCGTACACACGTCATTCCTTGAGTACGATGTGAAAAGAGGGACTACACGCTGCAGCACCACTTTATTCATTCGTCTGTCCTCTCATGAGACCAGAAAAGTAAGCTAGCAATGCAAGTTCAGCATCAGAAGCGTTATACCCCCTACAGGGAGACATCGCCAACAAACTTTTGCAGGCATTGAAATCTTGGCGCGATGGAGCAGCCAACTTCAACTCATTTTTGTTCTGAGCAGAGTTGGGCATGCATGTGCCTTGCCACTTCGCAAGACAGTAACACACCATGCACTGATACAAATCACCAGGATAATCATGTATAAAGATAATCACAATTAAAAGAATCACAGCACACCCTAAACTAGGCTTATTATGTCATGTGCAAGTTACAACCTGTTAGAAGAATCAGATTAAATAATGTACAATTTTTGCAAGCACTCTCCTACTATGTTACACCATGTGACAGAACACCGGAAGTAATAAGCAGAAAAAACTATCTGCGGCAGCCGATGTGCGAAAACCGCAGCCGAAAACTTTCCAGTTCACTGCAGAAGACAGCACTGGGTATGCTGAGGAACAGGCGCTGATCTTCGCTCAGACCCATCCAAATACCATGTACATTTGTGCCGCTTCAGTGCCCTCGCCCCTTTAAAGCCGAAAAGAAGCCCCCCAAGGTTTTCTCCTTGGGTTTGCCATTATGCTCCTCTCCAACCTGCAAAATCACCACTTCCGTAAGAACATAAAACTTGATGCATTAAAGTAAGCCGGTACGGAGTGTCGGTCACAAACCTCCTCTGCGATTTTCTGAAGAGTTTCTAGTATTTCTGAGAAGTCTGGTCTTTGAGCGGGGTCCTCCTGCCAACACTTCTGGAGGAGCTCCGCGAGCTTTGCATGAGCATTTTTTGGTATTGTAGGCCTCAATCCCTGAAATGGTAGCTTGCCATGTCAACAAGATTCGTAATGTAATTATATTTTACTTTTGTCTTCCCATTAGGAGGTACTAATGTCTATCAGCAGTCACAAATTTCATAAATAGTACAAGAGGGCTTTGATCAGGCAAAGTGGTAAACAAAGCACTAATGTAAGAGAGCCCTAATATCATCCTGCAGATTTTGCTAGTGTGTTGGCGAACCTTTTTCATGAAAACATGTTAGCACTGTTTATATCTCAAAATCCAGTGACATGGAACATAAGAAACTCAAAACAAGTCATATTATTATCCCTGTGCATTAGTCCAAATAATCTATACGAGGATCGTTGTCATGGTACTGTGCGTTTGATATGAAAGCTGAGAAAGAATGTCATCTCTGAACATAACAAGAAGAGACAGGACTGATCATGAAAAAATGACGAGCAATGTTTACCTTCTGAACCACACCTACAGCTGCTTGTAATGGTGTCAGGTACTCATAAGGAATCTGCCAGCAATAGATGGATAAACCAATGAACAACTATATACAAAACAATGCAATTAGCATAATGAATTATAGTGACAGAAGAGTAATGCAAGCACCTTCCCAGTGAGCAGTTCCCACATCAAAATTCCAAAACTAAATACGTCGGCCTTGTGGTCGTAGGGCTTGTGTTCTATAACCTACAAAAGATAAATTTTGTAAGGTGATAGACCAATTACAGGTATTATTACCCAGATGCACTCTATTTCTTGAATTCATTGCCGCTATAAGGATTCAATCCCACTTGGATTTACACTGTATATCATTAATAAGATAGAGAGTAAGATAATAAATTTGTTCTGTCGAGAAGATAGGAGGAAACTATCTAGTCCTGATTCCCAATGACTGTCGTCCGCATAAGATTTCAAGGGTTTGGTAAAGAAATGTTAGCAAACGATTTAATACAAACACAATGAATTCCCCTCTTGTATCAAATGGAAAAAACACTAATTTTGTTAGCATGTCAAGCAGTCATGGATTGAACTCGGAGCAGTCTCCTATCTCATCTGTCGAGGTGATTCAGAATATTTGGTCTGACCTTTCCAGCCAGATGGTGGATTAGTGATACTAAAACTGAAGCTTCTAATATAATTACTTCTTCATTATGATTAATCTGGAAAATGAGGAAACAAATTACATTTTGGTAAAATATCATGAATTACTAGTTTATGGTGTTTTGTGGCTGTGCTCAGCTTCTCAAGAAATGGAAGCCAGTGTGCCCAAATTTGAAACTCAAACTGAATCAACTTTAGAGGTTCATAGGCAGTGCACTGGTGATCAGGTCCTGCGAACATTCTTGAATTGCATAGTACTGATTTACTGAAGAAAAGAAAGTTCCCATACTTGGAGGCGAAGAGCAAAATTTGCGACTACGCCTAGCAGCCTTGCGTAGGCCTGATAGCGTTTTATTTTTGGTTTCACAAGTTGCTATCCTCAGGGGATATGGCTGTGGCTTATTCCAGGACTGTAGGTTGCTGGTGCACTGAAGTGCTTTGAATCACAAGTTCTCAACTGTTGAACCTTGTGGTTTCTTCTTTTTCAACAAAAAGTTAGTGTTGCACTGTTTGCTACACTGTTAATCTGAAAAAATAAACTTGGAGCTTGGGTATTCGTGCCAGCAACTTCTGATGGACATATCTACTCTTTACAGCTTATATTCAGCATGGGCATTATACAGTAACCAAGTTGGTGATAATGGGAGCATAGTTAATTATAGAGAAATCACCTCTGGGGCCATCCAACGGTATGTCCCGGTTTCTGCAGTCATTACTCCAGACTGAACTTTAACACGTGCAACACCAAAATCAGCGACTTTAACCATCTGTAGAAGGAAACAAACAGTTAAGAAAACTTACCAATTCTCCTGAGTAAATCATGCATTGAATAAAATCACAATGGACACCCAACAAGGATGGAGAATATTCAAGATTCCCAGTGACCATGCACTTATCACTTACAGACAAGATTTGCTAGGTACAACAAAAATCCAGATCAAAATCCACAACTTGACACCTGTTATTTTTGTATGGAACATCTAAAGCAGAAAAGCCATATCTATGTGTTTGGGCTAAGATTTACTGAAAATTGTTTCCGAGGATGGATGCATCATGAATAATAGAAAGTAGAGAGCACTTACCCCGTTTTCATCCATAAGAAGATTGGCAGTTTTCAGATCCCGGTGAATAATATTGTTTTGGTGCAAGTAGTTCATGCCTTTTGACACATCAATTGCAACTCCAACTAAAGCAGGGAGCTTGAAGGCACCTTTGTGTTTATGGAGGTAATCATACACACTTCCACCAGACATAAATTCTGAACGAGTGAAGATAGGTTCAGTAGTTAGTACTGTTACTACCATAACAAGAAAATGGAACCTTCAAAGGATAGCCTTTTGTTTAACCATACCTGTGACTATGCATAGCCTTGGGGGTTTGGTGCATGCACCAATAAATTGCACAACGTTCTTGTGACGAACCTTCCTGAAATCCAAAATGCACTCCATAAACTTACAACTTAACGGAAAAGAATGGAAAAGCACTAATGGAAGACATTGATCTAGGAGGATGATGCTATTAACATGTAGATATCATTGCATAACTTGCAGTATGAGACATCAGTTAATAAGTAAAGGATTGACAGAATAAGATGTTGAAAGGTAAATGGCAGCAAGAAACCTTTGTCATCTTAGCATCTCATAAGTAACAAATTTTAGCAGTGAAATATGACGACAATTGCATCTGAGAGATTAAAACACATTTTGAAGCAAGTATTCATTGTATAACAGAAGAAAGTGAACCGTGGCGTAGCCCGGATGACAAGCACGGGTTGATGCGTGCATGCCCGCCTGGGTCCAAGGCTCCGTGCTCGCCATACCAGGTTTTACATAGAATTCTTCCGATAAAAATAGCGCGGATGGTTTCTTTCCCTTAAGACATTTATTTTTATAACAGAAGAAACAAGACTAAGTGAGATGATGTAAATACAAAGAAGAAAAAACACAGGTTTATGTTGGTATACTGAAATGGTTTTAATACAAAAGGTAATCGATCCTGTAGTGCAGGAAAACAGATCATATGATGTAACTGACCGCATAATATAAACCTCCTGGGCAAATTCACGCTGCATGTCCACATTGACCCTCTCAGGTTTGAGCACTTTAATAGCGACATCTTGACTACAATAAGTACCCCGGTAACTGAAAAGAGAAACAGATTAGTTACATGACTACAGGAAAACTCAAAGTGGATTTTCATGATAGCAAGGAACAAACACTCACAGATCACCATATGATCCAGATGCTACTTTATTCCCACAATTGAGCAGTTTCATATCAATCTCCCATTCACTGGCACTATCTGTAGGTATTTCAACATGATCAGCTGGTGAGTTCTCCACAATCTGCATATTTTCAACTGGAGAAGACCATGAATGAGATGTAGACCACGTGTGTGTCTGTCCAATCAAAGCCAAAGCAAAACATGAGTATGAAGAAATCAAAGATTGCCACAACTAGGTGATAACATAATTGCAATAAACTATGTGTCTCTGGTTCACCTCCTCCATCTTGCTCATTTCTTTCTTTACTTCTTGTACTAAATCCTCTGTTTCCTAAATAAATAAACAGATAATTAAATGTTGAACAGCGGGTAGAAGACAAAATTATAGGTACAAAGACAAAATGGGGGTACTGATATACCTCAGAGTGCCAGCCGACAACAACGAATACGTCGAGTGAGTAGCCATCATTTGTCGAAAATGCATGTGCTTCTTGAATGTTGAGACCAATTTCACCAAGCAGACATGTCAGCTGGGGGTATCAGAAAACACTATGTCACTAAACAAATGTATAGAAGAGAATGTTCAGACAACTTGTATTCATACAAGTTAGACAGCATGAACTATATTATTAATATATATATATATCCCAAAAATTTCACAAATGTACAGAGGTCCCCATTTACCTCACTGAGAAGCTTTGGTTTGTCAATGGTGGAGAAGGTGATTTCATGCATGGGTCTGTAAGGCAATCAAATATAAGCAACTTATTGTCTGCAGCAGAGAAAATGGCACACACAAAAGGAAGAAAGATGCAATAATTAGAAATTTCTGTTATCCAACAAGCTACATAATGAATAATGATTCAACAAGGAAATACTGTCAGCATAAAAACAGAGGGCAAAGGCAACTAGCAGCGAAGCCTTACCTGTACAAAGATCGAACATTATCTGAGGTGCTATCATGATCTTGGCCTTGAGACTTGCTTGCTTCAAGAGCAAGGGCCTCAAGGTTTGTAGATGAACCAAAGGCAGGAGGAGGGTGGATGCTGAACACAAACAGTATATATATTATGAATAAAGGAGAACTGAGCCAGTAGTAGATATATATACAATTTTGCAATAAATGGCAATAGGGCAAGATATTGGTTATTCCCAGTTAGTAAAAAGGTGAATGGCGTAGGTACCTTTGTTGCCTGTTTAAGAGCCTTGAAGCAACTTCCCCTGCAGTGTGTGAATCAGCATCAGTCTGGTTCCCATCAAGAACTGGAGACACCTAATGAATCAAGACTCTGAAATAAGGGTAATGAATAGCAAATAGTAGGTCTTCACATATGATTGCAGCTACTTGTACTGATAAAAGGAAGAAATGCACAACTTATAGAAATAAAAGAAAGCGTCGGCACTGACAGCTGATTGGAGAGCGTAAACTCTCACTAAGATTCTGGGTATGTTTGGTTTGAGCCCCAGCTAGCCCTACCAAAATATTGGCATGGCCAATTTAAGGGCATGACCAAAAATTTGGTGAGTTGTGGTTGTTTGGATTGTAGCCATTGTGTTGTCCAAAAGTTTGGCAAAAACGGATCCATGTTTGGTTTGGTTTGGTTTGCAACCAACCGATATGATACGAATACTTGACTTCGGTGTATTGGACAACATCTGCTTCTTATTCAAAAAGATGCAATTAAGAAAAAACTCACAAAAATTAAAGAGAAAAAATCACAAAAATAATGACGCGATCTCAAAGTTGCTACACCTGCCTACATGTGCTTGGTAATCCTTTTGGGCCACCGATTAGTTAATTAAAATCTGGAAAACCAAAACACCAGTCTGCATGCACCGGATATAACATTTAAAAATGGAAGAAACGACATAGGCCCCACCAATTCAGAGGGGCAGGTCGGGTTGCCAAATTTTTGGCGAAGCTTTTGATCACCCTGGATTCGCCCGCCCGTTGGCGAGAAAAATCACGGGCGCGAGGCTGGTATGCTGAGCGAGCCAATTTGTTGGCAACGATCCAAACGACTTCCAAAGCTCAAGGGCAAGCCAACATTTTGGTAAGGTTGGTTTTGGTTGTAATCCAAACGCGCCCTCTAAGTTTAGTGGTCACAACCAATGAAAACGTGCTACTCTTAGAGGGAACCGTAAAGGCTTCTTCTAATTTCATTTAAAAAAGGTTCTTATTGGATCCCATCTACTCTTTTGAGCCCTGACTTTTGTAATATAAGAGACTTTACCCCAGTCCAAGTCTCCGTCAGTGGAGTAAATAAAAAAGAATAGTTAACAGTATTGCCAAGTAGACGACTGAAAATCCCTATGTGGCAATTCTGAAATACAGTGGTGGTGGGACACCCATAGGGCTTCTTCTTACAGTATAAACAAATGTCCTATCAGCAGCAAGAAGAACTGGTTGGCGCTCCTGACAGTATAAACAACTGTTCCATCAGCAAGCTGTTGGATCCAGAAGTGGCAATACTAACTAGCAAGTGCCAACGAGCCAATCCTTCAGAAAAATACCAATTCGCTTAAAAGTTTTGAAATGTCCCCATTTTCCCGGATGAAAATACGTGTTACCACTCACCAAGAACAACTAGTTAACTAAGCTTCTGTGCCTGATGGGATGGAGACGACTACTGAAAGGAAATCCCAACTGGGAAAACCGAACCCCCGACCAGGCACATATGATAATCAGCCGCACAGGTCAAACCATACACGGAGTAGCAGTATAGAATACTAGTAGAATAACCGAGGAGCAGAAGCGAATTTCGAGTCGTCTAACACTACAGCGAGCGAGCGATCGCATTCCTCCCGGAAGCGCCAATCAAGTGGCGGCGACGAAGCAGCAGTAGGGACTAGGGAGCGTGTGTCTCACCTGCACGGCCCGCACCGAGAACGCCGGGCGCAGCGCCGGATCCTTGGCCAGCCCCAGCAGGCGCTTGTGGGTCAGCACGTCCTCCGCCCTCTCCACGTTCACATCCATCGCGTACCTGCAAACCACACCCCAAAATCGAAGGTCAGTCAGGAGTCTACCGCCGCCGCAATGAGATCGAGAGGGGGCTGGAGTACGTACCGCGCAGGCAGGCGGTTGAAGTGGCACCAGAGCTCGTCCTCGAACCCGGGGGAGCGGCCCTCGGGCACGCCGCCGTCCTGGAGGCGCCGCAGCACCTGCGTGTACACCTCGAGCTTGTGGCGCTGCTGCTGCTGCTGCTTCCGCGACTGCGCCCCCGACGCCGCCGACGACGGCGGGGACACCGACCCCGCCGCGGCGCCCGCGGCCGCCGCATGGCTCCCGCAGCTCTCGGCCGCCTCCTCCACCGCCATGGTCAGCCCACGCCCGACCGAACCACTCTAGGCCTCGCCCGATCTCGCGGAATTGGGGGAGCTGCAGGGGGCGGCGCGGCGAGGGGAACCGCAATCGTGCGCCGCCGATTGATTCTGTGCGGAGAGGAAAAAATGGAAAGCGAGCCGGGAGAGAGATTTTGTGGATGGTGGTGGACACAGTGGTTTTATATACGGAGTTTTATCGGGCGAGCCCCGAAATAAATAAATTCGGGTCAAATTCGGGTTGTCGGGCCCAGGCTGTGCCCAATTCGCCTTTGGGCTTCGCCTGGGAGTAGATGGTTATATTGAAGGCGAATTATTGGGTGTTATTCTAATCCTAGGCGAAGCTGAATTGGGCAATGCCAAGCGTGGGAGCCGTCCAATTCGAAATATTGTGAGCCGTTAAGTTTGTTTTGTTTTAAATTATTAAATAAAATATGGATGTCGGAGACCTTGACGAATATACTACTGTATGTTTTTGGGGTGAGGATGAAGTTGCATATCAAGTGAAGTTGGATTGTCTCGCTCCTTGCTTCGGCATGAGGCAACCAGCTGCTCAAAGCATTTTTATTCCCTTCGATGGGTTTTTCAAGTACTACCTCTGTTTTAAGGAATAGAGCGCTCCCGTTTTACGTGATTTTTGTTTGATTAAGAATTACTTTAAACAGATAAACATTGTTTATATGAAATGAATATCATTAAAAAGTTCTTTTCAATACGAATCCAATGATACTAATTACATATAATATAATCAATATTTTTTTGCTCAATTTTTATGGTTCAGGTTCGTTTTGGAATAAACGTGCGTCTTATTCCTTGAAACGGAGGTAGTAGTATCGTTATGGTGTGATTTGCTACCGCTTTGAATGCATCTTAATGTATTGAGGTTATGATTACGTAGTAGAGTGGGATCAGGGGAGGAATGAAAACGTGGATAAGAGAGGGGTGAAATCGTGGATCACGGAAGGAGCACCACTAGTATTGTCCAATAGATAGGAACCATCTCTCCTGTGAGACTTCCCAAAGATTAGCCCCATTGTCGGCCAACATTTCATGAAACCACATAACACTTGTGGGTTCTACTTCTGTTCCCTTCATTTGCAATAAGTCAGAATTTGTAAAAATTGACCAAGGATAAAAGAAAAAAATATCAACATTCAAAATATAATATGCATAAAATTTAAATATGTACTTTATGACAATTTTAATACGGTAGATTTTATACTCCCTCTCACAGTTTATTAGGTGTGCGCGTACCTCTAGGTCGCAAATTTGATCAAGTTAGCATTAGTTATATATTATAAAAATTATCTCATTAGAAAGTTTAGATGTTTTATTTTCTAATGATATAATTTTTCCATTATATAATTTAAATTATATAGGTTAAATTGGCGACCTAGGGATACGGGGAAGACTAGTAAACTTAGACGGAGGGAGTAGTGTATATGTTGATCTTTTTTCCAAGATACTTGGTCAAACTTTTGATTAAACTCGAAACGCGAGGTAAATGTAAATGGAGGGAGTACCTTTGCTTCAATTCTGTTTAATAAAAAATTTGTGAATTCCATTTTTACTATTTAGTTATATAGCCGCTTTTTATCCGGGCTACCCCATTTATCAGAAATTTTGTTCATTTTTATGTATTCTAAGATTTTGTGAGCGAGCTGCCATGTGGGTCATGATTCTCAACCACCTCGCAGTTTCTCTCTTATTAGTCTTTTTTGTATGAAAACAATTCCTCCACTAAACGAACTAGCCTAGATAAAGCGTTAGGGCATCTCCAACCGCGCGACCCATCCCGCGCCCGCGCGTCCGGATGGGTCCAGCCGGACAAAATCGCGGCCCAACGCGGGGCGCAAAGCGGACGGCCGCGCGCCGGGACGCTGGCCGGGTTTCTGGCGATGGCACGCGGCGTCCCGCGCCGGGCGTCCGTCGCCTCGTCTCCTTGGGCCCACGGGACGGTCGGGGGGAGGGATCGGCCTCGCTCCGGTCCCACTCCACTCCCGCGGCGAAACCGCCGCCATGGCCCCGGCGGGTTTCGCCGGAGCCAACGACGACGGCGGCAGCGGCCGCGCCGTCCGCCGGCGCTGCGGCCATCGTGCGGACCCGGGCGGCCTCCACATCGGAGAGGCCGCCCGCGGCGGCGCGGCATTGCGCAACCGCCGCCGCTGCTCGAGCCCAAGCCCGAGTCCTCGGAGGAGGACCGGACCTCCGCGCCGCGCTGCTCTCGGCGGCGGAGGAGGAGGAGAAATGGCCGCACCTCGAGGCTTCGGCGTCCGGCGGAGGCGGCGCGTCGGCGGAGGAAGAAGCGGAGCTCTGGGAGCTCTACGCCCAGGCCCGCCAGGCACGACGGGAGGAGGAGGCAGCGGCGCGGCGGGAGGAGGCCAGGCGGCGCGCCGACGAGGAGTATATGTTTAATGAAATTTCGTTTAAATTTGCCATTTTTTATTTTGTTTTCGTGCTTCTCCGATTTTGCGATGCGTCCGCGCGTTGGGCGCAGCGCGACCCAAACGGACGCGGACCGCTATCCGCGTGTCCACTCGGCGACCCAAACGGCCCAAAACGAATGCCCAGCGCGTCCGTTTGGGTCGTGGTTGGAGATGCCCTTACAACTTGGGTGGGTGGGTGGGGGGCGTAGGTTGTTTGAGTGAATGAAAGAGTCACACCATTTCCTCCGTGTGACTGTGTCGGTCTAGGTCTAGACAGGTGAATGTGTTCCGCAAAATACATGACGGGAATGCCTTGTGTACCTTAGGACCAGGATACACTCGGAAAATTGCACGAAATATCTCAAAAGGCATTTTTGAAAGGGTACACATGTTCACTAGAGTTAATTTTCGCTCTCTCGGGTCGCCCCTCCAGGTGACTGAGAGGGCGAAACCCTAGCCCGCCGCCGCCGCCGCTCCTCCCCCCTCCAGGATCTCCTCGTCGCCCCCCAAGGCGCCGCCGGGCTAAGCCCGCGACGCCGGTGAAGGGGGCGGCGGGGATCTGGGCGCCCGCCTCCCCGCGCGTTCGCTAGCTGGAGGATCTCGCGCCGGGATTGCTTTGGTCGACGTCGCCGTTGCGGGGCGCCCTCTGCTCCGTCGGCAGGTCTCTGGCCTGGCCGATGGCTCGGGAGGTGTTCTACGGCGGTGGCCTCGGTGGGGCTCTGGGTTCTGAGGCGGCGGCCTCGTGTTGGGTGTGGGCGGCGTGGGCCTGCCGGCGGGCTCCGTCTGCTGATGCTGGTTGTCGTGCGCCTTGGCTACGCGGGTGGCGAGGTGCCGGTGGAAGGACGCGGTGGGGAGATCGCCCCGGTGATCTACCGCGCCGGATCTGGAGCTGTGGCCTTACTGCGTCAAGCTCGACCCTGCCCAACCCTGGACTTGCTCTGTTGGGTGATGCAGTTGGAGGTGGAGCGCTGGACCAGGGGAAACTCTTGGCCGACGGGGCGGCCACGAAGTCGTCGACGCTATTGGCGCCGATCTCCTTCTTGAAGGCGATTTCAAGGTACTCTTTCCCCTCCCTGTCTAGCCTATCTTGGGTGAAAACCCAAAAGCCTCGCCTTGGGCGGCGGCGGCGCTCCGGCGTCGTCCCCTTCCTGAAGGCGCCGCCTTGGGATGGCTAGGTCAGTGGTCGTGTCTTCGATGGTGGTTTGGCTGCTGGGAGCGGGCGTCTTCTGTGTTGCAGGGCTGGTGCTGGCGCGGCGTTCTGCTCTCCCCGGTGCTCTCTGCCTTGGTGAGTGAGAGGGAAGGGTCCCTTCTCCGGTAGCCAAAGTGTTCCGGTGGTTGAGCTAGGGTGCCAACCATGGGCACTGGCACTTTCTTTTCCCGCAGTTTCGGTGTGTTCCTTTCTGGCAGTTTGGGTCTCGGCGTGGTGATGGGTGTTGTGGCGGTGGTGGCGGTCTCCGGTAGCAACGCGGTGAGGTGGTGGTCAGCGTCTTCCCAACCTCTTATCTTTGCCCAGGCGTGCTCAGGGTGAGCAGATCCCCCTCTTGACAGGTGCGGCGCCCCCCGATCCGGGGCGAGAAAACAGGGTGTTTTCTTCGGAGGTGGAGCGACTGGCATTGTGTTTTTCCTATGGTGTTCGACGATGGTACGAGTCCTCCGTGGCGTGCTTCCAGAACCTCGCTTCCCCTTCAGTCAGATCGCAGCGCGGGACAATGGCGTCGTAGACCAAGCTTCGCTTCAATATCCTTTTCTTTTTTAGTGCTTGTTCTTCGTCGCTTGTAAGCTGTTCTTTCAGCATTCTGTAAACTCTGGCCGTTGTGGGCTTTATTAATTTAAAGTCGGGCTCGTGGAGCCTTGAATCTGAAAAAACACATTTTCACTATGATAAATTAATTCGGATGAATATTGTTGAAATGGGAAACTTGTATCAAACAAATGTGAATAGGAAGGGGTGTAAACTGGAATCTATTATATATTAAAAGTACATTAAGTGGTATTAAGAGTTAACCAGAAAAAAGATAATTAAGCTCTAAAATCCCACAATAATCAGAAACATCTGACCATCTATTAGTAAAGTTAATTATATCTAGGTAAACCATGACCGTCAGATTTATCTGACCATCTATTAGTAAAGTTAATTATATCTAGGTAAACCATGACCGTCAGATTTTAGAAACCTGACCCTGTTGCAAGCAAACCTCCTCATTGTGAAGGTTAGGCAACCAGCAATTCGGCTGGGTCGTTTGTTTAATGGAGTGAATCAGGTTTCAACAACAAAAAAAGCTCTAGATAAATTTGAGAACGTATCATGCTAGGGTTTCTCCAGGCCTTGAGTTTGATGAGCAGTTGGATGGAGGCGGCAAAGAAATTAGGATCTTGCCAAGGAGAGCTTCACGTTTGTATAGATTGATGGTAGCAGTCACAAATCTTTGCGGATAAGCACGGGGCAAATCAATGTGCAATATTTGCTGCTGCATGGATCCTCTCATCCTCGCTATACCTGGGCATGTGTCGGGCCGGGCCGGGCCTCGGGCCGGCCCAAGGTAGGCCCGACGCAAAAAAACCCGGCCCAAGCCCGGCCCGACCAAAATCCCACCAAGCCCGTCGGGCCGTCGGGCCGCGGGCCGGGCCGTAGTGTTAATGTGCGTTTTCGGGCTGCCCAGGCCCGGCCCGGCCCGGCAGTCGTGCCAACATTTCTGGCCCAAGCCGGGCCCGGGCCGGGCCGTCGGGCCGGGCTGCCCATGGCCAGATATAATCCTCGCCAACCCGTCGTCCGGCCACATGCCATCATCTTCTGCAGCAGCCCTGACGAGGTTTCCGCCGCCAATGGCATTAGTTGGATTTTTTTTCACCTGCCTGGTACTGTTTGTTTTTGCTGCTTTACTTGTCCTAAGCATGTTGGGTCAGGCGTCCAATCCTTTGCCTTTTTTTTTCAGTTTGTGATTTGTGATCTCTTACCAGCAGGACACGAAGGTGAATTGAAGATTGGAGACCCCAAACAACGCCAGACAAGACGTGGTGCTACAAATTAATTTTCCCCATCTCTTGATCCTCACTTCGCCGGTGCCAATCTGAACGGAGATATTTCTGGTGAGTTTTATTTCGTCGGCAACTGCCTGAGGCGCCTGAATCTGTTTTCAGAATTTCACTCATCGAAGCACGACCAGAAGACTAGATGGATTGATTTCGTCCAGTGTAAGAGAAGCGTCATTAAGTGCCATAAGGTGAAGATCTAGCCATGTACGGAGTACTTCCATCGGTCGTGCAAGCAAGCAAAGCAGCTGGATCCATCATCATGCATGGCCACGAACGTGAATTGGCCAGTAGATAAAATGGGGCGTGTATTGGCCATCAGTATACATGTAAGATATCCCTCTAGCAATCTGCACGATCTTCTAAGAAATTCAGACATGCAATTGTTTAATTCGAAACTTATGCTGACTAATTAATACGTACGTTCTGTTCTATCTTTCCAGTGTATACACATTCGAGCTTACTTTTTAAAATTCGAAACATGTGCTAACTAATACGTATGTCCAGCTCTAGCTTTTCAACCATCTCAAAAAAATAGCTCTAGCTTTTCAACCAGTGCTAATTAATATTTGTGCTATGCTTAGTATTTAGTATTATCAAAATTTGTTAGCATGTGCGAAAGCTAGGATTAAAAGCTATTGCCTTCTATAATATCTGGGTCTTCAAATCTGATTTAAGAGTACCTAATGGTGTGTTTCGTTAGTAGGATTGATGTGCCCAGTTAGTAAAACCAAATTGAAAAGACAGAGGTAGTCCATTGAAAAATCAATAAAATGTTTCCCAAAAACAATTAAGAGGTCCGCTGGAAGAAAATGATTTTTATGCAGAGCAATTTTATGTAAATTGTTTACTTGGATGGTGGAAGAGGGGTTTTTTCGATATAGTTTACTGATATGTAGCTGGGCATGCATCGTGTGTTAACATTTGTAAATAATATCGAATCATTAGCAGGCTAATATGCAAGATAAGGAAAGTAAGCCGCAGGTAATAGGGATATTCACTTTGGCTCATAGGAGCATTTGCTCCCGTTGTGTGAACTTACGTTTCGAAGTGTCAAAAAATTCTAAAATAAAATTTTCCATGTACATCTACACATTTTATGTTCGTACACAAGTTTTCAAAAAAAATTAAAAAATTATGTGGCTCCTGTAAAAAAAACAAAATTTGATGCTATAACACGACTACGTACAGGACATTTTTTTGTCTTTTTTGTACACGCCACATAAAATGTTGTTTCTCCACGAAAACTTGTGCACTAACATAGAATGTCACGATGTACACCAAAAAATTTATGTCAGAATTTTTTGACATTTTTAAAATTGTATTTTAATTATTTTGTATAATGGGAGCATTTGCTCCTATGAGCCAAAACGCCGCCTCTGCAGGTAATAGCTGTTGAAATTATGCAGAGCCATCATTTCAATTTGAGAATAAGTTATTCAGGTTGCTAATACTTAGTTATTCTTAATATTTGCATACATTTTCAATACTCTAAACTGCACCTCATTAATCTAAAATTTCCACCTCCTTTAGCTTTAAATTACTATATTAAAATTATAAAAGTATCCAATAACATTTTAAGTGTCATTTATAATTTTGTATTATGTAGATTATTATATAAAAAGTGAGGATGAAAGGTTGATCAGCATGAGCATATTTTTTTTATATTTTTGTTGTACTGAGTTAATTGATATTTCTTTTCGTAAACACAAAGTCAATATTTTGCCATCTTTTAAATATTCTGATTTAGTTACATAAAAGTTACTGCATGAATTTTCTCAAAGTACCTTAGAAATATGATAGCTAGACTGTACTATTCTTTTATTTATTATTACTAGGTACTGATATGTTTGTTTCCTAGCGGTTCATGGGATAATTTTAAATAGATAACTAAAGACGATTTATTTAAAAGGGTGTCCATGAGCGAGGTCTTTGCCTAATATGTATCTAATTACTAAGTCTCTTCGTTATGCTATCCATAAAAACTTGCAAATATTCTTCAAATGGTAACAACTAAAAGGAAAAAAAATGTATGTTTATCTTATGATTTGGTGACAGCCGAAGGTACCCAAAGTTTTATAAAAATGAGTTAGAATATTGTACTGCTTCTTCATTTGATGAAGAACATACTAATTGGGATAATGATTTTATTTTATTATTATATTTAATCAAACAACACAATGGTATGTGCTGCATCAATCTGTAGGAAGTGAAGTATCCATACTCCCATTGCAAAAAATTAAATGCATGCACGGCTAAATGTATCTAATAGGGCTTACCATGAGTACATGAACTTGGCGCTTCCATGTGTTTTAAACCACCTTCCAGTCAAGTTCCAGTGCCTGCATGAATGGTTTTTAAAGGTAATTTCATAGGCTCCAATTTATTTTATCGTGCTTTATCAAAACATCAAATATTACTTATTAATGATTTCATAATAGAATGTTTTTTTATGGAAATGGTGCTAAATATCTCTATATTATATTGTTGCATCTTTTCATATTTATTTGACTTGCTTATTAGTCAGTCTTAATCTTTGGTGATGCATCATTTTGCGTGAGTATTTCAACTATATTCCTTCTATAAATACACTCATTGTTCCAAATATTGTATTGTGACATGTGTTGGTGCCTAGATGTTTTTTTATTACTCCGCGTCACAAATAGTGACACATAAATATGTGGATTCTTTTCTTGGTTATAGTATATATATATATTAACATGGAAACTTAGGTCACCAAACTTATTCTAATTTTGAACCATGATATATTTATAGTCATTTTTAGGGCTATACTTATAGTGTTTTTGTGGTTACTTTCTTAAAGGTTGGCTGAAGGAGAGATGGGTGATGTCTTGGCGAATGATTAAGGACAAATAAACTAGGAACAAGGCCATGACAAGAGTGTCATCTAAGGACACGAGGGTAGATACTAATCTACTATAGACAGTATCACCAATAGTTCAAAACGGCATCACAGGGGTTCAACATGCTGATGCAAACATATATATTAAAGAGGATATAATGTGCAATTATTTTTTATTTTTTAATATGAATGTGTGAAAATCAAAGTGGCTTTGTGAGAGTACAACTAAAAGCTCAGGAATGTAAGGATAATTAGATGCATGGTTCAGATACTTTGGACTCAACAATCTCTTGCCTTCCATTTTCATATAGAATTACATAAACAAAAAAGGTATATTTTTAGATTATGCTTTATTTCTTGATTGATATGATCATAAGAGGTTAATAATAATATAAACATACACTAGAAAAACAATTGTGTTCACAGCCATATCCAAAACATGAAAGATGTTGCTCGCGCATGTGCGCGGGCCACTGTGCTAGTTCAATTTAAAACTTGCCAGACTTTGCTACAACAGACATGAAGTTCGTTTGGCGTGGCTTATCTCGAACTTTTGTTGAGCGACCACGTCAAGGACACATGTGCACATTGGAGCTTGTCATGTTTAGCTATTGTTATCGAACACCGTTTGGCTATAATATATACTCGCCCGATCCATAATAAGAGTTAGTTATCCCATCTTTGCGCATCGTCAATGTCGGCCCAACAGATCAGTGCTTTCGTTGTTGGTGTTCTTTCTCATTTAACAAATGTCTGGATTGGATTAAGAGTTGGTGGAATACCTGGCAATACGGAACTCTCTTTTTTTCGATAAAGGGAATATATTAATATCAGAAGATATCAATTACACCCCACCTCTGCAACAACGCAACACCTTAATGACACTACGGTTGAACACGGCCAAAAAAGAGAAAAGAAAACTAAGAAACAAAAGTCCTGCTACATTATCCCAAACCTAGCAACAGCAATACATCCACCACCAAGACAACACCTGAAATACAGACTCTCTAAAAGCGACGCCTCCAAGAAGGGAACAGTGTCCCAGCGCCGTCGTCGCCCGATCAAAGATCTTAGATTTTCACCCTGAAGATAGTTCCCGCTCTCAAAACAATGCCTTCAACAAGGTCATTGCCAGGCACAACCAGTTAAGGCCAGACCTTGGGTTTTCACCCTGAAAGGTAGGACTATGAACTTCACATGTGCTGTCGTCCCTACTATCTTGCCACTGCTGTAACACCCAGAACACCAAGCAAGCCCCTCAACATCGCGAAGACTTGAACCTCCCTTATCTAGTTCTCCAATTCGGTCTTCATGATATTATCTTCTTCTGACTTCACCATGGATAAAAAGTCACTTGATGTCAACACAGAACAGAGCTTCGCGTCGCTCCCTCTAGAACCAAACGGTCGGAATAAAAGCATGGGTGCGCGCAACCGAATACCATCCGATCCCGCAAACTTTAGGCAAAAGATGCACTGTTCCATTCGCCGGCGGAGCCTTCCAGAACTCATCACTCCAGCTAGATGAAGAAGGACCGACATCCAAAAGGTCTTCATCTTGGCACGTAAAAAACCCTAGGACCGCCGCCTTTATCCAGGCCAAGCCCCCACGCAAACAACCATCCTCGCTTGACTTGTATTCAAGTAAAAAGAGGGAGTAGAGTTTCCTCTTTTAGATGAACTAATTTGAACCGGATGAGGCAGAGAGCAAGGCGAGGAGCCGAGTGTATCCATGCGGAAGAAAGAGTGTCCAGGTATACATTCATAGATTCACTGCCCATTAATTTTTACCATTCACTTGAGTGGACGATTACAACGGTTGTGTGCGTACAGCACAAGTTACTGCTAAATTGTTTGTGCATGACTTTGTGAAAAAAATAATCCCCGGAGCTGTGCTAGTACTGTTTTCCGCATAAGCTCGAAACCATGTGCTGTCACATGGTAGCTTCCAACAGAATCCAGCACAAGGCGCCCTGTGGTGAACCGAGAGCTTGTGGGCGGCGGCGCGCCGACGGAGCGAGACGGAAACTTGTAAAGAAGACAGGAGCCGAATATGAGCCGTGGGAATATGCCTCGGGCGCTGGCGCGGCAGCTGGTAGCCGTGAGTGGTGCGTGGTGTACTTCTTTTTGCTGGCGCTCGATCGCGTGGATAAGAAGGATTGGTCAGCTCCCGCTCACTCGATCATCCACACCCACAAATCCCAGACTGTCGACCGCATCAACACCCTACTTAATCACCAAGCTGATTGTGGCAGTACTTAATAAGTGGACCTCATTAGCATGTGTATTCTAAGCAGTGACATGTTGTCAGGCTCATTCCTCTCTTAACCCTCTTGTGGTCAGTTTCGATGAGGATATGCTTTGTTGCCAAAAGAAAAGAAAAGAAAAAAGGTTTTGAGGATATGCTCCGAGCGGAATGATTATCGATATACAGCATGCGTCACCTACATAAACAACGGTAAGTAATCCACATCGGAATCGGAGAAAACCAACCCGACGTCCTCGTCCGACCGATAAAACCAACGGCGACAAGATTCGCACCTCGTGGCGCACGAGATCCCGTAGCCGCGCTCCTGCGCCCGCAGGCGCAGCCTCGCAACCGCCACCGGAGCGTTTTGCGTTACAGCTTCGGCACCTGCTACTGTTCCAGTGTCCCTGTCGGTATATAAACAGTGCACGTGAGGCTGCGAGCCGGTTGCACTGCATGTGCGAATAGAACATGTGCTTCAACTGGTCACTCCCAAGCTACCTACATTCTCGATCGCTACGGAATAACGGAATGGAAATCTTTCAGCTGAGAAGCGCTGGTACGTTAGAGCATCTTCAGCGTTGGCCTCCTCAGGCCGAAATCCGGTCGGATGGATGTAATTTTTGGTGTGGGGAGCCCATTTTCCCAGCGGCGAGTTGAGGATGGATGCATTTTTTTGATAAATAACGGCGAATTCGGATAAAACAAGGCAAAATTCGTTCAAACATAAGCGAAATTTAAAGATATTTAACATACGTATGCGAGTTCGTACATATTGTTATCACCAGAATTTGACCAAGTCAGAGGTGGGCCGCGATTAAGACAAGCCTGAAGATATATGCGTGGAGACGCACAGAGAATCGGCCTGGTGTATCAAGTTGGGCTAGTTAGCCCATGTATCTTTATATAATAGGTTACGTAGAAGTTAGAATCTATCTCGTGCACGGTTTGGTGCACGTCCACAGAAAGTCCCCTGGACTATAAATATGTACCTAGGGTTTATGGAATAAACAACAACCAACGTTCAACCACAAACAAATCTCGGCGCATCGCCAACTCCTTCGTCTCGGTTTCTGGTAAGCATCATGCTGCCTAGATCGCATCTTGCGATCTAGGCACAAGCCTGCCTACGTTGTTCATGCGTTGCTCGTTTGAAGCGCTTTTGATGGCGAGCAACGTAGTTATCATAGATGTGTTAGGGTTAGCATTGTTCTTCATGCATGCTTTCGTAGTGCAACCCTTGCGCATCTAGCCGTCCTTGTGCCTCATCATGGGTGCAGGGCGGCACCCGCTTGATCATAGTTTAGTAGATCGATCCGTTACGATCGCTCCTTGTTCTACAAGGATTAGTTTAATATCTGCAATAGTTAGGCCTTACAAAGGGTGGAGGATCCAGGCACGTAGGGTGTCGTTTGCGAGCCCTAGACGGGATGTTCCGAGGATCAACCTTGTGTTGGTTTTTAGGCCTCGTCTAGGGCAAGCTTACGATCACCGTGCGTGAGCGCGAGGCCCAACCTAGAGTAGGATGATCCGATTATGCGGTGAAAACCCCACATCGTCGTGGATCTCATTAGCTCTACCATGATCAAGCAGGACCACCACATATTCGGCCACCTTGAACGAACCGTGGGTGGATCGGCTCTTTGAGCCGATTCACGGACAACCGAGAGCCGATCGAGGCTCGTATTTAACGTGTACGTGCCCCGAGGGCAAGCGAGGCATCATCCACACCTTCTGACCGGGTATAGGTCGGGTGGCGCCCTTGCGACCCGGCATCGGCGCGCGACCGGGGAGGCTTTGCGGGCCGTCGCTCGAGGGGCGGGCCAGCGCCCTAGTCATTCGGCTCTACCGTGTTGGCCGTCGCTGCCGCCGGTGGGTTTACGCCAACATTGCACGCCGGTGGGACTAATCTTCAACGACAATCTTCAACGACAACCATCTCGCCATCCACGCAGAGATGACGAAAAGCGCCATACCGTCTTCATCGAAGTGGCGAAGAAACTCCGGTCACCTACGAGGAGCTCATGGCGAGCTCAAGAAGAAGTACGGCGAGGTCAAGTCTGCCCTCGAAACCGACCCAATCGGCTCTTCCCACTACACCCGCTCCCTGGCATCGGCACCAACGTGGTGGAGCTGGGGTACCACCCCGGTGAGGGTAGTGATGACGGCGGCTGCTCCCACGCAAGGGTGAGGAAGGAGCCGATCCGGCGGTCGGACCATACCACGCGCACCACCGGCTCTCCCGGTATTCGGCGTCGACCTCTCGGGTGACGGGAAGCTAGGATTCGGGTTCACATCGGCCGACGAGCTAGAGGAAGTCGACATTGGCCTCGGGGATAAGCCGCGGCCAACTTTTATCGCAGGAAGTTAGACCCGCAGCTCAGGGGTCGGATGATTGCTCTCTTGAAAGAGTACCAGTTGCTTCGCATGGGACACGAGATGCCTGGGCTGGACAGGAGCATCATCGAGCATCGACTCCCCCTGAAGAAAGGATTCCAGCAACGAGCACGACAAATGAAGGCCGAAATCCTAGAAGAGGTCAAGAAAGAGATCGAGAAGATGTTGGCTGCCGGTTATCAGACCATGCAGTGCGCGAATGGATATCCGTATCGTTCAGTGGAAAAGAAGGACGGCGGTGGCGAGTGGCTATCGATTTCCGCGACCTTAACGAGCTACGCAAAAGATGAATACCCGATGCATGGCGGAGACGCTGATCGCAGCTGGTCATAAGGTTTAAGCTTCATGGATGGCAACGCGGCTACAACCAGATCTTCATGGCCCAGAAGACATTCACAAAACGCATTGAGTACCGGAGCATAGGCTTATTTGAATACGTGGTCATGACCTTTGGATTGAAGAATGCGGGCAACAAAAGAGCCATGAATTACATATTCCACGATCTGATCGGCAAGCTGGTGGAGATCTACATCGATGACGTGGTAGTCAAATCTGTGTCCATGAAGGGACACTTGGAAGATTTACGACACGTACTAGACCGAACTCGAAAGTTCGGACTGAGAATGAACCCAAAGAAGTGTGCCTTTGGGGTGACGGCCGATTTTAGGATTTTTGGTCCATGAGCGAGGAATTGAGATCGCCTGAAGAGTCGGGAGGCGGTGCGTACCATGCAGCCACCCACCACGAAGAAGGAACTACAACGTCTTATCGGCAAGATCAACGTTCGCCGATTCATCTCTAACCTGTCAGGACGGATCGAGCGTTCATGGGTTTAGTAAAAACTAAGTCCGATGAATTTCAGGGGGAGAACAGCAGGGCGTTCGATGACATCAAACGGTATCGACGACACCGCCCGTGCGGTGCCGCCCCAACAAGACAGCCGTTCTATATTTACCTCGTGGCCGACACATCCATCGCCTCGGTGGTGGTGCAACTTTACGAGGGCGTCGAGCGGGTCGTCTTCTACCTCAGCGAAGGATGTTGGATGCGGAAACAAGATACCCTGAGGTGGAGAAGCGTGCCTCTGTCTGGTCTTCACCTGCCAAGCTGCACCATATCCTCTGACCGCAGAGATCTTCGTCATATGCAAGTCCGACGTTGTCAAGCACATGCTGTCGGCCCCCGTGTTGAAGGGCGATTGGGTAAATGGATGCTTGCATTGTCGAGTTCGACCTTCGGTATCGGCCTGCGATCAAAGGACAAGCGTTAGCCGATCTCATAGCGATCAATACCAATATAGCAGCACTATCCATACGTGCGTGGGCTATGTTCTTCGATGGATCGGCTTGCGACGGTGGTTGCGGCATCGGCATTCTGCTCGTATCACCTAGGGGTGGAGTACTCCTTCTCCATCGGTGTCGACTCCCTGCACCAACAATGTGGCGGAGTATGAGGCGATACGAAGGGGATGGAGTTGCTACTCGAAGCTGGAGCGGAAGCAGAGAGCTTTTTGGAGACTCCAAGTTGGTGATTAACCAGCTCACGGATGAATATAAGTGCGAAAGTGAATCGCTTTTCCCACATTGGATGGAATGCCGTGAGCTAATGACACAGTTTAGATACATCAACTTCAATTGGGTCCCGAGATCCCAGAATACCGAGGCCAACAATCTCGCGCAAATGGCGTAGGCTACATAGAGACCCCTGAAGGGTCAGAAGTCCAGGTCCAATTCCTGGAACAAGATGATTGGAGAGCCGAAATCTTCAAATATTTAAAAGATTCGGCTCGGGGGCACCTAAGCGGATAAGATACAAAGCCATGAAGTATGTCCTCATAGGAGACGACATGTTCTACAGGACGTTGGAAGGTTTACTACTCAAGTGCCTAGGACCAACTGAGTCTAATCGGCTCTTACATGACGTGCATGAAGGCGCTTGTGGACTCATCAGTCGGCTCACAAGATGAAGTGGCTGATCGCGCTCAGGGTTCTATTGGCCCACCATGCTTGAGGATTGCTTCAATTACTATAAGGGGTGCCAGGCATGCCAGATGTTCGGGAAGATTCAGATGGTACCAGCATCGGCAATGAATCCGATCGTCAAACCTTGGCCGTCCGAGGATGGGGCATGGACATGATCGGGAAAATCCATCCGGCTTCGAGCAAGAAGCACGAATTTATCTTGGCCATCACAGATTACTTCACCAAGTGGGTGGAGGCCGTCCCTATGAAGAAGGTAAAATCAGAAGATGTGATCAAGTTCGTGAAAGAACACGTGATTCATAGGTTCGGGATTCCCAAACTATCACGACCGATGGAGGCTCGGTCTTTGTGTCTAAAGAGTTCAGGGGATTTTGCGATGACATGGGGATTAAGCTGATCCGATCATCTCCGTATTATGCCCAGGCGAACGGGCAAGCGAGGCGTCCAATCAGAGTCGATCAAATCAGAAAGATTGAAGAAAACCCGAGGGATTGGCATGAGAAGTTATCGAGGCGTTATGGGCCTACCGCATGTCATGCCATGGAGCTATAAAAACTTCGCCGTACCAGCTTGTTTATGGGCAAGAGGCCGTATTACCTTGGGAGATTACGGCTGGGTCTAGACGTGTCACGTTTCAGGACGACCTGACGGCAGACGAATATGCGACTTTGATGAGTGACACCATTGAGGACGCAGAGCTGAGGCTTTGGTCGCTGGAAAAGATCAAGGAAAACAAGGCCGGGTAGCTCGAGCCTACAATAAGAGGTTAGGCCAAAGGAGTTTCAGGTTGGTGACCTGGTATGGGAAGCTGTGTTGCCGTTAGGAACCGGGGACAAGGCATATGGCAAGTGGTCTCCTAATTGGCACGGTCCGTATAAAGTCATCCAGGCCTTGAAAGGTAATGCATACATGTTGGAAGAATTGGACGGACAGAAGTTCCCAGTGGCCGTAAATGGTCAACACCTCAAGAAATATTTCCCAAGCATGTGGGATGATAGGTACTAAAATAGGGAGGCCGATTAGAGTCGGCCAGTAAAAAGGGGACGATCCAAAGTGTGGGGGCCGATACAATCGGCCGTAAAAAAAAAAAAAACAAAAGCCGATGTCGCCGCCATCGACTCTAGAACAATTATGGTGTTCAGTTTGGCCTCACGAGTGTCCTGGAACACGTCCTTGCTGGTGTCCTCGCCTTGACTAAGGCTCGGGGGGCAGTTAATCTAGTGGATGCTCGGTATTTTCGAGAGCCGATTGGAGTGGCTCGGACTTAGCCGATGAACAATTATCGGCTATGGAATGGCAAAAGTCCATGGTCAGGGAAAGAATAATCCTGTTCGTTTGCTATCGGCTCTGGTGTGGCGAGCGGGAAGATGAAGATTGAATTAATGAAAGGAAGATTGAACGAACAATTCTTGATTAATTCAAAGATATGGCTTTACAAGAAGAGCCGAGGGCTCCCAAAAGAGGGATCTAGTGCCTAGTGCATTACTATTCCTACTCTACCAGTCGTCGCCATCTTCATCGTCGCCGTCATCGTCGGCGCTGCTCCCCGGAAGCTCCTCGCCATCGCTATCCCAGCTGTCGGCTGGAGCTTCCTCTTCCTCCTCGTCATCATCATCATCCTCGCTGTCGCCCAGGTGCGGAGCGCTTCGTTGGAGGATATCCCGCGGAGGAAGAATCATCTTCCTCCTCCTCATCCTCCTCTTCCTCGTCGTCCTCGTCGTCTTCGCTGTCACATGCGGGAGCGCTTCTTCGAGGGAGTTTGGTGGAGGGAGGGACTTCGTCCCTTCCGCTCTTTCTTCTTTCTTCTCCTTGTCGGATGGAATGGGATTTGCCCCGGGATGGGGATCGTCCCCTTTCTTGTTCTTCGGCGCCGATTGGATGGAGAGGCTGGAAGCGGAGGAGGAAGAGGAAGACATTGCCACGGGAGAAGAGGGTTTTTTGGTGTTAACCGCTAGAACGGAGGAAGGGGATGAAGAGGACTGGTCAGTTGGCGTGATTAAATAATGAGGAGCCTAGTGGAGTTTTCAATGCCATTGCAGTTTCAAAGTGTCAAGGCGGAAGGGGAGGGACAAGGCGTCATGATGACGGTTGCTGCGGCAGTTCTGCCACGACATGACCTGACGAAGGAAAGCATAATGATTTTGGAAATGTCATTTCCAAAACCAGGGGGCATGTGTTATCACCAGAATTTGACCAAGTCGAGGTGGGCCGCGATTAAGACAAGCTGAAGATATATGCGTGGAGACGCACAGAGAATCGGCCTGGTGTATCAAGTTGGGCTAGTTAGCCCATGTATCTTTATATAATAGGTTACGTAGAAGTTAGAATCTATCTCGTGCACGGTTTGGTGCACGTCCACATTAGAAAGTCCCCTGGACTATAAATATGTACCTAGGGTTTATGGAATAAACAACAACCAACGTTCAACCACAAACAAATCTCGGCGCATCGCCAACTCCTTCGTCTCGAGGGTTTCTACCGGTAAGCATCATGCTGCCTAGATCGCATCTTGCGATCTAGGCAGCACTGCCTGCCTACGTTGTTCATGCGTTGCTCGTACTGAAGCGCTTTTGATGGCGAGCAACGTAGTTATCATAGATGTGTTAGGGTTAGCATTGTTCTTCATGCTGCATGCTTTCGTAGTGCAACCCTTGCGCATCTAGCCGTCCTTGTGCCTCATCATGGGTGCGGGCGGCACCCGCTGATCATAGTTTAGTAGATCTGATCCGTTACGATCGCTCCTTGTTCTACAAGGATTAGTTTAATATCTGCAATAGTTAGGCCTTACAAAGGGGTGGAGGATCCAGCGGCACGTAGGGTGTCGTTTGCGAGCCCTAGACGGGATGTTCCAGGATCAACCTTGTGTTGGTTTTTAGGCCTCGTCTAGGGCAAGCTTACGATCACCGTGCGTGAGCGCGAGGCCCAACCTAGAGTAGGATGATCCGATTATGCGGTGAAAACCCCACATCGTCGTGGATCTCATTAGCTCTACCATGATCAAGCGGGACCACCACATATTCGGCCACCTTGGACGAACCGTGGTGGATCGGCTCTTTGAGCCGATTCACGGACAACCTGAGCCGATCGAGGCTCGTATTTAACGTGTACGTGTGTGCCCCAGGAAACTAAGCGAGGCATCATCCACACCTTCGACCAGGTATAGGTCGGGTGGCACGCCTTGCGACCCAGCATCGGCGCGCGACCAGGAGGCTTTGCGGGCCGTCGCTCGAGGGAGGGCCAGCCGCAGCCCTAGTCATTCCCGGCTCTACCGTGTTGGCCAGTCGCTGCCCGCCGGTGGGTTTCTGACGCCAACACATATATAGACCGAATTCGTACATATATATTGAACTCGGCCAGATAGAAACATAAACTAAAAGTAATAAACTACTACATGTCGTCGTCGCTCGAGTTCACGGCGTTCGGCGCCGCCGGTGGCATCCCCGGGGGGAGTTGCCGGCCTCGATGTGCGCGAGCACACGAGCGAGCGTGCGGCCCGACGTACCCCACCAGCGACGCCGGCCGGCGGCGTTGTTACACGCTGGAGGAGGGAGAGGACCATCGTACGCTGCGAGTTCCCGTTCGTGCCGAAGACGGAAGAACTCGTTCCAGGCGTCGTAGTTGTCGGTGCGGTACCGCTCCTCCGCGCGCTGCTCGTCGGTGAGGGTGACCCGCACAGCGTCGATAGCGGCGTCGAGCTCGTCGCCTCCCACCGGAAGCGGCGGGATCGGGACTCCCCCCTCGGCGCCATCCTCCGGGCACGCGGAAGTCCGGCGGCGCCGGGTAGCTCGCCATGTGCAAGAGTCCCGCCTCCCACTGGTGTAGGGAACGGCGGTCGAAGCCGTTGTTCGCCGCGTCGTGGCCCGCCATTGCTCGCTGGTGGAGGTGGATTGGGGAGAGAAGACAGGCTGGGGACAGGAGGGAGACGGCGGTGCTGAATGCGGCCAGATGCGGTAGGTTCCGCGATAAATAGAGGAAGCCGCGCGTGAATCCGAGGCGACGCCGCGTGGAAGCTACGCGTCCAACGAAGTCTGACTGGCGGCAGGCTTTTGAAGCGCGGGCCACCATCCGCGCGGGAAGTTTTCTCAACGTTTCACGCGCTTTCGCTTCGTCTGGAGTCCCCGAGTGCTCCCTGGGGGACCGAGGATGCCCTGGGCTCGCATGACGGATGAAAGCCAAATCCAGACAAAAACGAGATTACGGGGCAACTGGATCGTTTTCGTCCATCCGGATTAAAAAAAGATCCTGAGGGGCTTCCCGCGAGGACGGCTGGAGATGCTCTTAAGACCTAGTCACTCACCACAAAGCCAACCTGCCCACCAGAAGATCAAAACGCAAGCACACTCTCCAGCTCTACATGCTTATCACAGTTTGACAATACTTCAACAGGTAATTTATCTAAATATGCAATAAGTATATTTAATTAAAGCCGGATAGAGCAGTAGTATTTAATCAGTGGAAGTACATTTTCTGCTAGGCCACCAAAGCTTTCTTAAAAAAAAAAAGACTTTGTATACCCCCATGAGCCGGTTCTTGGGAGTAGTACAAACATGGTTTGACGGTTTGAGCGGTTTAGGCTTAGTTTATTTCTTTTTACTAATCCGGGAGTGGAGATTGAAAATGTGAAGGAAAATGTGGTTTCAACCGGTTTCCCGCGGTTTGGTATTTTGGCCGCCTCTACATGCATATTGTGTGGTCGATTTTGAGGATATGCTTTGGTCTCGCACTTGGATATGCTCTGACCCAGAAAACAATGACTGTTTCTTAGATAATTTGCGTGGATAAACTCACTCAGAATTGTTAAAGATTGCCACCACTTTCAAAAACAGTTAGAAAAAATAGGCTCCTGCAGAATTCTAAAATAAATTTTAATCCTTCAAAAAAAATTGAGATAGAAAAAAGACCCCCACTCTTCCTAATATACTCCTCAATTTGCTCACCCCCTCCCCAGTGCAATTGTCCGCCGCTCCTTAACCAGTCGCGAGTTTCGTGCCGACGAATAAGACTTATAAATTTAGTCAGAAGTTAAAGATTATAAAGTTTAATTAAATATAAATAATAAAATATAAACATCTACAACAAGAAACAAATATGTTATGAAAATACTAATATTGATTTGCTATCGCATATAAATATTTATATTTTTTCTAGAATATTGGCCAAACTTACGAGACGTAGACTTTTTGACTAAAATTATATGTCTTATTCATTGGAACGAAGATAGTGTACTACTATTTAGTTCGCGCAGTAGTACTTAATCAGTGGACCTTGTTTGCATGTGCTTTTCTATGCACCACCATGCCCTCGGATCCTTTCCTCTCTTACCCGGCCTCTTGCGATCGGGTTTCGAGGATATGCTTTGGTGTCTCTCAAAAACGTTTTTCAGGATATGCTCCGAGTCCGAGCGAGCGAAAAGATATTCATCATGTAGTAAAGGATGTAAAGATGCATATACATATGGTGGGTGGGTCCGTACGTTGCTGACTGTGTTTCTACTTGCGAATTGCGATGTTCAACGGGTTTCGGTTAGCTCGTTCGCAACGCACGTGTTGCTGTGTCCACGAATAAACAAGAAGATGGATTAGGCGAATGGTTAAGTAGGTACTCCACATCGGAATCGGAGAGCATATCCCGATGATCTGTCTGCACAAGTCAGCGCGCGGGCGGGTACGAGAAGAGAAGCTTCCTCCTTGCGCCCCTGGATCGAGATCGAGCTCCCATTGGGCGAGGAATGACGGAAGAAGATGACGCAGAAAAACAAAGACTCACGCGCGTTAATTGTGGATTATAAACGTCGTCCTCATCCGACCGAGAAAACCAAGAGCGACGCGCCCTCTACAAGGAGAGCACCTGATACTGTTACTGTCGGTAAACAGCGTCTTGCCCTGCTAGCTACTATGGACATTTTTTACCGAGAAGCTTTGGTATGCCGTCTGGCTCTAGCTAAAATACTTATCTCAGATTTAGACGGGAAAATACGGAAGCTGTGGACAAGACGGATTGGTCTGCACCTGTTACTGTCGGCAACGCAACAGTGAGCCGCTGCAACCTGCAGCTATGCTCCGTGATTGGGATTGGGAGGGAACCCATCGCTTTGCAGCCATGCATGCTCCGCGGCGGAGGATCGGATTGGAATCGAATCATGGAAGAAAGAGGCCTCTGACGCGGCGACAACTCGACTCGGCGCCGCCGTGCGAAAAGCGAGCGGAGGAGTGCCGGAGAATGTTGCTGCGTGCCCCAATCCCATGGATCAAGCGTCTTCTTTTTCTTTCGCGCGACGGATTTGATTCTTGATGAATCATGATGATCCATATCCCTTTTCTTCCTTTCCCTCGTTTTCCGCGGGTACGTCCGGATGCCGGAGTCCGTCGGAAGGATGCGTCGGCATGTCATACATGATACATATACATGGGCCCGACGTGCCAAAAAGGAATGTACAGCTCGAGCTCGTGCAAAATTCGATTATGTGACAGTCTTCCTTCGCAGACGTCACTGTCTCATCTTCCCATCGATGTCCGATGCGATAAAAACATGCTTAATTAGGACATCTCGTGGGTTCTTTGAGAAGATAGATATGATGATTAGGAAACATCGACGCGAAAAAACTTATACTACTAAGAAAATGAGGTAAGCGCAACGTTTTCATTTCTTAACAAAGAAGGCTCCCGAAGGACCCGGAGACACCGCATCAATAAACGTCGGTGGGCTTACAGATTGGCTAGAGGACCACAAAGAAAAAGAAAATTACAGTCAAGTCCCCAAAATATGCAATAAGGGCCCTAGATTTGAAAAGTAAAACTCCAGCAGGTCCTTCTCCACTAAGCTTGAATCTTGGCCTCAAAACACGGCAATCTTCTTCGTCGTCGGGGACTAGGACACTTGGAACGGAGTCGAGGAGGTATGCCGAGCTGAAGCTGCAGAAGGGCCTCCTTCTAGGCACGCCGGCCAGGAGGTTGAAGAAGCGTTGACGCCGGCAAAGCAGAGCCAACGCTCGGAGTAGCCGCCTTTCGGCTATCTGAATTGGCGGAATAGCTACCCTAGGCCGACAATGTGCCGCCGATGATGAACTCCATGTCGCAGTGTGAGTCTCCTCTCCACCCACTCCACCCTCTTCCCTATGAAGATCTGCAAAGGCATGGAAAGGAGAGGCGAAATCCTGCAAATATGGCCACAAATCGAGCTTATTTGGGCGAGCAATAGCCTTGGATCCTCCGGCCACCTCGATCTCCGATCATCGGAGCACTTGAAGTAGGAAGAGGACGAGGCTAACGCCCCAGGAGCCGCTTGGAAGCACCCAGGAGGCAGTATTAATTGGCATCTTCCTGATATTAGTACTCCCTCCGTTTAAAAATAGGTGTCTCATTCGTTTATCAGAAAAATGTGATGTGATATGCTAGAAGATATGCAAAAACCCATATTGTATCGCTGAAAAATGTGTCTCCCGCTACTTTTGATCACACCTATGGGCACATTTTGTACAAGACATGCACACAAATTGTGAAAAATAACACATAGATTAAACACAAATTCAACATAGTTTAGAAACATATATACAACATAACATGACAAGTTCAACATTACATCTATTAAAACATAGTTCAACACAAATTATAACTAGATGAACTAAAGTAGATAATAATTAAGGTGGCACTGGGATAGGTGTACATAGTTCCCCGGTGCCACCGAAGCAAGATGTGGTGGCAGAAGGACGCTGCAACTCCCAACTGTTGTCGTGGTCGTCAACGTATAGGACTATAGGAGTTCGATCTACTTTGTGCGTGCTCGTACCGAGCACACTCCTACTGCTCCACACCGGCAGTCTTGATGGACTAGGGGCGGATAAACTCATCTTGAGAGCCTCCTATAGAGGTTGTCGTGTGTTGTGCGCTTGGTGTCACGCTCGGAGCAACGGATAGGCTCCGCGAGTTAGGCCTCCTCCTCTAGGAATTAATATCCCATCAAACACCGCGAACGGACACCACTGATATTGCCGGAGAGTGGCGACATCTGAACTGAAGCATGCGCTTGATTGTGGAGACGTCACTAACAGGTTCTCTAGCGACTTCACGAATATCCAATCAAATATGGGGAGCATCACAACAATTATATCCACCTTGATTGTGCATCATATGATATCTTCTTTTAACCGGTGGCAGAGCTTGGCAAAATTTGTTTGGGGGGGGGGGGGGGGGCCCCCCAACCTCGGCTTAGACTAGGCTCCGCCGATGCTTATAACCTCAACAACTATTAGGTGAAATATTAGGTTTAACCTAATTAATAGGCCAAACTTGATCATCTAGTTTTTCTGTGCCAACAAATTTGCAGTAGCGGTGGCACGTGGTTGTTAGTGCGCTAATAATTTCGCACAGATACAATATTTTTTCTTGTTGCACCATAGTTGTGTGGCTCGTTTTACAATCATCTACGGTGCTAGTCATGCTGCTTAAATACATTGTGTTCTCCTCGTTGTGTGTTTCATCCTTCTTTCCTTCATGGCACCATGCCTCTGCCTCTACATTTATCTTCTTCCTCCGCCTCTCTGGCGCAAGGCATTAAGTCGGGGCTTCTCAATATGGGTCTACCCAACACGTCTCTTGTTAGGCACTTGCTTGTGCATACTTTCGCCGTTAGCATTGCCCTTCAAAACGTTTCCACTTTGTGTGTGTGTGTGTGTGTGTGTGTGTGCTTGGGCTAGGGTTTGGCTATATTCCATAGTTTGGCATCATGCCAGGAGAATAACCATAGATCTTGCCGGCCAGATTTGGTGTTGGCTTGTCCTCCAAGCTCTTGTCATGGAGCTCCCTCGGTCGGAGCCAATGATGGTGGACAAGATGAAGTTCCATTCCCTCAATAATGACATGGTGCCAGTCCCTGTTGTGTGTTTCCACATCATTGGCGACGGGGCAACTCTTGTCTTTCTGGTTGGACGTGGGTGCGGGAGCAAGAGAAGAGAGGCTCGATGGCCTCTGCAAGGTGTCGATTTGGTTTTTGACTGCTAAGTCTCTACGCGAGTCTACGACTCCACTAGACACTCGGGGGGCTTGTGACGTGAGCATACCTTTTTAGGTACCCCCTATTGCCATAC